>CM064332.1:50290692-50915692 GCA_032595735.1 Pelochelys cantorii | reverse complement strand
CACTAGGCATGGAATAGGCACTTTTCATTTTTTTATTATAAATCCAAACAAATAAATAGGCAGCATGAAATTGCATTGGCCTTTTATGTTATCTTATCACATTGCAAACTCATATGGAATGGTTCACACATTCTCAAACCACAGGCCTCTTGCAGCAAACTGCTTTCCAAGTTTGATTACTAGACTCTGATTACTAATATCTAATTTCATGGCTATACTTTAACTTACCAAGGTCCCGTTACATTATTCTGTCCTCTCCCCTGTTTACCACAAATTTTAAGGTAGCATCTTTTGGAAATGAATTGTGCTGTTTATTCCCTTTCTAGCCCATGAACATTAATTCCAGACGCACTCTCCTTGATACATCTCAGCTCCACCCATTGTCATTACCTTTGTTGTGTGGTTAGCCAATTATCAAACCATATAATAATATCTGGAAGCAGAATTTATAAGAAATGAGGAAGGGAAATCCAGCGAGGAGTTCTACACACACCCCCCCCCCATGCAAAGGGCTAAATTTGGTATCTAATTTCTATTCTTAGAGTAGTCAATGGCTCAGAGTGTTGCTTTGGGTGAACCATCAACTTCTCCAACCACACGTGACTCATGATAGCACTCGGGGGTGCACCACCACCACCCTGTGCTTTTGTCAAAATTTTAAGTGCTGACTGGGGTGCCCCCTCATGCCCCTCCCTGTTCCTCTGGGTGACCCTCCCTACACCCTCTCCCTGCAAGCACCATTTGCCTATGTCTCCATCCCTGTACTATGAGAATGGGGGGCATGGATCCATGTGGATGTTGCACTCCATCACTACCCGACCTGGGCCAAGTAAGCTAACGATGCGACAGCAGGTAAAATTTAGTGATGAGGCACACTAAGAAGAAGAATATGGGAATTAGGGATGTAAAATCCTGGTTAATTGGTTCAACAGATAAATGTAGTACTGCCACTATGTTTAACCAATTAAAGGGGAGACAAGAAGGGGTGACACTGAAGCAGGGATGAAGTGCCCCCCAACCGCCCACTGGGGTCAGGCTAGCGTGGCCTCCACTGCATGCAGGGGCTGCCTCAATGGCTCCTTACCCCACCCCCCATGGGGGCTTCCACAGCCACCCCTGCTGGTCTCCATGAGGGGGCTGCCAGCTGCCAGAAGGCTTGATGGGGCTGGAGCAGCCCTCCACCCATAGCTGGGCCATGGGCAGAGGGCTGTTCCTGGGTACCGGTTAATGGTTAACTGGTAAGCATCACCCATTAAGGTGGTGCTTACTGGGTAACCATTTAACCAATTACCCTTTAACATACCAAATGGAAATAATCATTCTTAATCAATGTGGGTATGTCTACACTACAGCACTAATTCGAACTAACTTAGTTCGAATTAGTTAATTCGAACTAAGCTAATTCGAATTAGTGCATCTAGACCTAAAAACTAATTTGAATTAGCGTTTTGCTAATTCGAACTAGCATGTCCACACTGAGTGGTCCCTGAACCGAAGTTAAGGCTGGCTGGAACCAGTGCTGGCAAGGCATTAGGTTAGGACTTAGTGCGTGGAGCTGCTGCCTCAGGCTAGCCGAGGGCTGTGCTTAAAGGGACCCGACCCCCACCCCGGACAGACAGTTCTCAGGGTTCCCCACTTGCTTGTCTACCTCGATGAGGGACAGCAAAGCAGTCCTGTCTTGGAGTGCCCTGAGTGCCCACCCTCGGCACATCACAGCACTCGGCCATCAGCCCGGCTGCACTTGCCGCAAGCTGCCATCCGGGGGGGTCAATCGGGGGGCTGTCAGGATCCTGGAGGCCCTGCAGGAGAGCTTCCACCCTGAGGAGCCCGCAGAGCCACCCCAGTCCTTCCCATCGGGGGCTCGTGCCCCATTCCTCCCTCACCTCCCTCCACTTACCCTTCCCTAGCCCCCCTTCCTGATGTAAAAAATAAAGGATACGTGTTCAAAAATAGAAACTCTCTTTATTTAACAAAACTGGGGGGGGGGAATTAACCTCTGGGGAGACTGGGAAAAGGAGGTGGGAGAGGGGAGGGGGAAGCCTGGGAGGAGGGAGCTGGAAGGGGGAAGCCAGGGGAAGAAGGAGGAGGGGAAGTATAAAACTATGGTACGCCATATCTTCAGTACGGTGTACAGATGTGGACTCCTCACTTCAAAAAAGATATTTTGGCCTTGGAAAGGGTTCAGAAAAGGGCAACTACAATGATTAGGGGTTTGGAACAGGTCCCATATGAAGAGAGCCTAAAGAGACTGGGACTTTTCAGCTTAGAAAAGAGGAGACTGAGGGGGGATATGATAGAGGTCTATAAAAGCATGAGTGGTGTGGAGAGGGTGAATAAAGAAAAGTTCTTCATTAGTTCCCATAATAGAAGGACTAGAGGACACCAAATGAAATGAATGGACAGCAGGTTTAAAACTAATAAGCGAAAGTTCTTCTTCACACAGCACATAGTCAACCTGTGGAACTCCTTGCCACAGGAGGCTGTGAAGGCTAGAACTATAACAGAGTTTAAAGAGAAGTTAGATAAATTCATGGAGGTTGGGTCCATGGAGTGTCATTAGCCAGGGGGTAGGAATGATGTCCCTGGCCTCTGTTGTGGAAGGCTGGAGATGGATGGCACGAGACAAATCTCTTGGTCACTGTCTTCGGTCCATCCCCTCCGGGGTACCTGGTGTTGGCCGCTGTTGCAGACAGGCTACTGGGCTAGATGGACCTTTGGTCTGACCCAGTATGGCTGTTCTTATGTTCTTATGTTCTAAGCTCAGGGCTCAGGGTCTCACTGGAACAACTTGATTTTCATGCAAACCTGCTTCTGGGTTCGCATGTGGCCTTTGGTGGCCAGGCTGGCAGCTATCCTGCCCTAGACGGCCGCATTCCTGTGCCTAGTGCGGAAGTCGTGGACGTTGGAGGCCTCCCCCCAAACCTCGATGAGGTCCACGATCTCCGCACAAGACCAGGCGGGCGCCCGCCTCTTGTGGCCCCGGGCAGGCTCCTGGGAGCCGCCAGCCTGGTCCTGGGAAGAGGCGGAGGACTGGGTGGCAGCAGGTGGCTGGCTCATGCCGTGCCAGGTGCAGGGTCTGCTGGCTGGGTGCTGGCAGGCTTGCAACTGGCACAAGCACTGTAGCCAGACCGTGCCCCTTTAAGGGCTCCAGGACCGGGAGGGTGCAGAAGAGTTTCCCTTGTTTGGCCCAGAGTGGCCACCAGGGCAAGCTGGGAAGGGCTAGCCTCCAACTAGTTCGAATTAAGTGGCTACACAGCCCTTAATTCGAACTACTTAATTCGAACTAGGCATTAGTCCTCATAGAATGAGGTTTACCTAGTTCAAATTAAGCGCTCCACTAGTTCGAATTAAGTTCGAACTAGCGGTTTGTATGTATAGACGCTATGAAAGTTAATTCAAACTAACAGCTGTTAGTTCGAATTAACTTTGTAGTGTAGACATACCCCATGAGACTTAACTGGCTAATGTTTGAAAAGTACGTTGAGATCCTTGGATAGAAAGTGCTACAACACTAATAATAAATCTTGTTTCCTTTTTATCTGAATCTCTCCTTGCTCAAGTTTATATTATGCCTTTATCTTTAGCCTGAAAAGAATTATTCCAAGCTCACTATATGCTTTGTTTAGTTTTCTGGATACTATGATTTGGTCTCTATAGTAGTCTCTGGTTTTCCGGAGTAAAATTATTCCTCTCAATGACTATTGCTTCTGGACTCTTTCCAACACTACAATGCCCTTTCTTCAACCTGGTAACCAAAACTGTACACGTTAGTAAAAAAAAAAAAAGAGAGAGAGAGAGCTCTAACAAGAGCCTTATGTGATGGGATCAGTAATCAATAGTTTCTTTCCTTCTGACTGATTCCTGTACTTATGTAGCTTGACAAGCTTGTTTTCCCTCGGAGAAATAGCTGCATTGTTCTTATTGGGCCAGATACCGAGCTGGCATAAATAAGCCTACAATTCCTCTGAAGGCAATAGAGAGGTGTCCATTAAACATCAGTTGAGGATTTGTATATTCACAGAGGCTAGGTTTACACTCATAGGTAATGTCAAATGAAGATACACAACTCCAGCTGCATTAATTACTTTGCATTTCCCAATGGTCCCCATAATGGGAGGCCGAGGGGAGCAAATGCTTCTGTCAGCTTCCCTTAGTGCTAACACAAGCAGGAGTACTGGCAGATGGCAGGGGCACCCTCTGAGTTCAATTTAGCAAGTCTTAACTAGACTCACTAAATCAAACTCCGGAAGGTCGATCACAGCAGCAGCGATCTTCCATTTAGTGTAGACATGGCCAGAGACTCAGGCCAGAAGGGACCGTTAAATCATCTAGTCTGACCTCCTGTGTATCGCAGGCCACCAAACCACCCAAATGCTAAACCCAACAATCAAAAGTAGACCAAAATGTTGCAATTTTCAGGGGACTTTTTCTTCAGAAAAAGTTCTATGTGAAATTGATTGGTCTGGTCTATGAGCCTGAGACTGTGCACAGAACTCTCCCTGAAATCAGCTGGGGATGCAAGCCCTACAAAAGCATGATGCACAAATACAACATGAAGCAAATTAAGAAATTAACTTGTAAATCTAGTCAACACAAACAAAATCAACTCTCAGAAACAAAGATCCTGTTTCAAAGCAAATATCACCTTTTTTATTGGAAAGTAAAAACACTGACATTTGGCATCCCTCCTTCAGAGTAAAATATTACACATGAGTGAAGACAGAAGGAAATTTTGAAGGACAAGAAAATGTTCCTCTCTCAAAAACCTGAAACCCCTGTTAAAAAAAAAAATTACTCAGATTACCAACAGCCCTAGTGGCTTTTCAATTCAAGAGCATTGATCTACAGTTCTTCCTGAAACAAGCCACAAGCTAAAAGAATATTTTAAAATAGATGACCAGGGAGTCAGATGTACCAAAGCAGCAAATAAAGACCTAGCACAAGATCCCCTTTTCTTTAGAGAGCTTGATCTCATTTGGTGTCATGTTCAGCGATGCTTACTCATGTTGAATAGTCCTGATGCAGATGAACAGCCCGCTAGCATCACTGTTCATCCTGGGCTTCCATTAATCTACTCATGTGAGTAAAGATGACAATAACTTTAGTTTTCTGTGGAGTACAAGAACAGGGGAGTACTCACAGATAATACTGTCCCGAGTTTTGCTTGGAATGTGGACACAGGTGCCTACAACGAAAGACACTTTTTTCCTGTGAAAAAGGGCTTATTACCCTAGGAATAAAACAAACTTATACAGACACAAAATATGAGTAGGGTACAGTAAATTAGCATAACCCCTTCCCTAAAGTGCAATAGCCACACAGTGGTCAGCAGCATTGATCCCAGGAAAAACAATGCCTTATTGAAGCAAGCAGAACACAAGTGAGAGAAATGCAGAGTAGAATCCTTTATAAAAACATCATGCCTACGCTAAATTCCTTCACAGGAGCCTACAATGATAAGCACATTCAAAAATTCTTCAGACAGAAATAAGTTTCCTATTTTTCCTAAATTGAAGGGAATCCATGATTTGTGGCTGCTTTTTTAAACAAAATGTGTAAACATGAACTAATACAGCTTTATTCGGCTAAGAATTTAGCTAAACTGGAACAACTGTTTAGAAAGCACTTTTCAATGACAAGAAAGAATTCGTCAGTTTGAGGAATGTTCTTGGAAGTAGGCTCACTCCCTCACTTCACTGTTTTAAAGCCAACTTCTGAGGTAAAATTCGCATCTACAATACGGTCTGAAGTGAAGACCAAACAATCCTTAGCAAGATCCAGAGTCCCTCCCAGCTGGCCCAAGAGAATTCCACATTGAGCAAGTTGTTGTCAGTTCTTTAGAGGCATAGCAATTAACAATAATTGTTAACTATGCAATATTTACAACTCTAATATTAAGAGCCAACAAAAAGAACAATAATAATATGAAACACTTTGATGAAACAAAGGAACAAATTGTTTCTGAAATGGAACATAAAGGAAGTTAATATGTGAAGAGCGTAATACACTAGAGTCTACTTCTATAAGAAAAGGCTGGATGAGATTGGAGGAAAAACGGCTTCAAATGCCTGCGCATCATCAGAAATTAAGGACAGGATTAAGTAGGTTCCTATGCTACTTTGAAACCAAACAAAGAAATTACTGACTTTACTAGACAAAAACTACATGATCCAACATACTCCAAATCCATCGGCAAATCAGAAGCCCCCTCTTTACTCCTGAAATGTTATCACACTTGACATATACACAATATCCTACCACAGGACTGGCAATAGACTTTACTGGGCCCTGGACAAGGTGCAGGTGGACAGGGATTGGCTTCAGGCCCTCGCCCCCGAAGGGGCAGGGCTGGGGGCTATCCTTTCGAGGACCTGGTGCTCCGACTGCTGCCACAGTAGCAATAATGGTGTCCCAGAGCCCAGGGCTCTTTTAAATCACCAGACCCCAGAGCAATTGCTTTCTTGGGTCACCCCCCCCACCCCACCCCACCCCACCCCCGTCAACAGCCCTGTCTCACCACCATGCATCTATAAAGGCCAACATGTCAGTATTACCCAGACCTCATAGAGGACTCTGTATCATCACACATGCATTAAACAGAAAGTATGGGAGGACTCCAGCACATATTTGGCCTCAGAATGCCATTTTGACACTAGCTGGGCCCACATGTGAGCCTCTAGCCACAAAGAAAAGCACAAGACGGAAAGAGAAAGAACCACCAACTAAGGCCACAAAGCACAATCTGTTCATTTTTTTAATTGCCATTTGTATTAACATTTTCATTTCTCTGCATTTGTTAAATGAAGTGAGACGGAACGGAGAGCAGCCCAGTGTATATGGCTGGTGGCTGTGCTGAGGAATGGCAGAAGGTGTGGGGGAGGAGGGTCATGACGATGATGTTTACTTCTGTTGTCACTTAAGGCCTGATCCTGTCCAGGTTAGGAGCACTTCTCAATGGGAGCTGAGGGCATTCAAGCAGGAACTGTCCTTTCCAAGGACACCAGCTGCATACACAGACTGTTGCCTCCAATCACACACCTGCTGATGCAAACTGGTGCTTTTGAAAATGTAGCCTGATGTATCACTTCACATCATGACAGACCTCTGCTGAATATTCTGTGTTTGTTTCACACGCAGAATTGCCATCGGGAATTACTCAAATAGCACAAATGCAAAGTAGAATGCAGCAGAGATCTGCACGATAAAGATAGGGAGTTGGCATGCCATTGGAAAGGAGAAACTTACCTGCTTGCTTCCTTGATGTTAGCTGAATATGTTTCTAAGGATGCTGTTGCTTAATTATATCAGCACTCCAGGCACAGAGAATGAGTTACACATGCATTTTAAAAATCAAGCAGGTGATTCCTACCGTCATTTCAAGATCCAACCTTATCTTGATTAAATATTTGTTCTTTTCTCTAAATATCATACTGCACCAATTTCATAACAGTTATTTCTCTGTTATAATGGGAACAGCATGCTTTATCTACCAGTGTGTTCTGCTGTTATATTATTCAGTTTCTCATAACATGCTCATCAGCCTGGGATCTAACCATCTAGGAGAAGACAGCGTCTTAAGCCTGAACCCCTCTGACCATTTAGCCATGCTAACACTGGAAAAGTGCAATGCTGTGGCTCAGATAAAGGAAAGGCCTCTATCCCAAAGGGTTTACAGACACCTCTGAAACCCACACAAATTGAATTAATGGCTTCATAATTAGGGACCTACCAAAATCACGGTCCAGTCTGATCAATGTCATGATCATAGGATTTTTAAAATAGTAAATTTCATGATTCCAGCTATTTAAATCTGAAATGTCATGGTATTCTAAAGGTAGGGGTTCTGAGTCAAAGAGAAGTTGTGGGGGGGTCACAAGTTTATTGTAGGGGGTGCAATACTGCTAACCTTTACTTCTGCACTTCTGCTGGCTATGGCACTGCCTTCGGAGCTGGGCAGCTGGAGAGCAGTGGGTGGTAGCCAGGAGCCCAGCTCTGAAGGCAGAGCTACTGCCAGAACCACTGCAGAAGGATGGCATGGTATGGTATTGCCTCCCTTACCTCTAAACTGCTGCTGGCAGAGTGCTGCCTTCAGACCTGGGCTCCTGTCCAACAGCTGCCCCTCTCTGGCTGCCCAGCTCTAAAGACAGTGCAGAAGTAAGGGTGACAATACCACGACCCCTTTAAATAACTTGTGACCCTCCTGCAGCTTCCTTTTGGGTCAGGACCCTCAATTTGAGAAACACTGATCTCCCCCCATAAAATCTGTATAGTACAGGCTAACTAAAAGCACACAAATGATTAGATTTCATGGGGGAGACCAGATTTCACAGACTATGGCATGTTTTTCCATGGGCATTAATTTGGTTTGGCCCTATTCATAATACACTTGAACTTCATATTCTGGGTGTCCCTAATTCGGGAATACCTGTGTTACGGAGGAGGAAGTGGCTCTGCATGCTACCACTCCCCAGCCCCAGCTGGGGGAATGGCAACGCAGTGACACACTTCCTTAGAGGCTTTTTCCTGCCACTCTCATAATCGGGGGGGGAGGGGGTGCCTGGAAGTGGCAGGCGTCCCAGAGCCACATGTGCCCCCCGGGAGCAGGGTACCTACTAAGCACCCCACCCCCATCCCTCTTACACCCAGATCCCGCAGCACCCTCCCTGGCCTAGCAAACTCTTTAATCGGGCATATCCTGTTCCCCTGGGTCGCTGAATTGAAGAGGTTCAAGTGAATCAGGAAAATGCTAGTTTCCCCTCCTCTTGCCTTCTCAGTATATCTTGTCTATTTTCTCTATCCCTCTATTGTAAACTATTCATGACATATGATGTTTTACAGGGGGTGAGCACACTGTCAGGACTTTAAAAAAATGCATTATTAACAATCATTACTAATTAATCTAATAGATAACTCATTTGCAAGCAATGCGGAGTAGGTTTCTTTGTTACATCCTATAATGAGAGTGTTGAAATCTGGCATGCATCTTGTTAGTCGCCCAATTTGTATTGGGAGATTTTAGTAAAATATTAATCACTACTTTATTATTCAGATGTTTTACCTTGTATTATGCTCAGATTGTGTTGAAGAGAGAAAAGGATTTATAGGCCTTTCTAATTAAGTTTTAAGGTGGAGGTCTGGCATTCTTTCTCGAGGCATAAATGATGTGGAAGATGACAGTGACACGTAGGTAAGAGTGAAAGGACACAGAGGGGGGAGGGAATGGTGCTAGTCATTAAAATTGGACAGAGAGAAAGGGACAAAGGAAAAAAAGATGAGAGCAGAAGAATACCCAGGAACTAAGTTTTGAAGGGCTTTGGAGGCAAAGACAAGAGACCAGTTTCTCACCTGGTACAAATCCACTGAATGGAGCTACATCTATGTACATCAGCTCAGAATCTGGCCAAAAGTACCTACATTTTATGTGGACGCTGATACCTCAGTAGTGAAGGAATTTGAGGAGTTTGTCCCTAGCCCTCTCTTAGAAATGTCTGACACATGAACCATGTAAAATCTGTTATGAGATTTTTAAGTCCTGGGGAAGGATGAAGAGATAGCTCAGACCTTTACTATTGCTATTGTTTAGCTGGGGACAGTTTTCTGCATCACTGGGTTTAACGTGTAGCAGTGTATTAATGTAAAGACACAAAGGTTACCTTTGCAACAGTGACGTATTGCAGCTTTCTTTGAAACCAAAAGCATGAGAAGCCTCTTGTTTGTTGGGAGCATTTCAAGAAAGTTTTGACTTTACAGAAAAACAACCCACAAAATCTATTGAAAGATCCTAAAAACAACAGCTAATACGGGTTTCAATTGCTGGGACTTGGACTCCAATCATCTTTACTGAAATGTATTCTTCTGTTTGGATGATCAATAGAGGGCTTGTGTGGCTTTCATACATTCCCCTCCTGAGGCATGTTTGGCAGCAAGTCTCCCCTTGTTACGGTGGGAAGGGCTAGATAGGGGAGACTTACAGCTGAAGGACTCTCAGGAGGAGTTTTCAGCTCCATCCTAAGACAGCCTCTCCCTCCTCTTTCCCTAGAGAGGACGTCTGGCCTAACAGGTCTGTCACATTGGAACTACAGCTGTGAAGGGTAAAAGCCTCCCCGGGAGGTTGTGGGAATGTAGAAGATGCACAATACAGCACTATTGTGGAGAGCCCAGGTTGTAGGTGATGAGGCAGCAGTGTTTACAGACTAGGCTCCTCCCTTGATCTGCTGGTCCCCATTACTCTAGTCTCCCCTCCCAGCTCCCTTATTCCTCAGTACTCTCACAGCTCCTCTCAAGGCCCTCATTTTCCCCAAAGAGCCCATTCTCTCCTTCATTCCTCTCCAAGCTCCCCACTTCCTACCTCCTGCTGGCCAGCCCGTATCTTTGGCTCACCAGAGTCTCTGAGGTGAGCCGATCCAGCGAGACCAGAAGGAAGGTTGAAGCAAAAGGAGCTCATCTTGGTGACTCTCACTCCAGTTGTGGCTAGTAAGGGGAATAACACTTTAAGGGCACAGTGGCTTCTTTGAGGCCTGCCAGTGACGCAAGAGAGCTGTAAACTCAGTTAAGGTGGCCAGTACAGCCACACTGATAGCTGCTTTGTGTTGCCAGAATGGCCCAAAGCAGTGGAAAGGAGGAGTTTGTGAGGACGGTGAATATTTACCTAGAAGAGCTGAAAGAAATATTAGGAAACATCAAAATTTCACAACAAACATTTTAAAACCTTCCCTCTATAAAAAGTTAGCTAATATTTACTTTACAAATTATAATGCCAATTCAGTTGTCCTTTGAAGAGTTATTATGGAAAAACTGAAGACAAAATCCAATCATTAAAGTATGAAACAAAGGGATTTTATTACTGCTTGAGAAGTAAATTTCAATGCATCCCAACTTGGACGTCGTTGCTGATGCCTCCATAATTAACACTAAATCATTAAATTCAAAAGGGCAAATATATAATATAGGTTGAACCTCTCTAGTCTGGCACTCTCTGGTCTGGCAACATCTGTGGTTCAGCATGATTTTAGTTAGCCGAATGTCCACTTATCATGGCTGTGGCCAAGTTTCCTGTAATCCCATAAAGTTTGTTTACAGCCACCAGTCCTGGCTCTCAGTGTTCTGTGCTGTTAATTAGCTCTAAAGGAAGCCCTTAAATGTCTTTTCAGAGCCCGGTAAGCTTTGGAAGTGTTGGTAATGCTGCTAGACAATATTGACCTCCTGTAGTTTGGCAAATTCTCTGGTTCAGCATCAGTCAGATCCCAAGGGTGCCAGACTAGAGAGGTTCAACCTGTAATGCTAATTTTTCGGATAGTAAGTTAATTGTTTCAGGCTCACAACTTTAACCAAATGGGACAATTTTAAATAAATTCTCTCTCATCTAAAAAAGACTTCAGTCATATCTGAGATGATGGTCTCTTACCTATTATAGTGTGGGTTGGCGGCAGGAGGAAGGAGTGTGCATGATGTCCCAGGTTTGGCAGGGTAAACTTAAAATGTTCCATGCACATGCAGCATCTTAAAAAATAATTTGCTTTGTGCACATACTTCCCACGTACTCAACATTTCCTGAACCTTTAAATCAAACAGGCAAATAATCTGATTATATTTATGAAAATACCAGTGGCATTAATGTGAAAGATTAAAAGATACTGACAATTAGTTTAAGATTATTAGATTGCCATCTAAAGCAATGGGTAAATAGTTCAGCTCACTAAGGCCTTTGACTTGTTTCAGTCTCCTTGACCATCACTAACCAATTGCTGTTGTGCCTGGCTGGAGTTCTTCACACCGGTTGTAAAATGGCAAGTTTCTTTTGTCTCCATGCAATGAGTAGAAAGAGGAAAAGAGTCTGCACAATCAAGTCGTCCACAAGCTTCCATCTGGCTTAAGCAGCAGTTATATAATGAGTAACTGTGTTCGGTGAGCTGGAAAAAGAGGAACCTCATAACTGATTGTTTAGCTCCTTTACAAGGGAAGGTTCCATGCCCAAATTTCAGAATTGGAGTACTGAAAATTGAGGAATTGTTACTAATTGCAGTGGCCTGAGAACTACAATGTTGCAAGCATGACATTTGTTCAGAAGAGAAACATGGGAGCTGCTAATGTAGGGGCAAGAGACACAAGGGTATATCTCCAAGCCCATAACTGAAATGAAGGAGGGAGTGAAGAATTTTGCACATTATATGGCCCATTATTGCACTGTATCGCTGCTTTTACTATTTACTTATTTAAATATATCTAGAGCTGCGGCTACAATACATACCTGCATGCTGAGGCATTCAGGGAAATAAAGACCATGACTGTAAAAAAATATTCCTATCTTTTCAAGAGCATTGCATTGATCAGCCATATGCCATGGAGTTTGAATTGGGTTATGACCTGCTTCTAGTGTAAGCAGATGAAGAATAGAAGGAAATCATGACTTGACTGTTTATTGTGGACCAAATGCTGAAGGACCTACTCAGCTTTCACTCACAGAAGTCAGTGGGAGTTTCTGCTGAGTAAAGATTGAGTAAACACAGCGTAAGGGTTTTAGGATGTGGCCCAATAATAGTAATTTTACAAAGGAAAAAAATGTATCCTTTTTTTATAGAAAAAATGTTAATTGGTTCCAGAAGAATTCCATCTCTATTGACAATCAAAGATGCTATATATGTAAGAATCATACATGGAGACAGACAATATCTAGGAAACGCATGATTTTTTCTTCTCTTTTTCATGCATTTTACTTAGAAGGAGCAGGAACCACTAGAATCTCTCTGAAAAAATATCAACTCCCAAGCCTCAATACTAGAAACTTCAGACACCCCCTAAAAGATTCCTTCTAAATTTTCCACCTAGATATGGAAGTTCCTGGACACACCCCATTATCTACACTGGTTGGCTCACATTTAGGTCCCAGTTCTTAGGCCTTGCAAGAGGATCCCACCCTTTGAGGGCCTTCTTATGTCTCTTCTGATGGGGGATCAAAAGAAAGATAAATATTCCAAAACTCCCCAAAATAACTAACTTTTTCCCAGCACCAACAAAAAGGCAACAAGGCCAGCAGTACCTTCTTACTTTGGGACTGTCTGCATGGTGGTTTTCTAGGAATCCTTCTGGCAAAGTAATTGAACTGGGCTCAGTCTGGCACTTCACTGCACATGCTGTAAGGTTAAAGTTGAGATTTTTTGGATGGGCATTCCTTCTGTACAGCGGGGCCAACAGCCACTGCAGGCCCTGGGGCAAGGTGGGGGGGGCTGGCTGCATACCCCCCAAAGGGGTGGGCCGAGGGTAGTCAGCCCTCAGCGCCACCCAGATCACAGCATTTGGCCCTCCCCACCCAGTCCTCAAAGACACACAGAGCAAAACTCTGGCACTCCTGGGTTCAAAGGGGCCCAGGGCAGCAGCCACTGCCACTGCCACAGTATCAGCGATGGTGGCCTGGAGCTCTAGGCCCCTTTGAATAGATTGGCCTTGAGACAATTGCTCCCTTCGCCTCCCCCCAGTGGGCCTTCTAGTCATTTTTTCCTCAGAATAATCTCTTCCATACCTGCCAAGTGACTAAAAAAGGAAGGAACTGCAAAGTCCTCCACCCTATCTCACATGATTGACAGGACTGGAGAAGTACTGGGCATTTCCACCCTAAACAATCATGAGGATGATATAAGAAATACAAAAGTTTTCCACATAACTCACAAACCTGTCAGGAATGACACAATCAAGTACTGCTGACTAGTGCAGTGGGGCTTACGAACTCCACACTCATGCTGAGACAGGGGACAGGTTGAAGCGCTTTTGGGCCAAGAAAGCTCTGTCTGACAGGTACTGCTGAGCATGCTCCTGGTGAAGAAGTAGTATAAAGGGGGTCTCACCACCGCAAGCAAGGGGAGGAGAGAAGTTATTTCCAGAAGGAGCACTGAGATAGTGGAAGAAGCACTGCAGTAAAACAGCCACACTAGTGCAGCTGTAATGCTTAGTGAGGATACTTCCTATGCCAATGGGAGAGCTTTTCCAGTCAGTGGACATACTCCACCTCCTGAGAGGCAAAAGCTCTGTCGACAGGCTATGAATCTTTCCATCCCTCCTTTGAGACATCAGCTGATGGCTAGGAGACCATGTGCAGGGGCACCACACAGCTACCTGTGTCAGCCCTGAAACTCTGGTGTTTGGAGCAAAGGACTCTTATTAAACTGCAGCCAGGCCCCAGACTAAGTCGTTGGGTGGGCTAGGAAGAGGCCCAGGGGAAGGAGAGCAAAGAGTTGGGCTGACCATAGGCCATCCCATGCTGTCATGCTTTCAGGGTCCCTGGTGACCCAGGAGAGTGGGAAAGCCCAGGTCCACCAGCCTACCCCAGGTTCCTCTATGCCTAGTCTTGGGATGGGTAGGACTAGGGTGCTAGTGACAAAGAAGCCAATCCAACTGAACCTCATTTAGGAAGCTCTGGACACAGAGATCTAAAAGAGACCAGAGGAGCAAGGCATTCCCAATAGGACTGCTGCTGAACAGGTAATCTGAAGAGACACAGTTGCTAAAAATAAAACACAAGAACATATTCCAGGAAGGGGGTTGCCACAAGAAAATGACAGGTCTATGGGCATCCCCCATCCCTACCCACTTGTAAGGCCCGTGGCATGGTGAGAATGCTTCCGGTGAGGATACCTCTTTCTGAGTAGCTTATCTGGACTGGGCCCCTAAATCAGCCACAAAAGTTTTCTGGAAAACAACAAGAGCTACTTTTCCTTCTAGATGCACAAAGCACTCTGCAGTGCTTCCCACTGGAAAGTTAGTGTTTGATCTCAGGACTTGGTGGTTTTGGAGCTTCACATTCATATTTTACCACTAAGAAGCCAATTGGAGATGCATGGCTGAAAACCAGAAGATAAAGGCAAGCAGTGCTGGTGTTAAATTGAATCTGATTGCATTTCCCTGGGTTTCCCAGAAGTACTTCACCCCCATTAGTGCTCTGTTCAGGAGTTCACAACAGGGAGTTAGAAAACACAACATTTTAAAAGGTTTTAATAAAATATTTATAGAGTGGTTCCAGGATCACAATAAAACGTATTGCCCTTTAGATTGCACCATTGATCTTCATTGTTCTTTGGTTCTATCAGGAATTTTTCGTAGTATCAAGGGATGGGCAGAACGATCTAATGGATCTTTTAAATGAAATGGGCACAATTTAGAGGCGAGTCTAAATGTAGCAAGGTGTGTTTGTTGCACTTAGACTCACACCCACCAACTGGTACATAATCGATATTCCCATCTCTCTACAGATGACCTCTGATTTGCCCCATCAAATTCAAGGAACTTGAAGGGCTTCTCTACAGTTGCAGCGGCTCAGCTGCACCAGTGCAGCTGTAGCACTTAGAGAAGATGCTTCCAATGCCAATGGGAAAGATTTTCCGATCAGTGGAGATACTCCCCTTTCAAGAGGCAATAGCTCCGTCAAGGGGAGAAGCTATATACCATCAGTATAGTGCTGTCTACACTGTGGGTTAGGTCAGTATAACTAAGTCACTTGGGGTGTGGATTTGATGTATGTAGACTTAAGGGAGTCTGAAAATAAGGGAGTCAAAGATACCACCTCATGTATCTGTTCTGTCCCTAATTTCCATGCTTCTACTGTAAAATTTAGCTGTGATATATGCATAAGTGTACAGGGTAGGATAGGAAGAATAGACCACCAAGAAGGCACTTGCATTTTTGTATAACTAATCCTTTTTTCCCAGCTCAGAATGTTCCTGGTGAGAACTGATGTTGATAATAGGACACTACTGCCCTGTGGGTTGAAAGAGGGGCCAGTACTAAACTCCCATTACTGTATTCCATTAGGAACCAGTTCATTCCATGTATTCAGTGCACTCCCTGGATACTCAGTTCAGATTGGTGCCCACCCAGATAAAAAAGGAACCTTTCCCAGCATTGTCCTAAAGGACAGCAGGTTCCCTGGAGGGAATGCACTTCTGTGGGTGCAGCCCAGAGTACAGGGGGTTAATCATTGCACTCCTTGCTCCCACATTGGTGAATCAAACCCCATCGTCTTTCCAGGCCTTCCAGTGCCATGATTTCACAAGTATTTATAATACTAAGGTGTTTTTAAAACATCCAAATTGAACCGCATTTGCTTGCAAAAAAAGCATAAATTGTATACATTCATAGTCACTAACATGATTACAGAAAAATCTCATGAAGTCTTCAGAATGATACACTGAGAGCTGAACATGTACGATAATAACTGCACTGCATTGCAACCCAAAGGAAATCTTCTCAAGGCCTCTGTGGATGGGGATAGCCAGAGAGGTTGAAGAGAATGATAAAGTAAATTGCACCATCTGCTGGACATTTCTTCAGATGAGCTGTAAAAACCAACTCATCTTACCCACAAATATAATCATCCCTCTTCTCTGTACCCAGAAGCCAAACACCAGCATGGTGCCGAAATACAGCATATGTGATCTGTTTGAACAATCTGAGAGGAAAACTGTCCCTTTTGCTTTGGGGTTCAGATAGTTAGCACTACCACAACTTAATTTAAAGCTAGAGTTCACCTAAGCAGTCATGCACAGGTGTTATTCAAGGCTCAGTCTGGTGTAGCCCTGTATAGGTAATGATAGGCAAATGGTACAGCACATGCTTCCTGGAAACAGCATGGTACAGGAGGAGCCTATATGAGGCCCATTAGCAGTTGACCTGTTAATCTTTCTGTTCAGCAGTTGTAATTTACAGTGACTCCTCCCTCACCCCCTAAATCCCCCAAAAGTGTTTCTTTAATTCCTCTTTTAACAGGTTCATGGCTGCTACTCTGAGGGTATGTCTACACTAGCCCCCTAGTTCGAACTAGGGAGGCTAATGAGGGTGACCGAAATTGCAAATGAAGTGCAGGATTTAAATATCCCACGCTTCATTAGCATGTTCTCGGGCAGTTGCCATTTTGGAAATTGACTAGCCCGGAATAATTGCCCACGTCTACACGCGGCAGTGAAATGGGAGTTCGAAGTAAAGCCCTTAATTCGAATTAGCTGTTATTCCTCCTGGAATGAGGTTTAACAGCTAATTTGAGTTAGGGCTTTACTTCGAACTCCCGTTTCACTGCTGCGTGTAGACGTGGGCAGTTATTCCAGGCTAGTCAATTTCCAAAATGGCAACCGCCCGGGAACATGCTAGTGAAGCACGGGATATTTAAATCCCGCGCTTCATTTACAATTTCGGTCGCCCTCATTAGCCTCCCTAGTTCGAACTAGGGGGCTAGTGTCGACGTACCCGGAGTGCTACTTCTGGGTGTCCTTTTGACAGCAGTTAGAAGCAAAACTTTGGTTACGAAATTTGAAACCCCTCAAACTCTTCATCTAGTTTATAAATAGACACAAAACATTGCTCAAATGTGCCCAAAGTTTTGCTAGAATTTGCAGGCACCGAGTAGAGATGGGCTCCAAGCATAGACCTGATAAACCTTTAAATGGCTTGGCTCTCAGCAGCTCAAACAATTCTTTTCAAGTACAGCCATGAAGTTCATCTGAAGTGTTTAATCACCCAGTTTTAAATAAGGCAGTATGGAAACAGACTGTTGTTTTCAACTTGCTTGGCTGTTACATTATCAGCCCAATACACAAACTCTTAACAAAAATGTAAGTCGCCATAGCTCCTCTGACTCTGAAAAATGAATCAATAGGCACCTGTGCATTTTGTCACCTCTTCATTGCCACAGCTTACATACTTTCCACTGAGGCGGAAAAGAACTTGCCACCAAAAGACATCACCCTGTAATTTTAGTTTACCTAGAAGTGCTTCAGCACAACAGTGACAAGTGCTATAAAAAACAGAGGCAGATTAGAGATTGTTGAGAAGGGTTTTCTGTAAATTTTGTCTCCCATATACTTTTTTTTTTTTACCAAACCAGAATGATTTTTCTTGTCCTATTACAGAATATTACAGCAGTTTGTATCTTGTTAAGGGAAAATAAACTCATCTTTCAAAAAAATTCCAAATGTAATGCTGGCTGTGAAATCCCATGAGTGGTGACTTAACTGTGAGTGAGAATCCTGGACAAATGTATTTGTCAAGGAATGTTCACAAACCTGTTTAATCGCTCAGGAACCAAAGCTTCTTTAAGGCTAAGTCTACACTGGCACTTTTCAGTGCTGTAACTTTCTGGCTCAGGGGTGTGAAAACCCATGCTCCCAGCACTCATGCCGTGGCCACACTTTCTCTTTAAAATGCTACCACAGCTGTACTTGAAACTTTTAAGTGCAGACAAAGCCTAAAATGCCTGACTTATCTTCAGAGTGAAATTTTTATTCCCGTTTTCTTGTTCCTTTTACCTGAGAATGTCTTCCATCCTTTATTTTCTCCGTCCCAATCTCTCTGCTTGTGGTTATTCACTAATGTCCCCGACTAAAATGCCAAATTATCAAATGAACATACAGATTGCAACAGGAGAGTCAGAGTCAGCCCATGGCCAAAACACCATAAAGCATTCACCCAGCTTCTGCACAATGCAAGCTTTCAGTTTAGAGACCTTTCCAGCCCTTACAGTTCCAAAGAAAACTGTAGTGGGGTGATTGCCCCTCTGAAAAGGGCAGGGTTAAAACCAGGCAGGAGGGAGCCTGCACAAACCCCTCCAATCAGGGAGATGCTTGTAGGGAGCCAATCAGAAGGAAGTTTGCTGAGGCAGCCATGCTATAAGGAGCTGCTCAGTAAAGCAGTGGGCAGTTGGGTCCTGACTGGTGAAGGGGGAGGACTCCTTCCCTGGGAGACGCACCTTTGGCAGAGTGGTGCTGGAGAGAATCTCCAGCCTGATACCTGTCAGGCTGTGGGCCTTGATACAAGGTCAAAGAAGGTGCATGGGTCACGGGGAAGTGGCCCAAGGAACGGGAGCAGACAAAGGCGAGTGAAGGAGGACAGGACAAGGCTGCTGCCACAGAGTCCCTGAGCCAGGATCCAGAGCAGTGGGCAGACCTGTCCCCCCCCATCCTTGTACTGGACCCAGCCACCAAGGCCTTTACAGTCTGCAGCTTGCCCCTGAGGCAAGGGGCTAGACTCTGGGATTGCAGTTGGCTATGGTGGCAGGGGTAAGGATTGAGGACTGCTGATACTTCCCGTAGGAGGCAGAATGGAGTGGTGGGCAGTACTGAAGGACAGTGTCCTGAAGAAGACACTGCAGTCCAGGGAGCAACACGTGTCCAGTGCAGGTGGAGCCAGTGGAGCTGAAAGTGATGATGGGCTAGACACCAGAAGAGGACGCCCTGCTGAGGAACAGCACTAATTCCCAGAGTAACCAGCAGGAGGTGCTGCAGTGGTGAGTTTACCCCAGTTACAAAATTCTTCCAAATATATACAAATGTACTGGTGACTTAGAGCTTAAAGTACAGGCTCTCAAGGAGGTATGAATGTTCCTATTTTATATTAGTTTAATGTTAACTTTGATGTCCATTGGTGATATTTCAGATATCTAATTTGCAAATGCTATTATCCAGTTTGTATGCACAACGTTGATAATCGTACATGCAACTAGTTAGATAAAGAGCCAGAAATAGCAGCAGTTTTGCTAGTGCAAGGCAACATGTTGGTTTTCATTGTGAGATGCTGAATAAAAAGTTCTACTTATAGGCCATTTTTCCCTTGCATTCTGCAACTCTCCTAATCATCACCAGGAGAGCTGTTACAAATAGAGATATGTTGTCCTAATTTTGTTGTCTCAGACTATGGATAATAGCTAAAAATATAATTCAGCCTTCCCCGCACCTCAGGCATACCCCATTCCAAATAATCTCTTCCAGCTAACCTATAGCAACCCATATTCACCTGCAACTCACTTGAAATAGCTGGCCTGGCAGGTATAGGTTCTTCCTATGGTTGGATTTAAAAACAGGCATGAACCCACATAAATATCATGCTATTTGTTTCAGAACTCAAAATCTCAGATCTTTGGGCTCTGGAATATTCAGATCCATTGTTCATGCCCTCCAGTAATATGGTGACTTAGTACTGTGTCATGATGGGGTGCTGTGCCAACCTGACACCATCCCCCAATTATGCCACCACACTCTGTTCTATCTTCACCAAATCCTTGTTATGACCCAGTCCTGTGGGTGGGTTCTGAAGAGTCTCTGTGTCCTGCTGGGTAATGGAGAATTGGTCTTTATGAATTTAAAAGATTTCCTCTCCAGAGTCACTTGCTGTAGTCAGTAGGATAACCCAAGCCTGTCCACTCCACTGGTTTCTATCTCAGGTCCCTTGTTTGAACAAATAGAACTAATCCCTCCACTCACTGTTCCTCGGTCAGCTTCCTCAGCTTCTCCCCTGTCTGCTAGCAGAATCCTCTCTGGCAGAGTTTCCTCTCTCAAGGTTCTTAGCCTTTTATCATGCACAGACATTTTCCTGCCTCATAACTGGTTTTGCCCATGAAAGCTCATGGATTCTATATATTTTGGTTGGTCTCTAAGGGTACATTTAGACAGCAGCACTATTTCAGGATACTTCCAGTATCCCGAAATACCTATTCACGTCTTTGAAACAAGCCCATTATGTCAAAATATAACAGGCTCGCTATTCCGACGTCCCTATAAATCTCTTTCCACACAGAGTAAGGGATGTTTTGGAATCATCGTTTATTTCAAAATTTGGCACTGTGTAGATAGCGCCAAATTACGAAGTAAGCTATTTTGAAATTAACTCAAAATAAACTACACAATTAGCATAGCTCAAATTGCACAGCTTATTTTGAGCAAAGGGTGCAGCATTGACACAACCTGAAGTGCCATGGGGCCACTCGTTTTCCCAGTTAGGCAGTAAGTTATCTACTCCCAAGTGAACCCAAGCTGCTTCATTCCCTGTTGTGGAACATATCAGAAGTAGGGTGTTAAGAGGACCAGTGACCTTCTGACATATCCTGTACACCATCCCCCACACCAGCACCCTCTCTTTCTATGATCAAGATTGGGTGCCTGCTCATATCTACGTGGGTTCAAGCAGGATGACCCTTTAATCACCACCTCTGGGACTACTGGCCAATTTCTTCTTTGACCCTATGAGCTACAAAAATCTTTCCATCTTCTAACTCCATTTGAGTGGGGGCTAGTTTTGTTAGGTAGCCATATAGGCTAGTGCCAAATCCGCTGCTTCCATGGTCGATAGAGCCTCTGTACACATATCCACTGGCACTACATCCTGAATCCACACTCTCATACCATCTTCCAGGACACTTGAATCTTTAAATATACTCCACAGTGAGGAGGTCAGCTTCTTAGTCAATTGTCACCATGCTTCCTAGTTCAGTGGCCATGCTTGTGTGTTTATCACACTTCTCTGAACCAACATCCCCAGTCCACTCTAGGAAGTGGTGGTTGTCTCAGAAGGATCCTTGTAGCTGGCTGTTGAGGTCATCCCACTGTCCTATGAGTATCTCCAGTTTTGTCATTGCTGTAGCCCCAAGCTGAATACTGCATTCTGGCCCCTCAGACTTATCTGCTGGATCTTCAACATCCAGATCGAGTCCTAGGGGCCTTGTAGAGTTTATGTTCCTTCTGACTCCATAGCGTTCCTGCATCTCAGACACACTGCATAGCCATAGACAGATTCTGTTGCAGTTTGTTATGAAGCTGCAGGGTTTCTGTTACTTATCCTTCCTCTGCAATCTTTATATCACTAAGAAGAGTTTCCTTCCTTGCCTATAACAGCAGGAAACTTTGCTTTCTCTTCAGTTTTTTAGCAAGCTTATCCAGTTTGACCTGAAGCCAGATGATCTCCAACTGTTTTGCAGTCTCCAAACTCTGCAACTGTTCCTTCTGCAGCCTCTGTTCTTCTTTCTCCAGCTGCTGGCCTGAGAAGGGCTGATATCCACCGTTTGCCCATATGCTTCTTGCCTTGGGGACCACACCATCCTTGGCCTAGCAGAATACTTCCATCTTGTGTCCTTAGTCTGTGATTTCAGTGGCTGTCCATCTATAGATGCAGGCATTTGGAGCTTGTCCAGTGCTGGGACCCTATATCTCATCTTCTTGTTGTCTTGCAGCTGTTCACTCTGTAAACACTGTTGAGAGGGCTCCAACATGAGAATGCTGTTGTGGAGATGGAAGTCATCCTCCTGGCTATGGAGTGCATTCTGGGGCATTTCATTGTCATTGATCAGTGTCAACTTCTCAAGTCTTTTCACTTTTACTCAGTCTTCTTGGTCTTGGCAAACTCTCTATCCAAAAGTGCCACATGCTGGAAACTGACAACACTGCTCTGTTCTTCCATGGCCTGGCTGACAGCTGACACTACCTCTACATGCGCTCAAGCTTTTCTTTGGATGGGGCCTGCATCATCTTCTCATCATCGGATGTGGCTGCCCCATCAAATCCTTCAGCCCAGGACTGCCCTTCTCCAGGATGGGCTATCCATCCACCATGTTTTTTCAGCTCCTGTCTCAGCTAGTTGATAATGTCAGCCAGCCATGTTAATCACATCTAAACCTGCACACCCATTCTGCAGGGTCTGTAGCAGGAGCTAGAGGGCTTGTTCAGGTCTTTTCCATTTCATCTCCTGGAAGATGGTCCTATTGATCAGTCCCTCCTTCCCTTTGAGTCCCTGGTGGCTATTAGCCTGAAACTTCTTGGACTTTGAGTCCCACCACAGTTCTAGCCAGACTACCCTTCTTCTCAAAGTGGGGTGAAGAAATCTTTACTCGGGGGAGCCAACAGACTTATAGGGCCCCTGTGCAAGGGTTGGGAGAGTCCAGCTCTGCACTCCCAGAGAGGGCAGGGCCTCAGATGGAAGGGACAAGACAGGGGCAGCCAGCACTCAGCACTTACTGGACTGCACTATACTGGCCCCTTCTGCCTCCACTTTCCCCCACCCACACACACACTCCAGCAAGCCCTGAAAGCTGCATGGAGCAGACTGTGTGGCACTCCAGCAGTGATTTAAAGGACCCAGGGCTCTGGCTGCTGTGCTCTTGCAGTAGCAGTGGCAGCAGCTGGGGGCATGAGCCCTTTTAAATTGCTGGTCCCCAGCGCAACTGCCCCCGTCCCTCATCAGCAGGCCTGTATATGCTCAACACCATTCTAGCTCCCTCAAGTCTATATTTCCTTTCCTAAACCAGTCCCCATTCATTCCCAGTCATGCTAGGACTATGTTTCTACTAAATTTGACTATCCAGGTCTGAGCCCTGCTTCCCTTCTGAAGCTGGGATTACCTGGCCTTGTACCAGGGCCACTACCATGATTAGTCCGTCTCAGTCAAGCAATATCTGGCCTTCGACCCCTTTTTCAGATGTACACTCCTCTGGCATGGGGAGTACTCTAGACATCAGTCTCTGACTCCACACCCTCAAATACTGGGCTTAGAACTCTGCTTTCTCAACTTTGACACCCCTCTAGTGCTTTCTGTTTGCTGCTCTGAACTATGGCTGGAAAAAGTCTCTTTACAGGCTCCTGACCCTTGAAACACATTATCCCTGGGGCTTTGTTCTTCTCAGCCCCCTTGGTGGGACTTTCTGACTTATTTCCCTCTAGTGTTTGCGTGACCAGACATATTTGAATAGTGTGGTGGCTGCCAGGCTCTCTGCCAGGCCTACGATGGGTGCTCCTGGAATCGCTACAGCTCCATCTACAAATCTGGGGGTATGGCTACATTTGCACCTTCTTTCGAGAGAGGAATGCAAATGAAGACATTCAGAATTGCAAATGAAGCCGGGATTTAAATATCCCACGCTTCATTTGCATATTTGTGTTATGGCGCTATTTCGAAATAGCACTATTTCAAAATAACAGACGCTGTGGAGACGCAGTTATTTCAAGAGAAAACCCTTCTCTCGAAATAACCCTTATTCCTCATACAATGA
Source organism: Pelochelys cantorii (assembly GCA_032595735.1). Lineage (NCBI taxonomy): Eukaryota > Metazoa > Chordata > Testudines > Trionychidae > Pelochelys > Pelochelys cantorii. The sequence goes on along the minus strand of CM064332.1, from coordinate 50,891,904 downwards.
GGTTTACCAGTTATTTCAAGAGAAGGGTTTTCTCTCAAAATAACCGCATCTTAACAGCATCTGTTATTTCAAAATAGCGCCATAACGCAAATATGCAAATGAAGCATGGGATATTTAAATCCCGGCTTCATTTGCAATTCCGAGTGTCTTCATTTGCATCCCTCTCTCGAAAGAGGATGCAAGTGTAGACATACTGAGATACTGGATTTCACGCTCCAAATGGGTGTCAGCATCACTCCATGTCCTCTTCCCTCTTTGGCATGACAGAGTACTTCCACCTACTTCCACTACTGTGTGTAAGGTAGCTGAGAAAACAATGGGACCATTACTGGGAGATGGTACTTCCAAGCACCAGCAAAGCTAACAGGTTTTGGTTTGTACAGGCTGACACCCTAAAAAAAATCCAGAGACCCTGATGAGTTTAAAAAGTGCCTCTTGCAGAAAGGGGGTGGAGGAATGGTCATATCAGTTGGAAGTTGACAGTTGGACACTGGCTGCATAAAGCAAGGCTGACACAGACAGAATGAGAGACTGGTTCTGCACTAAGAAAGCTGTACCTACCTGCCCAGGAAGAACAGGGGACACCATTGGAATGCCTACACCCGTGGGTGGTCCACGTCAGCTGACATGGGCTCATGGCACTCATGCTAAGGGGCTGTTTAATTGTGATCCAATGTGCTCCAGAGCTCTCGGACCACATGAGGCAGGAGGATCCCAGAGCTCAAGCTCCAGCACAGCTTTGAACTTCTATAATCCAAAACTAAGTCATGTCTGCCTATGGGGTTGAGGGGACTGTGCAGTATAAGGCAGACAATATGCATATTGGTCTGTTATTTTTAAATCTACTTCTCAGTTTTATTTGGGCAAAATAAATCACACTTGAGTTTGGAGAAACTGCTCCTGTATCATTGCATACAATTCCTGCCCACAGGTTCCCAAAGGAGCACTCCTGCAAGTTCCAGTCAGGCCTGCTAGATAACAAAACAGGCAATCAGGGAGATGTGACCCATTCGGAGAGTGGTTGAACTGGGGGCCCCACCCAAGAGACAGGGAGGCAAAGGCTTGCCACTTGAGAAAGGCTCACTCTAGGAATGAGGAAAGGGTCTCCAAAGGAGCAGCCTGCCCACAAACTGATACCAAGCAAAGCCTGGTGACCTAGATTTGCACAGATCTTTCCATAATTTAAAAATAAAAAGTTCTGAAAAATATTTTGATAGGGTACAAGAAATGTCTTTGTCTGAGTTCTCCTTCAAAAGAAAAAAACAACAACTGTTTTCCAAGGACCCAACACTCTCAGAAATCAAAGAAAACCTCAAAATGACTTACCTGGTGTTGGACCAGGCCTTAAAGTGCTGCAGGGAATAACAAACATCGACTGTGTTCTGTTACTATCTATGGGTATGTCTACACTACCACCCTAGTTCGAACTAGGGTGGTTAATGTAGGCATTCGAAGTTGCAAATGAAGCCCGGGATTTAAATATCCCGGGCTTCATTTGCATCTTGCCGGGCGGGCGCCATTTTTAAATCCCCTTAGGTCGAACTCCGTGCCGCATGTAGCCGCGGGCACGGAGTAGGTAGTTCGAATTAGGATCTCTAATTCGAACTACCGGTACACCTCGTTCCACCGTAGTACACTCTACTGGTACTACGAGGTGTACCGGTAGTTCAAATTAGAGATCCTAATTCGAACTACCTACTCTGTGCCGCGTGTAGCCGCGGGCACAGAGTTCGACCTAAGGGGATTTAAAAATGGCGCCCACCCAGCAAGATGCAAATGAAGCCCGGGATATTTAAATCCCGGGCTTCATTTGCAACTTCGAATGCCTACATTAACCACCCTAGTTCGAACTAGGGTGGTAGTGTAGACATATCCTACCTTCCTTGGAACAGACCTCTATTTCTGAGTTATGGATAAATAGTTTATCACAAAAAGCCTTAGTTAAGACCCTTTCATTCACTCTTTATTTGTCCCTAAAATAGGACAATAAATTAACTTATTGTAATAAATCTGCCATTCCCACAAGAGAAAACTCTACAGTAATATGCTAATGAAAAAGATGTGGACTCGGATTCTGCTCTAAATTACATCAGTATAATTTCAGCTCACAAAATTGTAGCTAATTCTTGAAAACCAGAATAAAAATAGTCATCTCTGTCAGATATCATAGCACCTCTAACCATTTACCTATAAAAATGTGCTTAAACAGTTGAGGTGATGAGTCATTATCTTATCATGCAAAAAATAATGAATATTGTAGAATTTTCTTTATCTTAAGAGCACTGAAAAGAGATAATGGAGAATCATGTCTGGATGGTGAAGACATCTTTCTAGTCCAGGGCCTGGTACAGGGAGGAAAAGGTAATAAACCAACCAACTTTTTTAAAAAATGTATTCCCAAATGTCTATTTAATATTCAACATGACCTAGTTTTGGCTCAGAGTGCCTACAGATTACCAGGAGGTAGAATAAAAATAACTTGGATAAGGGGACATGCTGTTATCATGAGACTCATGGACATTAAGGACAAGAACAGGCTCTTGCTGGCAGATCAAGCAAAAGGAAAGAAAGCAAAAAGGAATCCAGCCTCTATGCCTGTCCCCCAAAATCCCACCTGCTACCCCCTGGAGTGTGCTTTGCACAGAGTAATTTTCCTCTCTTCCTTTAGCAGGAAGAGTTTCTTGCTGTATTAGAAACACCATATTGTTTCCAGCTAACTGACAGATTAAAGATTGCGATAATATCTATGACTTTTGTGGAAAGTGGGCTCAGGTTGATAAATCAGTTGAAAACTTCCTGGGGCAGATTAATTAGCCAATGTGTCTAAATATTTCATAATCAGAAGTAGATCAAGGTAACAAAGAAAAACCCTCATACTCTCATTTGCTGAGGTTATTTTTAAAATGTACTCATTATATTTTTAGAAGCAGCAACATAATCTCTGTGCAATGTACTGTACAGCTGTATTCTCCAGTTCCCTTCTTCAGTATTTTAAATGTCCCAGTGAAAACCAACCCAGCTGCTGGATATTTCTGATGCAGTATGAGCTGATTCAGGCTCATTTGTACCCGACAGTGTTTAAAATTCTCAGATTTCAAATGGAGTTGTTGATGCAATGGACAGGCAATGATTTTGGTAACTGTACTTTGTTCACGGGAGGAATCCCAAGTCCGCCCCGATCTAGTTCGTCAGGTGTTGGGTCCAGCTGGTTCTTTTCCCGAAAAATATCATCCCTACGAATCCACCCTCTGGACACCCACCCTAGCGGGCCTCCGTAGGCCTATTAGGCGCCTTTATCACCCTCTCAGTCCTCCCCTGGCATGGGGTTCGTGAATCACTCCCCGGGGGTGGGGAAAGGGGGCTCACTCCGAGCCCTGACCCAGGGCCCTAAGGCAGGGAGATTTGTCCCTGCTCAGCAGATGGGGCTGTAGCCCCTAAACCCATCTGCTCTCAGGTTCCACGGCCCAACCCTGGGCCAGTTCTTCCACCACTCCCGAGACTAGTCCCTACTCGACAGGGGGCCGGACTCACCGCTTGCCTCACCCTCGTCCGTAGTTCTCTCTGGGTCTCCTGTCCCCGTTCTTCCTTCCACGCTCTCCGCTCCTCCTCCTCCCTCCTGCCTCGTACAGCCTTTTAAGCCTCCCGCCATGTCCCCTGCTGATATCACTCCCCCTTCGTCCCCGGGCGCTCCCGGACGTGTCATCCCTGAGGCGCGCCTGGTGATGTCATTCTCCTGCACCCCTGGCCGCTCCTCTCCCCCGCCCCTTGCATCGCTTTCCTTCTCCCCCCTGCTCAGGCACCAATCTGCCGCCTGCGTTACTGCGGCAGCGTGTTCCGGCTCCGCCTCTTGTTTCCCGCGGCGCGTTTTGGGGGCTTCCCAAGTGCGGGCACCCTTGCCCCATCACAGTAACTATAGTTAACATTTGGAAGACAGCCCTTCTTGTGGGAACACAAGGGGGAAAGGGAATACCAGAAGGCCTGTGCAGACCACAACTGGAAGTGCTGTGTTTCTGTTCCTTATACAGAGTCATACAGTTTAAGGCCAGAAAGGACCATTAAATCATCTAGTCTGATCTCTTGAATTTCTTCGGTCACCAACATCTGCACACTAAACCCAACAATCAAAATGAGCCTGCAATATTACAGCCCACAAGAGACTAGAGCAATGGTTCTCAAACTTTTTGGCCTGTGGCCCACCGGGCTCAATGCAAACCTTTCTGTGGACCACCTGTTCCTAATGGAAACTCGCCATTAATTACATAGTTACACCTGAGGCATTTTGCTAGTGCTGGAGCTAGGGAGAATGGTTTAATTTAACCAGTAAAAAATTATTAAACAGACTAAGCACTTTAACTTTCTCATGTTAGTTTATCAAACATTTTTTTAAGTAAAGTAAAATATTAATTTATGCCCAATACAAAAGGTTTCAATGTTTTCTTTATTTATGGCAGGAGTGTGGAAACTTTTTTGGATCAGGGGCCACTGACCCACAGAAAAATGGGTTGGGCACCACACAAGTGAGAAGCAAAAAGCTCCTCCAAAAAACCCCAGCCCTCACTGATGTGGCCCCCAACTGAGACACCTCACTCCTCTGGTGCTCCAGAGGGGGGGAGGGGGAGGGAGGGACTGAGGTTCTGGGCTTCCCATGGGCTGGATTTACTCTTCTGTGGTTTTGGGGTTAGTTGATTTTGTGGAACATGTCTTCCTGCCCCAGGCTCTGGGTTGCGGACAAAAATGAGGGGTTCAGTGTGTGGGACGGGGCTGCCAGTGAGTGGGATAGGGTGAGAGTACAGGACCTGGGGCTATGTCTATTGACAGAGGGATGCAAATCAAGCACATCAAAATTGCTAATGAAGCAAGGATTTAACTATCCCGTGTTTCATTAGCATAAACATGGCCACCGTTTTTTATTTTTTTTTAATGGAGCTTTTTTTGGAAAAAAACAGCAGTCTAGACGCAGATCTGTCGAAAATAAACTCTTTTTCGATAGATCCTGTAAACCTCGTTTTTTGAGAAATACGGGATCTGTCGAAAAAGGATTTATTTTCGACAGATCCGCGTCTAGACTGCCGTTTTTTTTCAAAAAAGCTCCGTTTTGAAAAAAAGCAGCAGCCATGTTTATGCTAATGAAGCACGGGATATTTAAATCCCTGCTTCATGAGCAATTTCGACGTGCCTAATCTACATCTCTCTGTCGACAGAGAGGTGTAGTCTAGACACAGCCTGGGTGAGAGGTGGGGTTCAGGAGCAGGCTGGGAGTAGAGTAACTAGCCAGGGGGAAGAAGGCAAGAGCCAGGGAAGGAACAGGATGGGGGAAGGGCATCTGACCAGGGGGAGGATGCAGGAGCAGGCTGGGGATAGGGTGTGTGGCCAAGGGGGCAGGTGCAGGAGCAGGCCGGGTTTACAGGATCTTGGCGGGGGGCAGTGCAGGAGCAGGGTAAGGGTGCAGGGTCTGGGCATGAATGGGGGGGGGGGGCACTTACTTGCTTTCATGCTTCATACCACTCATAGGCATCGTGTCTCGGGCATGCTTCCTACTGCTCCCATGGGCATCAGGGAAAGCCTCCAGGCAGCACATCAGAGTACTGTTTCCCCAGCCAGGGGAGGAGGAGCAGCAGTGCCTGGAGTCACTTCTGGCTCCGCTTCCCTCTGCTTCTTCCCCATGAGGTGGATCTGGTGGGGAGGCTCGGAGAGGAAAGCCAGTGCTGGCGCTCCAACTTCACGGGGGAGGTGAGGCTGAAGCGCCAGCATGGGCTTCCTGCTGCAGGGAGGTGAAGGGAGGGTGGAAAGGGCACGGGAGTGAGTTTGAGTCATGAACCACCTGGAAGGCAGCTGCAGACCACTAGATGTCCATGGACCACAGTTTGAGAACCACTGGACTAGACTGTTACATGACATGGGCAGAGAATACGAGGGACCAAGGTGCACCAGTCTTCAAGGCCCCTTCAATATCAGTGAAATGATTAAATGAGCTATACCCAGATAATCCTGGCAAGTGACCCACATCTGTATAATGCAGAGGCACTTTGCAGCAAGGGAAGCATGACTAGGCCTAGAGAATGTTGCTAAGACCCAGCCTTCTACTCCCTCATCCTTGCACCCATGGCCAGTGGGTGAAGGTAGACATGGGGAAGGCAAGCTCCCAGCCCTGCCCCTTCTGCACAGCCCCTCCACCCCACAGGAGCCAAGCTGACCTCCCCACCATAGCACCATGGGGAGGGTGGGCAGCGGGCATCCCCGGCCTCGGAGAGGGCAGGCAGCATGTGCCCCTAGCCTCCCGGGCTCTGGAACTCAGGGAGGGAGGAGGGCGATCCAGGACAGCAACACTCTGCCCCCAGTAGGCTACAGCAGGTGTTCTGGGGGCAGAGTGTGGGCGGAGCCAGGCTGGCAGTTTGGGAAAGCAGTGCCTTCCCCTGCCTATCATACCTGCTGCACATACTTGCACCCCCTGAGGTCAACAGCCGGAGTTGCATTGGGTTCTTCAACTTTAAACAGCATGATAGGCTTTCACATATAGAAGGAACTCTGGAAACTGGCTTCCCCCCAGGACACTTCCTTGTTGATCACACCTCACGCACCATTCTGAGTGAGAACAAACAGAGATTCAATATTGTCTTACAACGGAGGGTTTGTTTGATTGGTGGTGACAATAGTTTCACTATAAAGAAGAAATTGACAGATGGGAGCTTGTTGTGCATATACATTGCTCTGCCTACTGCTTGAACTTGATTACAGCATTCCTCAGTGAGGAAGATCAAAGAATATACACAGCAAAGAATATTGCAGCAAAGTACAGCAGACTCATATAAAATGTATAAGGAATATCTTTCTATACAGATCCACACAGTTGTCCGGAAATGAAACTAGCCTTTTCATAAAGATTATTAGCCTTTTATATTATAAACAGCACTTTCTAGCTGTTCTACGATGGGAATGTCTCCCTTTTGGCTGTATTTTTACACAAATAAATCCATCATATAGTTTATAATGGGGGCAGACGACACCCTCACCAGCAAGGCAAGGGTTAAGGAATTCCTGTGGTGGCAATCAGGACCAACATGCCACACCTGGGAGGCTTGTGAGGCATGGAGGCAGGCCTTTAAAAGGAAGGAACTCAATACCATTGGTCATGGCTCTCAGAAACTGTCTGGAGTCAAGGCCCCCAGACTGGGGGTTCTCTGGCACTAACTGACTGATGGCTTGCAAGCACCACCAGTCAAAGGCCCTTGAGGAAAAGGGCAGACTGGGCTGATTCTCTTTTGAAGTTCCCCCAGGATTAAGCCCCAGCCTTTACTTGCATTAAGGAGAGGAATCTGAGGCTGCCTGTGGAGCCCATGAGTCCTCTTCCCTCTCCCTCTAGCCCAAGGGAGGGCAGGTAAAATATTTTTGTTTTGTTATGGTCGCTTTATATTTCCCAAAAGGGGTTGCACACACTAACGAAAGGTACAGCCAAAGGGTTCTACTCTGTATCCCAGAACCAGACCACAGAATTATAGCTGCCCAGAAGAGGACATAAAATGGTACTTACTGTTATCCCAAGGAGGCAACCTTGAGTTGTTAACTTTGATGGTCATTTGATAAGTCCTGTATCTAGAAACTGAGCACAGATATGGACCCCTTTGGGCCCAGTTTGTCTGCACATACGTGCATAACTTGATATTTATGGGTATGTCTATAGGCAGAAGTTGGTCCCTGTTCACTATGCGATCACAAAAAAGCCACTTTTGAGGTATTCTTTATTCTTCAGATAGACATGATTCTGTTCTAATTTATAGCAGTGTAAACAGAGAGCAACTCAGAAGCACAGAGTTGAAAAACAATGAAGTAAGTGTGTGTGTGTGTGTGTGTGTGTGTGTGTGTGTAAATCCAGTGCAGTACTAGTGATTTATGCTGGAATGCAGAGTTTGGCTCTAATTGCAATGATAGCAAAATCAAAGTGGATGGGAAGTTTTGTACTATGAAGAAACAGACATCTGCATTAAGTTGTTGATTTGTGCATGGGCCTTTACAGGTAAATAAAACCCAGACAGTCTTAATGCAGCAAAGTATGCACAAAGAGTAAAAAGGACAGAGCCTGAAGGATTAAATTCAAAACAGGGGCAAGACCCATCATAGAGCAAGACCTTTTCCACTCAACTGGCTTAAATGGTCCAGGTTAGGGGGAAAAAAACAAAAAAACCCCTTGCATCTCATTCTCTGACGCAGTCCTGAGGCTCAGAATAAAATAGAATCATGATCCAAACTGCCATCCAAAACCTGATGGACCAAGCATTTGAAATACCTCAAACCAGCTTTTTAGTTTAACTTTTTTTTTCTAGGGTTCCTATTGTGATTGCCCCAGATCACCATCAGAATCAGGGTGGGTAGAAAGCGCCTTCATCAGATTTGCAGCAGCCTCCATTTGGAGGCCCTTATAGGGGAAATGTGGTCTAATGAACAAGGCTGGCTTGGTAATTAGGAGACATGGGTACTATTCCTGGCTCTGCCACTCATCTATTGTATAACCTTGGACAAGTAACTTCATCTTAGGTCTTTGTTTCCTGTTCCTATCCTATCACTGTCATTCCATTTGACTCTAAGTTCATTGAGCAGGGCTCATCGCTCATTATTTGTTTGTTCAGAGCTTAACACAATGGGAACTTGGTCCCAGTTGGAGCCATTAGGCACTGTTGTAATGGATAAACTAACTGTGCAAACACCAAAATTAATTACTAAGCCAGGAAGGAAAGGGAATACCTGAATATAAGATAGTTACCACAAAACCCATATCCTCTTAAATCATATTGTTTGTATCAAACTGCCAGCTGGATTAGGATTTCAACATGTGGTTTGAGGAACAAAATAATCCACTTCTGAGGAAGCAGGTATCACTACTGAATGCAGTGAGGAGAGCCCACTGCTACAAACTCTCTGCATGGACTTTCTATTGAAAATTCAGCTGCTGAAGCTTGTTGGTTTGGGTCACAAACAAAGATTCTCAGTCAGATTTTCATGAGCATCATTTGAAAGATTTGGATGTGAATAACTTTCAGGGGTGCTGAAGTGTTCATTAGTTCACATTTCTATTAGTCAAAGATACTGGTAATTGTTTCAGTTACTTTTTCAGAGCTTTATAACCCTTTATTTTCTTGTGTGAGATTCTGCCCTCAGATGAGTAACCACAATGGCTATTGAGTATTATCATAGAAGAGACCTGAGGAAGTCATCAAGTCCAGCCCCCTGCCCAAGGAAGGACCAATCCCAACTAATTGGGATACATATCTAAGAACAGAATTTCCTACTGTATTTCTCCCAGTATCAAATACTTTATTTTAAGGACTCTAGTTCTGTGTCCTCAATAGTGACAAAGTTTTTGTTTTTAATTGGGAGGATTTCCCTTCAATAAACAGTATTAATTTCATAACACAACACTTAGAGTGGGTTTTTTTTTTGGGGGGGGGGGGAATTCTGCTGAGTGTTCCTGATTTCAGAATCCCTCTTTCTGACCCAGACAATATCTAGCACGTCTTTCCTTGCATCTATATATATAAAACAAAAATAAATAGGTTACTGGCTGGTAATTGTCTTCCTCTAGAACTCGCAGCTACTGATATATCACTTTCAAAAGAAAGACACTGAAGCTTCAGGCTCTTTAAACACACAGCAAAATCCCAGAAGAAACTGGGTCATTTACTAAGAGGCCAATAGGACTATTTCTCTTTTCTAACATTATAAATAATTATTCAGCGGGCCACTGATGCCCCTTCATGACAGGATGGGTTAAGAGTCTTAATATAAACCATCCCAAGATCTCCTTTAAACACAAAATGCGGGGAAATATTCCAGTGTGCCAATGATTGCCCTCTCCTGCCGTCTTTCCGCAGCCAATGCCTCTTTTTCCCTTAAATAGGTGCAAAAACCCACGGTCTGTACCCGTTGGCAACTAAGTGTCTCTTCCTCTCACAAGTATGAATGCATCTCTATATGTAATGAAACCAAACAGCAGAGTGCCTTTCTGTTGCTCCTGCACCAAGCTCCTCCCTTGCAGTATTTTTGTGCTAATTTTAAGTGCTTGGAATAGATATTTTCAGAGTTTATTTGCAATAAAGACACCAGCACAGTGGGTTGGGAAAATTCCTTTCACCACGCCACTGTACTGCTCCAGAGCTCTCTTTCCTCCGGTTTGACAGAGGCCATAGGCTGCATACTGACTGCTGCCACAGGGCTCTTGGGTGTGTGTATGACCACAAGTGCAGGCAGCACCAGGGTTAATTGGCCTTCCAGGGACTGGTTAGGAAACAAAAACCTTAATAAGGAGATTTTAGACAGGGTCTTCAATCCATGGGATCGCGAAGTGCTATAACAACAGTGGCATCATGCAGCTCCACTGAAAAGATGCCCCTCCTGAGATGGAGAGCAGCATCTAAGCAAGGCACAGAACATTGCACAGCCATGTGGAATGGGATAATCGCTCCCCAAGGACACTGGGATAGACCGCTCCACTTTTGAACATATCATATGAGATGTTCAGTCTCTACGAAGACCAGGCAGAATCCAGGTTCTTTTATCTGTGTTTAACCCTTCCTCCATGCAATCAACACTGATAGGATTTCAACATGTCATTTGAAGAGCAAAATAATCCACCCCTAAGGAAGTTCACCACTTCAGTGAAGTGACACCCTGCTAGGGTCGCCAGATGGTTTCAACAAAAATACCGGACACACTTGACATTACATCACAATCTACATTACATCTTATTTAGAAAATACCGGACACTTATATTTTCTCAATTTGTTTCCCGAACAGAAAGCTCAAATACTGGACTGTCCAGTCCAAAACCAGACACTTGGCAACCCTACCTACTTTAGGGGGTTAATGTATCCCTAGATATTTCTCATGATCATCCTCAGAGAAATATTGTGATCAGTCCCGGTTGTTTTGTGTTTGTTTCCATAACACTCTGTGAAGTTTGCTTTATTATTTAAAATAAAAAGAGGGTTTTACACCAACCACCCCTCATTTGCAATAGGAATCTTTAGGCTAGCGTATATAGGAATAAATCCACTCAATTCGGTGAGGCTACTCTGATTTCCTTAATCTCTAATATCTAAAAACATAACTGATTCCTTTCATTTACTTTCTCTTTATTTTGCCAAGAGTATACGTACCAATAGGTTGTTGTGGGGAGGGGGATGTCTATTACGTGGATATAAGGAGGAAAGTGGCCTTAACTCTTGTAAGTTTTACAGTGCACATTCAACTTTATTTTTCTTTCTTTCACAGCCCAAAGGAAAAAAACAATGATGTTCCTAGACTTTGTGTTGTCAATTCAGCCTAATGTTGAATCCATTCAAAATACCGTCACAGCCTCCACTTTGATAATGGTATTTCCATTTATTCTGAGTTAGTCCATAAAGTAAGCACTGCCAAGTATAATTCAAAAGCAGACAAAGACCACTTAAACATAGAGAAAATCTTTTGATTCCATTGGCTTGAAAGAGACACCATTTCTAAATCAAAGTGCATTCAATTACAGGACAGAAATGGTTATGAAATTATTTAATAGTGAAATGTTGGAGATTTATATTAATTCAGTCATGAATATTTTTCTCTGTTGATATAATCTGCATGTGCTTTAGAGGCATATGTTGTTAGAGGTCTTATTCCTTCACCCTCCCACTTCCCTGGTCCTTCTTGCATGAACAGAGAACAGCAATACCTGAAGTCCAGAGATGCAAACAAATTGATATTTGTGGGGGTTAGCATCCAGCAAGCATGAATCCAATTTCCTTTTTTCCCCACTTTACTTCCTGTTTGTTCCCCAATTTATATAGCAATATTCTCAGCTATATCTTCACCAGTCATTTTACTGAAATTTAACTAACCAATCCTAAAATAAAATTGGTTAGATCATCACGTGGCAATATCCTACAGTCTTAAGTGGTTTACACCCAAAAAAATTAATTGTTTATTTCTGTTGCATAAACAAAGAATCAGACAGAGCTCATTCAGATAAACAATAAACAAATGGGGAGCAGAATGACAAAACCAAGAAATGAGGATTTCACAATTCCAGCTACTGATAAGTGAGTCTTCTGTCTGTCAAGGACCATCAACCTAAGTTCTCTTTAAAACTTCTAGTCTCTTCCCTTTATCTGTAGGTTAAGAATAAGGCTTCATACCATCAGTAAGAGAAGACCCTACACAGGCAGACTGTGATTTTGATTCTTTGTTTTCATATCCCTGTAACGAGCTAAATGGTAAGATATACATAAATCCTTAAAGTACAGGCTTGAATATCTATATCCTAACATATGGGGGGAAATTCTGCCAATCTATTTGATTTCAAATATATAAAAAGATTATTTTTAGTCAACTAGCAACAGAAATTTTAAATGAGGCGTTTTCATAGTAACTTTTTGAGTTTAGGGTTGCCAGGTGTCCAGTTTTGAACCGGACAGTCCAATATTTGAGCTTTCTGTTTGGGGAAACAAATTGAGAAAATATAAATGTCTGGTATTTTCTAAATAAGATTTCATGTAGATTGTGATGTAATGTCAAGTGTGTCCGGTATCTTTGTTGAAACCATCTGGCAACCCTATTTGAGTTCCTGTGAGGTGATCCTCAGTTGACAGATAGCAGAGCGAGCTCTTAAATTCTGCACAAGCACAAAGAAGGAAAGAAGCAAAACAGAACCGTATGGGCTTCTGCTTCATCAGAAATGAAGGACAATGATGATTGTTAATCAAGTATACTCAGTGTTTTGGCTAACTTTTTATTATCTTCAAAAATGCCAGTGACATCAAGTGTTGAGTTTTTAAAATGTAGGTCCTATGCCATACTCACAGGTTTCTTTACTAATTGTTGCAGAGGATCTGGGATTGCAGGAACTTGTGCATTGTTTTCTTGAACTGTGTTTTGATTATAACTTAACTAGCAACTTTTCATTTTTAGTGTCCCTTTAAAACATATCAAACAAGAACACTCCATGCTGCTGAGTGTGACATTTTAAATCAAACCTGCTTGCGCCATTTTACTCTCAATGAAACACTCAGCATTTAGAAGATATTTATCATCATTTAGGCCTTAATGAAAAGGTATCTACGCATGTGAATAATTCAAGGACTTAAAGATACACGTTTTGCTGGATCCAGATATTGATTGTGAAGAGTGCCTCTCACTGTTTGTTTACATTAATGACAATTTTGGAATGCTTGAAAGACCATGAAAGTTGTAATGAAATTGTATTTGTTAAAAAGCCACAACATGAAAAAGGTGCTTTCATGCTAAACTTGCTTGATAACCTGGTAGTAAGAGACAAAGAACCAGCCTTGCCTCTGACATGATGGGTTTCTTCACTTTTGAGTGGGAGATGCTTAGGAGAAACTAAAAGTACAAAATCAGACAGCAATAATGACACCCCACACCAGGCCTTGGGAACTAGTACAGGCTCAAGCAGCAATAGAAGGCATCACTGATACAATTTTTAAAAACCATATTGATAGTTCATCTCCAATTTTGTTTTTAGGTTGTTCAATGCAGTCCATTTGTTATTCATGAAGCGGGGCACACATTTTTTCAGTGTAATAGAGCTTAGTAGACAGTTAATTTATGGCTGCCATAAAGGCTTATTTATCAATAATATGTCAGGTTATGAAGGTCACAGGACAGAAATATTCTTGCAGAAGGTGTAAGAAAGTTAATGAATTTCATGGATGCCTTTTTTTTTTTACACTGTTATTTGATTTGTGATAGAGGTCAGGCCCCAATGTGTTAAGACAACATGGTCAATGATTTTTTTTTGTAATATAGCATTTAAATATCATTAAGTACTACATGGTACACAAATGCACTCTGCAATGCTCTTCCTTAACATAGTCCATCATGCTTTCATTTTCTCCTTCCAGGTCCTCCTCAAAATGCAGTTCTTCCCATAAAAAATAGTCCACAATTAGCAACAATTAAAATAGTAACAAAATGTGAAATTCATAAAAGGTGACAAATTTTGTAGCTAGTTTTCTTGTTCTTTAGTTCATTCCACCCTTCGCTTTATACATATGTGATCTGTTTAAATAACTAGATTTTCCAAGCAGGGGTTTCTTCTTTCATTTGTTTTTATTTCTTTATCTGTAAAACCCTTAGCATCCTTTGACACTACATAAATAATAATACAAGTTGGTGGAAATGCTAAACTTGAATCCAAAGGATGAAGATACCATTAAATATGGGAAGCATCACTCTACATGCTTATTAGGCAAGTATATTACCAGACTCAAAAAATTAGTTTCGGAAAGCTTTGAGTTAGGTCACTTGTAACAGAGAGGGGAAAGAAAGAAGTCTAATAGGCTTGATTCTGATTTCATCTACCCCAGAATCACTCCAGATTTACAGTGGTGTGAGTGAGCACAAAATTTGGCCTAGTACCATTAATATTCTACATTTTAAAATATGGAGCAAATTCTGTATCTTCATTTCATTTCCACCTTTGTAAGTGAGTTTATTATATAGTTGTAACTGAGAGAAAACGTCTTGTGAGAGTTCACTATGGCCACTATTGCGGAGTGAGACACATACTGTGCTCTCAAAGACTGTTCTTTGGTGGCATCTTTAATCAATAGGTCATCCAGGCCGACATTAAATATTTGGTATTTGTGTGTGAAAATGCAAAATAATCACAGTTCATGGAGCGTTTCGGACTCGGTTTAGATATCTCTACTTAGACAGTCAGTGGAAGACTTTCCTGTGGAAAGCTCTGCAGGATCATGTAATAGCACATGGGTAATTGATTTTGTGCTCTGTTGCCATGTTTCCAGCCAGAGTGATCTGTCTTCTTTGCTTACATATATCAGAATGCCAAGTTTGAAAATCATTGTTTTTTATGTATTTCCCAAGTTATAACTTCTTCTAGTTCCTATATCCATTAAACATTGTGTAATTATATAATTTTATTTGTGTATGTCTGTTTTACTGAATAGATTGTGATCTTGCGTCCAGTCTATATTTAAGGGGTTCCATGGGTTTTTAGAGAGATTGAAGATGAAACTCTGTATCTAATAAACACCACATCAGTGCAGCTGCTTAAATAAGGATGTTCCTATGTTGACAGGAAAACCTTCTTTCTTGGACATAGTTAATCCATCCCTGCAATAGGCGGCAGCTGTGTTGATGGAAGAAAGCTTCCTGCCGACATAGCACTGTCACCAGAGCAGGTTATCTGCACCACAAGGGGGTAGATTTTTGGCACTCCTGAGTAACATAGTTGTGACACTGTAAGTCTGTAGTGTAGACCTGGCCTCGGTCTCCACTCTAATGCTAATGTGTACAAGCTGTATATCAGAGTAGAGTAGAGGCTCAGACCAAAGGGACTGAGCCCTGGCCCATTAAAGTTACTGTCATCCTTCCCTCTAATTTCAGGGGGACTAGGAGGGCTGAGAAGTGGTTTGTAAAGCACTGTATTCTGAGATAAATATGTTGGCACCTTTTGTATAGGTTCAGAAGTCCCTCCCTCTTTTTCTCCCTCTAGCTTCCATGGATAATATCTGCAGTCCCCCATATCATCAGTACGCTTGTGAGGAAACCATCGCTAAAACTAGTCAAATTTATTAGAGGCCACATTATCCAGAACTTAGGTGGTGAACACAGAAAAACAGTCTTCAGAGATACTTTGAGAAAAATCTTAAAATTATATTCCATATTGACCTGTTACACAGCACAAATTATTCTTTGAATGATTGTCAGCTTCATACATGATGCACAGTAGAGACATTGCTTTGTATTTTGAAAAACACAAGAGACTTTTCTTTGGAGATCAGTTTTCATTTTAGAATCATAAATGAAGCCTGCCACTTTTCTAAATGGGTAATTGTTGACAAGAGCCATTTAAGCTGTCACACATTCTAATAAATAGCCATGCACTCTGCGGGCTCTTGGAAAAAAGAAGAAAACCTAATAACAAAGACAAGAAAGCTTTTAAGCAGTGGAGGAAGCTGAGCTGTCTAACCGGGAATAGCTTGTTTCAAGGAACAGGGCAACGCTCTAAATAAGATAATGCCAGCCCACAAACAGTGGGACAATTACACGCTGCAGCGAAAAAGAGATAAGTTCAAAGTGTGTCTCAAGCTCACAAGGACAACTGGAACTCTGCTGATACAACTTTCTTAGCTCTAAAGCACATGCTACAAAACTGACCTACAAGAACAACTGCTAGGACTGAAAATTTTCTATCCACTTTTATTGTCTGCTCCTGCCAACAAGTGCATCAACTCAAAATAAAAATGTCACACAATATGTCCTTCAACATCAGATCACTAAACTGTTTGATGATATTAGCAACAAGCACCCTTATTATTCATAGAGATCTTTGTTTCAGTGTTTTCAGACTGAAGAGGGTTGACTCACTAGAGTGGCCTTCACTTATTGTTTAACTTTAAAGCTCAGGACATTTCCAAGTGAAGAATACAATAATAGCTTTCCTTTTCAGAACCAACATTCGTTTACTGCACCACTGGATGAGTTCCAAGCATTTAGTCAGGTTTGTTTCCCTTGCTGCCTGGCTTAGCACATGTAATGAGAATTATGTCTTTCACATCCATGCCAACTTGAATACATTAGATGCAAGAATAACAGAGTCAGCACTATATCAAACGAGACAGTGCTGCAGAAAATAATCTAATGCATTCTTCTCCAGGTTGCATTCAACTTCCAAATGTTAGGACTAACGAACCATGAAGAGTTAATGATAGACTAAATTTTTACAGTCATAAAGCTTATTTGGTTTCAACTGTCACCCAACACATTTTAAATTTTTTCCTTGAGAACGCACCCTATTCTGTATATACTGGGTCTTGTCATCACATCACTTTGATAACACAATTATATCATAGCTTCTCTCTGTTACAGTATGTTGTTTGCAAAAGGAGACAGGTAAAGTGCTATATGAAATAAATGTATGTTCAGACTGATTTTCAGTGAGCTTTCAACCTGGCCTCCATCTCTGCATATGTAATTTTGTACACACATATCATCCCAGACATGGGGCTGTAGAACAGAGAGTTTGAGAAGGAGTCCTAATATAGTTAGGAAGACCCACACCACTTGTGCCAGCACTGCTTCTGTTGCCTCCACCTGCTTCTGTAGCCAGACAAATCTCCTGACCATGGATGCCTCAACCCAGATCCTGGTGTGGTTTTTCAGGGACTGTGGCTTGCAATTCCCACTTACTGAAATCCAGGCTGGGGAGACCATCCAATGTGAAACATGCCTGCTGGTGGATCTCTCAGGAAGCAGGTGGGAGAGCTACAGGAGGAGGTGGCTAGGCCGAGGAGCATCTGAGTTCATGAGGAATTCCTTGAGAGTATTCATGTAGAGACAGCTGAGGCTGAGGAAGCTATCCCATTACAAAAGACTGTGGATACACCACTGGTGCAGGAGGAGATAGCTGTCTCAGGGGAGACACTGGCAGCTAGTCACTTCTGGCAGCAGGCAGTGCTCCACCCGTGCTCCCAACCCTCCCACCCTGGTTCTGGAGAACACTTATGCTGTTCTGGATATGGGAGATAAGGAATCACCTAAAGTAGAAGAGGAGAAGCCTTCTACCCCCAAGGCTGGGAGGTCTGGAGCCACCACTGTGAGGAGGAAATGTAATAGTGGTTGGAGACACTCTTCTGAGGGGGACAGAGGCCCTGTCTGTTGCCCTGACACATCATCTTGGGAAGTATGCTGCCTGACAGAGGCCTGTATCTGAGAGGTTACAGAGGAATTGTCAAGGATTATCCAGCCCTCTGAATTCTACCCTATGCTACTCATCCATGTGGGCACTAATGATACTGCAAGATGTGACTTTGAGCAGATCAAGTGTGACTACAGGGCTCTGGGAGTATGGGTGAAGGAGTATAGAGTGCAGGTGGTATTCTCTTCACTCCTTCCTGCCAAAGGTAGGGGCCTAGGCAGTCAAAGGTAGTGGCCCAGGCAGTGACAGGTGCATCCTGGAGGTGAATGCCTTGCTGCGAAGATGGTGTCACCAGGAGGGCTTTGGCTTCCTTGACCATGGGATGCTGTTTCAAGATTTATATTTAGACTCCAAGCAAAGACCTGGTATCATGCCCAAAGACAGGGGCTGGTGGGGGGGAGGAGGGAGAAGGGGACACTTGCCTTGGGGCCCAGAGATTCAAAGGGTCCTGGGACTCTGGCTGCTGCTGCAATGGCAGTGATGGTGCCAGAGTTCTGGGCCACTTTGAATCGCCATCAAAAGCCAGAACATTGCTGTGCCATTCTGCATGGCTTTAAGAGCTTGGGCGGGGAGGACAGTGCCACAACCTGAGGGTACTGACTACCCCTGACCCAGCCCTTTTATCTGAGACTGCATCCCTTCCCTGGGGCCCGCAGTGGCTGTTGGCCCCACTGCATAGGAAGCAAACTTTTTTTTTAAATTGCCATACAATTAAAAAAGTGTGAACAACTGGAACAGCCATATGAATAAGACAAACAACTGGACAGATTCTGACCTTCAGTGGAAATCCAAAGAAATTTTCTACTTTGGTGAAACTGAGAACTGAATCTGTCCCATTGTGTCTATAGTTATGAAAATTTTGCTACTTCCAGATCTGGGACTCAGCACAGAGGAAAACAAAATGAGTCTTGTAATGCTTACAGGAGTTTTCCTTGAAGAAATAGTTGTGACTGTTCCATATTTTGCACGACTCAATGAGTTCTAGGGACAGACCTTGCAAAGAATGGTGCACATTCTTATTAAAATCAGTGGGATTATACACTTTAAAAAAGCATGTGCATAGGAGTAAATGTTTGCAGGCTCTGGCTCGTAACAGTGAAGGATATGTATCCAGGAACCATAATCAGCACAACTGATAATAAATTCCCTGTGGATGGCTAGACTCTAATTTGGATTAATATATTTTATAAACAATAGTGGATTATCTGTTTTCAAAGAGATGCTGTCTGTTTGGTACTTCAGTTTCCAATAATACTGTAACTATTTCATTAAGACAATATGCCTGGACTTTACTAAGAATGCAGCACAATTAGTAATTGTGAGTTGCTTAAGCAAATTGAATATTGGTTTTGTTACTAGCATCTAATGTTAGACTTCAGTGAAAACAGTTTTGTGACTTGATTTCTTAGATATTTGTTCCCTATGAGTTTCTGACTGAGAAATTTATATTTACTGTAGCATCCATAGGGAGGGCCTGATGCTGTGCAATGCTCAGTCTCTTAAAAAATTAAGTCCTGAGTCCCCCTTCTGGCCCTGGATAGGCAAAGGAAGAATACACGCTGCTCAGATCTGATTGAAAGAAATACAAAATTGAGTTTCATCATCATACTGATTACATTATAGAGTGATATGTGTATACATAGTGTATGATTAATGCATTATGTGAGTAAACAGGAACAATTATAGACTATTGAAACAATACCAGGTATACTAATTATGTTCTTAAAAATAGCCATTCTTCTACAAAGGAATTTCACTAACCAATTACAGTGTCTGCAAAATTGGAATTAATCTACAGATTTATTGAACAAAGACATTAACTGGTTGGTGCATTACAAAGCCCATTTCTCCCACCTTTATTATCTGCATTTCCACATCAAAAGCTCTATATGGGACACAGCCAGCCCACTTAATTAGCCTCATTAACACAGCCCCAATAATTGGCAGGTACTTCTTCTGCAGTTATATATCTTATATATTTCCATTCCAATTCATCTGATGAAGTTGGTTTTGTCCACGAAAGTTCATGATTCTATATATTTTTATTAGTCTCTAAGGGCACGGCTACCCAACTGCATTATTTTAGAATAACTGACTTTATTTTAAAATAACAAAATGTGTCTCTACACAGCATGCCATTATTTCAAAATAATGTCAGAGGACTTCTTACTCCAACTCCTGTAACCCGCATTTCATGAGGATTAAGGGAAGTCAAAAAAAGAGTGTCCATCCGACTTCCTGACCATGCCAAAAGCCAAATTAAGCTATTTTAACATCAGCTACGCAATTGACATAGCTGAAGTTGTGTAGCTTAATTCAACTTTTGCCCTGCTGTGTAGCTGTGCCCCAAGGTGCCACAGGACTTCTCGTTATGTTTGCCTATATTCTTCCTACACTACTCAAAATTTTACCACAAAATCCAGACCTGGACTGTTTATTTCAATCTTTTTACTCCTATTTAAACAATGGCTGATCAGAAAATTGCATTTCAATGTAATATCATTGCTGTAAATAAGGAAATCGGTGGAGGAAGCCTAGCATCAGTGAGAGCAGAAAGTGACTGGTCTTCCACATTCTTGAGAGAGAGAGGTTAAATGGAGTCATGGAGTTATGGAAAAGGCCTACAGCAAAGGCCCACATTCAAAAGTTCCATGCTTTCACCTTTCCTTTACCTTTGACAATGCCCAATTTGCCCCTAAGAATCTCATTTTCTTTGTCTTAGGCCTGAGATCAAAATCAAATTGCCACTAAGCTTAATTCCAAGCCTGGCAAATTTCTCATCTGCAGCAGACACTTGAGATATAAAATGCTACAGATTTTTGATCAATATCCAAGACAGTCTTGCAAAGCATCAGAACCTTGGGTCATGAGCTCATTACTCTTTGCAATCCTCTTTTCCACCTTTTCAAAATGCATGTTCCCTCCAGCGATCAATCTTGCAAAGTCTCTGACTTTCCTCAGGTACAGATGGTACAAAAGAGAAGATTTGCTCTTGTCAGCAGCTGCTGCTGCTTTACTTTAAGCATCATCCCAGCGATAGGATAGTAAACATATAAAATGATCCCTACAGGCTGTTGAGAAAGGATGAGAGAAATGTAAAGAATGCTCATGGAATTTCATTTCTGCTTTTCATCAAAATTCCATTTTATCAAAATATTCTGACCATGTTAATAATCCCCAATGTCCAGCTAGTTTACAAGTACAAATATGTAGGGCAATTTAAGTCTCTGATTGGGAATGCAAGGATTCTCTTGAACATTTTCTGATAAACTGTAGATAAATGAGCATCATGCAGTTTGCTGGGGGTTGGCTAAGATTTTCTCTCTATTTTTAGAACGTGAATAGCCCTACGGTACTTTTCATAAAAGTGGGTGTTTGTCCATGTGTCCTGGATCAATAATGCCATTATTGTGCAGTGTGCTGAGCACCACCTGGCTACTACTCTTCTGCATTAGAGTGGTGCTGTACAGATAGCTCATGATTTCTCCAAGCTAAAAGATGCTATATTAATGTAAGACAATTGAACTTGATCTGTGTACAGAAGCCTCTACCCCACACCAAAGGGACTTGAGTCCCACGCCCCACACATGCTGGGAGGGCACCCTATGACTCCTGTTGGCTGCAGACGGGGAGTCAGTAGAAGTGCGATGAGGTGCACACATACCACCTCGCTCCCTACATGCAGCAGCTGATGGGTAAGTCAGAGTGTCCATACAGTTCCATGCCACATTATCTTTCCAGAAGAGGCTTGTCTGCATTGAGGAATTCTCTAAGGGTACATCTACACTGCACGCTTATTTCGAAATAAGCTGTTCTGGAATAGTTATTCCAAAATAGCTTATTTCGAAATAGCATGTCTACACTGCAGAGAAGCCTCAACATTAGTCCAAGGCAGGCTTCCCTAATGTAGATATGTTATCTCGATTTAGAACCCCAGAAGGCACTCAGGAGGAATAACTTAATATGGCCGTGGTGAGTGGCTTTTCAAATTAGCAGTAGTGGAGTGTCTACACATGGCTTGTTTCGAAATGGAATCTATGAATTGCATGGATAGCTAAGACCAGATTGTGTTCATCTAGTATGAGCTATATAAACACCAGTCATAGAACTTCCCCAGAATTTCTAGGACATGGCTTTTAGAAGAATTATCCAATCTTGATTCAAACATTGCCAGTGATGGAGACTCCACCATGGCAATTGGTAAATTGTTCCAATGGCCAATCAACTATCTATACTCTGTCAGTAGTTTGTCAGGGCAGGATTGGAATGTGTGCAAAGTCATCAGTTGGTGTGTGGCTTAGTGCCACTGCAACTAGCAATCAGAGTATTTAAAATGGCTTCTGCTGGACTGTGCAGGACAGTCACTCAAAACATTCTAGTTGAAAAATGCCATGCTGATTCAACTGAAATCTTACCAGCTTTAATGGCATTTCATCTCCACAAAATGGAGAAAAGTTTCAAAAATAAATGGGCTGTCCTGACATTTTCAGAGTGGAAAGTTCTGATTTTTTTGTGTGTGTGTGATGTACTGAGGACTGTTCTAGAGAGGTCTGCATCATCATAGGTTGTGGAATGCATCACTGGTTTCTTTTGTTGGGAGGGAGAATCTCTCAAGAATCACAGGAAATTCCACAAAAAGCGTTTTCTGGTCCCTACATAGATATTTCCATGCAGAGATAAGATCTGACCAATTATAACTCCTTGGGATATAACAAACCCCACCAGAAATGTATCTACACTTGTTATTGGCCAAACAGATTCCACAAACCATCATGTTTTTATATGATATGCTGTTTATGCACTCTTGCTTTGTATCTGTTGTAAAGGTCATATAGCATCTTCTTACCTTTACTGGTTCCTTATTGGCTTGATAACATATTTATCATAATTCAGTGATATAGGATGAAAATAGTCTGACATTCCATTTATAGGTACTGGCCCTTTTAAATAATGAGGTAGGCTTTGATTACTGTTGCAAGGTCAGCCTGAGATATAATGGAAGTGGATGTGATCAGTGAAGGGCTGTGAATGCTCTGACGTAATGCAAAGGGAAAATCTTTACACGCACATTGAAACACCCTTGTGAAAGGCCATGAAAGGAGAGGAGCACTGAGGGCCTTGGTGGTCTGCTGCTTCTTTTTTGTTCCAGTAAGTAAAACTGTTTCTCTCCAGCTTTAATCCACACCAAATTGTAAAAGAAATCATTAGGTACAGTGGAGAATTCATAAGGCACTCAAAGTTGCAGTCAGGGGTGACACAGGTGCTCATTAGTCTGGATGGTATCCTGGTATGTCACAAAAGAATATGCTAAATTTAAAAAAAGGCCTCTTCTGTCAACTGATGTACCACTGCTATGAGTGTTTTTGGGGGGCTTTTGATTATGAATCCAAAACACATTCCCCACTATACCTAGTGAGACAAACCTCTTTGACAGCCTCAGTTTAGAATGTGTTAACACCATACATTGGAATCTTACAACTTCATATACAGTGTTGCCACATATTTTATCAGAATGATACATTTTGCCACTCAGCAAATTATGAATTTTCAAATGATACATTAGAAGACATGCTTTGTACAAAGATTATCACAATAGTATGCAAGGTGTGAATACAGGGGTACATTCAGTCACACCTTTGCCTTTGTGCAGCTATATTCAGTTCTAAGATTTCATCGCTATGTATGTGTCAAAGACTCAGACTTAATTGGTTGAAGCAAATCTTTATCTGAGGTAATGTGCAAGAATGTGCTGCTGTTGCCGAATTTTCAACACTTCTGTCAGGTTTTGCTTTTAGATTTGTTCTCTTCTTTCTTTCCAATAATATGAGGAAAGTTTGCTATATAAAAGTTTGATGCTGCCAGACTCCTTTTACAGCTGATGAAATTACGGGTGTGAATTAAAGCTAAAATTAAGCTCGTAAATTTACAACCAAAAATGCTAAGCCTTTTTCCCCCACTAGATTGTAAGCTGTAATAAAAGCCTATGCTTTAAAATTCAATAAGTAAACGCTTGTTAGTATTCTGGTTACTGAACTAACAACTTTCCTCAGTTATATGCACCCCAATTCATTTTAAATGTCCTGCTAACTTCACAAGTACTAGCTATTTTGAGTCCTGAACCATTGAAATCAAAGAGAGCCTTTCCATTGATTTCCTCAATGAAATTTAAATTGGGCCTATGGTGAATGGACAACATCCATTTAGCCTTTCAAGGAAAGCTGGTCTCCTAATTAAATGCATGATGGGTGAGTAATCAATCCATAACAATATACATTATTAAACATCTAAAAGTTATTTCACTGCTTGAAAGCAGGAATTAACTTGGTTTCTATTTAAATCAATGCTTTTTTCAATCACAAAAAAATGTTCTGTTTCTTATAAGCTTCAAAGCATAATCACAGATATTAGTAGTTAGATTCTATTGAAATTAAAATCACTCCAATCAAGTACCAGGAGTCCCATATTTAGGCACTGCACAAATGATGCAGTGATGCGTACATTATATTGAAAATCAAAATGGTCTGCATGCTCTGCATTTGCAAAAATTAAAGATGAGGCACAATGGTTGCCCTCCATCAGGCATGGAATAGTACATGCGGCAAGGAATTGAACATCCTATCTCTGTTCCTTCAAATCCTTCCTAAAGACTCTTATCTTCAAGAACAACTTCTTCTCATCAGCATTATAGCTGTGAGTCCTGATGTCTTGTCCTCTGTCTTGTCTATCTGAGGCGACGTTTACACTATGAGTTTTCTTGGCAAAAAATATGCTAATGAGGGACTCATTTGCATGAATCACAATCTCATTTGCATATTTTCTGCTGATCTGTTTTTGCGCTAGGGGTTTTTGCACAAAAACAAGCAGTGTGGACGTTTTCTTTTTGCGCAAAAAACCTTTTTTCTGCAAGATATACCGATCTTGTAGAAAAAGGGGTTTTTGTGCAAAAAGAAAACGTCCACACTGCTTGTTTTTGTGCAAAAACCCCTAGCGCAAAAACAGATCAGCAGAAAATATGCAAATGAGATCATGATTCATGCAAATGAGTTCCTTATTAGCATATTTTTTGCAAGAAAACTTGTAGTGTAGATGTAGCCTGAGTGTAAATTCCTCAGGACAGAGAATCTCTCTTAATCCATGTCTTCAAATTGCTGTATGCACTTGTGGCACTAGGCAAGTGTTTCTTAATAGCAGTATTTTATTCAAGAAAAAACTATGCTTCTTTACATGATTATTAGCTTCAAGGATCTGAACTTCAGCCTTGGCATCTGAATACAAGACATAGCTAGCCACCAATATTAAGCAGGTATATCTCCCAACCTTCCGCAGCTAAAATACTGCTCACAGGAAGCACTCCTATCAAGAAACTTAGTAAAGAAGTTCTCCTTCGGGAAATGTGGTGCTTCTTTACCTAAATGACTAAAAACCCAGCGCTACTTTATTCTTTTCAAATCCTTTCTATCATTGCAAAGGGTATACTACAATGATGTGACACTCATTGAAGCCAAGCCCTTGGGACTCATGGTGCTGAATTTTAGGCCATGAGACTGAGAGACTGAAGAGCAGTTTAATGAAGCCTACTGTACAGAATATGAAGTCAAATCCCTGAGTATCAAAATTCTTCCAATCAAGAAAAATATCTAGCCACTTGCTCCCAGTTCACCCACCTGAGACCTTGAGTCAATTGCTCCAGATGGTCTGGGAATGACACCCTCAGGCCATTTCCAATAGTTTAAGGGAACTCATCCAAAGTCTACATGTGCAGTTGGTAAAAACCTGACACACAGAGCAACAGTCAGAAATGTGTCTCATTGTGGTAAAGTCCTGAGTGTGCTCACCTATTACGGACTTGGTGCCTTCATGGAAGGAGCATGGTACCTTTGCCAGTACATTTGGTCTCAGAGAAGGATCAAAAGACCTGCCATGGAATGGGGACAACATAATGGAGCCTTGAAAAAAACAAAACCACCAATGGGGCCAACAGGCTGGCAAAGCCTAACTCTGACTTACACCAGCTCTCCTTGAGTGCTTGGTAAAACTTGAAAGAATAAATGCCAGTTTCTCCCACCATGGATAGATGCTGGCAGTGACAGACACTGCTGAGTTCCTGCTTGCCACCAAGAGCAGTCAGCAGAAGCTGCCTAATGACGGGGACTGTGCTACTCCTTACAAGTTCACATGGGAAGCACAAGGAATTGGAAGGGAGTAGCAGGTAGGTCACCCTGCAGCCTCTGAGGTAGAACTCCCATGTGGTACAGAAGCTGCTTGGCCCTGCCTCCTTTCCTCAAGGATCCTTGGTGGGGTGAAGATGCCACTTGAGTGGAGCACACATCAAGGCATCCCATGTCGTAGTTGCTAGGGAGACAGCTGGCACACCCATACCATGGCAGCTGCTGGAATGAGCATCATCTGGCTCCCTTCCAGTTTCAGAATGATCTAAACCAGTGTTTCTCAACCAGTGGTACGAGTACCCTTAGGGGTACTCGAGAGAAGTCTGGGGGGTATGTCAACACAACTGAAACTTGGAGAAAACTGAATTTTTGTTTTAAGTTTTACAGCGCTTTTTTATTTTTGTACTTTTTACACTAAAAAATTTCATCACCCACCCAGCTACAATTAAGTGGTTTAAACAAATGTGTTGCAATTGTAGAAAAAAAATGTGTGTATCTGAAAACTGTAGGTACTAGGGGTACTTATTTTTTTAAAAGGGGGTACTTATTTTTTTAAGGGGTACTTTATAAAAAAACTTGTTGAGAAACACTGATCTAAAATATATAACCAGCAGGGCTGGCCTTAGCATTTTGTAGTGACACTGGGAAAGCCAGGGGTAGAATCCAAATACCTGATCACTTAGGGTATGTCTACACTACAGCATTATTTTGAAATATCTTTTTTTCGAAATAGTTAATTCGAAATAAGTTATTTCAAAATAACACAACTACACACAAAATGCATTTCAAAATAGCGTTTTGCTATTTCAAAATAGCGCATCCACACTGAGTGGATGCTGAATCACATTTAAGGCCAGCTGGAACCAGGTCTGGTAGGGCATCAGGTCAGGAGTTATTATGTGTGGCTGCTGCCTGAGGTGATCTGAGGTCTGTGCTTAAAGGGACCCACCCTGGACAGCCGGTTCTCAGCTTTCCCTGCTTGCTTACCTACCTCGATGAGGGACAGCAAAGCATTTTGTCTCTGTGTGCTCTGGTTGCCCTCACTTGGAACACCACAGCACTCTGCAACATGGAGCCAGAGCTGCCCCTGGGCACTATGGTGCTTCTTGTGGATGCATTGCTGCAAGTCTGGCTGCACTCGCTGCAGGCTGCCTTCCGGGAGGTCCATTAGGGGGCTGTCAGTATCTAGGAGGCCCTGAGGGACAGCTTCCACCCTGAGGAGCACTAAGAGCCTCCCTGGTCTACCCAGGGCTTGTGGCTTCATTCCTCCCTCACGTCCTTCCACTTACCCCTCCCTAACCCCCCTTCCTGATGTCAAATAAAATACATGTATTTTCATGAACACAAACTCTCTTTATTTAACAAAACTGTGGGGGGAGATGAAAATCTGGTGAGACTGGGCAAAAGAGGCAGGAGAGGGGAGAAGAGAGATGGGAGAGAGAAACCTGTGAGGAGGGAGCTGGAAGGGGGAAGCAAGGGGAAGAAGGGGGAAGGGAAGCTCAGGGTTGGGGTCTTGCCAGACCAACTTGATTGTCATGCAAACCTGCTCCTGGGTGCGGATGTGGCCTTTGGTGGCCAGGCTGGCAGCTATCCTGCCACAGATGGCTGCATTTCTCCATCTAGAGCAGAGATCATGGAAGCTGGGGGCATCCCCCCCAAACCTGAATACGGTCCATGATCTCCACTCTGGACCAGGTAGGCACCCGCCTTCTCTGGGCCCTGGCAGGCTCCTGGGAACTGGCAGACAGCTCCTGGGGAGCGGTGCAGGGCGGGCTGCCAGTGGCTTGCTGGCTCATGTTTTGGGGCCATTGGGTCGGGGCAGTGACTGCTGGCTCTCGGCTGGCAGGCTTGGAGCTGGCACAGGCACTGTGGCCAGAGTCAACCCCTTAAGGGCTCCGGGGATGGGGGAGGGAGAGGAGTGTTCTTGGCTGAGGCTGGAGTGGCCACCAGGGCACCCTGGGAAGGCTGGAGGCCTCCTGTTTTGATATAAGTGTCTACACAGCACTTATTTCGAAATAGCTATTTCGAATTTGGCATTATTCCTCGTGGAATGAGGTTTACCAAATTTGAAATAAGTGCTTTGCTATTTTGAATTAATTTCGAAATAGCGGTTTGGCTGTGTAGACGCTAGTAAAGTTATTTCGAAATAATGGCTGTTATTTTGAAATAACTTTGCTGTGTAGACATACCCTAATAGTCTAGTGCTAACTAGCAAATAGTTGTGTAATGCACAGGAAAAGCAAGCATCAAGACTTCTTACAGCGGCTGATATACAACAGGGCTAGCTACTCTAGCAGCTCAACTAGTACAGATCTGAGCTAAATCTGAAGAGGGTCAAACCCTGCTGATGATGTTTGTGCAGAGAGGTCTATGTGAGTTGTATAGTAAGACAACCTCTTCAGAAGAGGCCCTGTTACTGAAAAATAATTGTAATCTGTAAATTGTGATATAAAAAAAAATCACTGGAATGACAATTTGAAGGTGGAAAGGCATGCCTAAATCTTTCCCCTTGATTCTTATTTCATTTCTGGTAAGATTTAGAATGTATGGAGCATGTCTGCCACTAACTTTTGCTTTTGTTTAATTTTCCCTGTTTTGATGATCTTTGCACAGGGACTGTCCTCTTCTGTGGTTGAAAAGGGCACATTTTGGATTCATTGGCATATGATCACATTTTAGTACATCGTTCTAAATAAATAGTACTATTAGTAATAACTATATATCTATTAAGATAGATTAGCTGCTTCATAGTTAAACTTCCTGTGTGATTCCACCTGTAAATTATCATGATAGTGTACATGGACTTAACCAACATACAAAATCTAGGTTTCTAGATTTGTGCATGCCTTTCCTTAGAGTCACCTTTAGAAAGATGCTGGAGGTCTAGATGTGTTGGGTTGTCTGGGGGCTTTCGGTGTTGTCATGTTCCCGCCACCCCAAGTGCTCTTTTTCCCACACAACTCAGCTTGAGTGAGAAAATAACAATTTCAAACCTCAGGCTTTGATATTTCTTCCTAGCCTAAATGAGAATTGCACTTGCTGGAAGAAGTCATAAGGCTTGACAAATGTGAATTTGCTCTATATGAATAACATAAAAAATGAATGTTTGGATTTGAACAACTGTAAGAAGGTATCTAATTTGGCATTAGAAAGAGTAAAGTAATGTCCCTTTCAATGTACATGCAAAATCCATTTTTAATAACGTAGTCATTTGAAAACAATGGGGCAATTAATGTTTGACTATTCTCTAACCTGTGCATATTGCAGCTGACCCTATGTGCAATTTTCACTTAACTATCTGCAACCTCCAAATGAACATGTTCTTATGTTCATGAGCACAATTCAATTACAGAGAAATAGAAAATAGTCCCTAAAATCAATAGCCTATTACAGTACCACTATGATAGGTAATTTCAGCTCCCTTTAATCTATTGAAATATGAGACTATGTGCTCTTATACTATGTGCTTGGAAATTCCTATGGGTTTCAACCTGCTCCTACTGAAATCTATAATAAACTCTTATCCATCACAAAAGGAGCATGATAAAATCCCAGGTGGCTGATCCAATAAGAAACTGATCATACTAAATTTTCCTTCACTATAACTTTAGTTTAGAATGTTTAATTTGAGTTTAGGATCCTAGGTATGGACAGGATGACCACAGGTCCCATTTTGACCAGGACAGTCCCTTCTTTAAGCCCTATCCCAGGTGTTCCAATAAAAGGAGACATTTGTCCCATTTGCTCTTGCTGAGCTGATTAGTTAGCAACAGCAAACAGGACAAATGTCCACTTTTGTCAAAAAAGAGGAGTATGATGCAGAGGAACTTATGGGGGAGAGAAGAACTGAGATGCTAGCCTCCCACAGGGGGGAGGGGAGAAGGGAAGCATTCTAGCATAGGGGGGAGGAGAAGCAGGGTTCTGGTGACTGGCAACAGCCTCCTAATGAAGCTCCCACAAGGTTCCAGGGATGGGCAACAGCTTCAACGTGGGAGGGTGGGGCCCCTCTGACAAGCGGTTGGGTGTGTCATCCTAAGTATGGAGGACATGCATTTAACATACAGAGGCTTAGATGGTTAGAAGTCAGAGAATATAGATAAAAATAATGTAAAACTCAAAAAAGGAGATAATATAAAATCCAGGCAGATAACATATTTTAATAATTATAGGATGACTTATAATCATCATGTAAACACTATTGGAGGAAAGTGTCCAGTTAAACTTCAGACATTATTTCTATTTTATCTTAGTGCACCAGATGACAGAGAGGATTATGCACATTCATGGAATCCCATAATTTAATCCAAATCAGATTTTTTTCATAACTTAATCTGTTGATCAATTTGAATGTTTTACATACCTATTTAGTAGATTCAGTGGCAACAAGATTCTTTGAATCTGGCTTTCTTGAAGACTTGTAGAGCTCCAGTGGAAAATAGTAGGATGATCTTATGAAAATGAAATACAGTAGGTAATATTTAAGACATCTGGCAAAAAGATGCCTCATTCAATATGAACATTCTTTAAGTCAAGACTTGAGGCCACAGAGGGCATCTCTATACTAAGAAATTATTTATTTCAAAGTAGTTATTTTGGGAGCTAGAAATTATTTCAAAATAGTGTGTCCACACTAGAGGGCAGCATCAAAATAGCACAGAATTATTTCGAAATAACGTGTCCACACTGATTGGAGCCTACATTGGATTTAAAGGCCCCAGAAGCACTCCAGGGAGGGCACCAGGATGGCGGACACTTCCTGTGGCTGCTTGCTGAGGCATGTGCTTACAGGGGCTCCTCTCTACAGCCATGTTTCACATGCCATTCCTCCACTGCCTACCCCCTTGCGGGACACCAAACTCATGCTGTGTGCTCTGGCTGCCCTTGTGGATGCCACGGCACTGACTACATGAGCTGGAGCTGCTGCAAAGCAGTGCCAGGCTCACAGGCCTTGTGCTGTGCCTTATGGTGTAGTTTATCCACAATGCCCACATGCTGCTTCAGGACAACAATGACCAGCCCGGACCAGGGGACCCCTTCACTCAGGCCCTGGTGCTTCTGCTGCAGCAAATGATCCTCCATCCACTGCACACCATGGAACGCTGCTTCTGGTGGAGAGAGACCAGATCTGACTGATGGGACCACATCATCCTGCAGTGATGAGATGACCAGCAGTGACTCTAGAACTTCCACATGTGGAAGGCCACCTTCCTGGAGCTCTGTGAGTGTCTCACCTCTGCCCTTGGCTGACAGGACACCTGACTAAGACTCATCATCCCCCTGCAGAAGCAGATCACCATCACACACTAGCTATGCCATGCCGGATAGCTACTGCTCCATGGGGAACCAGTTTGGCAGGAGGAAATCCATGGTCAGGGCTGCACTCATGCAGATAGACATGGTCTTCAACACCATATTGCTGAGGAGGGAACGTTGACTCCCATCATCACTGGCTTTGCCACCATGTGCTTCCCCAGCTGTGGCAGGGGCCATAGACAGCACTGGCATCTCCATCCTGGCCCCCAACCATCGTGACTTGGACTATATAAACAGGAAGGGGTACTTTTTGATGGTGTTGCAGGCCCTAGTACACTACAAGGGCCCATTCGTGGACATTAACATCAGCTGTTTGGGGAAGGCTCAGAACGCCTGCATATTCCAGAACTCAAGCCTCTTCAGGAGAATGCACACCAGCACTTCCCCCCCACACACACCCCAACTGCACTATCAGGGTCGGGGATATGGACATTCCCATGTGCGACACAGACTACTCCTTGCTCCCCTGGCTAATGAAGACCTACACAGGACACCTGGTCCCCACCAAAGGAACAGTTCAACACCAGGCTCAGCAGGACCCGCATCGTGGTGAAGGGCCCCTTCGGCCATTTGAAGGGACAGTTCTGGTGTCTCCTCACCTGCCTGAACCTTGGTGACTGCAACATCCCCCAGGTGGTGGCAGCCTGCTGTGTCCTGCACAATTTGTGTGAGGACAGGGGGGAGACATTCCTGCTGGGGTGGGGTGGGGAGGGGAGGCTGAGCGGCTCGCCAAGACATTTGAGCAGCCGTGCACCACTGCCATCTGGCAAGCCCATCAGGGTGCTGTGTGCATCTGGGAGGCTCTGATAGAGAGTTTCAGACAAAGCTATCTGTGACACTCTTCCCTAGGCCCCCCCAACAAAGGGTTCTGCATTGCCCTTCTGTGCCTCTCCTCCCACAGCCCTCCCTTCCCCTGCCCTCTCTTCCCACCTTCCTCCCACTCTCCTGCAGACCAAATAAGCCAGACTTTTTTTATTTTGGAACAACCAACTGTCTTTTTTTTTTATTTGGGGTAAATATAACTGGGGAGGAACTGGGGAAAGAACCTGGGAAAGGAGAAGAGGAAGGTGGAAGAGGGAATGGGGGGAGGAGGTGCTCAGGGATGGGGCTGGGACTGGTGCCTACGTTGGGTGGCCTACCATCCCATATGCAGGGCCCTCAGCAGCCATGGGGAGAGGTCTAGTGGGAGAATCAGGAGGGGGCAAGGACAGGGGCAGGAGTGGTGTATCCCATGCACATGCTGCGGTTCTGCTGGGACAGCTCTTGCCAGTTGGTGCAGCACAGCTCCAAGTCAGCATCCCACTTCCACTTCTGCCACTGGAGACACTGCTGCAGGGCACATAGATAGGCAATGTGTTCCTGCTCCAGGTCCTTCTATGGTCGTCTGTGGTGGTGGCTCTTACGGGGGCGGGAGGATGCATGGGAGGTGCTGGGTGCACCTCACTTGCAGCTGATTCAGGTGTGAAGAAATGTGAGACAGGCAGTCATCCCAGGAGACACTGCACATGAAGTCTAGCCCTCATCTGTGAGCCAACACTGAAAGGTTTCGGGGCAGACAATGGCAAAGTGCTTTGAGAAGGCAAACTATGGCCTAGACAGTTGACATGGTCCTGCAGGGGCACAGATGTACCAGGGGAGCCTCACTACCCCCACATCCCATGGGAAGGTGCCGGGCAGGCCAGGAGCCTGTGGGTAAGAGGTAGGTGATGGGGCAGCTCGGCTTCCCTCTGGGCCAGGGACATGTCAGTGGTGGCAGCCAACAGGGAAAGGACTTCTATCCCTGCTCGCTAGAGGAGGGGGAAGGGCAGAAGCGGGTGAGCGGCAGACGCTGTTTGCTGGAGTCCCCAACTTTTCCTTCCCCCGGCAGGCTCCCATGTAGAGACTCAGTGTCCTCTGCCTCACCACGCTTGACCAGGAGCAGATGCTGCCCCGAGAGTGCGGGCATGACCATGTGTGGTGCTGCTGTGTGTTTTCATGACCCCATTCTCCTTAGCGGTGGCTTGTGGTGGGAAGGTGTTCCACCACAGAGTCAAGAGTAAGGCGGCTGCTCCAGAAACCTTATGAGCAGGAGTGAAAGGTTCCTTTATGGCAGCCTCATGTGGCTGTCTGCTCTGGACTGGCACTCCATGTGCACCCACATGCACAGGCTGCTGTGCGATCATGAGGAGCGAGCAGCTTCTCACCACCCACCACTTCCCCCCGTGTGTGTCTAGGGAAAGTAATGGAACTCACCTGCTGGGCCTTCCCTGGCTTCATCCAAATCCTGGGCAACATCATGGGAGAGGGGTACTAGCTACAGGGACAGAATGACCTCCTGGCAGGTGGGAATGGGGTCCTGGCTGACCTCATCTTCTTCCTCCACCACCTCCTCCTGCACAGCTGCCCTCTGGGGAAGCTCACAATGGGTGCCTCCAGGCCAGAGTCCACAATGGGGGGGAGGGGTGAAAGAGAAGGGACAGACCTCCTTCCCAGGATGCGGTACAGCTACTCATAAAAGCATCAGGTCTGGGGTGCCACTCCTGAGCAGGAACTGCATTCCCTGGAATTGGTGTAGGCCTGACTAAGCTCTTTGATTTTCATGTGCACCTGCTCCTAAGTATTCATGGGGCCCTTCTGGCCTACGCTTGGGGCCATCCAGCCATACACATTGGCATTCCTATGTTTCCCTCCTGGAAGTTAGCCTCCTCTCCCTAGACCTCAATGAGATCTACTATCTCCACATCAGACCAGAAAGGGACCCTCCTCTTTTGCTGTTCCAAATTGGCATTATACCTCATGAAATGAGGGTTTATTATTCTGGAATGAGAAGCCTGTTATTTCAAAATAACGGGCGTGCTGTGTGGATGCTTATCTTGTTATTTTGAAATAACATGAGTTATTTCATGTTAGTATAGACGTACTCTTAAAGTCTTTGAAGCCAGGATTTTGAAGTCTACCAAGTTTAACTTGGCCCTTCATCGTTCTGTGGAAAATTCAGTTTAATGCAGTTTGTTGTGTGGGGTTTTCAAAATGTAACTAAAATCAGAGTTCCTTTCTTCCCTACAATGACATTAAAGATCAGGTGACACTTTTCATAAAAAGAAGAAAGGAAGAAAACATTAGGTCAACATATTTCCTCTCCAAGTAGTGTGTTATGCACCAGCCTTCCCCCCCCACCCCCCCAAAATGCATTTTATTACTTTGTTGAAAAACATTTGACTATTAGAAAAAATACCTTATTGGTTTTGTGAAAGTGGCCATTTTGCAACCAAAATGTCAACTAGCACCACAGTGAGGTGCAATTCATTCCACAGTAAGCTATACCTAAACTCTATAGCAGTCTTTGGACTGCATGGAACAGACTAGAAATTCTGTGGTATCGTTATTTCATTTTTTAAATGCAGCTTGAGAGTATATTAAAAATGAAAATGAAGTAGAAATCAAAATACTAGCTTTACTGTTTGCATATTAAATTCAATTTATTTTACCTTGTCCAACATTATCAGCATTCAGTGTGTACAGTTTTTATAGGGACAGTGCATAGTTTCACTGTAGAAGTTTTAGGGAAGAAACTGATGGTATTGTTATTTGGGTAAGGTACTGCTGGTGAACTAGCATCTGAAGAGGAAATTTGGGATTGTGAAAAGTGCAATGTTTCTACTAAAATGATCAGCAGTGAAATAGTTAATATTGACCAATATCATGCTATTGTTAAGGTTCCGGATGAATAGCCTATTGAGATTAATGGGGTGGTTCACACATTGGTGCTATTGTTTTAGGCCTTCTACAGACTCTGACAAGTATCAGTTTATCCTTGGTTTATGTTTTCAAGGTTATCTTTGCAGCAGCCATATGGGCAGGAGAGATCTTCCTTAAAAAAAAGGAAGCTGAGATTCTTGAACAATTCTGCAGCAAGACATGGATTTTGACAGAATACACGAGGCTGTGGTGATTGCTAACAAGATGTTAATTAGGTGGTAGACACACTGGAGGAAAAAAAAAAAAAGACAACAAATGTCCTTGCAAAGGAGGATTTTTCCTCCTGAGTATAAAATTGACCCCTACTATATGAACAAAGTCTGAGTAAATGGCTTTCTGTGGAGAACTACAGTGGAATTGTTGGGAAGTGAAAACAACCCTAAGCCTGAATGTGAGAAAAAGACAGCAGGGGGGAACTAAAATCTGTTCAAAGTGGCAGTCCCCACTGAGTAGAAGTCAGAACTATTCCTTGATTGCTGTGGAGACAGCATAACTGCAGTATGTTTTTACCACCCTTAAATAAAGATATTTGAAGATTTGAAGAAAAAGGGCTATCCTTGCTATAAAAAGGTACTTCATCTACAAAAAGCCAAATTTGCAATTCCACTTTCTTCAGTGTATTTGTATTATGATGCCAGGAGTGAATTTGACCTATTTAAAGCACAAGTCTATTTATGAAACCCTTCTTTGATGCCTCTCAAATAGTATCAGGATAGGGTCTACTGAGAACATTCCCTAAGATCAGATTTCAATTTCCTCTTTCAAGCACAACTGCCACTGGCTTCAGGATGACTTTTGTCTCTAGCATGGTGGCAGATTTAGCTTTATCTGAGGAAGCACAGTCCATATGCGTCAGGCACGGATATATTTTAGTTGTGTTTAGCAGGAGACCGAAAATGTTTTACAAACTGATTATGGTGATATTATTTATGCATTCATTTTTAAAGGTCACTTCACTAAACTAATGCCTTTCTATCAAACTGCTATTGCCAGTACTTGGCTCATCATTGTTTAAACTTGTTTTCCTCCTGGGAGGCAAAAACCTCATTCATAAACATTAATACATACAAGCCTGACAGCCAGTGCTGTTAGTACTTCAATGCTTATTAATAGTTATGTACTACAGTCGACAGCAAGCCTTTTTCTCTTGTCCGATCATCTAAAAATACAGCTCCACCAAAGATGCACAAATTTGCCAGAGGGCTAAAATATCTACTTTATGGATGAAGAATGCTTATTCCATTGACTGTTCCTGTTCAGTTCAAGGTTTATAACCTGGTTCATTAATCTTGTAGTAAAGTTTGCAAAGTAATTCAGTTCATTTTACTTAAATATGAGCTGCAAGGTGAGGGATGCTGGGATTTTTTCCCCCTATTAACTGTAAATGTGTTTGGATGCTAAGTAACTCAGCATGCCTTGCAAACTTGCCTTTCTTCTGTGGACATCTGGTACAAAAATCAGAATTTGTTTACAATGCACTTCTTCCTCTAAAGACTAATCCCTTGTGGATCCTTTGCAAAAATAATTATGACTTACATTTTTAGAACATCCAGAAGGATCCCAAAGCATTTACAAAGCACTGCAAAAGTGCAAATATAACCCTGGTTTTTATGTATTAAAAAAAAAACGTATATTGGTAGCAATGCAAATGCTGCATGAAAAACAGTGGAATAATACGGTCACCTGTGCATTACTTCATCTATTGCTGAAACACACTTGTAGGAATGACTGCAAACTAAGAGCACATAAAAACACTTCATAATTATTGAGGAGAGGATATGAAGAGTATCTTATCCAGACAAACTACAAGGAGAACTTTTGGAAGATATGGACTAGCCACACTAAAATAGTCCAGGATAATGAGGTTACCACATCCCTAAAGCTTTAAAAACAAAACAAACCAATCTATGGGATCTTCAATTCAATTTGCAGGAGCTTGGTTTTAGGACTCATCCAAAGAACAGCACCAACAGCTCTGTGCTCCCTAAGACATTAACTGGTTACTGCCTAGGGAAGAAAACTGCCACCTGCTGAGTCACCAACACTACTGCTTGCAGAAACTAGGTGATTTTTGCAGATCTCCCATCCACATATTAACCAAATTTGACCCTGCTTAACATTTCAACATAGAATAGCTGGCTGCCTAGTAAAAAACAAATATAATAGTGAAATAGCAAGGATGTTACAAGTCATGTCCAAGGTGCTTTCATAGAACTAAATGGAGAGGCCTGCCTTGCCCCGCTAACATGTTTCACTTTATCTACCCAGAGATATCATTCCCTTGCATTATAACCATAGAAAATGAAAAGTTTTGAACACATATTCTATGGCCTAGTGGTGGCCTGTATAGAAAAATGAACATACTGGTGGCATTTCCTGTTTCTTCATCCATTACTAATCTTGTAGCATAGCACTACAATAAAGACAGGTGCCATCTGTGCTTTAATGTAGTTTTTAAGCTTCAGCTGTTAAAGGGAGGTCCAACATGCCCCACACCAGCATGCATGCAATTATATTGGTATAAATGTGCTTATACTGGTACAACCATTCCTATACAGAAAGGGGAATAAACGATCCTGCTATAATAGCATCACTGTGTCCACATTAGGGGTTGTGCTGATATAACTATATCAGTAAAAATATGAGTCATACGCCTTACTGAAATAGGTACAGATTACAAAAATTGTGTAGATCATACTTTCCTTTGAAATGTAGTATATAAGTTCTCAGACTAAGAGTAGTAATTTTTGTCTTCAAATAAGTTTGGCCTATTTTTACGGACTCCCAGATAAATACCACGTAAAATCCCTTCTAGTAAAAAGTTCTACTTCATTTTAATAGTGAACATTTGCATGCTACTAGTCAATAACATGTATACAAAGATGTACATTTTTACAGCACTTATCTGTGTTAGGGCAGCATTAACTGCTAATGCACAGCAATAATTTTCAATACACGCTATATTCTGAGGCAGTCATAAAATTATAATGGATCCAAAACTTTCACTGCAGGTTATTATGTATGTTGTCAATGCTTAACAGCTGTGCAAAACTCTGCAAAAGTGCTACAGAATGAACCTCTCTAATACAGGACTCTCTGGTCTGGCAACATCTGTGGTCCAGCATGATTTCAGTTAGCTGGATGTCCAATTATCATGGGTCTGGCCAAGTTTCCTATAGTACCATCAAATCTGTTTACAGCCACCAGTCCTAGCTCATTGTTCTGTGCTGTTATTTAGCTCTAATTTATTCCAAATGTCTTCTAAAATCCCAGTAAGCGGTGGAAATATTTTTAATGCTGCTAGACAATATTGACCACCCACAGTCCAGAAAATTCTCTGGTTCAGTACTGGTCAGGTCCTGAGGGTGCCAGACTAGAGAGGTTCAATGTATACATCAAATGGACAACAAAAGAATCACCAGAATGGTCCTTATTTATCAAGTCTAAGAATTCTGAAGGTATTTGTAAAGGTATTGGCGGAGGGGATTGGTGGTTGATACACTTTTTTAGTGCCATTAACATTTTTTAAATGGAATTAAGTGCAAAAAACACACTAAGATTTGATTTAAATTTACAAAATTCCAAACTTCAACCTTATCATGGAGTTTCCTCATTCTTCATTGTCGGTTCTTTAACAGTAGTTTCTAAAACTGTATTTTAATACTTAAATAGCAGGCTAAGCTATCCAAACCAATAGCCATATCACTGATTTTCCATAGCCTCCTGAATGACGGGGCACTGAAATTGCCAATCTATTTAGGCATGGCCTCTTCTCCCCACATATCTAGGCTCTTGCCTAATCCTATCACTTCATCCTGAATGTCATCTCTACAATTTGTTCTTTACTTCCCAACTCTATCATTAAAATACATTCCCTTGCCTTTGTGGCCTCTACTCTACTGAAACTTTGGCTGCACAGCTCATCTTGCCCTAATCCACATCATACAAAATGCTGCTGTTAAATTACCTTCTGCCCCTCCTGATCTTTTCCCTCTTGCTATGGGAGTTTACTTTTCCTATTCTCACCTTCACGGCTCTGCTAGATTTTCCCCGCATATATTTCTCTTCAGATGGAATTCTTCTTCCTCTGCCTATGTTTGTCTCATGCCCCCTTCTGAGTACCCTTTGGTATTTGTTCCCCCTCATTTTCATGCCTTCTTCCATGCAGCTTCCTCCCTTGTGCATCAAACAGCTTCTCTCATCATTCAAATCACTGCACGTACACTTCTTGTGTGAGGCCATCAGTTCTAATTTGCAGGATACTGTTAGTGTCTTTCTTACTTGGTTGCAGCTATTTGGGGGCAGATAAAAGCATTCATGGTGCATTTGTAGACCTGATGAATGTTATTTCTCTCTTGGTGCCTGCTGGCAAAAATCTGTATTAATGACCTTTCTAGTATTTTAAACACAATTTTATATCACGAAAAAGCTTTTTACCAAGAACTGTGCTTATACTACTTCACATTTATCTAAAAACTCTTCACTGAATGCACTTTACTAGCCACACATATACACCACCACCACGAATACAGTCTATAATATTGAAAGAGAGAGATACTGGGGGTGGGGAGGGAGAATAGGATAGAGGTGAAAAAATCCCCTTTACAAAAAAGAGAGTCATGGGAATTCTAATGTGTTTAAACAGTGCCCACAACAATGGGACAGAGGTTAATACAAACAATGTTCACACAAAAAAATAGATAAAACAGCTTCTGAGCATGATAGTCTCTCAGGAAAATGCATGAATGAGTAAATACTAATGGAACTTAAGTGAGGTTCCAGACACAACGTAGTCCAAAGCTAATATCTGTACACAAACTGTCCCTTTTATAATTTGTTTGCTACACTAAGTAAAAACATTTCTGCTGTTATGGGCTCTGTACTTTCCCTCTCTTTTGCCCAGACCTCTGCTGGTCTGGAGGAAAGCATATTACATTTTTTAAAGTGCACTTTTCTCTCTTAGTATTGATTATGCACATAGGTTTAACAAAACATCTGAACTGGTACATCAAGATAAACATACAACAGCAGTTAAACCTCCAATTAAATTACAAAGCCAACACACCAAACAATTCTAAAAAGCTGCCACAAGATGGAGATAGCAGTCTACAACAAAAAGTAGAAATTGCATTTTCAGCTATGTCTAGACTGCAGGCTTCTCTCTGAAGAAGCTTTTCCAGAAGAGATCTTCCTGAAAATCTTCTTTTGAAAGCGTGTGTCCACACAGCAAAAGTGCATCAAAAAAAGCAATCTGCTTTGTCAAAAGATAGCGTCCAATCAATGTGGACACTATCTCACATTTAAGTTGTGATTACTATGGACGGAGAGGCCACTAGGGCACCTGTGCTTTTTCCTGGAGGCCTCTTCTTTCAAAAGAACTCCCTCTTCCCCATCCACACACGGCTTTTTCCGAAAGATCTTTCAGAAAAAGGCTTCTTCCTTGTTGAAAGAGGCATACTGCTGTTGGGAAAACGCTGCGTTCTTTTGATTTTGTTGAAAGAACGCAATTGCAGTGTGAACGTAAGTGTAGTTTTTCCGGAAAAAAGGCTGTTTTTCTAGAAAAACTCCGCAGTGTAGACATACCCTCAGAGACATAAACATATTTTACACTTAAAATAACTTTTGATCATTCATGCTTGTATTCTATAGTGTCCATCAGGGAAAAAGTTACCACACTTAAAGTAACCTAAAAACAAGCTGTAAATTTTGGGACGAATGATGATTATGGTCTCCTCTATTATCCAGAAATGAAAAACTTGCCTACAAAAAGGACACTGCCAACTAAACTGTTCATGAAATGGATAGGAAATAGAGGCTACAGGACCCTACTAATGAAGGGTTTAAAACTGAATAGAATTAGGACAAAGCAGATATGACATTCAAGCCTTTGATTCAACAGACCCAGTTGTAGCAGCAGGAAAATGTAAACAAAACATTGAATATTTATGACAAAAATAGTTTAAAATTATGGCTTTGGTCCCATTCAGCACCAATCCCCTTTGAAATCAGTGGAGCCAAATGTATTTGCAGGATGGGAAACTGAGATTGACTATAGATGAAAACATTTAGGGTTTTTTTTTATTAAAGCCTATATTAAAATTATAAAATACACAGATTAAGGAAAGAGTGTCTATGCATCTCAGTATAATGCTTAAATTATCCAAAAGTACAAAGTTTGGTTTGAAAGTCATGAAATACAGATTGTACATAATCTGCAATATCCGAGTAAGGTTAATAAATTCAGCAATTCAGTTAAAATATTTGCATCCAAATATTTGGGTACATCATTCATAAAAGGTTATACTAAGAGTAGCTTTTCGTAGCTTTACAAAATGCCCCCTTAATTCTAGGTGCAATGCAAGTCAGCTATCATCTGTAACTATTCTTTTCCATTATAAAGCAGCAGTACTAAGAGTACAGGATAGGCACAAGTCTAGTGACAGTTTTCTCTGTAACTCACTGCATGGCCTTCACAAAATAAGGTCAAAGCTTTTCCAAAGCACCTATAGGATTTAAGAGCACAAGTCCCTGAACCTCTCTAGATACTGGGGAGAGAGAAGGTGGGTGAGGTAATATCTTGTGTTGAACCAAATTCTATTGGTGACAGACACATGCCTCTGACTCTGAGCTTACACAGATCTCTTCTTCAGGTCTGGAAAAATACCCAGATAGTGTCACTGCTAAATACAAGGTGGAACAAAATGTTTAGCATAAAGTAGTTAATGAAGATTGTAAAGGGACCAATCAAGGTAAAGTGGCCAATAAACAATTCCTGCAAAATAGGACTATTAAGTTAAAGATTTTTGTAACAAGCCATAAATCCAGTTTTTTATATTAAGACCATGATTTTTAGAATCTAGCAAGCTTACTAATGTAAGCTCCCAGGCTCATCTTCTGAAGGTGGAGTTCAGGTTTCCTTTGAAGAGGACTGATATAGTCAGATATAGAGTGATTGTTTTGTGAAAAGTGTTCATCTACAGGAAATATGGTGTTTTTGTTTTTTGTCTGTGTGACTTCATTCAAAAGTACCCCAATTGTCCAGTTTCACTCACATGGTTGTTGGGATACTTAGCACATTAGGTAAGACACACCACATATAACACCCATGGATTTCATCAACAGAAGCTGGTCCAGAGAAAGATTCTCTCACCCACCCTCTCGCTACAACACTCTAATGCTCGAGGCATTTTGAAAATCCTCCCTTTCTAATTCAGTTTCTTCATTTGTAAAATAGAAATGCTGACTTTTGCCAGCAATGTATTTTGAAAATGAGGAAATCATGCAATGTTTTAAGTATGTAACACACCCGATAATTCTTACTATATTCCCAGTGATCCTTCTGTTTTAAGTGAATCTACAAACAAAATGAATACAACTAATCAGCATACCATGACACACTATTTGGAAACACATAGTGTAACAAGCATGTGATATAGTGTTGCCAACTTTCCTGACCAGACCCTGTTGCCATGAAGGGTGTCCAGTCCATCCAGGCTGGGAGAGTTGGCAACCAGATATAAATCCAAGTCACGCCAGGAAGAACCTAGATCATCAACACAATGGAAGTTAATTGAAACAAAGTGTGATTCTTTGATCCTTAGCATGTTTTCTCCCTTCCTACAGAGAGAAGTGAACCGCTATCCAACACTAGTAGGCAATTTTAATGTACAGACAGCATCAACAAGGAAAAAGTATGTGAAGGTGCCAGTCTGGGAAGAAAGTCATCCTAAATTCCATGAGAAACAAAAGAGTAGCAGTAGTCAAGAAGCTAAAGTCCCACTTAGAATGATGCAAGTCATCAAATTGCTCAGCAGTTTAACAAGTTCACTTAAGCTCAAAGTTCAGCAAAGGGAAGAGAATGAGCAAGAAAGGAGTTGGATCTAAGTGGAACTTTGGAGATCAAAAGTGAGCAGCTAAATACAAGTGATACATCAAGTCATGCCAGTTTATTGGAGGAAAGATTGTACTTCACCACTTGTCAGGGAAAAAACAAGTTTCATTACCTCTTCTGTAGGAGCTCATCTGTTTCACAGGCAGTTTGGAAGCTAAGGAGAGGCTCTTTGGAAGAGAGAAGATATTGCATTTGGAGCAGGTCTATTGGGGACTGCAGTTAAGGAGCAACTGAAACCCACCTGTTGTCTATACTGCTTAATAGACAACAGGTGGTAGCCTTTCCCTGTTTAGATTCCAACAAGAGCACAGCCCTTCATTAAGCATCAGCACAATCTAACAGTCCTCAATAGAAGCAGAGTTGGTTTAGTTAAGCAGATGAAACTGCTGTATATAAAGATTACTTAAAACAAATATAATTAAACTAGTGCACATGTGGGCACTTCAATCAATAACCCTTTCATACCAAATTAGCTTGAGTCAATTAGGAAAAAGATTAAGCTAAACCACCATAAGCTATTTTTAAACCAATAGTGTCTGTGCTGGGTTTTGCACTGGTTTAAAATCAGTTTAAAAGCCAATTTATCTTAAATTGATGTAATGCTATTTACAGAGTGCTTAAGGATGAACATCTTTCACAACATTCTCTGTTCTTCACTTTGTGTGACGATCTAGGATGTACCTTGTATAGTTGGTTTCTATTTGTGATTAAAGACACATGCTCCTTCTTTAAGGTACACTGGACCAAGTACAAACTGCTGAGTGAGTGGCACACAGACACGTTGCCCCAATCTAGGGAAATGTCCTTCTTGAATCATGTGGAGGAAGGGGTTGCATCAGCTATAGAACTGAATTCTGAGGAATCAAAATTGCTACTGTCAAAGTTTGAGGAAGATACCAGAAAACAAGGTAGGGGTAGAAATCTTCAATCCAGACCTTGAGGCTCAGGCCCCCTCTCTTCCTGTAGCAGGGGGAGGGAGTGGGAAATCAGTAGGGAGCCTGCACTA
Source organism: Pelochelys cantorii (assembly GCA_032595735.1). Lineage (NCBI taxonomy): Eukaryota > Metazoa > Chordata > Testudines > Trionychidae > Pelochelys > Pelochelys cantorii. The sequence goes on along the minus strand of CM064332.1, from coordinate 50,848,081 downwards.
AAGCCCCTGCATGGACAGCTCTGCTGGATGTGTGAGGGTAGGGAGAGGCCCCCGCCCACCCACTGCACTTTTCCTGGCTAGGGGAAGAGCTGCCAAGTGAAGCATTCACCTGCAGACTCCACCCTCCCTCCCCCATTAGCTGGAATTGCAGCGAATGGGAGTAGCAGAAGCAATGCCTGAAGTTCAAGGAAGCACAGAGCCACCTGCCCCCACTCCCACCTCCCAGGAGCTGCACCCCCAAGCCCCTGCCCGCTCCCCAGACCCCCCAACCCTGCCTCTGCTTCTCAGTTGTGGGCAGTCAGTAAGTGTCCATCCCCCCCCCCCCCCCACTTAGGAGCTAGGTCAGTGAGGGTTTTAGAGGGAGGGTGTGGGTGCACGCACGTTTCTCACTTGTGTGTGGCCCCTAACTGATTTTTTTGGGTGAGCGGCCCCACTGCCAAAAAAGTTCCCCTGATTTAGTGGCTCTCCTATAGTGGAAACAAGCCCCAAGTTCGTAATTTAAAAGACAGCACTCTACCCTTTGATTCACTATTCTATCACACACCCAGAAATAGCTTCTTCATTAGAAAGTCTTATGATGAAAAAGGCTCTTGCCCTGTTACAGATTAGGAATTTTTTCACTTGCAGTTGGATATTTTTAATTGCTCATTTCAAACTGTAGTGTGCTGAACATGGTTAGAAGCAGGCTTATCCTGTACATTAAAGTGGAGGATGTATTTCAGTCCTCATGAAATACAAAAATTTGTGTAATATGTTTTTAATATTTTCTAAAGAAAACAAAGTATAAGTAGCAGAGTGCACTACTACATTAGTGTCTTACTAGGTCAAATTTGAAATCTTAATAGTGTTACCAATTCCAATCTATGCAAATTAAATCCACCCAATTGGTATGACTGGCTACCTCAACCCTGATACAGTCCCATGTAAGTTCAGGTGGTACATATAACATGCCTGACTCAAACCTGGAAGAAAAAGTGGGATGTTCATGAACACATGGGTCACTCAAGCTTTTAAAAAGAACTGCATGTTGCAAATGCTTAATTAAATTTTATTAGGAAAATCTAAGTTAAAAAGTTTAAAAGGCTGTTATGAACATTTAGAATGGAACTCAAAGATGAACTTTATATAAACAGAAGGATTAAACAGCATCCAAATTAAAATTTAACATTCATTTTAAAATTGGTAGCCCATGACAAAAATCTTGTTTTACTAGAATACATAGTGTTCATCTTGCAGAAAACTTATCTTTCCAGAAAATATGGAGAAACATTGTTACATTATTAGGAAACAATGAACTGAGTTATCACATTTATACATTCTCACTTTACTGGAAAGTAAAATGAACACAATTACATAACTTATAGCAAATAAATACGGACTTTTTGCTTAAGTCATGCAATCACTAGAGCACATGAACAGCAAGAGACCACTTGTATTTACACTGATTAGTTTTAACATCTTAAAATGCTGTGCACATTGCCATTATTTAAAGTGCAAACAATGTATGCTGAATTCTCCTCTCAAAAGGCATAACAGGTATGAAGGGAAGTTGAAATACTGCCATGAGGGGTTATACAACTAACCCAGGGAGCTGGCAGTTTATCTGTAGCCCTTACGGTGTTTTAGTGTAATATTCTCCATTGCTTACTACCAGCCAAACATGTATTCCATAGCTTTAGATACAATACTTTCATCTTTCCTTGGAGTTTGTCTGTCAGAAACCACCTAAAAGAAACAAACACTTGGTCAGCCAGCATGCACTCATTCCATTTATACAGCCCAGATTTTAGAATTACCATGACTATAAAAATGGCCATCTAAGGGTCTCAATACTAACATCTTCTTAGAATGGACAGAGGTGGTAAGAAGCCGGCTTTCTAAAAAAATTATTCTGAAAGCTATGTAGGTAAATTTGAGTTAAAAAGGCAACAAGTGCGAAAGGAGCAAACTGTACCCTGGTCTACACTACAGAGTTATTTCAAAATAATTCCTTTTATTTCGAAACAGCAAATAGCACGTCCACACTACCAAGCCTGTTATTTCAAAATAAGGGGCTGGTTATTTCAAAATAGTATCTCCTGCTTTCCACAAGGAATAATGCTCATTTCAAAATAGTTATTTTTAAATAGCTATAGAGTGGACGGTCCACTGCTGCTATTTCAAAATAACTACTCCCCCGAGTCATTCAAAGTAATTACTCCTCAGTGCTTCCTGGGGCTCTAAGTTGAGGTAGCACGTCCACGTTAAGCAACCCTGTGTTGGACTAATTTTGAGGCTTCCCTGTAGTGTGGACACGCTACTTCAAAATAGGTATTTCAAGAGTTTTTTCAAAATAATTTCCTAGTGTAGACATGCTCTTAAGATATGGATGAAAAATGCGTTAAGGAGAACAATGATCTAACATCCCCACTATTCAGTATACAAAGGGTAAACATGCATTCAGCTTGTCTGTTTTGGATTCGTTTTTTGTTCTGAAGTTTAACTTGACAAAGTCAAGAGGAATACGAATTTTTTTTACAGAAATCTACTAAGTATTTTATTGCTTAACATTCTCTACAGTCTCAAAATACCTGATAGTCACTAGTGGATGCTTTATATGCTGTTGCAAGAGGTCTCATTGTAGAAATCCTTGGAGAACTTGCAGGCTGTATCAGTGTGCCTAAGGTTTTTGTCGGTGGTGTGAAGACTGAAGATGCAGAGGATGCAGAGCCTCTGTCAAAACTTTCCATCACATTCTTGAAAGAGAAGGAGAAACGCTATTTCAATTTTAATAAATTGGAAGCAAATACTAGGTGCATATCAGTATAATTCCCGGTTACTGCAGTAACTGTATTTGACAAAAAAGTAGTGTCCCAGTAGCTCAAGTTGGACCAGGACTCTAATAAAGTTGCCATTATGTATTCGGTGAAGAACATTACAGTGAGCATGCCAGACACCGAACTACCAGTACATGTTTCATGATAAACATTAATCCACAGAGTAGCAGTAAGAAAAATGCTTATTTAAAAGAATGGTATGATGGTAGTACAAGCTTGCGGTGGACTAATAATTTACTAGTCATCAGGACAATGTCAAAACCAATTTGAAAACAATATATAGACATGATTTTAGTGATTTATAAACTAAAAGCAAGTGTCAACAAGCTTGCAGTGGTTCACCCTTGGGTGCTTTATACTAAAGGCTACGGAATCAGTCAAACCGGGGTAGTGTCTATTCAGCCCTTCATCCTTCCATGAATCTATTGCCAAATAAACCTGGATTATCTGTAGTTAGTGATCGGATGGCTTTTTCCAGAAGAAAGGTTTGTATTTTGTCTTTCCAAATATTTTTTTCCTCCTTTTATTTTTTTGATTCTGCAACACAAGACAAGCTTCTTGACAGCCAGCCCATTAGAGCTGGGGCAAGTCTGTCCTGTTTAGATTTTCTGAACAGAATCATTTGTTTGCCTACTCTCTTTCAGTTGCATTTTCCCAGGTCTACGTTATTCCTGCTCACTCCTCACATCCTTTAATTGAATATGTAACTTAACCTCTTCCCTTTAGATGATTTACAGTCACACTTGAATCCCATTATATCTGACAGTTTAGTAAGTCTGTGCAAGTAAATACATGAATTTGTCAAGGTGATCAGATTGCTGCAGGAATCTGTGTTTTAAAAAAACAGGTAGGCATGCTGTTGTCTTAATGTGGAGGAGAGGATTACCAATCATCATCTATGCACCAATTTGGATGAAGATCTCTATACATGTGGTTTTGAAGAGTAACAGGTGGTGTGTTAGATTTCAAAGTATTTCTGTATGAATGTTAATATTCTAAAACCAGCAAAGGGTTTATCCTAGAGAATTAAATTCCAACTCCGGTAAATGCATACTACCAGGGATATTTCCCCCACAGTTTTAGATGAATTAATATGCTCTTATTTTGTAGCTTTGCGTGTAGTGTTAAAGCATTATAAATTCATTTTTCACTTCACAGATAACAGCATCAGCAATGTGTTTATAAATACACCTTTCAGGTGACAGTATTTTTGTGAAGTTCTCAATTACCAAAGGACTACTGCTTCCAACTACTGGTGTATACCACCTAATTTAAACTTATAAACCTTTTCTCCCCACACCCATCCCACCCATATATGTGCTTCTGGAAGAGGAAACACAAAAATGAAACCTGAGATGTTGATTAGTCAGTTATTCAGAATTTGAGTAGTCGATGCATTTTGCAATAATCGATTAGTTGATAGGACACCTTGGCCTTTGAAGGCGAAAGCGCCGCATGGAGCCCGGGGTCAGATGCGGACCCCCTCACTGACCCCAGGCTCCATGCGGCTCTACCACTTTGCAACACCATAGGGAGCCTGGGGACACCCCAGCTGGTCCCAGGCTGCAGGTGGCATTTCAAAGCGGCAGTGCCGTGTGGAGCCTGCAGCCTGGACCCAGGCTCCACGCGGCGCTGCCACTTTGAAGTACCCACCCCTCTTCCCCCGCCTTTGCTGCCTCTTTCTGATGGGGGGCGGGGGGGAGCAGAGTAACTAGTTGACAGGCTATCCAATAAGGATCTGCTTATGGGATAGTAAACTAGTCCTTCACATCCCTTTAAAAAAAATCAAAGATACCCTATAATTTAATTTGTTATTCCATACAGACTAGATGGTCAACTTACTTTATCTATACAAGGCTTGACTCCAATCATGATAGATTCACCAAAAATCCTTCCATCTTTGCTTAAGGCTTTTCGAGCTTGCAGTTTGGACTGGTATCGAATATGCATCCAGTTCCCTGTATTGGACATCTGTACGGGGTTAGGATGGAAGTAGTGAAATTTAGTATTTGAAGAATGAACAAATTTGCATATGTTTTAAGAGAAGGTCAACTTAAGACTTACAACATGCTTTAATATGTTTCCATATTGTGCAAACTGTAGTAGAATATACGAAGCAGATGCTTGAGGAAACCTAAAGGCAAGAGACAAAACACTCAAAATCCTATTCAGTGACAGACTATTATAGCACACTAGACATTCAATTTTTGTTATTGAAATACATATCTTTGGCAGAGTTCCCAGAAGAATACAGATCAACTGAACTGTTCATTAAGCACTGATTCTGAAACAGTATTTCAGATAACAGTGCTTTAGGTCTTCTAATAGTACCTGATTCCTCTAGTAACAATTATCTACACTCTTGCATAAAGAGAGAATGATGTGAGATTCCCTAAGGACTCTTCCCTAACTTTATTAGTTAGCAGATGTATTCACTCGCTGTCTCCTGGCTTTAAGAATAGTCCTGTGATTGCTAACACCCTAGCAAAGTCCTAATGCTGCTTCTTTCTGACCTTCCACTCCCCACTCACATCTACTTCCTAAGCAAGTTAAATTTCAGTGTACTGTAGTCTAGAAAATTAAAGTCTAGTCAGTGATGTACAAATTGTACATCTGTATGTACTGGTATCAAACAAAGCAGCCAAGTATAAGGACACTGCAATTAGATTTCTTAGAGAAATGCTGCAGATCACTCACCCAAACACAGTAACCCATGTGTCATCAAGATGATCTTCTGAGGTTAAGGAATCTCCTTGAGTGTAGAAAGGATCCATCTGAGCTGGAGACAGTGTGGTCTTCCTGGGCTGTCCAATACTTGCAGGACTAAATACACCTGTGACTGTTAAATTGAAATAAGACTGGTTTCAAGGAATTGTCACTGTAACTAAGCTCATCTGATGAAATGGGCTTTACCCACAAAAGCTAGTGATATTTGTTAGTATCCAAGGTGCCACAGGACTACTCATTTTTAAAATTACAGACTAACACGACTACCCCTCTGAAGCTAGTCAAAGTAGTTTTAGAACAGTAGTTCCCAAGCAGCAGTCCAAAGCCAATGGGGGCACTGCAAGCAGGCTTCAGAAAACCAAAGCACCTCTGTATGGGGCTTAAGCCCAGGGCCCTGAGGCCTGCCTCCTGGGGCTGAAGTCAAAGCCTGAGCTATTTAGCTTTGCAGGGACCTCTTTGGTGTGGGGGCCCTGACAACTGCCCTGCTTGCTACCCACTAACACTGGCCCTGGCCTTTATATGCAGAAAAACAGTTGTGGCAAAAGTGGGCCATAGAGTTTTTAGAGCAAGTGGGGGGGCAGGGGTGAGAAAGAGAGGCCCTGAAAAAGAAAGACTGAGAACCCTGATGTAGAAGCTCAGCACCCAAGCAAGAGTATAAATTTGAGTAAGACAATTTTTCCTGTGAAAATAACCTCTCTTTAGTTTAACACAGGAGAACCTCGTGTTGCTAAGCTCTGTGACTCAGTATGTTATCATACCTTCATCAGCTGCTGCTAGAAATGGGACCAAATTCTGATCCTGCATCTGCTGAGCAGAGGCTACTGTAGGAACTTAGAACCCAGCAGAAAGCTTTACAAGAAGCCACAGGGTTCATAGAATGGTAACACCATCTGTCATCCTCCACAGTATTCCTTAAGCACAGCTATCTCTGCTTCAGTGTTTAATATGGCATGAAGGAGTTCTGCTGCAAGGAGCAGATTAATAGCTGTAATTTCTAGTTCTTGTCCTGGCTGCAATACCCTAACAATAAACAAGGCAGTACTTTTCTGCTCATCCTTATTACCTGCAAATGGAAAGAGTGCTACTTACTTGCAAAGCAATCTACAAAGAGAAAGAGTTCAGAGAAAGTTGGCTCTCTACCACAACAACAGTAGTACAGCAAGCAGTTTGACAAGATATTTACCTGTTCCAGGGGTTGCTGGCATAGCCCCAGCTAATGGACTCTGCGTTACAGAAAAGCTGGGCTGCATTAAAATACAGAAAAATAAATCATAGTTGCAGGTACATTCTTTTCATACTCAGGAAAGACCAGTTTTCAGCTCACTCAAAAAAAAAAAAAAAAGAAGTCAGGAGAAAAGGTAAACTTGTCTGTTTTGTTTCAAGAGAAGCTCCTTTTTTCATATTTCACCCTCCAAAGTCATATGGAAGAGGAGGAAGAAAATGAAAGGATGCTCATGCTGATATTACAGTATTTGTCAGACTAAGCAGCTGGTAACACAGACTAAAGTGAAAATTGAGTTAAGATTCTGGATCTGAAGCCTCTTACTAACCAGGTCACAAAAGGCATTCAATATTGAAATAAAAATTGTATGAACTAAATGCCTGCACCCAACCTGGGAAGTGAAGGCATTCACTACCAAGTTAACTCAAGTTTCAGTTTAGCTTTGCAACTAACCTTTAAGATTACCACTTACTGGTCTTCTTGAGGTTAGAGGTGTAGATCCAAGTCCTGGACTAGACAATTCATCATACATGCTTCTAACAGGTGGAGCACCACTTTTATCCTTATGTGTAGGAACTACTGGTTGTGGAGGAGATCCACCTGCAATGAAAAGGAGCAAGTAGAAAGCCTATCATTTCTTTAACTCCACTTGATTAATTTCAAAACTAGCTTTTTGACATTCAGTCAGCAATCATCAGATTGTATACTGTTTGCTTTCTGAACCTCCTTCCCGAACACTTATTTTCTATAAGCTAAGGACTGACTGCTCAACCACTTTGTTGAACAGTTTTGAGTATACCTCAGTCAGATATATCAAAGGGCCAGATTTTCATATAATCAATTAACTCTGAGTAGAACTAGCTCCTTCAGTTGTCCCATTGAATTAAGTGTAACATTTTACAGAGAAAGGTACTAAAAATGAGGAAGGGTATCAGAACCCAATCCCTAATAATTACCCAAGTGTGCAGTGGTTTTCCAGTGAAGTGGATGTGTCAGCCGGTGGTCAGGGCAGTGCATGTGTGTATGTTACACCCGAGTCTTCAACTGCTGAGACACAAGGCCCCGTCGCAGTGGGCAGTCTAGGTGAGACTGACGGGCGCCCCAAAGAGTTACAGGGAGAGCTTTACACCTCAGACTTTGACTGCTAGGATACACGATCCCTTCGCAGCGGGCAGCCTGGGGAGGCTGAGAGATGCCCCAATGGCTCTGTCCCCTGGAAGCGACACGATCCAACGCTCAAGCTCTCCCTCTATCTGTCCCTTATGACCGGCTGGAGTTCTTTTTAAAATTGTGCTTGGTTCTGTTACAGCAACTGAAGGAGTCAGGTCACAGCTTAAACAGTTACTATTTTATTGTTACAGGGTAAACTTAGCTGTTAAATGCTATTACTGTGTTACAGATAACACAGCCACTACAAAGGACAGGACAGAAATTACACTAATAAGTCACTTACAGGTACCATGAAACCCTTTTGGTTCTCTGAGCTCTTATTAAATGCATGCAAAATAGACACCTAGCAGGTATATATTCTCACCCCTGCGTTCAAGACTTGGCGTGGCCAGCATCTTTCTCTCAATCCCTCGGGAAGAAGTAGGGCGAGGCTGGGCGTCCCACAGACCTCGGGAGACAACCAATACCTGCCAGCAGGTGTAGATGATTGGAGCTCAAATGGGGTGGGCTACTAAACCCCTCTTTATACCCCTTGAGTCACGTAGGCTCCTTCCTGGTCTCAAGTGGCCAATTAGGAAAAATGGCTTTGAATGCCAAGTTTCCCACGAAGGGTGCAAAGCATAATTCACACCTGGGAAAATGCAGACAATGGGCACTTCTAGTATGTGATGGGTGAAGATTCCTCTCCTGGGACAGTGCAGGCGTGTCAATTACTGGTACTAGCCATCAGGGCGACGGGAGGCCCTGGGTCGTCAGCTAGCCCATTTACTGTCTGGTTTCTGTTTATTAGAGTCAGGGACAGGCAGCACACCTGCGTTCCCAGGGCATCAAAGGCTGACTGCCTTTCTCTTGCTCTCGGGGGGGGGGAGGGGGGAACAAGATGGGGTTCATGTCTGGCTACAGGATGGCAATGCTTTTGTTGCTTACAACACTTAAAATTATCTACAACACAGCATGAAAAAATACTGCATGGCACAATGCTGCAGAAAAAACAGAACAGCTTTGGTAACCTCAAAGATTATACAAACACACATTCTGATTGCAATCCACTTGCTGGAAGTGAAGTTACCTGTACACTTCGCATTTTGTGCTGAACTTTGAAATCAATATACTTGAAAGTGTAGAAAACATCCCTAAATATTTAAATGGTATTCTATTATTGTTTAATCAGGCAACTGATTTTTTAAAATCGCTCGACAGCTCTAGTATTTGTTTAACAACTGTTTTTCCAGTTCTCTTGATGTCTGATGGTACAGAGAATACTATGTAATTACAGCAATAGTTTTGTGATAACCAGCTTTACTGTAGCATGAAGCAGAAGATTTCATGAGAACCTAAACATGAATAATGAAGGACCACTGGATCTTACTCAGATATCTTTATCATCAAGGATTCTGAAACCATCAAGGTGTGAATGCAGTTAAACTATTTCATTATCATTCCTCAAGTTACTTCCTCCCTTCAATTTGTAATATTTGTGCTATGTCAGAAATTAAGTGTAAGCTTATCAGGGCAAAGATTAACTGCCTATGAATTTATAAAGCATCAGCCAAAAGAAGAGCCACAAATCATAGAATCAGAGCTGGAAGAGACCTCAGGAGGTCATCAAGTCCAACCCCCTACCCAAGGCAGGACCAATCCCAACTAAATCAACCCAGCCAGGGCTTTGTCAAGCCGAGACTTAAAAACCTCTAGGGATGGAGATTCCACCACCTCCCTAAGTAACTCATTCCAGTACTTCACCACCCTCCTGGGGAAATAGTTTTTCCTAATATCCAACCTAGACCTCCCCCACTGTCACTTGAGACCCTTGCTCCTTGTTCTGCCATCCATCACTACTGAGAACAGCCTTTCTCCATCCTCTTTGGAACCTCCCTTCATGAAGTTGAAGATTGCTATCAAATCCCCCCTCACTCTTCTCTTCTGCAGACTAAACAAACACAAATCCCTCAGTCTCTTCTCAGAGGTCATGTGCTCCAGCCCCCTAATCATTTTGGTTGCCCTACACTGGACCTTCTCCAATGCGTCCACATCCTTTCTATAGTGGGGGCCCCAGAAATGGACACAATATTCCAGGGGTATGTCTACATTGCAGGCTTCTTGCGCAAGAACTTTTTGTGCAAGAGTTCTTGCGCAAAAGCTCTCGTGAAAGAGCACGTCCACACTGCCATGTGTTTTTGCACAAGAGCATCCATGGCAGTGTGAACGCTCTCTTGCACAAGAAAGCTCTGATGGCCATTTTAGCCGTAGGGATTTCTTGCACAAGAAAGCCCTGTTCCCGTCCACACTGCCTTCTTGTGCAAGAGCTCTTGCGCAAGAGGGCTTATTCCTCATGGGGAGAGGAATCACTCTTGCGCAAGAAACCCTCTCTTCTGAGGCTTTACTGTAAATTTACTTGCACAAGAACATGCATGCAGTGTAGACGCTCCGCAAGTTTTTGCGCAAGAAAGGCTATTGTTGCGCAAAAAGCCTGCAGTGTAGATGTAGCCCAGATGTGGCCCCATCAGAGCTGAATAAAGGGGAATAATCACTTCTCTAGATCTGCTGGCAATGCTCCTCCTAATGCAACCTAATATGCCATTTGCCTTCTTGGCTACAAGGGCACATTGACGACTCATATTCAGTTTCTCATCCACTGTAATCCCCAGGTCAAAAGCCTTTCAGTGCCACCATAACACAAGGATATTTATTAAGAGCTACTCAAGAAATTAAACTAATTTAAAGAACCTTGATATACCCAAAAGAACACTTACATGGGCATGCTTAAGAGAATAGTTGTACATGTGGAACTTAGTAAGTCAATGTCTAAATTAAACTTCTGTTGCTATCCAATTCAAATGCATTTCTCATGCCTCAATTCCAGACTTCAAGAGTCCCTATATACAAAAGAATTATTTGTAAGCAGGAGTATATATACATAGCAGTTGAAAAGTTTGATGAGCATACATTTGATTATTCTGTGATAGCTAGTGCCTTAACAATAGGTGTGTTCCTTCCCACAATAGCAACATCTAATCAGCCACATAAACGCCCAGCCAGTCAGGCAGGATTACACTTGGGCAGTTGGTAGAGTTGCCAACCCTCAAGGATTGGCCTGGAGTCTCCTGAAGTTAAAGATTGTGTCACGTGAAGAAACCTTGAGAAGTATGTTTAACAAAAATTGGTAACCTGTGGTGAGGTGGTTGCTCTGCACTGGCTAAAAAGGGGTTAAACAGCCTTTGGGGAGGGCTGAGGTTGGAACCTCAGGAGATCGCTTAAGGCAGTCAATTGGGGCCAGAAGAGCTATATAAAAAGTGCTGTAAGACAGAGGGAATCAGTTTCTCTCCAGCCCTGGAAGGAGAAAGACTAGCTGCCTATACCACAGTGGTTCTTAAAGTGTGGTCCCTTGCATGTGGGCCTCAGGCTCGGCAGCCCTGTGGCCCCCTCCCTGCAAGGTTGGAGTGCCAGTGCCAGGGTTCCACTGCGGGGGAGGGAGGGGAAATGTTATGTGGGAGTGGAGTCTCCTGTGCCAGATTCAGTTCACAGGGTTAGGAAGTGGCTCTGCATGCCGCCACTCCCCTCTTCCCCCAGTTGGGGGAATGGCAATGCAGGAAACCACTCACCTGGAGGCTTTCCTGCTGCTCCCATTGTCAGAATCATGGCCAATGTGAGCAGCAAGAGACCGTGCCTGGAAGCAACAGGGGGGGATGGAGCCAGGTAAGTGCACCCTGCCCCCATTACCCTCATGTCCAGATCCCACACATTACTCTGAAACCCCCCTTCCCACCCTCAGCCTGTTGTTGCACCCATTTTGTCATCATAGGTTGTTGGCTGGTGGTCTGCAGAAAGGTCTGTGTGAAGCAGGGAGTACCACCGGCCAAAAAGTTGGAGAATCACTGCCATACAGCAAGGTTCCCCAGACCGAACAGTACTGGGGAAAGGAAGGGGTACCAGAGTAGCTCTGGCCTGACCAGCTCTCAGGCTGAGGACCTAATACAGAGCTGCAGCAGGCAGGCAGGCAGGCAAAACAGACAGACATCAGCGCCACATATACCCTTGGCAAAGGTTGACGGTGGCCAATTTAAACTGCAATTTGCCCGATGAAAAATGTTAGACCAAGGACTGCAGAGCCTCACTGAGGAGAGTGTTGGGATGGGCATACCCAGGTCCCCCTAAAGGGAGAAATGGAGGGGTGGGCACTGCCAGAGTTCAGTACCCAGAGGAGGGATGTGGCTACTGCCATGGCAGAATCCTGAAGATGACAAATAACTACAGACAAGACACTACCAGAGGAAGGCATTCCTAGATGGCAGAGCCAATTCCCATGATAGCCAGCAGGAGGTACAGCATCAGCATCCCAACCCAGCTCAAGACTCTGCTGGTATTGTTGCCACCAGACACTACTATATTTAAGTGCTAGTCCAAGTACATCTACCTGAGCTGACAATCACACCTCCCAGTTTCTGATTAAATGCACCGTGAAAGCATTCCAATCCTTTTACTGCTTTAAAAGCTCAAAATATCTAGACATCGCCAGAAAGCGCTATATGAGACAGACACATATTAATAACTCTGGGTTACTTATCTCTTAAAATAGCCCAAATTTAAGATGACATCTTCAATCTTGCTCCATTAAGAGTCTCATGGTAGGACTATCTGATGGCTTGCCTCCAATCACTCCTCAAGACTTAGGTGTCTTTTGGACTGTCCCATTTGTGGCAATTTATTCCTTAGTGCAGTACTGTAACTCCTAATTTTTTAGGACTAAAGTAAATCTGTATTGCTATTCTAAATTTGTGTTGGTGATTTTTCTGAAGAGTTTGTATTTTAAGAAAATCAGGAACCCCCAGGCCTTAAAGGACAATGCAATATAAATTGCTAACATTTCTATAGGTGTTATTTTTTTTTTAAAGCTAATGAATTAGTTTAGCAGCTGAAAGTAACAGGACACTTGAGTTCAAAGTCATATTTAGATAAGTTATACTGAACATTGGAAACAGTGAAAGACTGACACTAGCTCAGAGAACAGGATGTGTCAGTACTGCATTCTGGCACCTTAAACCACCCACAACCTTCCAGAATCTTTGCCCAGTGGCACTAGTCACAGTGTGCCCACACAGCTGATATAGTGAAAAATATTTCTTTCTTCATCTGGAGTTTGAAGACACTAATTTAGAAACAGAGAAACTAGCAATAGAATAGAAAAAGGAATAGAAAAAATTGACATAATTCCATTCCTCTGGATAACAGCAGAAAAAAGGATAAAAAAGCTTCAGAGTCACCCAGTTGCCAAGATGGAGAATAGAGTCACACAATTTCCCCAAGAGTCAGGAAGGAAAAGAGTAGATACACATATACTCCCCAGGGACAGGGATTGCTGCTGTAGAGCAGCCTCTATCTGCAGCAAGCTTGGGCCCACTGCAGACAGAGGCTTCTCCATGGCAGCTTCCCCACACTACTGCCTCTGATAGTGGCAGCAGCACAGGGGGAGAAGGGAAGGTGGGCAGGCGGCTCTCTGGAGCTGGTGCTGGGGGGAGCCAGCTTCTGCCTGCCCACCCCCCCACCTCTGTGGGGCAGCAAGGGGTTGCAGGTGGGTCCATGGAGCCAGGAGAGTCGGCTTAAAAGGTGGCTCCTCGTGCACATCAGCTCCCACCTGCCCCCTCACCCTCCGCGCTGCTGCCTCTCTATCAGAAGCAGCAGCGCTGGGGTGGGGGAGGGCAGACAGATTTGGTGCTCATGGGGAGCTGACTTAAAAGCCATCTTCCCATGGACAGCAGATCCCACCCTCCTCCTCTTGCTGTCTCTGATACACAGAAAGCAAGTGGGGGGAATAGTCGTCTACATGTTAACATCCCTATTAGCGGCCCTCGACTGGAAAAAAAAAAAAAAAAAAAAAAAAAGGATGCTCCCTATCCCCTGGTCTACAATTAAAAATTAAGGTTAGCATAGCTAGAATCCTTGTGAAAAATCCACCCTCAGTTCTGAGCATCATAGTTATAAGGACCTAACAGCTGGTGGAGATGCTTCTATTGACCTAACTACCGTCACTTAGGCTACATCTACACTGCAGGCTTCTTGCGCAAGAAACTTTTTGCGGAAGAGATCTTTCGCAAGAAGTTCTTGTGCAAGAGTAGGTCCACACTACAAAAATCATATCGCAAAAGCGATGCGCTTTTGCACAAGAGAGCGTCCACACTGAATGGACGTTCTTGCGCAACAAAGGCCACCTGGAACCACTTCAGACAGGGCTAAAGGTCACCAGTTGCTTCCGAGGGCTGGTGCCAGAGCCCTGCAGAGACATGTGCTTAAAGGGACCTCCCTGGGTAGCCGTTTCTCTGCTGCTGCTGCTGCTGCTGCATGTTTGTGGACCTCTTTGAGGGACAGCAAATCTGTAGCAGTGCCTGCTGTGGTTGCCCTCTGCTTCTTTGGACACTACAGCTTTTCCATTTTGTGCCATGGAGCCAGCAACACGGCCACGCTGCAGTTTGTGCAGCAGTTGCTGCACAGTGCCACGCTGCTCCTGCAGGAGCTCGACTCCAAGCTCAACATGGAGTTCCTCTCCCTGGATGTGGTAGCTACACTGTGGCATCTGCAGCCCACTGTGGAGAGGCAGTTCTGGAGGCTGCACACCAGTTCCGACTGGTGGGACAACCAGCAGTGGCTCCAGAACTTCCGCATGAGGAAGGAGACGTCCCTGGATCTGTGTGCCTGGCTCACTCCTGCCCTCCGAAGACGCAACACCCACCTGCAGCCCGCCATCCCCGTCTGGAAGCTCACCACGCCGGACAGCTACCAGTCTGTGCGCAACCAGTTTGGCATGGACAAGTCCACCCTCAGGGCCCTCCTCGTGCAGGTAAGGCCCTCTGGGGCTGCAGTAACTGCATGGGAGGGGGGAGTGTCCCGGATGGGAGAGGGGTGCAATGGGGTGGGGGGGTTGTGCAGTCCTGCCCTCACAGCCCTGCTGCTGAGAACGGCAGCCTCATGGGGTGTTTGGGGGGAGAGGGCATTGGAGGGGGGCGGGCACTGCCCAAGGGCTCACATACCCCACCCTCCTCATTCTGTGTGTTTTCTGTGTCCTTCTGCAGGTGGCGAGGGCCATCAACTCCATCCTGCTGAAGAGGGTCATCCGTCTGCGAAACCTGGACGCGACCATGGCTGGATTCACTGCCCTTGGGTTCCCCAACTGCAGGGGAGCCATCAGTGGGACCCACATCTCCATCCGAGTACTGGATCATCGAGCAGCCTGCTTCATCAATTGCAAGGGCTACTTTTCGACGGTGCTGCAGGCCTTTGTCGACCACCATGGACACTTCACGGGCATTTTTGTGGGGTGGTAGGGCAAGGCACACAACGCCCACATCTTTCGAAACTTCAGCCTGTTCTGCAGGCGGACACATTCTTCCCCCACCGGGAATTTGCAGTTGGAGATGTGCAGATGCCACTGCGCATCGTGGGGGACGTGGCCTACCCCCTCATGCCGCGGCTCATGAAGCCCTACACCGGACAGCTGGACCCCAGCAGGGAACAATTTAATGCCCATCTGAACCAGACTACGAATCAGGTCGAGTGCGCCTTCGGCCGTCTCAAGGCGTGCTTCCATTGCCTCCTTACCCACCTCAACATGGGGAGCACAACATCCCCAAGGCGGTCGCGACATGTTGTGTCCTCCACAACATTGTGGAGAGGAAGGGGGAGGCCTTCTTCATGGGGTAGGGAGCAGACACTGGCCACAAGGGCCATGCATTTGAGCAGCCCTGGACAGCTGCCATACAGCAGGCCCAGCAGGCTGGGGTACGCGTCCAGGAGGCTGAGGGAGAGGTTCTCGCAAGTACCCCAGTAACTGTCCCCAGGGCCTCCTACCAAGGTGCCCCTCCCTGCCTTGCAGCCACATCCCTTCCCCCATTCCCTGACTTCCCAATAAACAAACCACTTTGTTTTGCAACCAAAAATAAACTGTATTTATTGACCATCAACAAAAGGTGGGCAGGAGGAGGGGGCTCTAAACTGGGAGGCAGACTCATGACTGTGAGGAGTGGCTGCCTGTGCCACCTCGGGTGCGGGGGCTTTGTCGGGATTGTGGAGGGGTGGGTGCAGGGAGAACAGGGAGGTGGCCAGGATTGGGGGCAGGTGCAGGGTTAGGGTTGACGGGGGGCAGGAGGAGGGGGCATGGGCATGGCAGTGGGGGCAGGAGGGTGGGAGCCAGGAGGAGCAGCATGGGCCACGTGTGCCACCATGCTGGCCATTATATTGCACGTGGTCACACCGCTCCAGGTACTGTTCCCAGGCATGTTGCCACCACTTGAGGTTGGAGCGGACCTTGTGGGCCAGCGTCTGCTCCATCCTCTCTATGGCTGTGACATGCCGCCACATGAGCTGACCCCAGACCCTGGTGCGCCTTCGTGGTCCCTGAGCTGTTGCAGTGATGGATTGGCTGGGCCTTCACTCCCAGCTGGTCCAGCTGTGGAGAACACACAAGAGGGAGAGGTGGTCAGTCATCTCTGCAGATGCTGCCCCTGAGGCCGTGCCCTCCTCCGTGAGCAGTGACCAAAAGTCCGCAGCCCAGAGGACCGGGTTGCCTGCTTCCCTGCCTCCCCACCCCCCCGGCCCACAGACAAGCAGCCCAGGGAAGTGTCTGGCCACAGTGGGATTCCCTCAGGGGTGGCAGAGGAGCCAGGAGCAGCCTGGGGGCTGCACACACAGAGGTGGCTCACAGCGCTTTCTTCGAGCATGGCTGCTGTCTCGCATGGGCAGGCATGGCCGCATACTGTGTGCAGCACTCCTCGGTGTGTGTGGGGTCAGGCCTGTGCCCTTGTGGCTAGCCTGCTTCCAGACGGCAACCCCCGGCCCCTGTGGCAGGACGTGTGCGGCCAGCAGGATCCCAGGTGTGCTCAGCGGCTGCCTGCTGTGTCCCCATGCCACACAGTAATGCTGCACAAGGTTGCACATGCGCAGACCGCAGAATAATGTCCAGCCAGAGCAGCCCGAGCAACACTCACCCCTCACCCTCGGAAGTAAGTGACTAAGAGACCACTCACCTGAAGATCCCTCCCAGACGTCTGAGGAGGCCTGGGAGACATCCTGGCTGCCAGGCACCAGCTCCAAAGAGAGGGTCACAGTGCCCCTCTGCTCCTCTGGCGGCTCCTCTGCTTCCACGGCCAGCTGGCCCTCACCTTCCTCCTCCTGCTCTGGCTGGCTCACGACAGGGGTCCGCAGCCCAGAGTCCACCAATGTGGATGGGGATTCATCCTCCGCATCCGCCAGGATGGTATGGAGCTCCCTGAAGTAGGGGCAGGTGTGGGGTCCTGCCCTCAAGCGCTCGCTGGCACGGATGTACGCCAGTCGCAGTTCTTTAACCTTACTCCAGACCTGTTCAAAGGTCCGGAGTGGGTGTCCACGCTCAGCCAAGGCCTGCGCCAGCCGGCCAAACATGTCTGCATTTCTCGTCTGGGCCCGGGGATCCTGCAAGGCCTCCTCCTAGCCCCACAGCTCCAGGAGGGTCTTGACTTCTGGACCAGACCAGGACGGTGCGCGCCTCTTGGTGCCCCTGGGTGGATCCTGTGACCCCTGGGGCTGCTCCTGATGAGGGCTAGAGCAGTTGCACAGGGCCTCAGGGGCACACATGCCTTGTCCTGGCTGTGGTAGAGAGAACCATGTGGTGAGATGCTGCTATCTGGGGTCAGCTTCCTGCCACGAGGCTTGTCCAGGGGGCCTGCACTTTTAGGAGGGGCCAGTAGACAGGAACTATAGAGCTGTGATGAGTTGTATGGAGTGTCCACCAGAGTATTTGTGCTTTTTCCTGGAGGCCTATTCTTGCACAAAAACCCCCTCCTGTCCATCCACACACACCTTTTTGCGCAAGAGCTCTTGCACAAAAAGGCTTATTTCTCATAGAAAGAGGAATAACTCTTGTGCAAAAAGGCCTGCGTTCTGATGATCTGCTGTACTTTTTCTTGCACAAAAACGCGCTTGTAGTTGCACAGCTGTTTTTGCACAAAATCTCTGCAGTGTGCACGTAGCCTTAGAGAGACTAAACAAATGTACAGAAATTAAGGGGGGAGGGGAAATTCAGTCATTCAGCCTCCTCCCTCGAAGGTGCTCAGCGTGTAAGCCTCTCCCTTAAACCGAAGTATCATATCTAAAGGTTGCACCTCTCAAATCCAGGATTCTTTTGTCTGGCAACATCTGTGGTCACGGATGTTCCTGGATGAGAGAGACCAGGGCAGGAGGGCCAGCAATGGGACCGCAGCCACCTGGGTGGAGTGCGATTGGGATTGTCTGCTGCCCATCAGCAGGGCTGGGACCACAGCAGCCCAAGAGGGGAAGCCTGCTCAGGCCACATCAGCCTGGGAGGCCGTGGGGCCGCAGCAACGGCAACATGATTGGGGCTTCCTGCTGCCTGGCCATGGAACTGTGGCCATAGCAGCCCAGGCAAACCAGCTGCAGCAGCCCAGCAAAATCAGCTCAGCAAGGGCCACATGCCACCTGGCAGCAGTGCTGGAGCTACAGCAACCCAATTGGGCAACGTGCCGTTCCAGTAGCAGGGCTGGAGCTGCCTAGCCAGTCAGCAGTGGAACCAGGGCTGGCCCACAGACAGCCCACACGGGCTGAAGGAGCCGGCAGCGGGGAGGGGCAGGTATCAGGGGATCTCTCGCTGTCCATCAAATTCCCTCTTCGGGGACCCATTAGGTCCCAAGAGTGCCAGACAAGAGAGGTCCAACCTGTATTAACCCTCTCTGCAAGACTTCCCCCATATTCAACAAAGGAAACCCTGACTGAATATCTATGAAATAACCCTCTCCCCTTTCTGAAAGTCAAGATATTTCTTCATCCTCTAGCAAAAATTTTGCTACTCTATCTAGTTCAGCATTGAGAACTCCTACTCTCCCAACACCATACTGCTTAACAAAAATCTCTACATGCTAAATATATATTACTTCCAATTTACCAATTACTACATCAGTGTTTTAAAATATTTGACCATTTATGACCAGCCAACTGACCAGTTTTTTGTGACTAGTGAAATGCCCAACCCTAAACTGAACCTATGCCAACAGAAACCAAGTTTTCTCAAGAAGTATGTTGAAACAGTCATATTAATCATCATGAAACGTATTAAAGATTTATATGAATAACCAGTTATTTTGAATAAATTTGAATGTTTTAAGCCATCTTTAGCAACTACAGTTTGGAAAATGGCATGTCAAATTTGCAACAAGGATTACTGGATTAGTAAATCAAAGGTAGCCTTTTCTTTTTAAGCAAAAAGCTTCATAGTAAAATTTGTTCACCTGCAAGTAAAGGAGACCTCATTTCCATCACACCAACAGAAGGACCACTTAAAGAGCGAGGTTGTGGAGTCATTGGAGCTGGTAAATCGCCCATTAAAAATCCAGGTAAGAACTGAGCACCAGCTCCTGGCTTTGGAGAAGTTGGGGAACCAAGAGTCATTGGTTCAGCTCCTGTATTAATAAAACAAAGTTTAAGAATTTAGAAATGTTAAAGTGATTCAGCACTAGGGATACGAAGGACTAGTCGACTATCCGATAAGCCAGTGTTTACCAATTTTATTTGGCCATGGAACCCTTTTCAGCTTTTCAGAATTTCAAGGAACCCCTAGGTTTGTCTAGCCAAAAAAAAAAAAAAAAAAAGGAGGGGAACCCACCAATGCATGAAAATCACATTCCTTCCCCAAGACCCCACCCCTTTGAG
Organism: Pelochelys cantorii; assembly: GCA_032595735.1. Classification (NCBI taxonomy): domain Eukaryota; kingdom Metazoa; phylum Chordata; order Testudines; family Trionychidae; genus Pelochelys; species Pelochelys cantorii. The sequence goes on along the minus strand of CM064332.1, from coordinate 50,828,458 downwards.
GCCCCATCCTCTCTATCACTTGCTATCCCCAGCCCTAATACACTCTCACTGGGTTGACACAGGAGGTGCGGGCTCTGGGGTGGGAATGAGGCATTTAGGTATGGGAAAGGGTGAGAAGTGCAAGCTCTGGGAGGGAATTTGAATGCAAGAGAAGGGGACACTGGCTCGGGAAGGGGGCTCCAGGCTGGGGTGGGGGCTCCAGGCTGGGGAGTGTTAGACTCAGGTGAAGGGTTGGGGTGCCAAGCAAGTCACAGGCTTGTGGATGTGAGGGTGCAGGAGTTTGGGTTGGATATGTGAGGGGCTCAGAGCAAGGAGGCTGAGAGTATGATGGGCTCAGGACACATATTTGTGATGTGTGGATGGTGCAGGAGTGTTGTGGCAGAAGACTGAGGATGTGCGGATGCAGGAGTTTCGGGATGTAAGAGGCTCAGGACAGCGGGTTCCAGTGTATGACAGGCTCAGATTTGGGGTCAGGTGATGCAGGAGTGTTATGATGCTGCAGTGAGATGGGGATTTGGCCCCAATTGGGGGCATGTTGGCCAGGCTTCATTTTTAAATAAAATATTATGTCAAACTCTGAGGCTGCGTCTAGACTGGCATGATTTTGCACAAATACTTTTAACGAAAAAGCTTTTCCGTTAAAAGTATTTGCTCAAGAGAGCATCTACACTGGCATGTGCCTTTGCGCAAAAGATTTGCTTTTGCGCAAAAGCATCCGTGCCAGTGTAGACGCTCTCTTGCGCAAGAAAGCTCCGATGGCCATTTTAGCCATCAGGCTTTCTTGCGCAAGAAATTAACGTTGCTGTCTACACTGGCCTCTTGCGCAAGAGGGCTTATCCCTGAGCGGGAGCGTCAGAGTATTTGCACAAGAAGCACTGATTTTGTACATTACAGCGTCAGCGTTCTTGCGCAAATACTCGCGGCCAGTGTAGTCAGGCGGCAAGATTTTGCGCAAAAGCAGGTGCTTTTGCGCAAAATCTTGCCAATGTAGACACAGCCAAAAGGTTTTAGCATTGTCTTTATTTATGAGAGGGGTGGGGAACCTGTTTTGAGTCAAAGGTCACTGAGCCACAGAAAAGTCAGTTGGGGCCACACAAGTGAGATGCAAAAACAACCCTCCAAAACCCCCAAGCCTCACTAATGTGGTCCCAACTGTGCTGGTGGGGGCAGGGGACAGGGTGCTAGTGGGTGCTGCAGCCGGGGAAAGGGTGCTGCTGGGTGGCAGGATGCTGGCACAGGTGGCGGGGTAGGATGCTGGGGTCAGGGACATGGTCCTGCTAGGCACTGGGGTAGGGTGCTGGGACAAGGAACAGGGTGTTGCTGGGTGCTCAGATGGGTGGCAGGATGCTGGGAACAGGGACAGGGTGCTGCTAGGTGCTAGGGTGGATGGCAGGGTGCTGCTGGGTGCTAGGGTGGATAGCAGGGTGCTGCAGCCAGGGACAGGGTGGTGCTGGGTGCTGCGGTGGATGGCAAGGTGCTGGGGCCAGGGACAGGGTGGTGTTGGGGCCAGGGACAGGGTGGTGCTGGGGCCAGGGACAGGGTGGTGCTGGGGCCAGGGTAATCATGGGGGGGTCTGGACAGGGGCAGCTGGGACCAGTACCTGGCAATTCTGCAGCGCCTCTGGGTTCCAGAAAGCGTGCAACTGCACTTCACCTCCCCAAACAGCTGGCATGCACGCTGCCTGAACAGCAGAGATTGTTGCACTCCAGCAACTTGCTTCCTTGATGCCGTCCTGCCGGGGGGCGGGGGGGGGGCCCACGGGGGAAGTCATCCCAGAGCAGATAGCACTGCCTGCACAGTCAGGGCTGCACAGACCTGGGTCTCCTGACCCTCCCACTGCGCAGAAAGGCCACAGAACTAAGTTACTGGGTGCCACAGCCACAGCTGTTCAGGCAGCACTGCCAGCTCCTTTGGGGAAAGGCAGTTCTTCCCTCCCCGCTGTGGGCCACGTGGAGTCACCCCTGTCTGGAACCCCCCTAGCGTGCCGGCCAAGAGCAACTATTCCCCTCTGCCCCCACCTCGCTATGCCTCTGCGTTGCCAGGGAGAAAGAGGAAACAAGTGTGCTGCTTCTTTAAGAAGCTGGTTAGCTGGCTCTTGCTCTTTCAGAGGGGGTGAGGGAGTGCAGGCTCCTCGCAGAACCCCTAATTTTGCTTTGCAGAACCCCAGAATTCTGCAGCGCACCAATTGGGAAACACTGCGATAAGCAAATGCTTAGCGGATAGTCGACAAGCTTGACAACTAGTCACTCCCTGTTCCCTTTACTGCCTCTATCAGAAGGAGGTGGGGGGGGGGAGGAGAGGGGAAGAGAAGGGAGTACTTCAAAGCAGCAGCACCATGTGGAGCCACTTTGAAATGCTGCTGTAGGAGCCCAGCGTCAGGCTTCTCCCAGCTTTGAAATGCTGTGAGGAGCCTGACTCCGGCCTCCTGCGGCGATGTTTCAAAGCGGCAGCGCTGCTTGGAGCCTGGGGTCAGTGCAGTACTCCCCAGCTGACTCCCGTCTCCACTGGAGCTTTTGCCTTTAAAGTGTAGCAAGGGCCCTAAGGCTGTTTCTACACTTCAAAGGCGGAGACACCTTAGGGACTAGTCAAATAGTTGATACTTTAACACCACAATAAATCAACTTCGCGTCCGACTTTCCCCGCTCCTCGCGCCCTGCTGCAGCTGGGAGCCAGAAACTCCAACTCCATTACCGCGCTGAGCCACCCACCGCCCGAACCCCAGCGGCGCCAGTGACGGCGGCTCAGACCCCGGTGTTAGCACCTGACTCCTGCGGAGCGTCAGCGGCCGGCCCATGCGCCACCTTGGCTTCTTGCGCGAGTGTCATGACGCGCAGCGCTGGGCGCGGTTACTGGCTCCGTCCCCGCCCCGGCAGGAGCGCGGAGCTCGTCGGCCCCGGGACCGCGCAGCCATGATAAGACGGTCCCGAGGCCAGCCGGGCAGCAGCTCCCGCCGGGAAGTCGCAGGCGCCGCCAGGCCTGTGGGAAGCTGCCCAGCTCGGAGCGCCCTCAGCCCCGGCAGCGCTACAAAGGGGGGCACGGGGAGCCCGCAGCGACACACGCGGGGAGCCAGGCCGCTGACACGCCGGCCCCGGGTCTGTCCCTCCCGCGCCGCGCCGCGCCGCGGCAACAACGGCCCCTGCTCACCAGCCGGCGGCAGCTCCATGGCGAAGGCCGCCATCGCGCGGAGACCCACACCCGCGGGCAGGAGCACCCGCCGCGGCGAACACTTTCAAACAGAGCGGAAGCTCAGCCTGCCGCGCGGCGCGCTGGGGTACGTCACTTCCCGCCTCGCCCGGCAGCCATCTTGGGGCAGGAAGAGGCGTGGCCACGGCAGCTAACGCTTTTTGACGTTTGCCCCTCTCAGCTGCTGCTCTGCCCCTGCCAGGGAGCCTCGGGCGCGTGACGCCGCCGGCAAGGAGCTTCCTTCCCCGTTGCCATGCCGGGCTCGTCGCTATCGCGCTGTGAGACTGTCACGTGCCCAGCACCGCGTCTCGCGCCCCCTCCCGAATCCCAACCGCTGGCCCCGGCTCCGTCCGGACAAGTGAGCGGGGCGGGTTGGGGAGGGGGAGAGGTGGCGTGAGCTGGGCAGGGCTTTGGAGAAGGGACAGGCCCTCGGTTTAAGGGGCGGGATAGAGCGTAGGTTGGCTTGGGGTTCACCTCCCTGGGGTTAGCACCTGGCCGGCCTGGCCATTTCTTCTTTTATGGATTTGCTCGGTGCCTGGAAAATAATTTAATTTGCCTGGTTTTTATAAGGGTCTAAGGATTTGCATTATCATTACAAATAAAATACTGGGCTACCTCACGTTAAATGTGTGTGGCCAGCTAAGGACGCTGCAGTGTTCCCATTTCCGCCATTTAAGTGATAACAGAATAGCTGAAAATACAATAGCTGTCTGCATGCCACAATCCAAGTGCATTGTGAGTGTGAGAGAGGGTTTGAGTCTCTCACAAGAATAAGGGGGATGTGTATCTATATCAGAGGCAGCAAAGGGGGGTGAGCAGGAGCCAGGGCTGGGGGAGCCAGCTTAAAAGCCCATTTCCCCCCAGCACTGTCTCCAACCCCCCCAGACCCGTGCTTCCTCTGAGGCAGGGGGTGGGGGGAGGAAAGGGCAGGGGAGGCTGCTCTAGCAAGCAGCCCCTGGTCGTGGGGGGTCCTAGTGAGAAGTTGGGACACCCCACAGACAGGTGCTGCTGCCACGAAGCAGCCCTGGCTGTGCCCAGGCATCATGGCCAGGGGTTGCTTCACCGCTAGCAGCCCCATCTGTGGGGAGTCCCAACTTCCCCTCTGGGACCTTCCACGGACAGGGGCTGCTACTGGCTGGGCAGGCAGTCCCGCTCAGTCCTGGCATGTGCTGAGACCAAACTCCACTACAGCTCTGCAATTTAAAAAGTCAGTAGGAGCCCCTGCTGGCCCCAAGCTCCTGGCAGCACTTTTTGCTTTTGAAATGTACAAGAGCCTCCGCGGCTCTTGTACATTTCAAAAGCAGGGTGTACAGGGCCAAAGCAGGGTTGCCCTGCTCTTGCTTCATTTCAAGGGCAGAAGCACCCTCAATTCCCCAGTGCACCCCTGCCCCTTCTCCACACGGAGACGGTGCTGGGGGGAATTGGCTTTTAAGCCAGCTACCCCCCAGCACTGGGTCCTGCTCCCCCCCCCTTGCTGCCTCTCTCTGATAGAGGCAGGGGAGGGTGGGTGAAATGACTCATCAAGTCATTAGTAGACTATCCAATAAGCATTTGCTTGTTGCATAGTCAACTAGTCGCTTACATCCCTATTGTTAACATTACTGATAATGCACTTGGGGTATACTTTCCAGTTTAGCTTATACATGATTTGCCATTTACAATCAAATACAGTGGCCATAATTTATAAATATCAATATCTACAGAGGCTTCATATAATTAAATTCAAGTCACATTACCAATGCCCAAAGGCACTATATATTTATAGTCAAACTTCTCAGTTGTCCCTCATTTTACACACACATTTATACTCAACCCACCCAACCCCTGTACTGTTTCATTTCTACTGCAAATTGCAACATCAGAAATGTGGAATCGTGAAACCAAACATATTGCCTGTAGTAAAGAAATTAAATCTAAACTTTTAAAGCTCACACCTATTTTTTCTTGAATTTCTCACATTGAGATGTTTATCCCAATTATGAAGGCTAGACAATAATGAGGCAAATAACTTTAAAGAAAAAAACTAATTTTTCCACCGTCATCTTACCTCTTTTAGGTAGCTCAGCTTCAAACTTCTGTTTTTGTCACTGCTTCTTTATATCATCTCAAATTCAGTTTTAAACCAGTTTATATTACTGGTTTCAGTGGGTTCAAATGAGGGCAGCATTTTCTCCTTGTTCTCGAAGAAAGTGTACACAACATTGTGGGTTGCAATATATTAACTATAACCTGGGACTTGCAGAGTGGACAGCTTCAGAGAGTGCAAACTGGAACTGCAGTTTTGTACTCTTTGAAAAAACTAAACTTTTTTTGAACAGGCCTAACTACTGTGTGTTGCAGGGGATAAAAAGGAAAAGGTAAGTTTTCCCCTCCTGCTTTGGAGACACTAAGGTCACTGAAAGTTCCACAGGAAGCACTTCCTTTATTCTTAAGGAGGCTTGTGGCCAGCCTCCGAACAGGATGCAAGAAGGGAAGGGAAGGCTCCTTACTGTCTGGCCAACCCACAGAATTCAATAAAAATCTGTCTTGCCTTGCAAGATCAACTTAAGAGCAAACACCAACACATTTTGTTATAAGATCCATTTATTATCTAGACTTTACCACAAGCTAGAATGGGTAAAGATTGGACTTGGTATTAAAGTAAATGGAGTAAGTTTATTATCTGAGCCTGTATTTTATTTTCTTTTTCTGTTGCTACTACCACAGACAGTTCAGTTAAAACTACCATTTCAAACAAATCAGAACTTGTTTGATTTTTCTTTCACCACCCTGGGAAAGACATATTCAATGGAAGAGTATCAGGGGAAAAAGCTGGTCTCTAAGTCAGTGGTTCCCAACCTTTTTCATACTGCTGACCGGCAAACCCTTTCACAAACTTTTGGCAGACCAGCCACATTTTATTTGCGTATTCTTTATGTAAATAATAAATATGCAAATAAAATGTTACCAGCCAAGCAGCCAGCAATAGGCAGACCAGCAACAGTCCACAGACCAACAGATAGGAACTGCTGCTCTAAGCTACACTAATTGATCCAGATATCAAATCACGGCCCATTTAGAATAAAAAGCAGAAGTATTAATTGTGGGGAAAATGAATTTACCCTCCCCTCACTTGTAGATCTTTAAATTCAGAAATGACAGTTTAAGGCAGGGCTACTCAACCTTGGAAGCCCCGGGGGCCACAATGATACTCTCAGCATATGCCAAGAGCCGCAACTTAAGTGTGGTTGCATATACTTGCAAATATATATGCAAATAGCTTCTTTCACACTGATGGGCATGAATACAAAGATTAAGGCAAGAGTACACCACACACAGGCCCCATTTAAGTCAGTTCTGCTGATATCAATAAAATGCAATATTTACCCAATTTCTACCCATGGATAGTACTTTTAATGAGCAATGACAGTCCAGGAATTTAACTACTAAAACACATATCAACAGAAGACCATTATATTGACAATTTTTTTGTTTTGGCTCCCACCCGCGGGGCTGTGTGTTGAGCCCCATGTAAATCCAAAACGCACTGTGGGCTGCAAACAAACGGGCCGCGGGCTGAGTAGCCCTGGTTTAAGGTATGCTATGCCAACACATCTGTTAAAATATAACCACAGGGATTGTTGCATTTCTCTCCTGTTATCATTTGAGATCGTTTATGCTTCCATTTGCCTTTTTACTGTGCTCTTGATACTTGTGAAGCTGCTCCATGAAGCCAGGATTCGGACAGATAGCAGGTCTGGCATTTTTCACCCAAGAAAATGCTCGAGCAAAATTGAGTCCTTCTGAATTGATTAGAAAACCAATTACAATTGCGGCAGCACGAGAAACTCCTGCATTACAATGAACCAGCACCGCTCCATCCTTCAAGAGAAAAAAAAATGAAACACAGTCATTTGAGATGCCCTGTTACTGTCTATTCTATAGGTAATGGTAGATTTCATATTATTTTCTACTGTTTATTTAGGCTTATGGAAAGCAACTTGTCTAGTTCTAAGCAACTATATAAATCTCAGTATCTCCAAATACAGATAAGGTGCCCTAAACAAAAACTTTACTGAAGCTGCTTCACAACAGCCAACTAATAACATAAATAGCCTCTTTTGAAGAAGAGGCCAGTAACCACCCATCCTATACTAAGAGCCACCAATCAATTACCTCCAATCCCTCATGCCATTCCTTTGCACTCTCTAAAATAGATTCCTTGCTGCTTGCCCTGGAAGTTAAGAAATGCAGCTCTGTCAGACCAGTGGTGTTGGGGAGAGCAAGTCCCAGAGACAATCAGCATGCCCTGCTACCAATACCATCTTATTTTAAACTAAGGTCATGCCAATTTCAGTATGGTTCTGATTGGTAGAGTGGAGAGGTTTTATAATCAGGCTAAAGACAAGGGAATGTGGAACGTTGTACTTGCAAAGACAGTGACAAGTGTTTGAAAATATGGCAGGTTCAGTCCCATGTTCTTTTCACATTCAAGACTCATTTATCATCATTTATATCATTGTCAAGGCACAGAGCCCAAGCCTTGGACAAGATCACTGTTGTGCTAAGCACTATACAAAATTCCGAGGACTTTGGGTAGGCAGAATCAGGCTCTTGAATAGCAGTGTCAAAACAAAAGTGACAAGGAGTCCTGTAGCACCTTATAGACTAACAGATGTATTGGAGCATAACAGTGTCAAAACAGACCTTAGAAAAGACAAGCGGCAGAGCAGAGCAGCTGGGGTGCTGCTGGGTTAGTCCCACAGTGCCGCCCCTCACCCCCGTGCTTGGCGATAACTACTGCAGTCTGGGGGGTGGGGAGCCCGCTCCCCTCCTGGAAACTCTCAGCGGCGGCGCGGAGCTTCCCCCGCCTTCCTGCAAAATGGCAGAGGGTTCGCCCCTTGCCGCGCCATTACCCGCCCACCCCCCGGATGCAGTGCGGGTCCCAGCAGACATGTCACAGCCCCCCGCCGGAGTACCTCCCGATACTCCAGCATATCCGATAATCCAGCACCACCTAGGTCCCAAAGGTGCCGGATTATCGGAAGTCTACTGTATTATATAATTAATCATATTTACATAATACATTATTATATAATACATAATATATTATGATTACAAAATTAGAGATGAGCCTGAACTTAACCTCCAGAACAAACATCTGTGAACTTTGAGGCAAGTTCAAATATGGGACAAGGTCAGGATATTGCAACTCATATCCATCTTAGTCATTTATGCCTAATCAAAGTGCAATTTAGAATAGATAGCAAATGTATTCCTATTCATTGCACCCCAGCTGCTCTGTTCTGAAGCTTCCCCAAGTCCGCCACTCGTCAGTTTCAGCAGTGGCAGACTTGGGGAAGCTGCGGAGCATAGCAGCTGGGGTGCTGCCGGGCGCCAAGCAGGGGGTGAGGGGCGGCGCTGCGGGACCAACCCGGCAGCACCCCAGCTGCTCTGCTCCGCTTCCCCAAGTCCGCCGCTGCCGCTGCTGAAACTGACGAGCGGCAGACAAGCGGCGGAGCAGAGCAGCTGGGGTGCTGCCGGGTTGGTCCCGCAGCACCGCCCCTCACCCCCCTGCTTGGTGATAACTACTGCAGTCTGGGGGGTGGGGAGCCCACTCCCCTCCCGAAAACTCTCGGCGGCGGCGCGGGGCTTCCCCCGCCTTCCTGCAAAACAGCGGAGGGTTCGCCCCTCGCCACGCTGTTCCCGCCCAGCCCCCAACCCCCTGGCCAGTCGCAGTGCGGGTCCGTCAGACCTGTCACAGGGGTATAATCCCCTTCCCCTCTTCTCCCCTTCCCTTTCCCAGCTGCGAGCACCCATGGGGCTCACAGCAGCTCCAATTGTCCGGCTGGCCAGAGCACTTCCGGGTTCCAGTTGGTGCCGGACTATCAGGAGTGCCGGACCACTGGATGCCAGACAATTGGAGTTTTACTACAGTAGTATTTTTTTAAATAGCTTGACCCTTGTCCAAACATTTTTGAACAGTCTGAACAATTTTTTAAAGATGTTGCTGTTCTGATCAAAATAATGGAGATTACTTAATAATTAAAAAAGGAAGCTACCACCAAGAAAGTCACAGGAAACTTATCTAATCTTTGAAACTGATAGGAAACCTAAAGACTAATTAAAAGTTGCTGTAAGCTAAATGCTATTTTTATTTGCTTTACACAAATTTTTCTGATGGCTGCATCTTAGACTGTGGCCTGACAAAAGGTCCACACAGATGAAATATCTTACTTTCATTAAGAAAATTCATGAGTGCCATTTGCAGAACAAAGATACTGAAACTCTGACAGATTTCAAAGTGTGAATACATATATTCTAAGTTAAACTATATTCTAAATACCCAAAGGCCTGGTTTGAGAGCTTCTAACATGTATAGTAACTTAATGGACATTTTAATGGGGAAATAAGACCTTGTAAATGGCAAGGTTCCCTTCCAGAAATAATAATTATAGTATCAACTAAGGTTAAGGACTGTATTGTGCTCACAGAGTAAAATTAGTCCTTGTTCTAAAGAGTAGACACTCTAAACAGGCAAAAAAGATTAGGAGAAAAGATTATCTTCACTGTACAGTTAGTAAACTCAGATGAGACAGATAAGTGACTTGCCCAAATTTACAAAGCCTTTGGCACAGCTGGGATTTTAGTCTATTATGTCCTGAGTCCCATTGTACTGCCTTAACCTCTTGACCATTCTTCTTTACAACAAAATTCACATTCTCTTTGCATGTTCTACTGTAAATTATCATCTTTATTACTTTGGGAAGTGAATGGTTAACCAGATAGCATCACCCTTACCGGGTGGTGCATACCAGTGGGAACTGAAGCAGTGGGAGCTGAAGCAGCCTGGGGGGGGGGGGTGCATCGGTCGCTCCAGCCTCGCCTGAGAGCCTGTGTATGTGGCAGGCCTGGCCTGTGTGCACCACAGGCAAGGTCACTCCAGCCTGGTTGGGCTAGAGCAGCCCCTGCCCACCTCTACTTAAATCAGGTAACCAGTTAAACATAAACATAGCATTTAATAGATGAACTAATTAAATGGAATTTTACACCCCTAATCTTTATTAACTTCATATTCACAGGAGTTCATTTCCTGGTCATGCACTAACTGTAAGCAGTTATTTTTAAAAGATCTACATTTAAATGCACTGTGGGAATGTTGATGGCATAACATAAATGAGATTGCTATTTAAGAAAGTTTTTTAAGTCTCATAAAATCTGTATTTTATAGCTAATGAAACTTTTTTTTTCTGTTCAAATTAAGCACTAAAAACCAATAGGCTGCATTCTGATTTTAGTTACAACACAGTTAATTGGGTGTAATCTTTCTGATTTAGTGGAGTTATTCAAGATCTACACCAGTTTAATTGAGGTCAGTTATCTAAAGTGGCTTTGAGGAAGTTATCAGGAATTAAGTTAGTAAAATAAACAATAAAAAGGAAAAAACAGAAACTAAAAATCAAATTCATTTTTGCTAATCACTGTAGTTTCTTTAAAGGTTGCATGTAACTGATGTTTCATTGAAGGAATTGAGTTTCTTTTTCTTTGTGCTAATACTCTTATTTTATTAGGTCACAATGCATATGCAGTTTCCTTGTCATAAGAGCTCTACTGCACACTGCAACAAATCACATGGCTAAATGCCTCAACTAAAACTGAAATCTATTAAATATGAACAAATGTGCAAAATATGTTTTCTGAGGTAAATAGGATGACATTTAATAAGGACAAATGCAAAGTACTCCACTTAAGAAGGAACAATCAGTCTCACACATACAAAATGGGAAGCGACTGTCTAGGGGGGAATACTGCAGAAAGAGATCTAGGGGTCATAGTGGATCACAAGCTAAATATGAGTCAACAGCATGATGCTGTTGCAAAAAAAGCAGACATGATTCTGGGATTCATTAACAGGAGTGTTGTGAGCAAAACACGAGAAGTCGTTCTTCCTCTCTACTCTGCACTGATTAGGCCTCAACTGAAGTATTGTGTCCAGTTCTGGGCACCACATTTCAAGAAAGATGTGGAGAAATTGGAGAAGATCCAGAGAAGAGCACAAGAATGATTAAAGGTCTAGGGAACATGACCTATGAAGAAAGACTGAAAGAATTGGGCTTGTTTAGTTTGGAAAGGAGAAGTTTTCAGGTATCTAAAAGGAGGAGGGAGAAAAATTGTTCTCCTTAGCCTCTGAGGATAGGACAAGAAGCAATGGGCTTAAACTGCAGCGAGGGAGGTTTAGGTTGGACATTTGGAAAAACTTCCTGTCAGGGTAGTTAAACACTGGAATAAGTTACCTAGGGAGGTTGTGGAATTCCATCTCTGGAGATATTTAAGAGCAGGTTAGATAGACATCTATCAGGGATGGTCTAGAAGATGGTACTGGGTCCTGCCATAAGTGCAGGGGACTGGACTCAATGACCTCACAAGGTCCCTTCCAGTTCTATTGTTCCATGATTCTATGAAAATAATAACCCACGTTTCATGATGGGTCATCTTATTCTTCCTAGCTATAATGCCACTGCCTGTTTGAACTTGTCAGACTATTCTGATTAATTTTTTATTCAGGAGGAATGCAGCATAAATGGGAAAGACAGAACAATTAATATTCACAATCCAAATTAGTTTAAAAGGGCACAAGCCCATGTTCCTTACAGCCCAATTCTCTCCTAATCCAAAATGACCTATATAGGAGATGAAACTGCAAGTTTCATTGCTGAGTTTCCTTGGAATTTTTCAACTGGGGAAACCTGGATTGTTCCTACCAGGAGAAGCTATGATTCCACATGTATCTTGGGGCCAGGAAGCTGGAATAAGTGACCTCACTGGGAATGGGATATTGGGGCAAAGCCATGGGGACTCTACATGGATGTCCATGGAGATCTACCAGTTCTGGGGGTGCATCCTTTGTATGACAGATAAGGCAATTTCCTGAAATATCTTTGGAAAATGTTACTCAATTAAGATCTTACTAAATTTGTATTGTGCATGCAAAGTTAATGTGGTATTGTGGGAAGATATGGTCAGGATAAACCCTGAGAAGTATTATGAGCTTCAGAATACTGTTGTCAACATGTGGCAGACAAGAATAAACTTTTGGGACAGAAAAAGTTAAGAGGTTTCCTAGGAAGCTTCTAAAAGGAGGTTTATGCAAACGCTCCCACTCCAGTTTGAAGCATCTTATTGAGAAGAGGATCTGTGTCTACTGATCACCTGTTACAGGAGGACAAGATCAATCCCAAACTGTATAAAGGAGAGGGGTAACCATGTTGGTCTGTAACTATAAAAACGAGTAGTCCTGTAGCACCTTAGAGACTAACCAAAAAAAAAATGTTTATTTTTATATATATATATACATATAGTATCATGAGCTTTCGTGGGGAAAACCTCAAGATCATCTCATCAGAAGAAGTGGGTTTTGTATGATTTATGGATGCACTTATTCTGAGCTAAGAGCTGTTATGAATTACAACCACAGAAAAAATCTCTTGGTAAGGTTTGAAGGACTATATGGATGTCACCTTCTAGAGCCCTTCCTAGGCATTTTTTCTGGTGTGTTTATTGGCATTCATGTAGATGCTTTTCCTGTTTCTAATGTTTTCTCTGTAATGCTTTCACCTTAAGAATAAACACACTTGTTTAAAAAGGGCTTTTGTGATCACTTCTAACTGTGAATAAATACACTGTTTATAGCCTCTGAAGGCAGGGGCAGTGAGTTGTATGGGCCCATGCTCGATGAATATACTGGGCCCAGAGACCTGGCTTCACCAATGTTTGGGGATGGGTCTCTACCCTGGCCACTCCCTGTGGCCCCTTTTACCATACCTGCATGCCTCTCCCAACTCATCTCTGCCTGCCCTGGAGAGCAGACAGCTGGTCCCTGCAGCTCTGTGGTATGCTCACTCACCAGCCACTTCAAGCTACAAAGGAGTGGTGCCAGAGCCAAGCTTAGGCAGGGAGGAAGCACGCGTCATCCTCCCCCTGGGCAGGTGACTCCAAGTCAACTCCAAGGCAATGGGGAATCATAACCTGGCTGGATCTCAAGCAGTAGCTGGAAGGGGTTGGGTAAGAGTCACACAGAGGGAGGGGGAGGAGAGAGGGTTTCTGGTGAGTATCGTGCTGGGGGAGGAGATGGAGGGCCCCTTCCCCAGAGTTCACTGCTGTTGGCGGGAAGAGAGCTGGGGGGTGGGTCCTCCTCTCTGGCATCCAGCCCCAAGACAGCCTGCCTGCTGCACCCCAAACTTCTCATCCCCCTGCCTAACCCCAGGTCCTGCACCCCTTCCCACATCCAAACTGCACCCTGAACCTCCTCCTGCACCCAAACTCCCTCACAGAGCCTTGGGCAGGTGGGAGGGGGCAGGACTAGGATCTGTTCTGGGCACCAGTATTCTCTCTGAGCTGAATACTTGAGCAGCTGCCCAGAAGAGATCCAAATGCTGCCCAGCTAAACAGCAGAGCATCCACAATAGGCAGCATGTGTTTCTACTGGTGGTACCTTGGTACATATAACAAAATTTATTTTGCACATGGATGGAAAAAATCAGAGGGAACATTGCAGGGCACCACCAAAAGTTATACAAACCTGTCACCACTTTTGGAGGAGAAAATAAGCAGGCCAATTTAGGCAGTCGGGCTTGCTGGAGAACTCACTCTAATCAGGAAGCTGTACCTTCAGGAAAAATAGATATCCCTTCTCTTAGGGTACGTCTACACTTGCTCCCTAGTTCGAACTAGGGATGCAAATGTAGCCAACCAAAATTGCTAATGAAGTGGGGATTTAAATGTCCCGCGCTTCATTAGCATAATCTCGCCCGCGCGCTATTCCGCTCGCCAGCTGATTCGAACCAGGAAGTGCGCTCCTGGACGTATTAGTTCAAATCAGACCCCTTGGTTCGAACTAATGTTACTCCTTTGGGCATAATCATTACTCCTTTGGAGTAACATTAGTGTGACGGGGTGCCTGCACCCCGCACTACGGCCCCCGCCGGGCAGGCGTTGTTCGGGGCCAGCAGAGATGCGCCCCGGCGATGCGCCGTTTGCTCCCACGCCGCTCAGGGGCGGCGCGAGCTGGCCGGCCCGGCGGGCGGTGGTGCAGAGGTGCGGCACGGGGGAGAAGGGAAGGCATGGAGACCCCCCCCCTCCCAGTAAGACGGGGCAGAGCGGAGGCGGAGGAGCGCAGGGCAGCGGTGACGCCATAGCCCCGCCCCCCGACTGCGGGAGGGACGTACCCTCTTCCCCGCCCCCTCCCCCGGGGGGGGCGGAGACGGTGCGGCGTTTAAAACCGCCGCTGCCATTCCAAAGGGGGGAGGGGATAAAGTCGTGGGAGGAGACTGCCGCAGAGAGGGAAGCGGCGACCTGGGAGCCCAGGGACGGAGGCGCGAGGCTGAGCGGGGGTACCGACCCCAGGAGGCCCAGGGGCAGGACAGACCCCCCCCCCCCCGGCCATCCTGTCCGCAAGAGGGAAGGTGAGCCCCCGGGAGCGGGGAAGCTCCGTAGGGGAAAGGAAGCAGCCCAGGGCAGAACCCAGAAGGGTTGGCGGGCTGATGCGTTTCGGCGGGACGCCCCGTCAGCCGGACCGGACCTTAACAGATCCGAGTCCTTAGGGCCCTGGGCTGGGGCCCGTGAGTGAGGGTGGGCCCGGGCCCCCTTTTCCCCCACACCCCTGTTGTAGGAGGAGGGGCTGGGTGAAGTGCCGACGCCAAAGAAGGTGAACTGTCGCCGGGAAAGTTGAACAAGGAACCGCTAGCGACGGACGGCCCCCCCTCTAGGGGGTCCGAACAATAGCAACCCCCAAAAGAGAGGGGGTAGAACGGGACGACCGGGTAGGGTCGTCACAAGGTGGTGGAGAATGTGGGTACTTTGAAGGGTCCCCACCCTGGGACGAAAGGGGGGAGAGTGCCCAAGAGGCGTAGGCTCCAGTTAGGTTTTTTTTTTGTGTCAGAAGACAAAAGGTGAGGCGAGCTGCTTAAGGCAGCGCCGCCAGGCGGGCCATGAGGAGATGGATCCGGCCCAGGTCCTGGAATGGATGAAGGAATCCCAAAGGCAGAGCCAGCAACAGCAGACCCTGCTGATCCAGCAACTGTCGGTGCAGCACCAGGAGCAGCATAGGCAGCTGGTCAAGGATCTGGCCGAGCAGTTTAAGACCCAGCAGGACCAGTGGATACGCCAAGCCCTGACGCCGGCACCGGTGGGACTAGGACCGGCGGGACAAGGGGGAAAAGGGGGGAGGACGAGGGGGGACTGCCTCGCCTCACCGTCAGACTAACCAAGATGGGGGCAGCGGATGACCCCGAGGCGTACCTAACGACATTTGAACGAGTGGCCACCGCGGCCAAATGGCCGGAGGCCCATTGGGCCATCCTGTTGGCCCCCTGTCTAACGGGACCAGCGCAACTGGCGTAAAGAAGCCTCAGTGACCGGGACGCCTTGCACTATTATAAATTGAAGGAGGCCATCTTGGACCAGATGGGGATTACGCCTGAAACGTACCGGCAGAAGTTTAGGGGAGAGCACTACAGTGCCGAGGCACGACTGCGGGTGATCGCCCAGAGGTTGAAAGAGGCGGCCTGGAGGTGGCTAGAGCCCGAACAACGCACTGGTCCACAGATGGCGGAGTTAATAGTGTTGGAGCAGTTCATAAACATTTTGCCCAGCGGTGGGCAACGCTGGGTCCGCCGACATCACCCCTCTACCCTGAGTGAGGCGGTAGAATTAATGAATGACTATGAAGCCGCCAAGGGAATTGAGGGCACGAACCGGGCAGGGAGACAACCCCCACGAGCACGAGGCAAACAAGGAAGGGGGGGCCACACCCCGGGGAGCCCGGAGGAGGACAATAGGCGAGGGGGCCGAGGAAGCGGGACCCACCGGACATGGGCTCCCGCCTGGTCCGTCCCGCCCCGCGAGACGCCTCAAGAGCCGACAGGCCGCCTGATACCAATCGCAAGTCCCCGAAGGCCGGGACGCCCCGGGGGACCTGCTTCCGCTGCGGACAAGAAGGGCATTTTGTCAAAGACTGTCCCTACATGGATTGTTCGTATGCGCAGGCATTATCCGGTGAGGGAGGACCCCCAGACGAGGGCGAAGGTAGGATTTTGCAGCCGGTGGCGATCAGGGACCATCAGGTCGTGGCCCTCCTCGACTCAGGCTGTAGCCAAACCATAGTGCGGGCAGACCTAATCGCCCCGAAGGGCCCACGGGGCCCACCCGTACACGTACAATGTGTCCACGGAGATGTCCACCAGTATGCCACCACCTGGGTGCAGGTCCGGGACGGAGACCAAATTAATTGGTGTTACGTGGTGATAGCTCCCCGGTTAGCATACCCGGTCTTGCTGGGCCGCGACTGGGAGGGGTTCCGTAGAGCCATGAAGGAATGGCAGGCCGGGGAACCACGCGGGGTGACGGGAGGCCAGCTGGGGACTTTGGGGGAACCCGCGGGGGATGCAGCAGCTCGGATCCTGCCGATGGGAGGCCTGGACCCTGGAACTAGCGGAAGGTGACTTCCTTCAGGAACAACGGGAAGATCCCACGCTACGGCATGCATGGAGCACGGCTCAAGAGAGGGGCGACGAGGAGGGGACACCAGCGGAAGGGCCAGCGGGTCCCCACTTTGAGGTACTCTTAGACCGGTTATATCGGGTTGATGAGGGGAGGGAGGAACAGGACGTTCTCCGGCAACTCCTCGTGCCCCGGTGATACCGCCGCCGCCTTATGGAACTGGCCCACGCCAACCCGTGGTCGGGTCACTTGGGATACGAAAAGACGGTAAAGCGGATATTGCAACGCTTCTATTGGCCAGGGGTATACCGAGAAGTGCAAGACTTCTGTGGGTCATGCCCCCCCTGCCAAAAGGCGGCACCTCGTAATGTACCTAAAGCCCCTCTCATCCCCCTCCCGATAATAGAAGTGCCCTTCGAAAGGATAGCGATGGACATAGTGGGCCCCCTAGAAAGATCAAGAACCGGGTACCTTTATATATTGGTGGTAATGGACTATGCCACACGGTACCCAGAGGTGGTGCCCCTCCGGAACACGAACGCCTCAACCCTAGCCGCAGAGTTAATGAAAATATTTGCCCGACTCGGGATGCCTAAGGAAATACTCACCGACCAAGGCACGAACTTTACATCCCGCTTAATGGGGGAATTGTGCCTCTTGTTACACATCAAAAGTCTGCGGACTGCGGTGTATCACCCGCAAACAGACGGCCTCGTAGAGCGGTTCAACCGAACCCTCAAAGGGATGTTGCGAAGGTTCGTCGAGCAAGACCCCAGGGATTGGGACGCCCTTTTACCAGCCTTGTTGTTTGCGGTGCGGGAGGCCCCCCCAAGCCTCTATGGGGTTTTCACCTTTCGAATTATTATATGGACGGCAGCCCCGGGGGATCCTGGACATAATCAAGGAGAACTGGGAGGACCAAGAAACCAGGGTAAGGGGCTCAGTGCAGTATATCCTAAAGCTGCGACAGAAGCTGCACGCTCTCGGGGAGTTTGCTTGAGCCAACCTAGAGACCGCACAGGAGTTCCAAGCCCGGTATTACAACCAGGGGGCCCGTCTAAGGGTCTTCGAACCGGGGCAGCAAGTGTTGCTGTTGCTCCCAACCCCAGGCTCGAAACTGTTAGCCAAGTGGCAGGGACCCTTCAAGGTGGTGAGACATGTAGGGGAGGTGGATTACGAAGTGAAACTGGACGGCCGGCACGGGGGCACCAAGACCTACCACGTCAATTTACTGAAGGCATGGAAGGAGTGCAAGGTCTATTGGTGAACCCCCTTCCTCCCGACCCCGAGTTAGGACCGGGAGAAGAGAGCGGAGCCACCCCGGGCGCCTTGCAGGGAGCCGATCTCTCTACCGACCAGCAAGCCGAGCTAGAGACCCTGCTGCGGCGTTTCCCCGATGTGCTGACAGAGGAACCCGGCCAAACCACCCTAGCCCATCACCACATCAAGACGGAGCCACAAAAAAAGGTACGAGACCCGGTCCGTCCCCTCCCCCGCAAAATGTGGGCACCCGTGCAAGCGGAATTACAGAAGATGATACGCTGGGGCGTGGTAGAGAAGTCATATAGCGAATGGCAGAGTCCCATAGTCCTAGTGCCGAAACCAGATGGCTCGTTGAGATTCTGCATTGATTTTCGCAAAGTCAACACTCTCTCACGCTTCGACGCGTATCCCATGCCCCGGGTGGACGAGCTGCTAGATCGGTTGGGCAGGGCTCACTACCTGTCCACCCTGGATCTGACCTGCGGCTATTGGCAGATCCCCTTATCCCCCAGCTCCCGGGAGAAGACGGCCTTTTCAACTCCGTTCGGACTGTACCACTTCATCCGCATGCCCTTCGGCCTCCATGGAGCAGCCGCCACCTTCCAGAGGCTCATGGACCAGGTATTAAGAAAGCACAGTCAATACGCCGCAGCGTACATTGATGACATCGTTATCTATAGTAGAACGTGGGCCGAACACCTACAGCAAGTAGCAGCCGTACTACAGACACTCTGGAATGCAGGGCTAACAGCGAACCCCAGGAAGTGCCACTTCGGAGAAAAGGAGGTGACCTACCTGGGCTACACCGTGGGCCAGGGGCAGTTGCGCCCCCTCGTAGAGAAAATAGAGGCGTTGAGAAGTTATCAACCCCCAAGAACCAAGAGACAGGTCCGCCAGTTTTTAGGGCTAGCCGGCTACTATCGGCGCTTTGTGCCAAATTTTGCAGGGATAGCCACTCCCTTGACAGATTTAACCCGAGCAGCCATGCCCCAGAAGGTGCAGTGGTCCCCAGAATGCGAGAAAGCCTTCCGGACACTAAAAGAATGCCTGATTCAGGCCCCGGTATTAGCACAACCCGACTTTGACCTCCCCTTTACCATACAAATGGACGCCTCTGAAAGCGGAATAGGGGCCGTCCTATCGCAGGGAGATGGGGACGAGGAACACCCCGTAGTTTATATTAGTCGTAAACTATTCCCGCAAGAACGCAAGTATTCTACAATAGAAAAAGAGGCCCTGGCCGTGAAATTGCAGCGATTGACATGCTGCGGTACTATCTTCTAGGCAGCCGCTTCCGGGTGATAATGGACCACGCGCCTCTATGATGGCTTCAGACTATGAAAGATTCGAACGCCCTGGTAATGCGCTGGTACCTGGCCTTGCAGCCCTATGCATTTGACATCGCCCACAGGTCGGGAGCAAACCACCAAAACGCAGACTTTTTCTCAAGGCGGTATGAAGGGGACGAGGGGGAGGAACAAGAAGCAAAGACCAACTTAAACGGGGGGCGTGTGTGACAGGGCACCTGCACCCCGCAATACGGCCCCCGCCGGGCAGGCATTGTTCGGGGCCAGCGGGGACGCGCCCCGGCGATGCGCCATTTGCTCCCACGCCGCTCAGCCTGGCGGGCGGCGGCGCAGAGGCGCGGCACGGGGGAGAAGGGAAGGCACGGAGACCTCCCGCCCCCCCTCGGTAGGACGGGGCAGAGCGGAGGCGGCGGAGCGCAGGGCAGCGGTGACGCCATAGCCCCGCCCCCCGACTGCAGGAGGGATGTACCCTCTTCCCCGCCCCCTCCCCCGGGGGGGGGGGGCAGAGACGGCGCGGCATTTAAAAATGGCGCGGCGTTTAAAAACGCCGCCGCCATTCCAAAGCGGGGAGGGGATAAAGTCGTGGGAGGAGGCTGCCGCAGAGAGGGAAGAGGCGACCTGGGAGCCCAGGGACGGAGGTGTGAGGTTGTGCGGGGGTACCGACCCCAGGAGGCCCAGGGGCAGGACAGACCCCCTCCCCCCCCGGCCATCCTGTCCGCAAGAGGGAAGGTGAGCCCCCGGGAGCGGGGAAGCTCCGTAGGGGAAAGGAAGCAGCCCAGGGCAGAACCCGGAAGGGTTGGTGGGCTGACGCGTTTCGGCGAGATGCCCTGTCAGTCGGACTGGACCTTAACAGATCCGAGTTCTTAGGGCCCTGGGCTGGGGCCCGTGAGTGAGGGTGGGCCCGGGCCCCCCTTTCCTCCACCCCCCCATTGTAGGAGGAGGGGCTGGGTGAAGTGCTCACGCCAAAGAAGGTGAACTGTCGCCGGGAAAGTTGAACAAGGAACCGCTAGAGACGGACGGCCCCCCTCTGAAGGGGGTCCGAACAATAGCAACCCCCAAAAGAGAGGGGGTAGAACGGGACGACCGGGTAAGGTCATCACAGTTAGGGTATGTCTACACTACCACCCTAGTTCGAACTAGGGTGGTTAATGTAGGCATTCGAAGTTGCAAATGAAGCCCGGGATTTAAATATCCCGGGCTTCATTTGCATCTTGCCGGGCGGGCGCCATTTTTAAATGCCCTTAGTTCGAACTTCGTGCCCGCGGCTACACGCGGCACGGAGTAGGTAGTCCGAATTAGGATCTCTAATTCGAACTACCGTTACTCCTCGTGGAACGTGGAACGAGGTGTAACGGTAGTTCGAATTAGAGATCCTAATTCGAACTACCTACTCCGTGCCGCGTGTAGCCGCGGGCACGGAGTTCGAACTAAGGGCATTTAAAAATGGCGCCCGCCCGGCAAGATGCAAATGAAGCCCGGGATATTTAAATCCCGGGCTTCATTTGCAACTTCGAATGCCTACATTAACCACCCTAGTTCGAACTAGGGTGGTAGTGTAGACATACCCTTAGTTAGAATCAAATCCTTTGGTTCAAACTAACGCGTCCCAGAGCACACTTCCTGGTTCGAATCCGCTGGTGAGCGGAATAGCACGCGGGCGAGATTATGCTAATGAAGCGCAGGATATTTAAATCCCTGCTTCATTAGCAATTTCGGTCGGCTACATTTGCATCCCTAGTTTGAACTCGGGAGCACGTGTAGACATCTACCTGAGGGTACATCCAAGAGGCCGGGAGCCTAAAGCAGATGCACTTTCTGGATTACAGTGGAGGAATACAAGTGCAGTTGCACTGAATTGTGATTCTCTACCTTTTTCTTGGGGAGAACCTACCTCCTTGATGCAACAATGTGAAGAGATCTGCACAAGGGAACCCTGGCTAAACTCTCCCCAAGACTCCTGCAGGACAAAACTGATCTTGGCTAATAGACTTTTCCTCATTCTTCAATGAGAAGCTTGAATAGTAGGCATGTGAATAGTTAACCAGTAAGCATCACCTTTACTGAGTGATGCTTACTTGTTACCGGCATGGGGTGGAGCAGCCCCCGTCCATAGCAAGCCCTGCCCAAGCAAGCACACTGTGGGACAGTACACTCCATCCTGGCCAGACCAGCTCCCGCTTGCCCCGATTTAAGCAGTTAACCCAGGGGTGGGCAATAATTTTTGATGGGGGGAACTCCAAGAATTTGGAAAGTGGTCGAGGGCCACATTTTTCCATGATATTAATGGAGGAGGTGCAGGGTCTGGGATGGAGGTTGGGTGCAGAAGGGAGCTTGGGGTAAGGGAGGGAGTGTGGGTGAAGGAAGCTGTTGTGACCTGGGGCACTGGACTGAGGTGCAGGGGGTTGGATTGTGACCTAGGGCAGGAAATTGGGGTGCAGGAGGGGTGCAGGAATTTGGGTTGTGAGCTAGGGCAGGAGGGGACTGATCTGGGGCAGGAGATTGGGGTGCTAGATTTGGGAGGGGATATGGGTACAGGAAGGGGACAGAGGATTTGGGTATGTGGAGTAGGGGACAGGAATGGGGGAGGAAGGGAGGGACTGAGGTGCCAGAGGTAGGTTCTGCCAGGAGACTTACCAGCCAGCAGCCATTCTTGAATCAGCCTCCCTGCCTGCCCCACGCTCGCACAGGCTGCAGCCATGTGCTCTGGAGCCTCTTGTGCTTTGGCTTCCTGTTATTGAAACAGGCAGCTCCTATTGGCCAGTTTCTGGCTAGAAACCAACCAATGAGATTGTGCTGGGGGTGGGAGCAGCTTCTAAAGCTTCCCTCCTCCCAGTTTTTAAAGAAAAACCTCCCTGTAGCCACATTTTTGAGCAGCATGTGGTGGGGCGAGGCAAACAGGGAGTCTGCCTGGGGCTCCCCACAACATCTGCGGGCCGCATCCAGCCTGCAGGCCGTATTTTGCCCAGGCCTGGGTTAACTCGTTAAACATAATGTTTAACCGGTTAACTGATTAAATGGGATTTTACATCCCTAATACATACTAGTTATTAAATAAAAATATCAACATTTAAATATAACTCCTACCACATTGTTAAACAAAGGATCGACATCACATGACTTATCTAACGTGCTTTTTAAAAGTCTGCTTATTTCAAGACTGCCTAGTTGAGAGTTGAGCTCTTCAAAAAAAATCTGCCCCAGCTATGGATATTGTAGTCTCTTGATAATCTGATCCCTTTTTGCCCCCAAAAGACAAGACTTCAGTGGTTATAAATTAGGGATGCTCAGTCCTTTCCTACTAGCTGCCAGTGAATTTATGAACAATGCTATGTTTTTTTATAGTCTCTAATCCAGAAATTCTTAAACTTTAATTCTTTTTTTAACAGAGTTCCTCATGGTCCATATTCCCTTTCATTAAAGATAATGAACCATCTCCCCTCCCCCAAGTGACCAAACATCTCCTTAGTGTTGATGGCTGTAGAACAACTAAAAAAGAAATGAGAGTTTCTAATATTTTTATCTCTTGGTGCTGATTTGTGGCTAAAAATAGGAGGATCCAGCACAGACTACTAGCAAGGGCTGCAGTTTAAAAACCTCCATTCTAACCTAATCAAAATCTAATCTCTTTGCAGTCTAGCCTTGCCGTATAAAAATAGTAGTATTGCCATGCAAGGCTTTATAAGAACACCTCTAATTGTAGAGAAGTAACTGGAAAATTCAACTTCTGAAGTGGAGCAGTGACACTAAGCTAGCAAGGCTCATTTAGGAATGAAGTGGAAATCGTAACTGGAAACCTGAAAGCGGTCATTAAATGACACTCTGTTTCAGGTAACTTGTAAATGATATGTTAGAAGAAAATAACACTCTGTGACACAAAAGCGAATGGGGCAATGTTACCTTCCTTTATCCTAAGATAAACTAGATCTGGTGGAATAATCCAGAACCAGGTTTGACTGACAAGGTATTTTCTTTTTTTCACTGTTCAAGTCAATGTCCTATACACAATATAGTAAATCGCCAATAAACATCTAGAGATTAATTTGATTTACTATATTTGTTCTTTTACAGGAATGTTGACATGCAATTAGGTACAGATTCAGCAAAGCAGCTAAACAAGCTTATGTCTATCCCTGTTCAGTAAATATTTGCTGAATAGGGATGGTTTGCTGAATCAGGCCTTTTTGATATAGGGAAAGTATCTAAAATTCCATGCTTGTATCTTAAAAATGGCTAGGTGACTGTACAGTTACTAATCTCTGCTATAACTCTTTTTATGTTGCATTCATAGTTTATTGTGTTCCACCTTTAAAGGATAGTAGCAGGCTGGGGTATCCCTGACAGCTGGAGGAAGCCAACAAAACCCCACTGATTTCCAGGGATGCTGCCAAACTCCCTGCTTCTTCTCTTGTATGTCAAAACATGGCTTCCCTAATGGATGAATTCTGGAAACTCTACAATGGGAAGTTTATAGATCTTTCCTTTTTCCCTGCAGGTTTTACTCCTGGAAAAGAGATCTGGACCTATGTTAAGACTTGCTGATCAAAAAGTCACCCATTGCTCTAGGTTGAATTAAGACATACTACACTAAAAATCTCATAAATAATAGTAAACAATATTTGGTCACTAAGAAAAGCTTAGTTGATGGGTTATTGCTTTGTAATCAACGGGAATTATTTTAATTATTGCCACATACCTTGGATAACTAATATTATGGAATATTAATTTACCTGCATCTTGGCTTGCTCAATAAACTCAAAACATTCTGGGAAATATGATGTGATGTCAGTCTCTGGGAGATCCAGTATAGAAATGTTCTTGTATATAAAGTCATTGGGGAAGGCATTTTCAACTCCATATGCCACATTTAGGACATGAGTAACCTAAGCCAAAAAAAGGTAATTTATGAAGACAACAAGCAAAATGGACAAGGACAAAAGAAAGCATTATCCATTCAGCAGCTATATACTGGAACATCAAACAGTAGCACTCAATTGTATTCAGACACTGTGTTCTGACTTGACTATCTTTTGAAATCCACTTAAGATTTTATCAAATGTTAAGATGTATAAAGCGACATTTCAGTTTTCTTCAGTCCATCTTAACAAAAGAAGGAGTAAGCATTAGGGCTGTGATAATGTTTCAAGTAGATAGCTTCTGAAAATTAATCTTTGAGATGTTGTTGTGACAGGAAAAGTATCCACCTTAGGCTACCGTAGGTCATTAAGTCACCAAAAATCCTTTGCTAACTGCTTATAGGAATCTCCTCCCCTATCTCTGAAGTAGAGAAGTTAGCAAGCGAGTAATTAGCTAATCATGTAGTTGATAGAATTTCTATCAACTACATGATTAGTCGCTAAGGGAGAAAGCTTCAGTTGTGGCTTGCACTGGGTCCAGGAGCTACCCCTGCTGCGGCTCTACAGTTTAAATGTAGTAGAAGCCATGCTTCCTACCCACCCGCTCTTACTACATTTAAGCTGCAGAGCAACAGCTGAAGTAGCTCCCAGACCCAGCGCAAGCCAGGACTGGGCCGGGCTTGCTCAGTCCTGGCTCGCATTGGGGTCCAGAGGCCTCCGTTCATGGGGGAGATCCCAGCTCCCTGCTGGGGACACACACACACACACACCCGTGGTCAGGGCTGCTGCTGCAAAACAGCCCCAGTCTGCAGCAGCCCAGGCTGGCCACGAAAACAGGCTCTCTGGCAGCAGTCCCTGTCTGTGGGGGATCCCAGCTCAGCAGAGGCAGCAGCAGCCTCCCCTTACCCCGCCCCCACACTGCTGCCTCTAACAGAGGCAGCAGCGGTGGAGGGGGCAGGCAGCACCACGGAGATGGTATTGGGGGAAAACCAGCTTTCAAGACAGCTCCACCCAGCCCTGGCTCCTCTTCCCTCCCCCCCTTGTTGCCTCTGATACAGAGGCATCAAGGGAGGTGGAATGCAAGTAGTCGACTCAACTAACCGATAAGCCTAGGCTTATCGCTAGTCGACTACTCAACTACTCCTTTACATCCCAACTCTGAAGCGTAGCCACTTCTAAACGATTTAATAATACATAGCCACACTGTAACAGATAATGAAAGATTATGAAGAATTCCATATCCAATAAATTACTAAGGTAAATTTTAGACTGATAAAATCTGATTAACCAAAATGATTTTGGCAAAACTGCCACCTTGTAGAAAGGAGCCGTGGCATCTTAAATGACTATAAATAGGAGAAAACATCTCAGTTGAGGATAGGAATGTAAGCGAGTAGTCGACTTACCAATAAGCCTAAACTTATTAGTTAGCTGAGTCGACTTCTTGACTATTTGCATTTCCCCCCCCCCGTCTCTGTTACAGAGGCAGCAAGTATGGGGGAGCAGGAGCTGGTGCTGGGGGGAGTAGACTTAACGCCTTCGTCTTAAAGCCTATCAGAAGCAGCAGCGGGGGGGGGGGAAGGGGTGCGCTGGCTGCCGCAAAGAGGCTTCAGGGGGTCCTGAGGTGTGATGAGAACACCATTTAATACGCATATTATCTGTCCTATAAGAAAGCAAGCTTTAAACTACAGCTAATCTTGAAATACAGATATTCCATGTTTCTTGTGAAACCTATGGACACCCTCATCACATCTTGCATATGTTCCATGCACACTTTCAAGAAGCAACCTCATTAAACTACAAATGAAACATAGCTCCTTTTTTAAAGGGGAAAGTCAGTAAAATAACATTATCTAGTGCAGTGCTTTTTTTGTGATGGTAAGCACCAGTACAGTGTACTGTCACCTTTTTTGGGGGGCTATGGCACTTTCCTCTGGCACAGCCCCCAGCCAGCCCTGGGAGCACTCGCACTGCGCCGGACAGAAGCCCGCGCAGGACACGCAACTGCATTTTGGCCCCAACCTCCAAGGCTTTTTTTTCTTTACAAAACCATCTGGCAACCCTTGTACCAGCACTTTTTTTTTTTTACAAAAAAAGCACTGATCTAGTGATTAAAAAACATTCAGTAGCAAATGCTAAACATGACATAGTACATAGTCCTTGATCTGAGTTACCCCATATTTTTTCAATGTCTCCGGATCCTGAGCAGCATCTTGTGATCCTGTAAAAAAGAGAGGACTCTATCACATTATTTGCCTAGAGCTGCCAAAATATGCACAAAGCAAAAACCCTACTTAATTTTAAAAGAAGTTAGCTTTTGCCTTTCCCTGGGGACAACGCATTGTTTTAATAATGCAATAAAAATATGTTCTATATTGTGAATGAAATGTTAAAAAACGAATGGTCCTGCAGCAGCTTCGGGACTAACAAAAAATGTAGATAGTATCATGAGCTTACGTGGGAATCCACAACACTTCAGAGCTCAGGGTGCCCGGTTAGATCTCAGAACAATGCAGGAGCAGGCATTAAGGATGCAAATTGAAATTCACATACACACTCACCTAGCAGCAACCAGGGCTTAATAACGCCAACTTGCAGATCCAAGCTAAGGTCCTGCACATAACCGCAACCGTACCCATCACTTGGATCTGCTTCTTCCACCACCTGCACTCGGGCATCTTTCCATGTCTCTATTAGTCTCTTCCCAGTTAAAGTTGTGACCCTTGTGCATTGCTTCCTCAGATTATTCCTGGAGAAGCCTCTGATTTCCTGAGTGAGTGAGTGCATTACATGAGCAGGGAACTTCCAGCTAGCAGCCACGAACGCGGGCAAACCCAGCAGCCTCTAATTCTTGCAGTGAAGCTAAACTCCTCTCCAGCCTATAGCAGAACCTGCTGCGGAAGAACGCGCAGGCTCCTTGCCTCTTGCAGGTAGCAGGTAAAAGAGAAGGCTACCAAGGCTTATTTTTCCAAGACGGCTGTGCAAGACAGGTTTTGATTGGTCACACAAAAGCGTTCTCCGATTGGTGTACAATCTCTTCCTGTTAGCTGCTGCACTCAAGGCACCCAATGAAAAATAGCTCTGTGCAGTCACTATGTTTTGATCTGATCAGTCTTGTTGCTTGTCCGCATTCTAGTTTTGTCTGTTTAGGTACAGGATCCAGCTCTTGGATTGTGTCCCCAGCTACAGTAGAAGTGCTGTTTGTCAAAGAACTGGATAAGCTGTGAAACTGAATTGTGGTTTATAATAGTTATTTAAAATACTTGCAGAGGAAGTCGGGGCTTGTCAACATTCCAGGGCATCCCGCCTGGAGATTGAACTCTGCTATTTACTTGTGTTAAAGAAATGTGGGCAACAGAGATAGCTGGGATGTGATTCCCCCCTCTCCCCCCCCACCCCCCGAAAAACGTTGACAAACGGGGAGGAAATCACTGTGGTGACAATTTTTTCCATAAAGTTATTCAGGTTTTTGCTGCAGAACTTTTTCTTCCAGGTTTTGGGAACAGAAAACTATTTTTTTTAAAAAGGGTTCAGCAACCTAAAGCCAAAATCTTTTAGCCAGTCAAGCAACATATTTGGTTTTACTGAAAACTTCAGTCTAACTGAAATTTGTCAAGTTTGAGTTGCTGGATCTTGCAATTTTTTTGTTTTACAAAGAAACCAGTTTCTTCAAAACTAGGCATTTCCTGTGGAAATTTCCTTTTTGAGAAAAGTCCCTTTTTTCCAAATGAACATTTTTGACCAGATATGTGAACTTGCCCACCAGTGTTTGTTGCAATTGTCTAGTAAGGACAGTACTGTCACTTAAATATGATCTGTCTGCCTTTAGAATACCATTTTGTTTAATTTGTAGACGTAAAAGGTTGTCTGGAGATACATTTTTGCTTTTATGCCTAATTTCCAGTTTGTATGCAATAAATTGACTAAGGTGTATGTCCATTTAATTTGTATAATTTAGGGGGGGAAGTTCTTAAGGATATTTGTGGTCAAGGCTGGTGCAAAAGCTCTCAGAAATCACTAGTATAACCTAGTGTCTGAACAATAATAAATAGAGTCTGCACTGCATCTCCAACTATAGTAATTGAAAAACCTTATGGCTGCAGGAAGGAACCCCCTAAGCACCTAAATGGAATAGTTTTTAAGATTATTTTATATCCCAGTATTTCCTTCCATAATCTTACGAATCCAGCACTAAAAACTTGAGTGGGGTCAGACTCTCACCTGCTTGCAACAGAAACATAATCATAGAGAAAGATAGAAACAGGAAGGGTGATGACATTTTTATCTCTAACCTTCCCTCACTTGTGCTCATACATGCACAATACATACATACTTTCAGGCATTCTGTAGGGAACATTTGTGGAGCTGTTCTCCCCTGGGACAAGATTGCACACCATTGTTTTAGCATTGATTTTGGTTGGGCCAAGATGACATTTCAAATCCCAAACTGATTGAGGAAATAAAGCCCTTTGAAAGTAGTGGAAAGCCTTGCAGGTAGAGCTGGGCATATTCCCGTTCTAAGTACCTCCATCCCCAAAAGCTGTTCTGAGGAAGTGGCTGGGCTGGAGTTGCATTGGTGTTTTGGCTCCTGGTCCCAGCTTCTGATGTGGGTACCTTTAAAGGGGAAGAAAAAAATCTCTGGGTGGGTGACTGGGCCAGAAGTGTCCCTAAGAAAAATCACTCTAGTTATCCACCCATGTGATCTACGACATCTGACCTGTATGAGTGTAAGGCTTACTTGAATGAGTAAAAATGCAAGATTGGGCCCTAAATCTTTTAAGCCTCCATCATTCTGACAGGTCTAACCAAAACCAAAACAAAAATCCTGCAAGTGTTTGATTCAGAATCTCCATTTGAAGTAAAAGCGTTTTGGGTTTTTCTAAATCAGATAATTCCTAGCTTACTAACTGAAGGCATATCTACTGTGAGGAACGTGTACAATTGCTGTAGCTACCTTAGCCACCAGAGGTCAGCATTATACAGAAAAAGGTATAATTGTGTGTGTGTGAACAATACATTTGTCATGCTCTGGTATCTACATCATGTGCACTGGAGTCATACAAAATGTGGTGGTCCCTATGGTAACTGTTTCTGCACTGCATGCATTTGAGAACAAAAGTCCATAAATAATCCAATAATCCATGCCCAGGTTTTGCAAACAGATGGCCTAATCCTTTGAGGTGCAGAGCAGTTTCGGCAAGCTGATAGAGTCCGTCAGCTCCCACTGAAGTCAGTGGGTGTTGCAATCACCTTGCAAGATTAGTCTGCTGTTGTGGCAAGGAGAAAAATAGATTTAAAAACCCCCACAAAATCTTGAAACCTTGGCAGATCCACAAAATGGATAATGGACTTGTGTGAACCTGCAAAGAGAAATACCTATCAACCATGAGCATTGTTTGCAATTGTGTAATTCATATTTGTTTCATTGTCACATGGGTTACTCAGTTTCACTATTACATTTTCTATTGATGGATTTTTCTCTGTGTGTGTGTGTTTATAGTGACATTATCTTGATTCTATCTATCTGGATTAGTAGATCAGTGAAGCAGAAAATGCAGTTTACAGAATAGTATAGAGAAATTGCACATTCTAATGCTAGGGTAAAATGCAGGGCAATTCAGAACATAAAAAATTAGGAGGCATTCATTCCTTTTTAATTTTCTTTGGATTGCTGAACTGTGGCTTGCCCAATGCACTGTTTGACCCAACACAAACAGTTAAGACTGTTTTAAAACATAAAAACAATCAAAATATATTAAAACATCTTAATTTACCTCAAACTCAATGTACATTTTTTCAGTATTAAATGATCTTGTAGTTTGTCTAAAACTAAACTAATTCCTTTCACAGCAGAAATGCTATTTGATATTTTTAACCTCATGAATGTTTCTGACTCATACAGTCTAAAGATTAATGTCTGTGTTTGAATATTTTTACATAATGGTAGGTTTTTATGTTCCTAGGTATATGCTATGCTTCCCGGTGCATGAAGGCACATAGTATTTTAAAGAATGTGTAAGATTCTGTAGCAGGTGAAATTTCTGAGAAGTTTTATAAATTGTATTAAATTTATATAATCCTTATCATAGTCATCATCTGCTATCCAAATGGCAATGTTTCTAGACCATCATTTACTGGCCAAAGTATGAAAGATATGGGAGCAAGTTGTTTTTAAAGCCCATCGTGGTCCAAAACTTTCAAAGAAATTATTGTCCCTTCAAGCCATCTCTCTAGAAGGAAATCAGTCTACAATTTTTAAGGCCCTATAGCCAGCCTCTGCTCTTGGCGGCAGATTAAGATAGAAACTGTTAGGAAAAAAAGTTTCAGAAGTCAAATTTAGAAGGAATACTCAAATTTAGTAATATGGACTACACCTTTGGTGAGCCATCATGGGTCTGTCTGACTTAGTGCTGAAACACACTGGTTGGCCTTCAGCTTTCTTTTCCTGAGAGCAAAAACAGTTCATTGACATTAGTAATGTAGATTTTTGAATATTTGAGCCTTGCTATCTAAGTGGAAAATCACAAGGAGGGAACAGTCTCCTTCACTGTTAGTAAGTTCACAGAATGAAAAAGGACTGTGTAAACAGAGGGACATGTTAGATATTAGTCTCTATTAAAAAAAAAAGTTAAAAAGCAAATAAAACTTCTCTAAAGTACCATATGTTCGTATTGTTATCACATTGGTATTTTCCTTCTTCAGCTCTTTCCCTGTGGGTTTTATGTCTTTATTTACGACCAGATTGTACTGCCTTTATTCATTATGAATAGTATCCCATCAGTATGAGCAAAGGGGCAGAATCTGACCCTTTGATAGTAAATTCTTCTAGGCAGAGCCTCTACACATGATTCTTACTTATGCTGGTGTAAATCAGAAGTAATTCCACTGAAGCTAATAGAGCTATATTGATTTAAAACTACCATAAGAGAAATCATCAGCAGACCTTCCAAGTAGCTGACCTGGAGAAACCAGCTACGCAGTGTGAAGAATCAATATGGTGGATGACTAAAGTTTTCTGTTCATGTTCTATCAGAATTAAAGAGCTCATTCTCATCTCACTTATGACAGTGTAACTCCACTGAAGACATGAGGAGAATCAAACTACCTCCTAAATTAACCTAACTTATTGTTTATCTATTTGAAATCTTAGTTTTTGTGACAGCATGATTGAAACTACATTCACTGAGGATGGATCATTTCCCATGGAAAATCCTTGTATGCATTTTTAGAGAAATGGAAGGAGTGGATTAAGACTAAATAGGTCCTATCACTGGTATGGTATGGTATGGTATGGCATGGTATGCTTAACCTCGAGAAAAGAAGACTCTGACAGGGGACCAAATAACCATCTTCAATTATGTTAAGTGTTGTTATAAGGGATAGCAGTCAGGTTCTTCATGTCCACAGAAGGTAGTACAAGAAGTAATCTGCTTACTCTGCAGAAAAAGGAGATTTAGGTTAGATATTGGAAAGTTCTAACTATAAGGATAGGTAGGCACTGGAATATGCTTTGAAGGGAGCTTGTGGAATCCCAGACATTGGAAGTTTTTGAGAACAGGTTACACCAACACCTGTCAGGGATCATCTGGTTTTTTGGGGCTTTTTTTGGTCCCACCTCAGCATGAAGGGCTGGATTTGATGACTTCCTGAGGTCCCTTCCAATCCTACATTCTATTATTCAATGTGTTTATATTTATACACACACACACACACACACCACCCTCTCATTCCAACTTCCTCTCCAATTTTGATTAGTAATTTAAAGCCTGAGCCAAAGCCCATCAAAGTCAATGAAAAGCCTCCTATCAGCTTCAATGTGCTTTAGATCAGGGCCCTTACTGAATGCTGACAATTTGTCCAGTGCTGTACAGTCCACCCATAAGACTACAGAACCCTGCCCAGAAGAAATTATAATCTAATTCTTTTGGTCTTCTTTCTCCACTTCCCACAGTACACCAGTTTACTTCTAAACACTCCAATGACATTGTCTCTCTGTTGTGCTAGACACATTTCACAGCAAGTAAATGGGCACCAGTGCATCTGCTTGGAACTGGGGAGCAGTTCCTGTATCCATATCTCTCTGATTCAATTCCTGTTACAAAAGTTCAGAGGAAACCAGCTTCATGCCATCTTCAGCATAATTCTTTGGTTCATACATTTGGTTGTTATTGGACTAACCAGTCCTTGTATTAAATTCCTGCTGGAAACTCCTACTTCTTGTGTATCTCCTCATGAAATGTCCCAGTCCCTTCACCAGTCTTTCCTATAAGTCTGATGACTTGAATGGTGATATCCCTAGTTTGTAAATTAAAGCTTTCTTCCTTGATCTTCTGGAAGTGGAAAGACTTATTGAATTCAATGAAATCTAGGTGCCTCACACACTTAAGCACTTTTTAAAATCCTGTTAGGTGCCTGTCTGCATCCTGAGGTACCTAGAATACCTTTGCAAATCTTGCCCTAAATTCTTCTGCCCTTTTTCAATTATATGTTAGCTGTAGTATTTATGTTCTTGCATGTAATAAAGCTAAAATTTAGCAGCAAAACCTGGTAGCAGTATATGGAAGCCATTTATATATAATACCTATAACCATAATAAGACATGCTCAATTTTTATGATGACACTACAGCATTTCTCCATTTTCCAGATAAGTGAATAACACAAATGGAAGAAGTTGTAATTTCCATAGGATCATTTTCAATGTTAAATACAGAAATATGTTTTCCTCTACAGGTCTACCTGCATGCTCCAGTGGAATACATTCTGCAAAACTCTCATTAGTCAATAGTATTTATGAGGCAATTAGCCTTTGACTGTGAAGATAATGGATTGGCAAAGGCTGAGCCATGGTTGGATTTTTTGTTTTAAATCTTCGGGAATTTCTGGGGGGGAGCAGGACAAAGTTATATGCAGACAGAGCACTCCCCAGACATTTTTCACACTGTCACTTTCACTCAGGTTTGGCCCAGCTTCCTGTGATTTGATGGAGGGGCTGCTGGGCCAAATTTCAGTGATCAGCTTTGCAACCTAGAACACAGTGTTAGCACTGCTTCCTTCATTTGAAGTACCCAGAGCAAATTATTTCCCCCACTCTAAAGGTATGTCTACACAGCAGCATTATTTCGGAATAACTGATGTTATTCTGAAATAACATAGTGCATGTCTACACTACAAGCCATTATTTCGAAATAATGTCAAGCTGGAGGACTTCTTACTCTGGCTCATGTTAACCCTCATTTTATGAGGAGTAAGGGAAGTCGAAGTAAGAGTGTTCTTCCTTCAACTTCCTGCTGTGTAGACAGCCCCAAAAGCCAAATTAAGCTATTGCGACTTAAACTACACAATTGATGTAGCTGAAGTTGCGTAGCTTAATTCCACATCCTTCTGTGTGGATGTACCCTAACGCTATGTCTACATTGCAACACTATTTCGGGATACTGGAGGTATCCCCAAATAGCCATTCCACGTCTTTCGAGTGCAACCATTATTTCGAAATATAACGGGCTCGATATTCTGACATCCCTGTAAACCTCATTCCATGAGGAGTACGAAATGTTTTGGAATAGCGATTTATTTAGAAATAAGTGCTGTGTGGACAGCGCCAAATTTCAAAATAAGCTATTTCAAAATTGACTTGAAATAAGCTATGCAATTTGCGTAGCTCAGATTGAGTAGCTTATTTTGAGCTACGAGTGCAGTGTAGATGCACCCTAAGTAATTCACTCCTTTGCCAATGGGCATACATTATACATGCACCATGTGTAACGTGCGAATAGCTGCGGGTGCCACTGTATGCAGAAACATTTCAAGTGCAATTGCAAGTATTAGGAAAACAAGATTTCCAGAAAGCTAATAAAGTTGTCAAAGCACATGGGACATTTCAAGAAAATCAGGTGATATGACAGATGGTGAGCAGAACACCTACATACACCAAAAGAACAGTGATTCGTGTACCATGACATAAATGTGAAGTCCTTGCTCTCACAAATCAGTGATTTCAATGGGAGTTTTGCTTTGGACCTGAGAAAGGATTTTGGAATCTGGTCTTTTATTTTTACTAATATGTTAAGAGGTTTATTCATCATAGTAAATCCTTATAAAGTTCTGTGAAATGAGGAGGCACAGCCTTTCACAGATATAGTCCTGGGTTCAGTTCATGACATGGGACAAAGATGAAGTAAAATATTTTTAGCCCCACACCAGTATTTTTATGAAAACTATACACAGGTAAATTGGTACCAGATTTCTATATCAGACTATCTATATGTTATGAATGGAAAAGCTAAGATCTTCAAAGTCAGATTAGTTAGGGTATATGATCCTATCCTCACTATACAGCAAGGGTAAGCAATCTTTTCAACCCAAAGAGCCAAACTACATCAAAATTCAGAGCAAGTGGCCAACAAAGAGTCATATAAGAATGCCCATTTGCAGGACTGAAAAAATACAACGTAATATTATGCTGATTAATAATGACATAAATGAAACACTGTACTCACAAACTTTATTTAATGGGACTTCTGCTGCTTCATTTTTTCACACATTTCTTTGACATCATAACTGGTCAAATCCAGCTTCATGCACACATTCTGCAATAAGAATTTCTGTCAATCTTATGGCAGGGGGCTGGGGATGTGGGGGTGCAGGATTCTGGGATGGAGTGTATAGGGAAGCCTGAATGGCCCTGCCTTGACAATGATGTCTGCCTCAACTACAGTGCAGACCCCCTGAAAAGCAAACCCCAGGCCTGGTTCAAGTCTGGTGCGCCCAAAGCACGCAGGCAAGGCTTGGGTTCATAGGAGAGCTGTGAGAGTCAGGAATTGTTTTGCATAACAATGCAGATGAAGCTTGTTACAGCGAGACCACATCAAAAACACACAGGACAAGCAGCCTTGTACTGGTACTTTTGTTCTGTTAAGCAAAAATTACAGAGTACAGCCATGAAGCTGTTTACTATGTACATAGTTTTAGCAATATCCTGCGTGGCAGAATGTACTCCAAATATGAGCATAATAGGTGCCTTATACAATACATAATTACCAATACGTAATCGATTGGTCGAGATTATTAGAACGACCAAATTGAGTATTAATATAGGTGTAGAACACATAATCAGTGGAAAGCATGGGGTAAGGGCAGGGGCGGACTGGCTCGGTGGGACACCGGGAATTTCCCAGTGGGCCGTCCTCCGAAGGGCCGGCCAATGGGCCAGCTGGCGGCTGCTGGAGGAGGAGGGGGATTGTGATGGGGAGCCACAGCCCCGCACTTTAAATTCCCCGGCGCCACGCACCGGCCATCTACAGGGCACGGTGGGGCCAGGGAGCGCATGTGCGGCATGCTCAAATGCCACGCAACAGGTGAGAGGGGAGACGCCCGGGCGTGGCGTGACGTCACGGCCCGGGACTTTAAAAGCGCTCGGCCCAGAGTTGCACCACGCAGCCCAGCTCGAGGCCTGGAAGCAGCTGGGACCCGATCACAGACTCCAGCACCGCAAACTGGAAGGCAGAAGGTAGGGGAGGGGAGGGGAAGGGGGAAAAATAGGAGGAACAATAAAATGCCCAAAGCAATGACTGCATACATTGATTTGATCCCCCCAGGTAGTAGCATAAATGTAGTATACAGTTTCAAATACCTTGTATAACACCATACTCACACACCCTCCTGGAGACCCTGGGAAGTCAGAGGACCAGCTTCCCTCTGCTGGTGGAGCGAGAATCTCTGTGAAAGGTGAAAGAGTATTATAGCAGAGGAAACTTGAAAGAAGAGACTTGAGAGAAAATGAAGGAAGAGAGATTGAGGAAGAAAGTCCTGAGGAAGAAAGTCCCCAGTGGGGAAGAAAATCGGTGAGGAAGAGAATCCTGCTGCACAGCGACTGCTGTGGGGTCTTATAGACCGTCTTGTGTCACCTATAGCCAACCTGTCAAGGCCAAAACAGCTTTCAGCGTTCTAAGATTTTTGTCGGTGCACACGTTTGATTGGATAATTAAACTAGGACATTCCTTTGATTATGCATGAAAGACCACGCAGTGCCCTGGTAGACAAGTTCCCAGAATAGGAAAAATGGGAACTTGTGGCCAAACTATCAAGAAATATTACAAGTCGCCCGCCGCTCCTGTTTTCTTGGTAAAGCAGGATGTTCAGTCTGGCCAGGTCATTGTATTTTGAGACTTTAAGATGCTTCACAAGATAATGACTCATATATCAACATGCTGACTTTTTGTGGTTTGACCTGGCCCAACTGGAAATTTCCACACACTATTATCTAACTATAAATCCTTCCAAAACTTCTAAGCTATATTAACTCTTACTTATAATCAGTCTATACTACTATTAAAGCCAATTTCTTAAAGAATGAGATCCCTGTAGGCCTTTGCATTACTGCTAGAATAGGATAAGACAGTGAAAGGTTCAGGAAAGTATATAGGTTTACAGATTACAAAGCAGCCAGGCGGTTACCACCATCTTCCCCAGGGCTGGAGCTGGCAGGAGTGGGACAGGCAGCTTGTTCTGAAGCTGCAGCCAGGGTGGGAGCTGTGGGGCAGCCAACATATGGCCCGCCATGTGCCAAAGCCAGAGCTGGGCTGGGCTGGGCTGCAGTGCAGCCCCAGAGCGAGCCGTCAGTCCTGTGAGCAGCCTGGCAGCCACCACCACCTTCCCCAGAGCTGGACCTGGCATCAGCTGAAGGTAGCTAGGTGGGTCACCAGCTTTCCCCGGGCTGGAGCTGGCAGGGGCAGGGTGTGTGGCTTGCTCGGTGGCTGTGGCCAGCACGGGAGCAGCGGGGCAGTCACCATCTGGTCTGCCATGTGCTGGTGCAGCCCCCCCAGAGCAAGCAGCCCACCCTGGGAGCAGCAGGGGCAGCCACCAACAACTGGGGCTGTGCTTGGGAAGCTACCATCAGCATACCCAGTGCTGGATCTTCAGCAACAGCTGAAAGTAGGGAGGATAAGGCAGCAGCTGCTGAAGGTAGGTAGGTGGGGCAGGTCCTCCAGTGGCCTAATGGATACAGGAATGACTTATACCAGAGAGTGGAGACACCAGGTGATTCAACTCACAGAATTTCTTTACAATTTTTGCACTGGGGGAAGGAGCAGGTGTACAGACACTCTGGGTCACCAGCTGATCCTGAGATCTCAGGTTCCATTAGATTAAAAGGATAGAACCCCAGTAACTCTTTCACAAGGAGCACTATTGCTCTTTAGCAGGTAGCTCTGCAAGATGAAGCTTGAGAAGAATCAATTGCCCATGTAAAAATAATCTATATAAAGGAAGAATCTTTGTCATAAATTAGGAAATTGTTAAGGAGTGTCATATGTGATAAGACCCAGGGTTACATTTAACACCCAAAATATTATGAGTAACATCCACTTTTTTTCACACTGTTACATCTGCAGGCCATCAATTCTGTAAAATGTAAATGCTTATACAGTTGTCTTTCTAAACAAAAAGTGAACTTTATAGACTGCAAAGTCAAAGATGAAATATTTTTGAAAACTCTAGAGCCAGCAGAAAGAATCCATTTCAGGAGATCATCAACAGAGAACAGTTAAAAACAGAACTGGCATATATCTCGTAATTCATTATTTTAGTTTCTTTTTAAAACATAATAAAATATGTATTATCATTTCACACATTACTTTTTATCCAACTGTGAATGTTGTTTTAACTGAAAATATATATATATTTTAAGATGCATAAAAATCAGCCTTTCAATTAAATTTATGAAAGCGGCATTACATTTAGTTCTTCAGTATCTAGTGCTCTGCTTCGTATGCAATCATAAACCCCTAAAATAACAGCACTTTTTAAAATTAGAAACTCAGGCTCTCTGCAGTATAGTTACAGAAGTTAGATTGCCAATAGCAATAATTTCTGAAGCTTAGTGGAGAGAACAATTATCTAAGAGGCTTGACTAACAAAGATGCTGTATGAGGGAGAAAAAAAAAGCCCAATAGCTGTGCCTGGTGAACTAGCTTTTTACTTTTTAACCAAAATGTTGTGTTTAAGAGCAAATAATAAAGTATGTAAAATAAGCAAAAATTATTTTAAGATTATTAAGAAGTAACTCTTCATAAAATGAAAACTTAGAGTAGGACATCATTGTTTAAAGTTTCCTCATAATTGAGTTCGTGTTCCTCTTTCTTCACAGTACTGATCAGCTCTAGGTAGAAGAGGAGCCAGTAACAGAGTTTTACATATTAAGGACCTGAGTCTGTAATCAGCTCTACTACCACAGTCCCCTGTGTTGTGTGGAGTGCATCAACTTCAGTGAGGCTATAATAGACTTGAATGTGGCAACTCTTGAATGGGATGTTGCAGGAAGCGGTTATGGAGACTTAATAGGTGTCTCCAACACAATGTGATGAAGGAGGGGGAGAACTGTGCTGCTATAGGTGTTGTCATACCTATGAGATATAACGTGACATAAAGAGAGAGAGGTAAGATAGGGGATCTTCCAGGTTGGCTGCACTAATCTGAAGATGTCTTATTGCTTGTGTTGTCTTCCCTTAAGGTTTCCTCAGCATAAATTTCAATCCATTTTACGTATTAAAACTCAAGACCCATGCGTGTCCCTATCCAACACACAAATGTCACACACACTTTTGTCTCCGGTCCCAAACCACATTCAAGGAACTGTGAGATCAGTGGGAATGGGAGATGGGAGAGGGATGAACCGGTGTTTTCAAACCCCGCAACGAATCCAGCTGGGAGTCAAACACTCAATCGGGGCAGGCAGTGGATAATACACAGGGGCTACATCTACACTACGAGTTTTCTCGGCAAAAAATATGCTAATGAGGGACTCATTTGCATGAGCCGTGATCTCATTTGCATATTTTCTGCCAATCTGTTTTTGCGCTAGGGTTTTTGCACAAAAACAAGCAGTGTGAACATTTTCTTTTTGCGCAAAAACCCTTTTTTCCGCAAGATCGGTATACCTCCTTTTTTGGGGCATAAGGATCTTGTAGAAAAAGGTTTTTTGCGCAGAAGGAAAACATCCACACTGTTGTTTTTGCGCAAAAACCCCTAGCGCAAAAACAGATTGGTTTTTTTTGCACCGGTAAGGGGACAGGGAGAGAGGCAAAGGGATTAACAAGGGAGCAGCAGGCACTCAAGAGGGAGGAGCCAGCTAAGCCTGTTGTGCAGAAGAGTGAGGTGGAGAAAGGAGTATGATGCAAGCACATGAAGTGGGGGAGGGAGGAGTAGGTGTGGAAGGGAGCCCAGGCAAGGTGCCCATGCTGCTCCCTACCTGTTTTTGCAATGAGGCTGCACCAGTAGGGGGCAGCTGGGTATTTTATCAGCCCAGGCTGTCTATCGATTGCTCCTGCACTACATTTTACAGCATGGATAAATCCCAAGCTTTAGAGTAGTGTGAACATGCTTCTCTTCTGCCCAGTTCTCACACCGCACCATGGTGCCTCCCATAGCCCTGGACCAGGGAGTTCAGCAAGAAGTACAATCCCAGCCCCCAGGGCTCCGAGTTATGGGGGACAGGATGCAAATCGAGTCATGGCATTCTCTGCTTAAAGCCTGTGGCTTCCCTTCGGGCTCAGAATGTGCAGGTCCCAGTGTCCGTGCGGTGCCCAGCTGAGCCCAGCAGTGCCGGAGCATGGGGGAGGGAGGTTGGGTCAGCGTGCTGTTCCTGCCTTCCCCAGGCCAGCCGGAGCACGCTGGAACTGGAGGTCTCAGCTGGTTAGAGGGGAGGGGTGGGGAGGAAGAAGGGACCAAATGGGAGGTGGGACAAAAGCCTGCCTCCTGGCAGGGAAAAGGAAGCAGAGAGGAAGACAACAAAAAAGCTGGCGGCAGGAAAAAGGAGCCAAAGGGGAGGGGTGGGGTCAGAGTTCTCTGCGGCACCTCCCTAACTGCCCTGGGTGTGTGCTGGCAGTGTGCCATGGCCCGGCACCGGTCCGCGGACCGGCAGTTGGAAACCATTTGCTTTAAAGGGTCATATCCTTAAAATAGCAGGGGCTTAACAAAAGAGTGTATATTTGAACACTATGACCTGTCTTTTTTTTTTTTTTTTTTTTTTAATGAATAAGAATAAGATGGCATGCTGCCATCTTTTGGGGGTGTTTCTTTATGCTTGTAGCCGTTTGTATTTGTGACTGTATGTACCTGGCCTCTGTCACTCCCTAGAAGAAGTCCGGTGGTCCTACTACACTTCACCCTAGGACTCAGCAATGTGGGAGGAAACAAACAGCAAAAGTGAGTCTTCCAGGCCTGCCTAGAGAGGCCTTTCTGAAGCCGCCATCTTGGAAACTAGACAGATCTGGTCTTCCAAGGGCTAGAAGGGTTTCTAACAGCCAATCAGAGCCCAGAAGACCTAAATAAAGTGAGTTGCAGGGCCTTCACAGGGCACTCCTTTGCTGAGACCAGAGGAGCCTGGAAAGGTGTTCCCTCTCTAGCCAAAAGAGTGTGAGATTTAGTCATAGTTGATCTCTGCCCACACTTGAATAGCTAAGTTTGCAGGGAGAGAGGTACTTGAAACACTTGGACCAAGAAGTGAAAATGAAGGAGCCCAGTAGGAAGAGGCCCAGGGAAGCAGCAGTAAAAAACTGGATTGAGCAGTACATGGCTGCTGTTTATAGGGTCCTTCAGCTGGACCCTGGAGTAAGAGGCGGGTCTAGGCTC
Organism: Pelochelys cantorii; assembly: GCA_032595735.1. Taxonomy (NCBI): domain Eukaryota; kingdom Metazoa; phylum Chordata; order Testudines; family Trionychidae; genus Pelochelys; species Pelochelys cantorii. The sequence continues at coordinate 50,787,749 of CM064332.1, read as the reverse complement.
TTCCCAGGCCACAGGGAAAGTGGTGTAAACGCAAAGAAGGACACAGAACTTGTTTGGAAGTCCAAGCAAAGGACTGAAGTTAAAGAACACAGAGCTGGGACTGAAGACCTTATTGAGGACAGATAGACTTTTCATTTGTTGGACCCTTTCCTCCTCTGGAAGGGATTGTTTTTTGGCTGTGTGCCCTGACTTGGCCACAATACTATGTGCCTCATTTTCCCCAGTGTATCACTCAAGTATCTAGATGGTGGGACATGGGGGTGTGATTGTTGCAGAGACTCTACTGGGCAGGTGTGACTGCTTATTGCTGCCTATGCACAGACAATAGCCGGACACTCTGTATCCTGGCAACTGACGTCCAGGGCCTCTCTGCAAGAGCCAGCTGGCTAAGAGAGAAAAGAAAGAAGTGGAGGTCAGGTGACTTGTTTGCCAAGGAACGAGACAAAGAATGGAAGAGGGACATTTGGGCATGACTGGCAGGGGGGAGGAGAGGATAAGGCTGCTGAAGGCTAATCAGTCTCTTAATTTGGGATTCAGGGGAGAGAGTGCTCTGGGCTCTGGATCATCTCTAAGATGGACTTTGCTGAATGTTCCAACTTTCTGTGCTAACAGGAACTGTTCTACTCTATTCCAGAAGACTAATAAACCCTTCTGTTTTACAGAGCTGACTAAAAGTCACAGCTGTCACTGTGAAGTTGGGGGTGCACGGTCCTATTCCGGGACTCATGGGTGTGTGTGCAACAGGGGTGCTAAACACTCTGAGGTCAGACCCAGGAGACAATGAAGCCAAGGAGGGGGAGACCCACTACAAGGGGTCCTATCTGAACTTTTTTCAGAGTCGTTCCAGAGCACCAACCCTGTGCACCTATGACATAGACACACACAGGTACTGACCACCCAGATATAACAAGGACAGAAGCCTGAAAGTCTTTGTTTATTATGTTTCAGATTAGTTCTTGGCTACATAATGTAATTAGATCATAATTACCATTTCCTGTATGGAAGGGTGAAACTGGTGTTTTTCCTCTTGTTACATTAAAATGTCATTATATTCTGTGAAAGTGTTCTGTCAAAACACCATGAGAATCAGTTTGAAAACCCGTTATTTCTGCAAAACTGATTAAGATACAATGGTTTTTGTTCTTTCTGGTGATTTCCTTTTCCTCACCTGATGTTATGACTTTCCTATAAACAGAAAAACATAAAAATTATAAAGCATATGTCCTATCTCTTTATTAATATATATTTAAAAGGAAGCTTAACATTACCATTGATCATTCTGAAGCACTAAAGAGTTTAAGGTTTTGCCAGTGTTAGCATTTTAAAAATATTTTTTTTAGAAAACATGAGATGTAGCCAAAGCCTCTGTCTGTGATTCCTGAAAATACATTATCTAACATTTAAATTGGGTATTTTATTAAAAAGCAGAATATAATCTATTGATAGAAAAAATAGCTGGATCGTAAGAAGGAACTTTCCAAGGACTGGATATCATTATTATTGTACACAAACCACTTGCAGTTTATCATGAAAATAACTGGGACTGTGAGCAACTGGTTCTGACTGAAGAATTTCTGTATAAAGGTGCCTAAACAAAGTGGGAAATTGGAGAGGCTGTGGAAAAGAACAGAGACACACACAGAATAACCAAAGAGGAGGCTGGAGATTAAAATAAGAGTAAATGGGGAGCTGCCCAGCAAAGCCGTCCTGTCCATTGGACGGTTCAGGGTGACTGCCTCAGGCCTTGTGCTTTGGGAGCTCCTATGGTGGCTGCCTCAACAATCCTATGGACGGTGAGCTGGTCCACCATTTTAGCTGTAGCAGTGAGATCCAGAGATTGCCAGGGAGCCTGGCAAAGGGCAGTAGAAGGGCCCAGGTCCTTCTGCACTCATTGTGATGGGCGGCAGGAAGTGGAGCGACCCTGCAGACTGATCCGCGCTGCTCCCATCTCCCAGCCTGCTTTGCTCCACTTCCCTGTGCCCTCTCAGGATGGCCCTTCTGCCCAGATTAGCTGATGAATACAATGAATGAGCTAGGTAAGTCCTTAGATGCTTTGGTCATCTCTTGGCTTTTTATGCAGTGATACTTGTAGGATTTATCTACACGGGAATGTTGCATTGAATTAAGTTTTGTTTCTTCACATTAAAATTCCTTAAATGCGCATACAATTTAAAAAATATAGTTATTCATCATTAAGATTGCAGTAATCTTCTTTGGAAGAGAAGTTCTGCAGTGAGTTTGCTCACTTTAAGGTTTGTGTGGATTCATTCCTAACTATTCTGATACGGTTAGTCTTCCCACTGCTATTCCATACTGCACTACTTCACACCTGAATTGGCTGCAGCTGAAGTACCTGAAAGAACAGAACAAGAACACCCAGGCACCTTCTTCCTCAAAAAACAGCCTCCAGAAGAAGAGGAGCTTGGAGCAGAGAAGGAGACACTATCATCTAACAATCTTCTTACCAGACTATGTGATGCAGCGGTTAGGTGGCTAAACAATCTAGGTATTAACTTGTGATGCATATGAAAGCAGAAAACCAGACAAGGCAGTGGCCTCCCTCCAAGCCAGACGGGGAGGAATCACACTCTATGCCTTGGTGGGTGGAGTCAGGTTGGGCTTTCCCCTAGCAGGGGAAGTTGAGAAGCAGAACAGAAAGTATAAAAGTCAGCACCTCCAGCTTGGTCAGAGCCTAGCCGGAGAAGGAGCTGAATGTTCCTTGCTTGCTGCAGGCTTCTCACGCTGCTGCTGATGCCCTGAACCTAGAGGCGGCCAAGTCTGCAGAGGAGCAGTTGGGACTACTGATGGCAGTCTACCCATGTGAACCAGAAGATACCTGCAGAGACAAGCCACTAAACAATAGGACAATTGCATTGTTGCCTGAAGCCAAGTCAGAAAGATTCCCACTATCTCGGTGGTGGAACACTTGGCTAGTTAGAGCCCTGGTCTGGGACCCAATGTGAGTCCAGGTCCTCCGACACACTGTGGTCAACCACACCCCTGGAATGGCAGGTTCCTTGTCTCAGGCCCAAATTCCTCTGTTTTCTGCCTGCATTTAGGCAGCTTGCTTGCTCTTCCTCTGTCTGTGGATTAGAACCCATAGACTGTTTGGCGCTCCACCCTGCCGAGAGGGCGGGCCACTAGTGCCTGACTTGCTAATTCCTCCTGATATTAGGCAGTGACCCCAGTGACACAGCGAGATGGTGTGGCTTCCCTCTGACCAGAGTAAAAGGATGACTGCCCCCACACTACATGTTCCCTCTTCCATCCTCAAGGCCTTTCAAGACCTGATGAGAAGGATGGCAGAGGCCTTGCAGATTCCACCAGAGGAAATGCAAAATCCTCAGCACTCCCTGCTGGACATCTTACATATTTCCCCTCAGGACAATACTACCTTGCCCATTAATCATGTTTTATTGACACCATCCTGTATTGTATGGCACTAGAAATCATACCACCCACATGTAAATGGGCTGATAAGAAGTGATGTGTACTAGCCCAGGGGTCAGGGCAACTTTTCTCCTACTCTGTTCCAAACTCCTTGGTTGCTGATGCTGTCGACAAGAAAAACAGCATCATTTTGTAGATCAGCCCCTCCTAACAAACACCTTAAGATCCTGGACCTGGATGGCCACAAAAGCTATTCTCCAGCTGCTTTACAATTCAGGGTCACCAACTATCAGGCTTGATAGCAAAATATGACTTTCCAAATTATACCAACTTTTCTCATTTTATTAAACATTTGCTTCAGGTCCAGAAGAAGCAGCTTCAAGCTCTCATTACAGAAGGCCAGATGATCACAAAGCATTCTCTTCAGACTTCTCTTGATGAGGTGAAGACAGGCTTTGCACTCTATAGCAACTGCTGTAGTTATGCACCGAACATCATGACTGCAATCCTCTGGCCCTTCCAGTGAAGTACAAAACTCTAGGGAGGGCTGGGAGTGGGGACAAGGGCTGGGGGTTGTTCTCAAGCACCCTGTCCAGGTCAGGTGGAGGGCCTGGGGGTCTCTATAGTAGCTTGTACTCCCTGGGAAGCTCTTACCAGGGCCCAGCTCTGGCTTTCAACCTGGCTGGGGGGCATGGTTTAAGGGAGAAGAGTTAGAGCAGGGTGTGGGGTCATAGTACTTGTGCAAGTGGCCCTGCATTTCTACACAGGTTTTGGAACTCCTGTGGGGGCTCCCAAATTGGCCAAGCTGCCTGGACACAGGATCCATGGGTTTCACTGCCAAACCCTTTTCACTGCCAAATCTCCCTGAGACTTACCAAAAACACCATGAAAGAGAGCCGTATTTTCTAAGGAGTTGTAATCTACAGTGACCTCTCAGTTGTCCACTTCTTTTAAGCAATTCTTTTTGATCCTTTGCTTGAGGCTCACAAATTGTTCCCTGCTCTATATTGTTTCCTGTACTTTTTATTCCCTCTACAGTGACCATCTCTCCAATTTCCTACATCTCTCAGAGCTCATCAACTTGGACAGATGGATCCTAGAGGTGGTGGTTTCAACCTCCATCTTTCCTTCCTTCCTTCCTACCCTACCACCCTACCCTACCACACCATTCTTTTTCAGGGACCCTTCTTACAGGGGTCTCTTAAGGCAGAAGGTACAATGTGTCCTGCTTTTAGGGACCATCAAACTTTTTCCACTGGGCTTTATTAGGAAAGCGTCCTATTCCAAATACTTCCTTGTTCCCAAAGGAAGAGGTTGGACAACAATTATGGGTCTCTGCACTTTTAAACACTTTTGTCCTCTCACAGTGATTCTGGATAGGAACTATGACAACAATAATTCCATTGGGAACTGGTTCATCTCCCTCAACCTCCAGGATGCATACTTTCATGTAACTATGCACTCTTCCTACAGACAAATCCTATGATTGTTCATTCCACTATCAGTTACATGGAAAATATCAAGAAGAGGTAAATAGTGGTGGTAGGTGGGAATCCCTATTTTTGAGGAGAATATCAAAGGTCTATCTGGTATATTAGGGAGTCTATACTGGTATATTAGGGAGGATCTTTGCAAAGGTTCTCTCAGCCATTACAGCCCATATTCATCATATGGGAATAACTGTCTCCCTCTACCTAGATGATTGGCTCCTCAAGGATTGTTCTTTTATTGAGATTCAGTGCGATCCAAGGATTTCTTGATGCCATCTAGCAAAAGGCACAGAGGTTTATACAGGAACGGGAACCCCATGAGTTCACCAAAAGAGATAGTGTGAGATCCCTAGTGAAAAACTGTGTTACATTGGTCATTATAATTGTTGTGAGATAGATTAGACAGCTCTCTATCTTGCAATGATTATGATGTCTAATGTAAAATACATATTTTCTCTAGATCTGTAGTTAAAAACAGGCCACCCTCATCCCAAAATAGAGACAAACGTGAAGGGGATGGCAGACACCTGCCTCTATGATGGATCATTATACATTTACTCTTGCACCAAAAATTAAATGTAACGGGCTCATTGGTTAACCTTCACAGTTACACACAAGCCTTTCCCCCCATGCTACTGCCTTTGTATCAGAGGTAGCAGCATGGAGTGGGGAGGCATCGGCTCCCGCCTGCCCTCCCAGCCCCGCACTGCTGCCTCTAATTCAGAGGCAGCAGTGCAGGGTGGGGGCACATGGCTCCTTGGAAAATTAAAAATTGGCTCCCCGCGTGCACCAGCTCCCACGGTGCCGCCTCCCCTTTCTTCATGTAAATGTGTAACCGCTGAAAAATGCAGCAATTACACATTTATTTTTAAAACCCCACTTTTTAACATCCCTAGCCTTCATGGCTGCAAAGCAAAACATGAAAATGTGACCCCAGTGTAATCAGCACAGTGATGTCTGCCTAAATCTTCAGGTAGCCTGAAACAATGGCTCTGAGAGGTGGGAACTGCTCCTTTTAGCTCACATGCTAACTCGATCATCAGCATGGGCTCTATCTATTTATGGGGGTCTTGTTGCTGCCATGAGCATCATGGTTTTGGTAGATGGTGTTAACCAGGGCCCCTGTTGCCAGTTCTCATGATTTGATCATGAGTCCCATTGTTGCTTGATGATTTTCTTAAAGCGCAAGCTCTTAGATTCATGCCATTACGTGAGAATCACAGTCTTCATTATTTAAAAAATGTTTCTAGCCCTCATGTTGGTAGAATAATGCATAAAACTGGTACCCGAGTGTACCCTACCAGCTCAAACACCACAAAGCAAATACAGTGATCTCCAACTTTATGATTTTTAAGCCAATCTCATGATTTTTGAGTACTTGGAGTTAATGATACAGCAGCATCCTCTGCTCAAGTGAACAGAGGCTGAGTCCTTCTCTAGCCCAGACAGACCTTAATCCACCTGAAGACAGTACTTGGAGAGCCAGGGAGAACAGGAGGTGTGTACCAAGGAAGAACAGTGGTAGATATTCTGTCCAAGAAAGGACAAGGCCTGATCCTGCACCCATCTGGAAGGCATCTTAGAAGACCTGTGCTTAGGGTTGCCAGATGGTTTCAACAAAAACACCGGACACACTTGACATTACATCACAATCTTCATTACATCTTATTTAGAAAATACCGGATATTTATATTTTCTCATTTATATTTTCTCAATTTGTTTTCTGAACAGAAAGCTCAAATACTGAACTGTCCGGTTCAAAACCGGACACCTGGCAACCCTACTGTGCTATTAGTGGCAGCTAGGTGGTACTCCCTGGCTCCCCCACTCCATGATTTGGGCTCAAGGACTCTTCAGTTGGGGAATTCATGGATGTGTGTTTCACTGACCCCAAGATGTCAGCATTATGTAGCTGGAATAGAAAAGGAAAAGACTGCAGTATTGCCAATTCTCAGGGCTGATTAGTAGGGACCTATCAAATCCATGGTACATTTTGGTTGTAGTAAAAAGCTTTGTATCTGCCTGTGCAGAGCTAGGACAGCATGCCGGGAGAAGAGACACATGCAGCCAAACATCTAACATCTATCAAAACTGGTCAATTTCATGATCACAGGATTTTAAAAATAGTAAATGTCATTATTTCAGCTATTAAAATGTGAAAATTCACAGTGTTGTAATTGCAGCAGTCCTGAACCAAAAAGGAGTTGTGGGGTTGGGTTACAAGGTTATTTTTGGAGATGTTCCTATACTGCTACACTTATGTCTGTGCTGCTCCTGGTGACAGTGCTGCCATCAGAGCTGGCCACCCAGCCAACAGTCACCTCTCTCTGGCTTCCCAGCTCTGAAGGCAGTGCAGAAGTAAGGGTGGCAATACAATGACCCCCCCCCCCCTAAAATAACCTTGTGACCCCCCTGCAGTGCCCTTTTGGATCAGGAATCCCAAATTGAGTAACACTGGCCTCCAGTGTTCCCTATAAATTGTGCACCTGGGTGGCCACCCTGAAGAGATTAAAATGTCACCTAGCTGATTAGCAGAGTGCCCACAATCAGCAGCATATGTTTCTACTGATCTGCACATACCTTTGTGCACATAACAAAATTTATTCCACACATGGTTGGGGAAAAAGTTAAAAGGAATATTGCTGGTCTCCCCATGAGATCTGTAGAGTATAGGGTGAAAGTACACAAAAGGCCAGAGTTCATGGAGGAAGGCCTGATTTCACAGCCCACATATTTTTCATGGCTTGAATTTGGAAGGACCCTATTGGATAGTGATGCTTGCAGCTGTTGGTGTGCTGGCTTTAGACCCTAGCTCCTGAAGCCCGGGATTATGTAAAAATCTCAGTTTTTGTTCTTAAAAAAAAAAAAGTCAATTGCTAGCCTGGGGCAACATGGACCCCAGCAGCTCCCCTCCCCAAAGCTGAAGGTTTTATCGCACTGTCGTACTACGGGGCGAATGAGGATGGGTTATGCTTCGTGGCTGTTGGGGCCTGGCCCCACTGTGGCGGCTGCTTGAAGAGGAGCTGAGGCGATTCAATACGTGTCCCCAGCTCTGATCCCCAGCCAGGCCAGCGGGCTGCGAGACTCCGACCCAGCGCGACCAGCCAATCCCGGCCCGGCCCGGCGGCCGCGACTCCCGCTGGCGGCCGCAGGGGGCGGCAGCGAGCGGCGCGTCATGTGACGCGGAGGCAGAGCCCGGCCTGGCTGGCGGTGGGCAGCGGGCAGAGCCGCCGCCGGCGCCACGCCTAGCGGAGCCTGCGAGCGAGGCCGAGCGGAGGGCAGCGCGGGGCCGGCGATGGAGGCGCTGTGAGCGGGGCCGGGCCGGGCCGGGAGGCGGCGGCGGCGCGTGGGCCGCGAGCGCGGGGCGGCCGCAGCAGGATGTCGCGCTCGGTGCTGCAGCCCAGCCAGCAGAAGCTGGCGGAGAAACTGACCATCCTGAACGACCGGGGCATCGGCATGCTCACCCGGCTCTACAACATCAAGAAGGTGCGGGGGCCCCGCGGCGGGGGCGGGACGGCGCGGGGAGCCTGGCGGGAGGGTCTCGGCCGCCGCAGTCGCTCCTGGGCCCTGCGCTGCAGTCTCCTTCCTGCGCCTGATCCTGCAGCGGGACCCTGGCGGCTCCGCCGCGGCCTAGCTGCGGGGCCCGGGGCGCAGCCGCTGCCCGCTGGAGCTCTCCCCGCACAGGCTCGGCCCGCGGCTGCGGCGCTGGGTGGCGGCTGCGGGCTCGGGGCTTCCTGCGAGGGTCGCGGAGCCGCGGTGGGAAAACTTCCCGTCGGGTGGCGGCCTCCCTGGGCCGTGGGGGTGAGATCGCCGCGGGGAGGGGGCCCCCTACTCTCCCCGGGGCCGCCGTCTGCATGGAGGCCGATCTGTCGGGTCCGGAAGCCCGCGGGTGGGTGTTTCTCCCCCAGAAGGAGCAGGGAGGGGAGAGGCTTGCGAGGCCACCCACAATCCCAAGGGAAAATGACTGTCTCCCGTCTGCCCACGGGACTTCTTAGGGAGAGCCCGATGGGGTGTGAAGCGGGCATTTCCCCTCTGTGTTTGTGTGTGTGGTTGCTTGTCAGTCATGGCACCAAGGGTAGTATGGGTCAGCTTCCCAGTCCAACCTGCAAAAGGTTCCTAGCCGCCTAAGAGGAAAGGGCTCATTAAAAGTAATACCTTGTAATCTCAATAAGTTTGAGACAGGTGGTTGTTTAGAAAGATTGCTGCTAGTTTTAATTGTAACATGTTTTTGAGTCCTTGTTGGTGCTAAAAGAGGTTGGATCTATGTTGATTAGGAAAATGAAGGAAAGAAAATAGTGTTTTTGTAAAGGAAAATGATTCATGGGTGCAGGAAGTGAACATACCTTATGATTATTCATCTAGGAAAAAAATCACCACTCCTTCATTGGAAAGACTTATCAAGTTAAGCCTTCCTTGTTTAAACTCAAGAAACCTTGCTTCAAAACTATGGCCTGTGTAGTGATCATTTTTAAATCATTCAATTCTTATTGACGTATCAAACTTTCTTCAGCAATGATATACGGACACGAAGTAGAACTTCAGGTTTCTAGTGAATCTGTTGATAGTGAATTTTGGTTAATTCAGATTTTACTACTATTTACATATATTCTGCTTTAACTAGTGTATTCTAGAATGCACAGCTTGAGTGCACTTGATTTGATGTCTTCATATTGTACAGACATTTTCAGGATTGAGACTGTAAGTTCCACAGGCTATTCTATGTGTTTGTAATTCTGCACGCTCAGACTTTGCACTTACTGTTTCAAAAACACTTTTGAGTTGATTCATAAAAAGAACCACAATCACCCTGAAGGATGCAACAGGTACTGACTGAGTGCCTCAGTGGAGTGATTCCTGGTTCAACTATGCGCTGCAACCCAATTCTTGAGAGAGCTTTTACATTATGTTTTACTTCAGAAATTTCATTTAGTCAAGTAAAATTAAACATTGTGAGACAGTGATTTTCTAATAGTTTTGTATTGTGAGACTTTAAGAGCATGTCTACATGCAGATTTATATAACTATTACTTACTGTGGGGGTTTTTTAACTGATTTTGTTAAACTGGTGCAAAAAGCTTTTATTGGGCATGCTTATTTAGGACTTGGTCAATTTAGGAACAGGTTTGCAGTGGTTTGTCAGGCTAATTAAACAGGTGCAAAGTTCTTGTGCAGACAAGGTCTTAGTTTGCTCTGTATGTGTGTGTATGTATGCACACGTGTGTATATATGTGTGTGTATATAATGACCAGCGTGCTCTCTCTGCTGTTTCAGTTTAATATTGTAACAGTAAAAAAGATAACAAATAAGGTTGTAGTAAAACAGAGAAACCTTGTATTCAGGGAAAATGACTTCAAGAAACTTATTAAATCTTTCTTATTTACACTTCTGTTCTTGCTGTTGTAGGTATGCTGGCAAAACCCTTCTAGTGTAGACAGTTATATTGGCAATAATCTTTTGACAGTATACCTTATGCTGGTTTGGTGAGTGAAATACATTGTATAGATAAAAGCAACATTTTGCTTCTGTAACTCTTTGTTAAGGCTTTTGCCCATATACCTATGTGGTCTTATAAAATAAATTACCCCTAAGCTTACACATCTATACAGGAAAAAGTGTTAAGGGTTGATCTGGCTTTAATCATCAGCAATGTCTCACTGGTACTCTGCTTGACAGTGTCAGGGACATGGTGTTTGTCTTTCAAGCCTCTGAAATTGCATCTGCTCCAGATGACATACAGTAAAAGTGCTTAACTTTAGGGATCTAAAAGGTTAACCTGTTAACCAGTAAGCATCACCCTGAACTGGAGAGGCTTAACAATTCCGGTTAACTGTTAGGGACTATAATAGCTCCCCACCCTGTCTGTGGTAGGCCTGGCCACGCACTCCCTCTCCCCAGCTGCAGCAGAGTCTGCGGAAAAACCTTCCCCCGGGGGAGTTGGGCCAGCAGCAGCCCTTGCTGGCCCTGCTCCCAGGGAGGCTTCGCTGCCCACTGTGTGTGTAACCGCTATGATTTTTAGCAGTTACACAGTTGCATTTTAAAATGCATTTTACATTCCTACTGTTCATTGTGTTCCAAATTCCCAATGTTGTTGCACCTTTAGGGAGGGGAGGACTCCAGTCATGCCTGTAGTAATCCTCTGTTCAAACATTACGTGGTTTAGGAGGTGTATGTAGGTAGTCCAACTTTACGTTGTGTATTCCACTGCAAAACTGGTAGAGCGTCAAATGGAAATCTGTGTGGGAGTTCATGATGCTGCTTGTTTTTCTACCTAAGTTGGTTTTTGTTTTTTGTTTTTAAACTGTGTTCATCGCTGTGGTAACTGAATGGCAACATAATGTTAAAGAGGGAGGCCTTCTGCACAGAGCTAAGGTGTCTGGCTTCCATAGGATTTGATCTAGACTTTGCCATGAATCTTGGGCCAAAATGTGCATGCCCTGAGCTCTTTGTAACTGTGGACCTCTTCCCGAGGATGAGACTGTCTGAAACAAAGCACAGACCTGCAGAAATTTTAGGGAGCTCTGTGGGAGGAAATAATCTTAGTGTTTTTAGTTTTTAAAGTCCCTTTAAATATTCAAGAGGCAAATGGGGAACTCAGATTACTAGAAGTTACTAGTCTATATGTGGTATTGCGGTTAAAGGAAATGGTTAAGATGGTTTTTATAAGAGGAAGTGATAGTAGATCAAGTGATAAGACCAACTAAGAAATTGCTGTAATTGTTTAGAGAACAAGTATGCTTAAAAAATTAAGAAGTTTCTTGCTTATTTTAGTTTTAAATATAAGCTCCAAAGTAATTTTGAAATTCTTAGGAATGGTTAAAGTCTGAGTTTGTATTTCATCTTCGCATGTAAACAAAAGATCTCAGTTTTTGTCATTGAACCTTTTTTTCTCTCCCTAAAGTTGTTGATTTCTCTTCAGTTCCTGGCTGCAGAAACTTCCTGCCATTACACTGGTTTTTTTTAAACAGCAGTTTGGAATTCATTGGATTTAACAACTTGAACTGATGATAAAAACAACTAGTAGTCTTGTGGCACCTTGGAGACTAACAAATCTATTGGATTTGTTGTAAGAACCTATTAGTTTTACCCATGTAAGCTCATGAGCCTATAGATTTGTTATTCTCTAAGATGCCACAAGACTATTCGTTATTTTTAAAGTTACAGACTAACATGGCTGCCCCTCTGAGACTTTTTGAGCTGATGAAGTGTATCTTCAATATCATAAACTTTAGTAAATAAATAAAGGCACAGGTTTTTAGATGTGAAAGCACATGCTATGTATTGCAAAACTTGATTATTATTCATCTTTCATGTTAATGTTCCTATTTTTTGAATACTGAAAGTGAACAGATGAATTGATGACTTACCTGGAAATCTTAATGCTCTTAAATGAGGTTGCACAGAAGCAGGGGTTGTGAGATCTACTACTCATTTCTTCTTCCCCTACTCTGCTGCCAAGACATTGTCTGCTACTCTACTCCTCCAATCTTGTGGCACTGAAAGGATCTAGCTTCCTCTCTTGATAGTTTTCTCCAGCAGCGGCATTCAACTAATGTGATTTCCATTGGTTTCCTACTGTCAGATTTAGGGATTAAAAAAACCTGTTTAATTGGCTAGCTGGTTAAACATTGTTTAACTGGTTAACTGATTAAAAGGGTGGGCCCTGCCCGCTGCTGGGCTGGGGCACCCCAGCCCTCCCCCAGCATGCAGGGCCTGCTCTGACATCCAGGCTGGAGCAGCCCCTGTACACAGTGGGCCCCCCATGGGGCTGGAGTAGCCCCCTGCTGCACCTTCACAGTCATATCCAGATTAGCAACAGTGATTTGGAGACAAGAATAAAATCAAGTAAGGAAAAGTACTCGTAGAAATGGAAAAATGGTTCTGCCCTTCCCCATCTACCCCCCGGTGGTGAGAGCATAGGTCGGGGTGGACAGTCATTTTTGTAAGAGGGCCACTTGACCAATGTTGGTAGTGGTTGCGGTTCAGAAGGGGCGGGGCTTCTGACAGAAGGGGCAGTTCCTCTAGGCACCATGTGTAGTGGGAGGACACTTCTCGTGCTCCCCTGTGGTGGGGGGAGCACTGGAGGTCTCTTTTTTTTTTTCCCCTTCACCCCCCCCCCCCACCCTGCTGGTGTTTCCCTCTGGAGCTGCATGTCCCTGGCAGGAGGAGGAAACTTCGCGTGCTCCCCTGTCCCCGGACCCCAATTGGTGTGGGAGCATGCAAAGTCTCTCGCCCTGGTCCAGCCGGGGTGCGCAACACCTAGAGGGAACTACCAGCCATTCTGAACAGTTAAGGCATTGCATTTAGCTGTCTTTCTGGTCACAGGCTTACATTAATGTTGCAAAATATATAGTATTGGCTGGCTTAGCCACACATGTTCTTTTTAGACTAAAGGAAAAAAAAAGATAGGAAAGAAAAGAAATGAGGTAGGGAAGAAGAGGGACACATGTTCGGGTGTATCTGGCTGACTCCCATTCCAGATATGATTGGGATTGAGCTGGTAATGGTGATGTCATCTGGATTCCCTTCTCTCACCTTGTCTGGTGAGGACAGAAAAGTTTTGGGTTTCAAAGTAGGTATGTGAAAGGTTAATCAGTGGGGGTTGGAGCAGCTCCCTGCCTGCTTGCGGGTAGGAGGTTGCTTCAGCCCTGTGGGGGGCCTGCTATGGACGCGGGCTGTTCTTGTTGTCTGGAGCAGCCTCTGTCCATAGCGGGCCTGGGTGGCTCACATCTGTCCATGACGGGTCCAGGTGTCCCGTGGGCAGGGGCTGCTCCAGTGTTCCCAGCAGTCTCTGTCTGTGGCGGGCCCAGGTGTCCGGCAGGCAGGGGCTGCTCCATCCTTCTTGATCCCAGAGTGAGCTGTATGCAGATGTAGGGATATCCCATGTAGTGCTTATTGTGCAATCACAGCTTAAAGCCTTGTGTAGCAAATGACAGTCTTCATTTTGCAATCTCAAATTTGAGCTTGTTAAAGATTTGCTTTTTAATTATATGAGCAGATACACCACACTTGTCAAACTTCCAACACTTACTCATAAGTCAAGTGAGTGCTTTTTTACCTGTGCCATAATTACAGGTATACAATCTTTCAGAAGCGGGGCAGTGAGTGAGATTCTCAATTCTGCCCCAGTCCCTTTATATTCTATGTAAGGGTAGAGTTCCTGAAGTCCCCAGGTCTGTCTGTGGCAGGGTTTCAGTCTGTATAGGTACTACAGAAGACAGTTGTAAGACTGCCTTCAGAAGATTCCCTTGCCAATCCTTGGGGCAGGGGCTGAGAGCAGGAATGGCATGCCTGGTGTAGGACCAGATGGATTTGAGTATTCTGGATGAGCAGAAATATGTTAGAAATATCAAGGAGAATTTAGAAATCCTGCTGTTTCAAAACTGGATTGCCTGTTCATTTCCACAGCTTGTTCATTGTTCAGTCTATCAGGTGATGCTGCAAAAGTGCCTAATTTAAGTCATTGTAAAGATGCATTTATTTTAAAAGAATGTTCAGAGGATAGTCAGGTGCAGCTGAAGAGGCAAGTGCTTCTCTTGTGATTTACACACTAAATTAAAAATCACTCTGAAAGAGCAGGTCCGTGTTCTGGTAATGAGAGAGTTTTTAACAACCTTTTAAATGCTTTTTTGGGCTGATCAGAAGTCACTTAAATTAACATGTTGCAATTTTCTGGCAATTAAAGCCCACCGTTCTTCTCACTACCTCTCTCACTGCCCTCATGCTTAATTAGTAAAATCAACTTTTTCTGTTTAATCAGTTCTGATATCTACTAATATTACAACTTTTCAGAGCTGACTATATAAAATGAATTAGGGTTCAGTTTTGTGCTGTATTAGATTCTTTTTTCTGTAGGCATTTCTGACACACATACCATTTATGTCAGGAGCTTTGCCTAGGAAACAAATGCTCTGTCTTGCTTTAGTCCTAGAATACATTAGGTTGAACTTCAGTTGCTGCCTAAGAAATGACAGATATTGGATTTAATATTTAGTATTCAGGAAATAGTTTTTGAACACTTGAACCTGCACTACAAGTGTGTCTGTCTGAGACTATTAAACCGTAGTTAAAATTAGTCACATGGATAACGCCTATTGTCACTGAATGGGTCTAACTGACTTAATGAAGTCCAGAAGGGTAGCAGACTTGATCTTATTACAAAATGGAGGAGTTTGGTCTATTCCGAAATTTTTAAACTAGATAATGGGGAAAACTGTAATAGAGTTCTGTAACTTAGTTGTATTTGTAGAGGGATGGAAAATCCCAGTGAAAAAGTTAACTGTGATCCCACAGCAGGGGTTTGCTTCAGCCAGACTTGGCCTGCTGCTCCAGCCATGCTGGGCCAAGCCTGCCGCGCCGTGGAAAGGGGGGGCCTGGCCGGAGCAGCTCCATGCCAGTTAACTGTTTACCACAGTAAGCATGCTGGTAAGGTGCATGCTTACTGGGTAACTGGTTAACCAGTTAACTCTTTACATCTCTAATTGTAGGTTAGTTGGACTTTTTCATTGTAAGCACATGTTGCTGTAGGAGAAAGTTTGTCAAAGGTCTTAAATGTTAAAACATTCAGAACTTTACGGTAAGAAATAATTTGTCTGTGTACTATGGACTAGTTTCACAGCATCATATTTAGTTCTTGTATGAAGGCCTCATTCATATTAGCTTTTCAGTAGACAAGCCTGTTGATTAATAAACTGTAGACCTTCACACAGTATGGAAAATTTAACCAAATGAGTCAGCTGTGGCAGCCTTCACCATACTTGTTAAGGCAATCACTTAATCTTAGTCTATTCGTTTATAGTGTAAAGGGTTTATTTATATATTCAGCTTCCATTATAGCTTTTCAGTGGAATAACTGTAGTTATCTGCCCTTCTTCCCAACAAGGATTTTGACTTTTATTAAAATTATACATTGATAACTGGTATTAGCTTTAAATAAATGGCAAATGAAGGTTAAGTACCTGACACAAACCTAGTGAAATTTAGACGTGACGATGTAACTCTATCTCTGAATTTCCTTTTTTGCCTAACACTTAAATTAGTCACTTTGACACAACTCTTGCATAAACTGCAGCTAACTGTCCCTAGAGAAGTTTGAGTGAAACTTTTTTTGAACATTGTAAGTCCCACACAGAACACTTGCTCATTATTTTCTTGTGTGACACTAGAATTCACCATATACTTGAATGCAGTGGCTCAGGAGTTTCTACATCTTATTCAGGTAATTTGTAAATAGCATTATCTAGGTTAGTTGTAAATTTTGGGGAATGTCATAAAAATCGAATGCAAATTACTAACCTAAATTTTGGAAAGCCATATAGTTGTTTTGCAATACTGTACTACCTTGGCAGAACTATACCTCTTAATGTAATTATTCTGTGTTGGATCATTTCATGTTTTCCTGTACTTTTCCATACATTCTTAAATAATTTCCTATTTTCAGCCTTCCTTTTCTCATACATTCTTGAGAAACTAACTTCTCTGGTCATGTCTCAAATTAATAGTTTTGATGATTTCCCAGACTGGTTTTCACTGCAGTCACAAATTGCAGTTCTCAGTGTGATGAGTTGTCTTTTCTGCTCTTTGCTCTTTCTTTCAATGGAGCTTTTGACATTCTGAGCAGCTGTATCTTCCTGGATAGTGTCCATAGATATTTAGTAATCTGTGCGCCAGCTGTTATTGACTAATAACTTTTTTTGAAGCTTCAGAGGGGTAGTCGAGTTAGTCTGTAACTGGAGAAACTTAAAAAACAACAAATAGTCTTGCAGCTCTTTAGAGACGAACAAAACAAGATGGTATTGTGGGCACAACCCGCTTCTTCAGATGAATGGAGTTATTAAAGGTCCAGTTTGTAAATAAATAGGGGATGGGGGGGGGGGTTGGAGAGAAGGAAAAAGAAGGGGAAAATGGGGAAGACTATTGACTATTAGACTTTTGACAGTATTGACTATTTCTTCCCCCTCTTCTTTTTTTTTTTCCCCCCTTCTTTTTCCTTTTGCCCCCATCCCCTATTGATTTAGAAACTGGACCTTTAATAATTCCTTTCATCTAAAGAAGTGGGTGATGCCCAGGAAAGCTCATGATACCATCTACAACTTTTTCTGAATATAGTTCTTTATCTACACCAGCACCTCTCCATGAAGTTACAGGGCCCAAGTCCTGTTTATCACCTTGTTTCCTCTTTCTTACCATATTTATATAATCTATCATTTATCCCAGTTACTCAAATTTCCAAAGCCTAGGCTGTCCTAAAATTTTAAATAATCTAAATTTACTGGTATATTTGTATTCCTTTGGTTTGGGATGTTACATTGCTTCTTTCCGTGTTTAATTGCCATTCATAGGACAGAAATAATTTTTCCTCACTTGTAGTAACTAAATTTCTAGAGCATTTTTTTCTGTGCATAGCCATATATTCTTAACTTGGTTTCAGTGGGATCAGCCTTTGTCCCTTGACGTTACTGACCTGGACACTTGGACTGACTAGATATATTTAAACTATCAAATTGGCAGTCAGGAAATATGATTATCGGGCTGTGTTTTGGATTATGAGACTCCTTAGGTATACAGCAGCTAGCACAGGAAGAATACTAAGAGCTAGATCCACAAAAGGGCTTGAGTGCTAAAGTCCAGTATTTTGGTGGCACTAAGATCCTGAAAACCACGACTGAGCTGCCTTCAGCTCCGTGGGCACCAAAAGTCATTATGCACCTAAATTTCTACTATTAAAGTTCCCTGGGTGCTTATACATTGTACATCACTCATGTCTATATTCCTGTGGTATCCTCAAACAAGGCATTCCCCATGCCTCTCATCTGCAGGTCCTGATCTGGTACATGTGATAGTTATACTCCTAAACCCCACAAAACAGGAGAAAGGTGTGTTGGTCATGTCACTAGGCTACTTTTTAGCCTAGTGGCTAAAGCAGTCGCACAGGTTGTGTTCCCCTCTGCCTAATGTGGAGAAGGAAGCTGTCCTATTGAAGCCATTCCACTGTATGAATAATTATCATATGTATTGGAGGAGGCAAAGTGGATCCTGAGTAATCCCCTTTCCATCTGAATGCCCTAATCGCTGGACTTAGTCATCACACTCCCTGATCCAATTAATATTTACACAAAGCAGAGCAGCTTCAACACAAGACACTGAGATCTGCCCCAGGATATCCAATAGCTCTGTGGGTAGAGTGTCTTCCCAAGAGGGGTGAGAGACAAGTTCCAATATGTTCTCTTTGTCGGGCAGAAGGAGGAATTGAACTTGGGCGTTTCATAATGGTTGAGTACTCTAGTAGTTACCATGGGGATAAAAGTTACAAAGGAGGCACCACGAGCATCTTCCTCTGGCATTTCTTGCTTAAAATATCTTTGATGCCCACCTCTCCATTTAAAATATTCGAGGCGGCTTACAAAATTTTTAAAAACACAATACAAATATATATAAAAAATTAAATACGAGACCCCAGAGGGACATAAAATCGTTTCACGAGGCATAAAGGATCTGACGACAAAGGGTCCTGGGGTCGGCAGATCCCCGTCTAGACTACCGCGCTGTGCTGACAATCAGCGGATTGGCACAGCGCGGCGGCCATTTTGATGTAAATGAAGCGGCGATTATTTAAATCGCCGCTTCATTTCCCTTTGCCGAGTAAACTCATCTACATGGCTCCGTCGACGGAGCCATGTAGTCTAGATCAGTGGTCCCCAACACGGTGTCCGCGGGCACCATGGCGCCCGCGGGGGCATTTGTGTGTGCCCACCAAGTGCTCGGGGCTGGCCCTGCCCTAGGCACGTGGCGCATGTGCGGTGCCGGAGCTGGCCCCGGGCGCATGGTGCATGGAGGAGTGCTGGCCTCGGGCGCGCGGTGAATTGGGCGCCCTGGTCCCCGGGCGCGCGGTGAATTGGCCGCCCCGCACACGGCTGTGGGGGGTGCCGGCCCCGGGCGCGTGGCGCATGGGGAGCGCCAGCCCTGGGCGCGCAGCGAATTGGCCGCCCCGCCCCCAGGCGCGCGGCTATGGGGGGTGCCGGCCCCGGGAGCGTGGTGAATTCGCTGCCCGCACCCTGGGTGCGCAGCGCATGGGGAGCGCCCGCCCCGGGCGTGCGGTTATAGGGGGCCCCGCCCCCGGGTGCGCGAGTGTCCCCGCCCTCTGGCACCTGGCAGGAGAACGGCCACGCCCCCTGGCACCCAGCAGTTCCAAATGGTTGGGGACCACTGGTCTAGATACACCCTAAGAGCCCTGACGGCTCTTGCTACATTTCAAAGTTGGATGACTTAAGCAGTCCTCCTCTGGCCCCATGCTTCCTGGGCGCTTTGCTTTTGAAATCTACAAGAGCATGCCAGGAGCTCTTGTACATTTCAAAAGCAAGGAGCACAGGGCCAGTAGGGACTGCTCCAGTCCCTCACTTGCCCTGTGCTCCCTGAGGTGCTCCTGCTTTTGAAATGTAGCGAGAGCCCTGCTCTTGCTACATTTCAAAGGTGAACGCACTGCCAGTTCCCTGCTGTGCCTCTGATAGCGGCAGCAAGGGTGGGGAAGTGACTAGTTGACTAGTCGCTTACATCCCTAATCTGCAGGGGCTCCAGGCATGCCCTGCAGGTAGGGCTGCTCTGGCTGAGATTTCCACTGGTTGTTATTTTTATCCAGTTAACCAAATAAATGGAATTTTACATGCCTACTCCAAATCACCCCCCCCCCCCCCCGAGATGCTTCCCTCTCACCCAGACTTGAGCTCCTAACTGCCTTTGAATAATGGGCCTAAGCCATGCCCCTTTCCTTGACATTTCCTATTGACTAGCTTAGGTGGCTTCCTGCTCAGCATGCTGGCTTTTGTGGATCTCTTTCACAGACACTTGTCTCTCCCCAGTATGGTATTGGCAGCCTAGTGGTCTAATTTAGCGCTGAGGATTCCACTGGGTGACAGGATTCCTAAAGCTAGGTGTTGGAATGCTCAGTGATGCAGCATGTAAGTTTCTGTGGATCTAGCCCTAAATGTCTGGGCAATCAGCTTTGAATGATGTATTTTTTAAATGTTCAGTTTTAAGGTATGCAGGGTTTTAAGTGTAACAACCCAAACCCCTTGTGTTCTGTGGGTTGTTTTGGTTTTTTGTTGTTGTTGTTTTAAATAAAGGGTAGTGGAGCTCTTCTGTAATTCTCCCAACAATTACTAGCTCAAAGGTTAAATCAACATGTGGTTAATTTGCTGGTTTTGCACAGGCTACACATCCTCAGTGCAGAGTGATATTGTTCTTTACTTTCACTTTCTAAACATTTCTATCATTTTTATGGCATTTTTACAGAATTTTAAACATGGGACTTTAATTTCTGTTTAAGTACTCTCGCACTAGAGAAATCACTTGTGCAAGATAAAGTTCTTAAACGTTCTTTTATGGTAAAGGCAGCGTCAGTGGATGGCAAGTATTCTGCTGTCACTACAAATACAATTATATATTTATTGTTTTTATTGAATGCAAATTACTCCTTACATTATTAAGATTTCTTTATATAAATGGGAGAATTATTTAACTCTTCATAAAAAGATAATTTTGGTTTTTGGGGGCTCAGTATAGTTATGTTCAATAATAATATTTTTCTTTAAAATTGCGTTCAGAAAGAAAAGTAAGCATGTTGCTTGGTGGTTTAATGTAGGAGCGAGAACATGCTGTGCTGCTAAGCATGACCCTTTAGTTCAGGAACATTCATAGATGCGTAGGTTCTGTTGGAGAACAGAAGTAAAATGAACGCAAGTGTATACTCATGTCATTTCCAATTGGCTTCTGGCCAGCTGGAATTTGCACCATCATTCTGTTTTGGGGACATTTCCCTTCTATGTCTACATCATTTGGAGCACAGGAATGCTGGGCTAAGTAGCTGAAAGGAGGAGTAAGGGGATAGTAGGGCAAATAAAGTATTTCTAATAGAAACAACATAATATAAATTTGCTGTACCTTTGTATTAATATATTCAATTATGCATATCTCCTTGTTCACAATTATGCATTTCTCAGATTGCATTAGAATATTTCAAAACTCAATATTTTAACTAGAGGAGTTACCCAGCATTGCTCGGGTCTTTAAGTCAATTAATTTTGGGGTCTTTTTGGAAAATAAAATGAAAATGTGCATGTTTCATTTAAGCTATTGGTCTGGGGTGGGGATGAGGGGTTCAGTAGGCAGGCAGTCCTGGGGAGAGAGGGCTACTCTAGCTCTGCTGCAGCTTGGGATCAGGGGAGAAGCACCTCTCCATGGTCACTGGAGGTGGAGTGGGCACAGCTGGGGGAGGAGTGCATTCCAGCCAGAATGAGGAATGCAGCAAACTGTGCACTTTTCCCTCGCTCCCTAATGAAGGGAAACAGCCAGCAATGTGGCCATATGAATCAGGGCGGGACTCTTAAATATCTCAAATGGTGGAGATTCCACAGTCTCCCTAAGCAATTTATTCCACTGCTTAACCACCCTTACACATTTTTTTTGTAATATCCAGTCTAAGCTCATTGCTTCTTTTCCTATCATCAGAGGTTAGGAGAATATTTTTTCTCCCTCCTCCTTGTAACACGCTTTCAGGTACTTGAAAGTTGCGTCAGTGGGGTGCTGGTGTAATGCTGACAAGTGGAACTGAACTTGGGACCTCTGGAGCTTAGTGCATCAGCCTCTACAACTTGAGGAAAAAGTTCACTCTCAGCTAAGGATGCAGAGCACACTCATTCTTTCTCTTTGTAAGTGGTCTGTACCACTACATGGGACAGTGAAACACTCCCAGTAGTGTATGGGTTACATTCTTTCCCTAGTTGAGCAAGTGCATCCTGAACTTCAGAGACATCCTAGCTGAAATCCCAGATTAGCCCCTGCTTATAATGCTGATAAGCAGAACCAAACCTGGAACCTCTGGAGCTTAGTGCATGAGCCTTTACTGTTTAAGCTAAAAGCCAGCTGGCTCCCAGCTAGAGCAATGCTTCTCAGTGTGGTCCACGACCAGCTCAAAGATGAACCCTGGGCTCGGGATTTCCCGCCCCTGCAGTGGGGGGCCCACATTGGTGCTTCAGTCTTTCCCCCTACCCCTTGCATGGTTGGAGTACCAGCACGGGCTTCGCTCTGTAGAAGGGGAAGGGAGACCTGAGCCTCATGGACCAGATCTGTCTGGGGGGGGGGGAGGAAGGAAGCATCTCTACAGGCTGTCACTACCTTCAGCCCTGGTTGAGGGAACAACGGCACAGGAAGCTGCTTGCCTGGAGGTTTTCCCCTCTGCTCCCATTGGCCAGAATCACGGCCAATGGGAGTAGCAGAGGGGCCGTGCTTCAGAGTGGCAGGGTGGACAGAGCCAGGTAAGTGCCTCCAATCCACTCATGCCAGACCCTGCACACTCATGCACCCTCTCCCCCTAACACCAGCACTCCCAGCCCACTTCTGCATTCTCCCTCGCACCTCTGTTTGCACCCCATCTCCTGCCCAGACCCCCCTCCCCCAGCTCACTCCTGCACCTAACTTCTTGGTGAGATCCTCACCCTGCTGCTCTTGCATCCAACCTCCCAACCAGACCCGCAGCCTGCTCCTGTACCCTTCTTCCCACCCTTGCAAC
Source organism: Pelochelys cantorii (assembly GCA_032595735.1). Taxonomy (NCBI): domain Eukaryota; kingdom Metazoa; phylum Chordata; order Testudines; family Trionychidae; genus Pelochelys; species Pelochelys cantorii. The sequence goes on along the minus strand of CM064332.1, from coordinate 50,765,309 downwards.
CCCCACCTGCACCCACCAAGACCCCCCCCCACCTCCAGCCCACTTCTGCATCCAACCTCCTGGCTAGACCCCCAGCCGCTCCCGCACCTCATCTGCCGCCCAGACCCTGCACCCCATTCCTATCTTGCTACCTAGCAGCTTCCTCCCTCAGACTGAACCTTTCATTTTTGCCCCCACCCCAGAGCCTAGGGGGACCCACAAAATCTACTAGCCCTGGGATCCCAGAAGAGTTGATCTGTCTCAGTCAGGGGCTACATCAGTGAGGGTGGGGGGTTATTGGTTATTTTTGGTTTGGGTTTTTTTTCCCTTCTCACTTTTGTGTGGCCCATGACTGATTTTTTTTTTTTTTTTTTTCTGTGCATCAGTGGCTCCCAATCCAGAAAAGGTTCCCCACCCCTGTCCCAAATAAAGGCAACATTGAAAATTTTTGTTTTGGACAAAAAATAATATTTTACTTTATTTAAAATCAAGTTTAGTAAACTAACATGATAAAGCTAAATGCTTAATCTGTTTAATGATTTTGATTGTTTCCTTTTTACTGGTTATATATACCTCCTTATGTTATAACTGCCCATATATGTTTTTATGCTCTAGTAGCCTAATATGACTAATTTTGTATTTAAGGTGTTTACAGATTAGGGATGTTAAATTGCGGTTAATCAGCTAATCGAGTAGTCAATGGAATTTCCATCAGCTACTTGATGAGTTAATGAGGGAGAACTCGTTACCCCCGCTGTGGCTCTGGAGTTTAAATGTAGTAGGAACTGAGCACGCACAGCCTGGCTCCTACTACATTTAAACTGCAGAGGTGCAGCGAGGTTAGCTCCTGGGGGAGGCGTGAGCCAGGACTAAACAGTCCCAGCTCGTGCTGGCCCTGGGAGCTAACCCTGCTGCATCTCTGCAGTTTAAATGTAGTAAGAGGCTGTTGGGCATATGCTTATCGGGAAGTCTACTACTCCCTTACATGCCTATTCGAGATAAGTGAATGCATTTTGTCATTATGAGTGGTTGGCTGGAAAGGATGAATGGATGGGTCACAGGCCAAAAAAATTTGAGGAGCACACTCATTCTTCCTCTCTGTAAATGGTCTAAGTCATGGGTTCCCAAATTGGGGGGGCGTGAAGAAAGTCCGGGGGGGGTGCAAGGCAACAAGTTTTGCTGGGGAGGAGGGGCAGGGTTTTTCAAAAATCAAAAAGGGGGGCGTGATGCCGAAAAGTTTGGGAACCACTGGTCTAAATGCTGCTATATGGAACAGTGAACCACACCCAGTAGATGTATGGGTTACATTGGTAACTGAAAAATTTCAGTTAGCTAAGTAGTAGGGAATTCGGGTGTTGTACAGGGCTTAGGGCAGGGGGTTGGGATGCATGAGGGGTTTTGGAATGCTGGATTTGAGGGTATAGCCCCACAAGGAGGAATTTTGGGATGCCAACTCGCACCATGGATCCTTGCAAGCAGGGACCTGTCCCTGGTGCTCCTGGTGGGGGCATAGCTCGGTGGCTTAGTGTACTGTCTTTGCCCACAGGCACAACTCCTGCAGCTCCCATTGGCCACGTTCCCAAGAAGTTTTGATGGTGCCTCTTTATTCACTAAATTGAATTCCATTTGACGATTTATGCTTATGATGGCACTAGGTCAGACTGACATCAAGCTAAAATTATCTTCATTTGCTTCCATAAATGCACATTACCTAGAAATGAATACATAGCAACTGGAATCCTATGGCTCTTCGATAATGATTTTTAACTCTGTTCCAAGAGTGGCTTGTGATGTTATTTCATCATGGGAAAAAAATCTTCATCTTGAGGCGAGGACACTAAGGGTATGTCTAGACTACGTGCCTCTGCCGACAGTGGCATGTAAATTAGACATACCAACATAGTCAATGAAGCAGGGATTTAAATATCCCCCGCTTCATTAGAATAAAAATGGCCTCCGCATTGTGCAGGCTCAGCTGTTTGTCGGCTCAAAGCGGCAGTCAAGACGGGGATCGGTCGACAAGGAAAGCCTTTGCCAACCGATCCCTTATGCCTCGTGAACCAAGGTTTACAGGATCGGTCGACAAAGCAGGGGATATTTCTAGACATAGCCTGCCACAGTTAGGGTATATCCTAGTATATATTGCTGAGGCAGAAATGCTCTGCAGCTTGATAGGAATCTAGTATTTATATTATTGAGACTGTATTTCTGAAATAGCAATTCCATGTATTGGCCTGGATGTTTGTGGTGCATCATCTTCCCCTGCATAGCTATGGTACATCTGTCAAGTAGCATAGAAGAGAATTTGAAAATGACTTTCAGAAGATTCCTTGAGCATGGTATTCCAGCTCTGAAGCAGCTGGAAGCTCATACCTTCTGAAAGCTATATTCCAGGAATGTTGCTTTAGTAGTGATATTTTTTTTTTAGATCTTGATTTGGATGTTTTTATTTTTTAAAAGTGCTGTAAAATCATCATTGTATTCTGTGGCCATAGATTAGAAATAAAAATCCCTAATTACATTAATACACTTAGTTAAGAATGGAACATTTGCATTTAGCCAGGTATCAAGCCTGAAAACATCTAAGATAACAAATCTTAAAAAAAAAAAAAAGGTGCTTTTGGTTTAATAGCAAAATATTTCTTTTTATTGGACTCTTTTTGCAGCACTATATACCACACAGTCAAACGGGTGATTGAAAAAAATTACATCCACTGTTTGACTGGTATCTAAAAATATTAGTCTTCCTCTAAAATTGATGTTCATCTTTTTAACTTCTTCTTTACTCCTGCTTCTCAAGTTATTTTTATCCATCTCATAACTTCTGTTCTCTTCCTTTTAGTTTCCCTTTTTTGAGGGCATATGGGGAGAATGGAAAGCTGTGTGGTGTTGTGGTTACCTTTAGGCAGAGTAAATCTTACTCCTACTGAAATCTTAGTGTTGTTTCTTTACTTCACCTACTAAGGTGAATGCTAGAGACCAAAATGAAGCAAATTATCTTTAGATTGGGCATATGCTGCACTATAATGTTCCTGGTAGCTGCAGTGGGGGAAAGAGAGGTTAAGTTTGGTTCTTAATACTGCACTTGTATTATCCAACAAACAATACCCACCATTTACTTCGACTTTTTTTTCCTGTGTGCTGCTTTCATCATGGCTGTCTTGTCTCTTTTTACGACCTCACCCAGATCCCAGTATACTGTTTCTTCTGCTGCTGGCTACTCAGTAGTACCATCAAGGCACACGAGCATAGATTTGCTCAGTTTCACTCTCTTTTCCCCCTGGGGTAGTGGAGTGAATGTTTTGAGTATGTGCTGCCTAGGTGCAGTTCTTTGACTGTTCTGGGAGTCTGACGAGCCATCTGGGAAGGGTACATAACAGGGATGTAAAATTTTGATAGTTAATGCAACTATAGTTGATGACGCCATGCTCCACGTAGAGTTTCAAAGCAGCAAAGTCTCATGGAGACCAGGGTTAGCAGGGGAGTCCCCAGCTGACCCCAGACTCCATGCGGCGCTGCCACTTTGAAACGCTGCGGGCAACCTGCACCAGCTGAGGACCTTCTCTTCTCCACCCTGCCCCTTGCTGATAGAGGCAGCAAGGGGAAGTGACTAGTCAACTAGTCCACATCCCTAGTACACATATGAAGTTGCATGTGGTATCATACAAAAGGATGAAAGAAGTTTTTGGTGCAGTAGTGGCTGGCTTGGTAACCAAGCATGGTCCATTGCTCCATCTGCCAACAGTGGGCTGGGAACTGTGCAAAGGCTTGCTTTGACCCAGTGGAAGAATGGTGGTGGCTGTTTCCTGTGAGAACCATTTTTACATGGAAGAAAGAAGAAGCATTAGTAGATCATTTACTGAGCAGTGACTATGAATGACTATGATGTGTGGCAGACAGGAAGGAAAGTGAATGATAAAGGGAGAAGGATCCTGCATTGACCACTTCTTTAGTCTGGGGCATTGCCTTTCCTTGAAAACAAATATTTGTCTTTGACTCAGTGTACTTAAAAGCTTCAGTTTTATAAATATATGAATCCAAAATACTACAATATTGGTTCCTTTTATATATTTTCTGGGTATATTGATAAACAAAACTTGAATTAATTGGGTGTCTGTATCTCTGTATTCATCTTGCAGATCTTATCAAGGAGAGTTCAGGTCACCTAATCAGATGGGTTAATATATGTACACCTAAGTTCTGGATAAGGAATGGGTGCTCTAATCTTGAGGAAGTTTGTTTTATGATAATTGGGAAAAACAGAAGTTTTGTGTTCTCAGGCTGCTTTCCTTACAGGTTGAGGTCGTCTCTCTGTAGTTCTTCAAATAGAACTCAGTTTTCAGAATGAAAGCTCAATGACTCGAACCTCTCATATTAGGAGGGAAAAAGGTATCTTTTTTCTCACTATAAGAATAAGAAATAGTTTATGTAAAAGTAATAGCAATAAGCAATAGTATATGTAAAAAGTCAACTTGATGTTAGTGGATAGTATTTAAAGTGACACACGATAGCATCAATATTAATGTATTGTGGAAGCCCATTTAAAGATTCCATATCTTTTGCCTACTTTAATGTGATCTAAATTAGAGATGTAAGTGACGAATCAGCTAACCGATAAGCAGGAACTTATCTGCCCCCCACCCCTCCGCTGCTGTGGTTATTCAATATTAAGGGACTGAGCAGCCAGTACGCAAAGATGCTGGCTCAGTCCTTGCTCCCACGGGTCTCTGATCAGTCTGCATAACTTCCCCCGCTGCTGCATTGTAAGGGACAGGGGATCAGGGGAAGTTATGCAGACTGATCAGAGACCTTTGCATGCTGGTTACCAAGTCTCTTACAATGTAGAGCAGCAGCAGGAGAAATTATGCTGGGACCTGATGCAAGCCAGACTGAGCTGTGGAACTGCCTACCTTTATCAACTAATCAAGTAGTCAATAAAAAAAATTGACTACTTGATTAGGAAAGTAACCATATTTTAACATCCTTAATCTAAAATGTGGATACTCTCCAAAACTCACTTGCGAAATCTGTGTAGTCTAACATAATAGTACGTACGTGTTTTACAATGTAGGCTTTGTATCTATATTTTCTTTCCAGAAACTAGTTTCCTGTTCTTCCTGATTGAAACCAGGTCTGTGGGAATACCTTACTAGTGAGGGCTTTGAAGCAAGAACCTGTACAATATAGAATAGGTTAATTTAAAGATAGTTTTACATCTTATATTACTGTTTGCTGCAGCTGTGCTGAGAGTATTAGGATATTTACCGTGATGCCTCATTCAAGAGATTCACAACAGGGAGGCTGATGCACCTGGGAAGTCCTAGTTAAGAACAATCTGTACATGTGAACAGGAAAAGGAGCTCTCCCTATCAGCTTCCTGAAAGCCTTGATTCTATGAGTAAGAAGACAATAGTAAAGAAGCTAGTCGGTACACAGTTCCCCCAATTTGTGTGTAAACCACAGTGTGAGTAGAGTTTATCTATTTGCTAATTCACTAGTACGTCTAGATTGTCTAGGCTGAACTATTATCTCGTATTGATTTCTTGTTAAACAATATGTCTGGCCAGTGCTACTCTTGATGTCCACCCAAAATAAGCTGGCCTAGAAATCTTCCCTGATACTTCCGCTTTCCTTCTGGTAGACTTCTGATAAAGTGCTTCTGGTACAGACACTAGCTGGGCTCTCAGCTAGCTAAGTGTTTGGTGCACAAGCTGGCTATGTCAGTTGCCTAAGTAGTGGTCACACCAGCTAATCAACCACCATATCAGCTGCTGAGGCTTTTAGATGGAGAGGGCCACCTTCAGTCAGACCCCTGGGATATTGGAAGAGACAGGGCAGCTGCTCCTCTTAAATGGCTGGTCCCCAGGACAGCTGCCCCTTTTCCTCCCTCACTTTGTCAATAGCCATGGAAAAAGGTAGAGAATAAAATACTTTGTTACTCATTGAAGTGTTCAGAAAGTAAGTTGTGTAGCTGAAATGCTCTCTAAGCTGCTATGTTCTACCCTATTCTGTACATCACAGATTGTGTTTTATCTTCACTAGCCTCGCTAGAGCAACCCAAGTACCTCCTTACAGAAAGTGAAGGGAAGCTTTTAGAAAGAAGACGTGGACAACTTTTGAAATTGTAGCCCTTCAAAAAATTAATTATTTGTCTTCAAGGGAATCACTCAGATTTGAAAAGGTTGTTTTTGTTTTGTGTTTTGTTTTTTTTAAGTAGCTAGCCACAGATTTAATATGGAAAATTCTAAAAAAAAAAAAAAAAAAAAAAAAGCTTCCAAAATATCCTTACAATTCATCTTCTGATGATGAACCAACCTATAAACACTTGCTAGCAGGATTATGAAATGGTATTTATCCTCCTTTACTTCAAGGATCCAAAAACTATTTTAAAGACTAAATGTATGATCCAAAGCCCATGGATCTAAGTGGGAGTTCCAATAATGACTTTAATAGACTTTGGATCAGGCCCTAAATTGTGCAATTAAGATGCAATTTATGCATAGTGAGAAATTCTGAGGTTGCCTTTAGATTATAGCATTGAGTAAAAGCACTACAATTTTTTTTATCGACTCAAATTTAAAATTGACGTTGGTATTGTCTAGTTTAATATCTCTCTCTCTCTCAAAAAGTTTTTCTTGCCGGGCGACAGAATGCCATCATCACTCTCTCACATCCGGAAAGCCACTGGAGAGAGGGGGGCTGGCTAGTGAAGCAAGCAAAGGACACAGCTCCCTAGTCCGTTTTAATATATATTTTAAGATCTCATTCATTTACTGAAGAGAAGGGTCTTAATCTCTGGCCCTCTCTTCAAGAGAGGAAAGAATATGAATATGAAATGATTATAGGTAGAACTCAAATTAAATTTAGATTATTTTACATGGAGATGCTGATGAACCCATGACAACCTCTAAGATTTTGAGTCTTAAAGTTGAAAGCTTGAGGTTTTTTACTTTCATGATTCTTACCTACAGTAATACGATAAATTTTATCTTTGAAAATATAAAAACTTTTAAGCTAAAGGATGTGTACAGTATGGACTGTTTCTCTCTTATGGTTAAATAAATTTCAACTTGTTTTATTGTTTGCTTATGAGACTATGTAAGTAAAAATTAATGTTCTTAATGTAAAATATGGACATTCAATGTTTTTGTTTTTAAGTACTGTAGAGAAGTAGAGGTGACAGTTCAAGAAAGATTAATATTTTATTTTGTTCTCCGTAAGAAAACTGGTAGATGTAGTGTTCATATGTAGATATATTGGCATCATTTGTGGGTTTCCAGCAAGTCTCTTTGTAATATGAGCAGAGTTTTTCATGTATACTGTAAACTTTTTTTTTTTAATTTTGGGCTACTTTTCTTTTTCAGGTATGTAAAATTTTACAGTCAGTCTTTCTCCTGTTCTTTGTAGTTACATGTGCTGTTTCTTGATAACCCCACCCTCCTCCCAAAGTTATTTTGGAAAGAATATGAGGGGAACTGACATGATGCAACATGTATTGCGCTCAGAACATTGTTGTACAGTAGTCAAATTGTAATAACAAAATGTAATAGCTTGTGTGTATTTAGAATGGCAGCTAGTAGAAAGTGTTAAATATAGGAATAACCTCAATTTGTTGAATAAGTGCATTAATTGATTTAAAAGCAATGATGCCAGAGTTTGAGACTATTTTGTTTATGTGTAATTTTTTTCTCTCTTTGTTACAATGCTTTCCCAGCAAGGACAAGTTTGGAAGGTTTGCAAAGCTTTTCACCTTCCCTCTGCCCGCTTGCCCGCTTTCAGATCAGTTTCATACTCCATGACTTCTGTCTCTATATTCCACAACAGCCATAGAAATCAATATAGAAAAGTTAAAATGAGCTATCATTTTAGGTCACTATCTTGTGTAGACGCGCACAGCATGTGATTTAGTTTGCATGACACAGACATGGGGAATATGAAAAATCCCCAGGGGGAATATGAAACTGTATATATTTGAATGGAAGTACAGCTTGAGCACAATATTTTGTCTTGTGGATAGCACCCTTTTAATTACACTTCTCACACACTTAAACAGTACAGTATTTCTTAGTGATTTGTATCCAGTTTTTGTCACTGAATTTTATAAATAGTAAATTTCTAAAGAAACAGACACTTAGCTTTGCAGGGATCATTGTCACAGGTGGTAGATTAGTTGATTGCCCAGAGAACTCTACTGCTCATGTTCCACATCAGTTATTTCAGTTAACATTTTTGCTCATGAGCCATGTATTATGTCATATTTTGTTATAATTGTTTGAAGTGCTGTTTTTAAAATACAGCTGACAGCAGTATTGTACTTTTGCTTAATCAGGAGAACAACTACAATTTAACAATCAGAATAGATTTAACATGGTCCTCACTTTTTGAAATTAGTCTTTTACTGTAAATGAAGATATTGGAAGCTTAATTGAAGGACGGAGAACTGTCTTGCAGAATACAATGAAAAAATAAATACAGATTGTTTCCCATTTTTCTTCACATAAGATACACTAATAATTTAATATGCCTAGCACTCTCCTCTGCAGATGATGATATGATTGAATTTTCCAACAGTTATTAGTTTCAGTTGAATACAACCCTACCTCAAACCATGAATAGTAGTAAAATCTCTTTTTTCTTTTAGGATTAAGCTTTTCCCCTCACTGCTGTTCTGCACTAACTGCTTTGAAACTTCCATGCATTTTTTTCAGTAGAAGAGCATCTCTGTACTGTCTCCCATTGCATATTCCAGCTGTGACAATCCTTGCACTTTGCCTACTCATTTTATCACCTGCTCACTAAAAAACAATATGTCTTTCTAGTTTCTGATTGCAGACTTGATAGAATTACTTAATTTTAGCAAGGTGAATGAATGTATTTTTAGTTCACTTTCCTTTTCTTTTTTTTTTTTTTTGTAGGCATGTGGAGACCCAAAAGCAAAACCATCATATCTTATCGACAAAAACCTGGAATCTGCTGTCAAATTCATTGTGAGAAAGTTCCCAGCTGTAGAAACACGCAACAACAATGTAAGTACTGAAATTACTATGTTATATATGCAGCTTGCTTAAAAAACCCTTTGGAGTTTTTGATGCATAACTCCATTTTGTAGGGGTTTTACGTGTTCTTCTTAAGAACTTGTTCCTGATGACTGTTAAAATACAGATTACCAGTCTGGATGGATTGCTGGTCCAATCTGTGACACAATGCCATTATTTTGTCTAGACAGGAAATGACAAGAGTATATTACCTATATTTCTATGCCTATTTTTTTTATTATCATAGAGTTGCTCCTCCCCACTTTGACTAGTCTTTCTCCTATTTAATTAGGGTATTTTCAATCTTAGATGGTGTAGGCAGCGGATTAAGCTTGTTTCCTGGCTCCTTATGGCTGTGGAAACTGCTGAGTGCCCAGACTGTTGTAGAAGGTAGTTTCAGAACTTCAGATAGGTTGGAATTCGCCAACACAAGTGGGACAAAGAAGGGATTGGGGAGTTATGACAACGTAGTTGCTCCCCATAGGTACTCATAATAATAGAATACATATGGGGAGCTCCTGTGTGAATTAAAGATCCTTCAACATATAGTAGAATCCCTTTTTGTGTGCAGTAGCTTTCTTTCAAGGGAAGGGGTCTTCCCCATGACATTTACATACAGCGAGTTTGCTGGTGCAAGGATGTATATTTTAGTTTATTGTACCAGCATTGCTGACTTTAGCCTGTAACCTTTTAGAGAGACTTGCATATGACTGCTGTGATTTCTGTTAGGAGCAGAAAGATCTACACACAGTGGTTGCTCTGTTACTGTTTAGAATTGAAAAGTCAAGGGGAAGATTTCCTTACGTGCTTATTTTTCTTTTCAAAAGTGGAAAGGGAGGTAGGTAATGGTTTGCATGTTCCATGCATGCAACTATTTGCATGATTGCTTGAGAACTCCTATTTTCAACACAATTATTTAGGCTCATTTTGAGCATTCTCCTGTTTCTGCAGTTTCAAGTTTGGCAACATTAAGTTACTTTTAGTATTTATTCTATTATTTGTGTTAAGGGTTGCTTCTAGTGGTCTAAAGTAGTATCTCCAGCAAAGTCAACAAAAACTTATATAAGTGCATTTTCTTCTAAAATAAAGAAACTTTTATTTAAGCACAGCAATGCATTCCTTGGTATTCTTTAATGTTTACATTTACTATTCTTAATCTTGCTTATCTTCATGTATTGAATTTTTCTCTTTCAGTAACATACATGAAAACATCTATCTAAGACTTGAGTAAAAAGTAAATATAACTACACTTTTCTCAAACCAGGTCCAGCGAAACCTCTGTAATTCTCATCTTTTTATTAAAAATAAAATGACACATTGTTAAATATTGAGCACAATAAATGAATTTCAGTTAAAGCACTCTTGCAAATATCATGTGTTGATCGTCATATCTAGGTATATTTAGATTAGATTTTACATAGTATTACACACTTAATAAATTAGTTCTCTGAAGCTCAAATATACTGATCAGAAGTGGTTGAAATATTTATTTTCAGAAGCACAATTTTTGTAAAAAATATGAGATTTTTTTTACTTCTTATTTTGTGGCAATGTAATGATTTAAGGCTGAAGCCATAATATCATCCTGGCTGCATGTGGCGAAAATAAATTCTGCATCCCTTTCTCGTTATCTATGAAAAAAATTACAGTACACCCTCATCTTTTCATAATCTGTATTTCTGGAAGTTAGGGATATTTCACTGTTGGTCCAGCACGAAGTTGCACTTTTATTCCCCTTCAGAAGTTCTGCTTGTATGATCAGAACACCAGGCATTTACCCACCTAAAATTAATTTTGAAGGGTCAACAGGGAGTTTTTAGTGTCAGTGATACAGAATCTTTAGAGGTGTGCAAAGGAGGTTTTTACCACAAAGACAAGAACCGGAGGAGGCCATGATCAGGATTCCATGGTGGATGCAATGCATTCTTTATTTTGAAGGAACTGTTTTTTTGGGGTTTGTTTACAACAAAACCTCTTCATAATTTAAGAATGTCTGACCTCAGTGGGAAGCCGGAGGGGGCCAGATTTCCTTCCTTCCTTTCTCTTCCTGTCTCACCACCCACCCCACCCAAGAGCCAAGTGACTGTTTCAAGCACAGCAGTTACCGCTGCTCCGTGCAATGCATCCTGACTTTTGAGTTTGATACCGCTATTGTCTGTCAGCAGATGAAGTTGCTAGTTGAGCAAGTTTATGTGTAGTTAGAAAATCATCAGTTCATGCAAGTGGTTTTATTTACACCAGGGCTACTCAACTTTCACACAATGCCCCAGCGCTCCTGGAACTTTCTCCCTGGGGGCTAGAAACACCAACCCCCGGTATCCCTCTGTTCCAGCTAGCCCATCTGCTTGCATCTTTCAGTGTGCACCCTGCCTGGGAGACACCTTGGCGTTGTAGAGTGTGTTCCCAGTAGAGGCAATGTTTCAAGGAACCCACTCATGGGCCATGTATTGAGCCCCATGTAAACCCAAACTGCACCATGGGCTGCAAACCAACAGGCTGTGGGCTGCATGTGGTTTACACAATCTGAAATTTACCCAACTCAAAGGTCAGGATGCATTGCACTGAGCAGTGGTAACTGCTGTGCTTGAAACTGGAAAAATCCAAGCCTCTATGAAAAAGCTGAGCTTGGACCCCCGCCCTGTGGACAGGGGCTGCTTTGCAGCAGTCTCCCCTGCCCCCTTTGCTCCCCGCTGCTGCCTCTGATAGAGGCAACAGCATGGGGGAGGTGGGGGGGTACCATGGAGCTGGTGTTTGTGGGAATTGGCTTTTAAGCCAGCTGCCCCCAGCACCAACTCCTGCTCCCCTCTCCACATCCTCTCCCTCTGATACAGAGGCAGCAAGAAGGGAGGGGGGCGGGGGTGGGAAATGTGGGTAGTAGAGAAGATTAACCAATAAAGCCTAGCCTTATCAGTTGATAGTCTACTTGACTACTTGTTCACATCCCTAGATCACTTAACTGTTGTTCCTCTAGTAATGCTCAGTGTTTTACTTAACCATTTTTATATGAATATATTTAAGGCCAGAATGCAATCATCTAGTCTGCCCTCCTGTGCATTGCAGGTCACAGAACCACCCCCACCCATTCCTTTCATTCAGATTAAAGACAACATGAGAAACTGAAAAACCCACAAGTTTCATTAAACAAATTCAACATGAATCTTAAAGCGCAGTTTGATTCACTTTGTAAAATGTATCCTTCAAACATAAAAGGCACCCTTAATTCAAAATAAATAACATATAATTCTCAATAAAATTTAAAGACTTAATAGTCTCAATCCAGTAACTAAGGGTATGTCTACACTAGCCCCCTAGTTCGAACTAGGGAGGCTAATGTAGGCATTCGAAGCTGCAAATCAAGCCCGGGATTTAAATATCCTGCGCTTGATTTGCATCTTCCCGGCCGGTCGCCATTTTTTTTTTTTTTTTTTTTTGAAATTTACAAGTCCGGACTAACTGCCCACGTCTACACGCGGCAGGGACCCGGTAGTTCAAAATAAAGCCCTAGTTTGAACTACCTGTTATTGCTCCTGGAATGAGGTTTAACAGGTAGTTCAAACTAGGGCTTTATTTTGAACTACCGGGTCCCTGCCGCGTGTAGACGCGGGCAGTTAGTCCGGACTTGTAAATTTCAAAAAGTGGCGACCGGCCGGGAAGATGCAAATCAAGCGCAGGATATTTAAATCCCGGGCTTGATTTGCAACGTTGAATGCCTACATTAGCCTCCCTAGTTCGAACTAGGGGGCTAGTGTAGACATACCCTAAGGCAGGCCTATCACTTTTTTGAATTTCCTTAGATATTAATCAGTTACTGATTTTTTTTTTCTTTCAGTACCTATCCTAATGTATGTGAAGTTTTAAGCATGTCAGCTGAAATATACTATAAAAATAAGCAATTGACACTGAGCTGGATGGACAGCTGTATGGGGTTTTAAAACTCATGACCGTGTCCATATCTTGATGCAGTAAATTGTGATGCAGCCTGTTTTTATAAAAAAAGCTTTAGATATAGAATTCTAGATCTTCCCTTTGAAAGGCTTGAAATACAGGAACCAACTCAAAATTCTGTTTCATTATGGAAACTTGGCCATTAAACCCCTTCCGTTAGTCCTGGCTGGTGAAGATTTTTTGAACTTCCAAAAAGTGTTCTGACAGTTTGTTAGGTGAAGTTAATACTTTCTCATTAAGATTTAAATTATATGTTGAGTATCTGTATATAAGAAGCTTAGGAGATGGCACCTAAGGAATACTCACCTTTTGGATAATTTCTTACAAAATGAGAAAAAGATCATCTTTTTCTTTTTTCATTTGCCTCTCTGGCATCATCAGTTACGTGGACACAATATTCTATGCCTTTCATTGCAGAGGTAGAATTAGGAGCAGTAAGTGGAAACACACTTTTCCTTGGCATTTATGTTCAGCCAGTCACCTTACTTCAGTGTCACTGCTTCTTTTAATTCATACTTTAGTTGGTGCACTTTCTTCACTTGCAGCATCAAGTGGATCCGTGAATTAAAATCTTTTTATATTAGTAGAACCAAGGTGAAGTGCAATCATTTCTTTATAAATTCTTCCCTGTGTGCTATTTGGAGGCAAGGATAGAGTAAGTAGGTTGCAACTCAGTTTGTCTGCCTTTAAGTTGTTTTTAATGGCATAGTGTCTTACATTACCTTTGCTATTTTTTTGGTGTCAAAGGTGAATAAGTAAGGTTTCTGAAGAGCTGCTGGAAGGTTTGGAGCAATTAAATTGTCGTCATAACAACATTTTGATAAAGTTAACATGTCTGCATTGTGCTCTTACAGCTCACTAAAGAGCATTGCATTTGATCAAAATGTCTTGAATACAAGATTAATTTTTTGCAGCTACTTAGATGATTGTGAATCCTTATTTTTTAGTTTGACCGTGTTCAACTTCTTTAGTCAGTCACTGATTTCCTACCACTTTCTTCAACCTTTGCCATGCTGAATTAAATAATTCATACTCTGTCAGGCATAACTAAATGTTAATCACCCATTTCAGTATGGGTTAGCTATTTTAGATTTCCGACCGTTAGAATGAGAAACAATTGCCTAATTATTCCAGTACTGAGAAGGTCAAAATCTAAAATGTGGCAACCAGTTTTCTGCAGAACCAAATTACCATATGCCCTGCCTATCTCCCAGAATAATTCAAGGCTATAGCAAACCAAACACCCCTTTAATACATAATTTCACATGCTTCCTCCTTAAGAATCCAGTGGCATTTGTTTCTGTTAGCTGTGCTTTTTTCAATGTCAGATATAACCACCCATTTTCTCTCTCATTTTCTATAACTTTTTATTGTTTACTACATTAGTATACCAATCTTGATGTTCTCATAATTTTGCTTTCTACTTTTAAGAATAGTTTGATATCAGTATGCCAAGGAAATTTGAGCCTGACATACCTAGTATGAAAAATATTTTGCCTGCATAATCATGTAAATAACAGTGGGTGGTACAGAAATTAAAATGCTATCCTTATAAACCCTATATGCTGGGATTTTTCTGAGGTTTCACATTCACAAAAAGAAAGTATGGAAAATGACTAGAAATGATAAACAACTTAAACTTCCACATCCTCAGTTGCCTGAGTGAGGATATTTAAGAAAAGATTTTATTCCAGTGCATCTGAAATTCTTTTTTTTTCCTCTCTCCAGTAAGGCAATTTGCAAGATTATTGTTGAGAATAGCAACTCAGAGGCCAAATAGGATACACCTGTATGCTCCCTTTCATGACTTTCATTATAGAGGTCACAGAAGGGGTTGGTGGAAGATATGCAGAAGCTGAGCAGGCAAATACCTTCATTTTTTAAACAAGTTGACCTCTACATGGTGATAGACATGAGTCAAAATCCTTGGAGAGACTGGGGTGACATTTGGAAGCTATTGTTTGCTGAAAAATCAGTGTTCACAGGCATGCCTTTAAAAAGAATACATCAGTTTTAAAATTGTTCTTCCACTGAACATTTTTCTCTTTTTTACATATAGCAGACTATAATAAAGTTTAATGAGAATTATTTTTTTTACTTCCCCCATTTTGTGCATTTGATAGCACTTTTCAGTAGTCTGATAGTTTTGCTTTTATGGTCGGATTCTTTAATATAGCAACAGATAAAAGAAATATTAAAAATAAGGAAGGCAAAGGGAATCTGAGGTATGGGTAACAAAAGTGTATTCTTAACTTATTTTTTAAATATTTAGAGCTTCTAGTTGATGTTCCTTTTAAGACTGGCAGTAATGATATACTGCAAACTTTATCAGTGGATGGTTGCGCTTGCATATACGGCTAGCCTTGCATATATGGCACTAGTTTTCTAGTGGAAATATAGGTAAGATGTTCTGGTGGGAACAAGCTTCAAATACTGCCCAGTTAGTGATGTGTGAGAGAACCTAAATCAGGAATTACACTACCTCTCGAAAGCCATGCAAGAGTGACAGTTATAAAGATGTAGGACTGGGAAACTTAACTTGTTCAGATCAAATGCAACAAGCACATTTATTCTCTTGAGTCTCTAGATGTTAGATCCATAACTAGCCATTATAATTTATCATCATGTATTGGAGTAATACTACTGGGTGTCACAGTAGTCTCTTTATAAACAAATCTATCTTATTTCAACTGCTGTTGTTTATCAAGCTGCCAGTGATGACTATAATGCCATTTTCTGGTTGAACAAAATTCAGTATTTCTGATTTCCTGTAATCTTGACTGAATCTATAAATATTGAAAAAAATCATTGAAGTAAATTCAGGTGAGACCCTAGCTGCATTGAAGTCAATAGCAAAATTCCACCATAGTGCGCTAGGCTTTTCTGGGGCAGATATAAAAAAAAAAATAAATTCAGCACTCCACAAATGAAGCTGCTGAGGTGGTTTTTCAATTAGCCTATATATTTTTACTGCAACTCCAACCACCACCTCCCAAAAAGAAGTATAACAGTGTATGGTTCTGTGTTTACCTGACCTCTTTACTTCCTTAGTGCTGGTTGAAGACCTGCCACCAAAGGGATGTCATTGAGAAATGAACCTACTCAAGCTTCCTTTTAGCCTCCTTTTGACAACTGCTCCCCAAGTCCCTGTGGAGTAAAGATGGGAGCTGAATGATCCTTGTATCTACTTCCAAGGATATACCTTTAATTCTGCATCCAATTGTGGGTAATGGATAAAATCTCCATGTTGTTCTGCTAAACTCCATAGGAGAGATCATTATAATTAGTGACATCTTTCACATTTTCTCAAATTGAGAAAACCAAAGGGATCCCAAAGTTGGTAGCAGTACTCAGTGAAAAGCAGTTTCCTATTGACTATAACAGAGAATCGTTTATAGAAAGTGTCTCCTTATTTCAATATGCATTGAGACTTTAGCCAGTAATTAATGAAGTGAATAGCTTAGTAAATTGTTAGACAACTTTTTATTAATTGATGCATTAGAAATGCCAACGATAGAAATACCTGTATAATTTTCAAAGGTTCCTATGGCTTTGAATAGCTGTGAGCATATGTCTTTGCAGACATCTTTCAGGACTGGAAAATTAAGTTAACAACTGCCCCACTCCCTTGAGTGGCGTTCTTGGCACACACCTATCCTTCTAGAAGGCAACATTTCACAGCTTACTTCTTCTGTTCCTCTGCCTTTACCCTATTTACCCAACATAGTAGAGGGGGCAGGGCTTACCAGAACCACAGAGAGAAGTCATTCAAGGACAATCAAGAAGAAATTTTCAGCCTGAATGGCATAGGGTCACTTGCCATCCTGATGTGAGTATGTATGTTAATTGGGACTGGGGTGGGCACTGGGCATTTTTAGCACCCATGCACGGACCTCCCTCACTTTGCAGAGTGAGGGAGGTGCGTGCGTGGGTGCTAAAAATATTGTTTTTCTTTTTTTCAGCATGGTAGTTTCTAGATGTGTTAGGCTTTACATTTAATAATGTTTAGAGCCATTACCATTTAAATTTATTCAGTAATTTAAAACTGTTGATGTAGCGTTCCTGAAACCTGTTAAAAATATTGACTTAAATAAGTAAACATGATTTCAGCATGCTTACTACCTCTATAATTGCACTATAGTAGCGTTGTTGCTAATAATGGATAATGACCCCATGTCTTGACCAGGCCCATTTTGAGAATAGATACAAAAAATGAAAGATGTCACACTTCCTTTATCATCACCACTGATTTCTTTTCCAATGGTAGACCTCAGTGAACAAATTGCTTGGGCAGCTAGGACTGTGGCACTCAATCTTCGAAGACTTCTGCATCTCTTTCAAGAGTCTGGATTGTCTTGTATATCCCTCATGTTTCAGCTCTCTTAAAAACTACTTGCTTACAAAATCAAACAATACAGAAATGTCACCTTATACTTATTGAAAAATTGCTTATGCCCTCATTTTTATCATATAATTATAAATCAGTTGGAATATAATATTGTACTTACATTTCAGAGTATAGTACAGTATATGTAACAGTAAAAACAAGTCATTGGATGAAATTTTGTCCTGACTTTGCTAGTACTTTTTATGTATCCGGTTGTAAAACTAGGCAGATATCTAGATGAGTTTATGTACACACAAAGAACTCCGTGTATCCCCAGGAATGTGTATATCTGGTTGAAAACCAGGGAGCTAGGTGATTGATTTTTTTTTTTTTTTTTTTTTTTTTAATTCTGCTTCATGACCTACTGTTTGAATAACAGTGGTCAGCCTGGGAAAGGTCAAGACCCGAGCATAAAGCTTCCAGAGATCTAACTTAATTGAAGACTTTATCACACTGTACTAACTGTTTCTATGTTCATAGAAGTGCTTCAATCAGTGCAGTATTTAAAATTATGTATAGTTACAAGTAGCCGTTATGTTAACTGAATTTCTTGAATTACATGTAAGCACATCTTTTAATAAGCTCATCTTTCTTGTGCAAAACACTTACCAGAATAACATGTCTCACTTGCCAATCATTTGCTTTTTCAGATTTAGTACTGAGATGATCTGAAGCCAACACAATATTTTAAAGGAAAATTTTGAAATTAGTGATTTTTTTTCTTGTACCTCTGGCTCCCAAGGCGGGCACCTTTTCCACTGTGCCACTGGAAGAGCCCCCCACACTCCCTACATTCTGGGCCCCCCATATCCATCCTGCATCGGATAGTTCCAATACTGTGTCATTTTTTAGAAGTGAGTTATCGGTCAGAGGTGCAGAACATAACCAACCTAGCTGCCTCACATATAGTACTGGGAAATTCCAAGAAGGTTATTTGGTTGTTTTTGTTGTTGTTTTTAAGAAAAAATTGCCTGCTCATGAAGAAACAGTACAATAATCTGTACTCACCCATAACATAGAGGCTATGTCAGGCTGCTCTTTCGGGAAGAAGCGGATCCCAGTTTTAAACATCACAAGGCTTAACCTTAAGTTTACAAAAAACCTTGCTTCTCTTTCCCCATTTTCTGTGGAGTCTTGTGCATCTCACAAGCAGGGTGGATTGATTTAAATCTAGTTTCCCAATGATACTACTTCAAATATTTCTTCAAACAATGGTGCAAATCTGATCACTAAAACATGTTAATTTACACGTCAGTATAGCATTTTACAACATCTAAGATAGTATACTTGGTGTAATATTTTAGATAACTTGATTTTTTTATTAATTTAGGAAAAAGTGCGTCATACTTATTATCTGTGTCAAGCTGCAGCTGCAGTGCATTAGGAATGGTAAGAACTAAATCATACATAAAAACACAATAGCACTTATATTCTACTAAACTAAATTTTAAATGTTACTTAAATGTTTCACAGTTGTAGCAGTCTCCCGAGTAGCCAGCTGTCCTTAAACAATTTTTCTTTTAAATGTTCAAATTTTATTAATGCTAACAAACAAGTCCTCAGAACACTAAATGTACAGTGTCCTTAAAACTTCTAAAACTACCTCTCATCTTCCCCACTCCCACTGTCATTTTGATGCAAATCCGATTCTAAGTTACCAAAAAAAGTGAAGACTGACTGTGCCTTAGAGCAGAGGTTCCCAACCTTTTTTATACCACAGAACGGCAAACTCATTCACAATCGTTTGGCAGACCAGCAACATTTTATTTGCATATTCATTATACAAATTATGAATATGCAAACAATATGTTGCTGGTTCACCAAGATATGTGTCCTTGCCTCAGGCCCCTCATACCCTCCAACCCTGACACCTCCCCCCCCCCCCCCCCAATATTATGTTATTCAGTCCTGGCCATTAGATCAGCCGCCTGCTGGACAGCCTTGGCCTCAGCATCCAGAGCAGATCCCGGCCACCCCATCCCCTGCCATGTGGCTGCGACAGGTCCTGCCCCCCTGCCAGAGCAGGCCCCGGCTACATGGGTACGGCAGACCCCGGCCACCAGAGCAGGCCTCAGCTGCCAGAGCAGCAGGTCCTGGCCCCTCGCCACGCGGCAGGCCCTGGCTACCCACTACTTGGCTTCAGCCACTCCCTCCCTGTGCCACAGCCGCTCTCCACTCAGCCCCGCCAGCCGGGTGGCATAGCGGCCACCAGAGCTGGAACTGAGGCTATGGTGAGGCTGCCTCAGTAGGGACGGCCTACTGTGGCCTGGGTCCAGCTGTAGCACACCTGGCTGCCAGCTGCCTTACTCAGCCTGCTGCAGTGTGGGGAAGTGGGCAGGAAGGGAATTCGCTTATGGGGAACCGCAGTGGCTGGGGCTAATTAAAAACTGCGGGTGTGGCCTGGCAATGTGCTGCAGCAGGTTGGGAACTGCTGCCTTAGATTGCGCTTAATTTTGGAGTAAGCACCATTGAAAACAAGTGTAGGATGGGGTTCCTTTGGGAGAGCTGAGTTATGCTGAGGTAAAATAGGGAATAGATTTATGGCATCACTATAACGGTCTGTGATCCTGATGTTCTAAAATAAGGGGCATGTACTATGTAATATTAAATTAAAAAATGGCACTTGGTGACAACTGGCAACTCTAGATTTCACTTACTGCAGCTTTCTGTACTGTATACTTGGGTGATAGATTCTAAACCTAGTTAAACAATCCATAAGGATTAGCTAAGCTATTTTTTTTTTCTAGTAACATCCAACATAGCAAACAGCTTGGGAATTTACTTGTTAAGTCACACTTATATTAAAAGGAATAGAGAGGTTTGAAAAATGATGCATTATATAGTTGAGCTACGTTTTTCTTCAGACATATCCACATCTTCATACACATAATTTTCTCCCAATAAACACTTTTCCTTATGATGATTCATTCTTGTAGCTAGTCCTGCATCATCATCTTGCACCATTTACACTTGAAACATTTCCCTTTTTTTACTCAGGGAAAGAATTTCCTCAAAATATTCCCAAAAAGGGCCTCTTATACTAAAGCCATGACGGTTTTTCTATGGCAAAAGTATAGGGGAATATAGGAAGCTGTGTGTGTCCAGAATAATGTCTTCCCTTTTTCTTTCCAGTCCACTCCACTGTTTGTTTCTATGCTGCTGCCATCCTCTCCTATACATTGTCTCTGTCTTTAGACAATGTCTTCACTTGGACAGTGTCCTAACAATGTCTAGCATGCTTGGCCAAGGGTCACCACCACATAAACACAGAACAAAACCAGTCCTGTCCAGCCTGTGTCCATGCATGTGTCAATCTACTGAGAAACAGAAATGGAAGACCCAGAACTTTCAAGAAGCAAGAAGCGGTTGTTAGTCTGGACAGATTAACGCCATTAATTCATTTTTATGAGACTGTAAGTGTAGGTGTAGCATATTTGTGGTAAGATTTCATTGTAACTGTTATCTTTAGCTGAGACATTTGGTATTTTCTTGGTTATTTAAAAAAATGAATACATCTCACTTAAGTAATAATCCGATTTTTAATTTATTTTTGATAATTGATTTTTATCCACCCTGCTCACAGTCGAGAAACTCTTTCCCAGACTGATTGTTGTAGATTTTTGACGCAGAGGTCTTGGTGTTGTGTTACATAAATTGCTTCTAGATCAAGAATGGTGATGAGATAAAATTCCTTTTCCAGGATCAGGTCCTGTTTGGGGGCATAACGTTTCTTCCTCAGACATATAACTGAATAGTTTCTGTCCCTTACATTTTGACACACTTGTGTCGATTGTAATGCCAAATTCATATTGAATTGGAATTGACATTCCCAAGTCCATTGTTGTAGCACTTCTCTCTGAGGGAATTTGCTGCACATTAAAGTGACATGATTTTTAATCGTACAACCACTCATTTGGAATGCTTGTCTTCTGCAGCAGGGCTGTCCCTAGAGGGTGTGGGGTCTGGGGCAACCTCTCACCCTGCCACAGGCTCTGCCCCTACTCCTGCCCCACTCCACCCCTTCTCCCAATCCCTGCCTTTGCTCTGCTTTTTCCTGCTCCGTTGCACCCCTTTCTCCAGACCCCCTCCCCATGTGATGTGAGCTGGGGGTTACTGAGGGCCCTGGTGTAGGGCATCAGCAAGGATCTCCCCCTTCTTCTGCATACTTACTGCAGGAGTCAGAGCTATCTGGGAGACTGCTCTGCTGCCCTCTCCCAGCCTGAGGTGCTCTGCTTCCCAGTGCCATGGTGGAGCAGAGCACAAGGGGCTGGGAAATGAGCAGAGCAGGCTGTTGGGTAGCTCCAGCTCCCCTGCTGTGGAAAGTGCATGGGGGCTTCAGCCCTGCTGCCGGCCCTGCACAAGCCCCTGCTACCTCCCCCTGGTAATACCTCAGGCTGCCTTGGGCTTGGCAGCTAACATAGGAGTCCATCCCTTCCAATGAACAGTTGAACGGTTGCCACAAGGCCTCCCAAAGCTCAGGCCCTGGGGCAGCCGTCCCAAGCCATCCTAGGTATGGGAAAGCTCTGCTCTGCAATAGTAAGAAGATTGATCTGTCTTGGATAGCTTCACTAATCAATTTCTGTATTGATTCCAGCTATCTGGATTGCCTGTCACTGTTGTAAGTAGGGTGTGCTTATCATCTTCTTTATCTCATTTCAGTTTAATAGCAAAGTCTTTGCTACCTCTGAAACTTATCTCAGTGGTGTTTGTGTATACATTTCTTATTGTCCTTAAATGTTACACTAAATCAAAGTTTTATATTTCTTCTATTTAGTTCTTTGCTCACTTAGCAGTGTTATGTTCCCATCCATCTTAACTTCACTTGCAGTTGTGTTTAGCACCTGATTTACACATAGTCTGTTTGGTTATGCAGGGGTATTTAAAGAGATTTCATCAACTTCTGAAATCTAGTCAGTTTTTTAAAAAAGTTACCTACGTCTAGTTTCAATTGATATCCTTGTGTTGGAGTCCCCCTCTGCCAATTTTTGTGGCTTTATTATTACCTTTTTCCTTTCTCTCATCTGTTGTGTGGTAGGTCAGCACAAATAGGGGAGAGAAGTATGAAGGGAGAAAGATAGTTTTGACAATATTTTGAATTTGGGTTTTAAAAATCAATTCCTGATTGAATACGTACTGCATCAGAATGCCTACTTATTTCATAGTTCAGCATTAGAGAGACAAGGTGAGTGTTATCTTTTATTGGACTGACTTCTGTTCGCTAGAAGCACAATTGAGTGTGTGTGTGTAAATGATCATTTATCACTAAGTCCTGCTTGCCTGGGTGGCGAGATAGACGCAAGAATTTTCTAAGTCGACTGAGATTCTGTGGCATGACTGTTACAGTGATTCAAGAATTCATATTTGTCACTGGCTTGGTGAAATCTATTTATGGAACATGCTGTTTTTAACAGTCTGTTCTGGGATAGGCACTTAGTCATGAGCCATCCAGACGCTGTGGCCCAATAAAAGATATTACCTCTCTTTCTTTCTGATATCCTGGGACTCACATGGCTACGATTACACTGCATAGTCCAACACTGTAATGTATCCGGAGACACCTGTCTAAAACATTGACATATCACTTTACCCTATCTAATTTCACAGTTCCTAAACAGATTTGGTTGAATAGATGCTTTAGTTGAAGAACTTGGGCGCCATGTGGCATTCCACTGCAGATGTCTTCTGCATATTTCCTATATGTCCTTTACTTTGTTAAATGTCCTTTTTTATATTTGATTTAGGTGAGAGTCTTAAGAAAGCTCTTGGATAAAGGTTATAGGTATCTTGAATTGTGGTGTCTTAATCCTACTGTCAAAGTTTTGGGGTGACTTCACCTTTGATTCCTCTGCGGCTTACGCAAAGGTTGCTCTCTTTAGGTCTCAAGGATCAAGACATTGCCTGATGAGCAAAGTCACGACACTCTCCCTCAAGACTGGAGAGTTAGTTTGCACTGTGCAGTTCCCAAGACGTCTGACCTAGCTCAGCACCTGCAGTTTCACTGTTTCTCCAAGGACAAGGATAGTGTCTTACCAACAGCTTTGAAAAAACAGCAAATTTATTTAAGGACCAAAGCATTACAAGGAAATCCTATAACAAAATAAGGTCAAAACATATTAAACTTTCCACCAGTGGGCACCTGTTTTTCATGTTGGGGATCAGATAAGCATCAAAGACGTTCAAACCTTTCAGCGGGGTATGTATTCTTGGTTAAATGTCATGTCAGTTTTCAGCTGATAAACCCACTCAATCAATTTAGACTGGTCCTTTTTATACCAAAAGCATTTCAGTACATCCTGGTATATGCACAGATCCCCACCTGGCAGTGCTTCAGTAGAGTTTTACACTAGTCCCAGAATTTGCAGTAGTCGCCTCCTGCTGATTGTAGTTCAACAAACTTGCCCCATGGAGTTGCAATTCAGTCTGACTCACAGTGCAAATAAAGTTGATATAATAGTCTTATATATATGCTTGTGTTGGTCATATCTGTGTCACCTACATGGGAAGGATTGCTGATAGTAGATGGCTGCTTACTCTATCAGAAAGAGAGATAGCAAGTTCCAATAGTTAAGAGCCAAAGCTAGACCAATTGAAATTAGAAAAAGGTACAAACTTTTACTGTGAGGGTAATTAAACATTGGGGCGACTTACTCAGGATGTGGTGGTTTCTTCGTCAGCTGCAGTATTGAATCAAGACTAGTATTTCTAAGTGATACCATCCTGGTGCTTTGACCTTATCACCCCTTTTTTATATCCCTTCACTGGCTTCCCCTTCTCTTTCGCATCAAACATAAGCTGCTTTTATTTATTTTCAAGGCCCTTTATGGACAACTTTATCAGTTGTTTCTGATTTGCTATCAGGATATCGACCTCCATTGTTAAATCTTCAGACAAGTACTTAAATGCTATGTCCCATGCTTGAAGCTCCCTGTAAACAACCACCAAATTACCTTATTATCGTCTTTGAAATTCCTCCTTAAAACTCTCCTTTGCCATGATACCAATACAAAACTAGAAAATGGTTCAATTGTTGGTGTATTTAATCTGTCATGCTGACCAGTATTGTCTCATTGGTTCCTTGTATTCTCTCATGTTTCTATATCGGTCTCTTTTTTTTCTTATACTTAGATTGTAAGTTCTTTGGGGGCAGGACCAGTCTCTTCTGTGTTTGTGCAGCACCAAGCGTATTGGGGACCTGGTTCATGACTAGAGTTTCTAGGAGTAGGTGAAATGCAGATGATAAATAGAAGTTATGGCCTTCATGCAGAAATTACTGTGTGAGGTTCTGTAGTCTGTTGTTCAGAAGGTCAAAATAAATAATCATAATGGTCCCTTCTAGATTTCAAATCTATTAATTTGAGGATTAGGAGTAGTCCAACTGATCTAATGCCCTAACAGTATTTTGGAGAGGAAGAATTGAATTGTGTGTCCTTGTTTAGTCACTTGCTTGAAGTGGAGGAAAGAGAGAGGTCAGGAAAATGTTTTCTTATGATTAGTTAGTCATAAGAAAACTTTCAGCATATGAAGATTAATCACACTATCACAAAAAAGTTCCATGATTATGGAACTTTGTTCTACACTAGGAACACAAATACTCCATCAGACTTCTAACTGAATAGTCAAAAAGAAACTGGATACTAAAGAATAAGGGATGTATTCCAAAAACTGTCAGCTTTGACCTGATTTTGATAGCATTGAAATCAAAGTGCCAGCATCTGTTAAGTAGTTCAAAACTCTTCCTCCATCTAATTGTAGTGCAAGTGAAGACTTTGAGTAACAGATGCAGGTGACTTTGGTTTTTCTTAATCTTTTGTGTTAACTTTCATACTAAAACCTTTCATTTTTCTTCTTAGTTTTGAACCCTAGTATAGTCTATTGTTTTACATGCTCTCAGTTCTTCAAAAATAGTTTTTCCTTTGCTTATATATTTTAAACTATTTTAAAATATTTTGAAATATGATATGTTCCGTCGTATTTCAATCAAAAAATCTTTATGATTATCTGTAAGTGAAATTGATCTTTCTAAAGTATTGAACTTACTCTTTCTGCTCTCCAAACTGAAAACAAAAATGCTCAAAGCTTCCTAAATGAAGAATATAGGTTTGTACAGATCAAATGTCTTTGAAAAATACTAACACTGACACTGAGGATGGCACTGTGAAATCAGCAGTGGAAAAACGTTGCTGCATGGGTGTGGAAAGAACTACACCCACATTCCTGAGCACTGAAAACCCAAATAAAAGACGAAGACTCTGCATATCTGTGCTTTTTTTTTTTTTAGCTGTTTTCAAAGCTCAGTTTTGGAAATTAAGCTGAACATTATCACATTGTATTTTACGTGATTTAGCATACATATTTCTCAGTATCTTGTGCTTTTTAATATTTTGCTTTAAGTATAGCCTAAAGCATCCTGAAGGGTTCAATGATGCATGAGTCATCTTTATTTGCTGCTGAAACAAAAACCAACGTTGGGATAAAAATGCTTTCATGAAAATATAGAGCTGTTCAGAAGAAGGATTTATATAGGTTGAATGTAACAGACATCTGCTTCTCTTGTAATGCCAAAAAGCACAATGGGATTTCCAAAAGCTAGTTGGTCTCATCACTTGCACCTCCAGCTTTACTTTCTCTTTCCTTTTGTTTTGGGATATGGCTTCAGTAGAATTTGGGGGAAAGTAATAACAGCTGAATCATCAGTACCACCTGCAGAAACACCTACATATACATTAGTAGCATCAAACCATTTGAAGTTTTCTTATTTTGAGATCTGATGTAACTGCAGCAAAAGGTGTCATGTCTCTCTCCCTCTCTCTGTATATAAATAACATTTTTGTGTCATTTTTCACTAAGCATAATTTTCTTCCCTGGCTAGTTTTGAAAATGTGTAGATTAAAATTATGCTGGTTTGGATTCATGACTGATGTTTTAATTATATGAAGTTCATTCTACTTGTAAGTTAAATTCTAGGTTGAAAAGTATTTAGTTTGATATCAAATACATATTCTAATTTATTTTAACTACGTGTTTGTTTTGATAATTCAGTGCAATCCATTATATGAAGCTTAATATCCTTTAAAGAACTAATTTAATGCTAATTTTTTCAGAGTTGGTCAGAATGAGCGGTCAGATCCTTTTTGTTCAGAATCATTTGTTGGAAGAGACCTCAGGAGGTCATGTAGTCCACCGCCCCACTCAAAGCAGGACCAATCCCAACTAAATCATTCCAGCCAGGGCTTTTGTGAAGCCTGGCCTTAAAAACCTCTAAGGATGGAGTTTGCACCACCACCCTAGGAAACCCATTCCAGTGCTTCACCACCCTCCTAGTGAAATGGTTTTTCCTAATATCTAATCTAGATGTTCCCTTCTCCACTGCAACTTGAGACCACTGCTTCTTGCTCTGTCATCTACCACTGCTGAGAATATCCTGATTCCATCCTCCCTAGAACTCCACTTCAGGAAGTTGAAGGCTGCTAACGAATCCCCCCCCTCATTTTTCTCTCTTGAGTAGACTAAGCTTAGTTCCCTCAGCCTCTCCTCATAAACCAGGGCTACTCAACTTTGGAAGCTCCGGGGGCCACGATGATACAGTGCATGCCGAGGGTTGCCACTTAAGTGTGGTTGCATATACATGCAAATATATGCAAATAGCTTCTTTCACACTGACACGCATGAATACAAAGATTAAGGCAAGACTACACAACATGCGGGCCCCATTTGAGTCAGTTCTGCTGATATTAATAAAATGCAATATTTACCCGATTTCTACCCATATGACAGCACTTTTAACGAGCAATGACAGTCTAGGAATTTAACTACTAAAACGCATATCAACAGAAGACTATTGACTACTTCTTTGTTTTGACTCCCACCCGCAGGCCACGTATTGAGCCCCACATAAACCCAAACTGCACTGTGGGCCGCAAACGAACGGGCTGCAGGCCGTATGAGGCCTGTGGGCCGTGTGTTGAGTAGCCCTGTCATAGGCCATGTGCCCCAGCGCTCTAATAATTTCCATTGCCCTGTGCTGGTGTCTCTTTCACCAATTGTCACTTCTCTGGTGGCGGGCCCAAAACTGGATACAACGCTCCAGATGTGGCCTTACCAGTGCGGGATAATCTCGTCCCTTGATCTGTTGGCAATGCACCTATGAATGCAGCCCAAAATGCTGCATGTTTTTGAGGGTTTTTTAATTCTTTTCGTTAATATGTTTAGATCTCTTAATGTCTGGCACTCTTCTGCCCCCTCCATACACCAGAGGAGGGGAGGATGCAGTTGGTGGTGCAATGTGTAGTGAATACTTATTTCTGAATTGCAGCTTCCCTAGATGAAGTGACTTCTCAAGCATATGCATTCAGATATGTATCCTGTGATAATTAAAGCGACAACAGAAGCCACAACTAATCTTTATGCGCCATTTTTATTCATTTGTACACCTTTTAAGAAACAACAAGGAGGCCTGTGGCACTTCAAAGACTAACATTTATTTGAGCATAAGCTTTTTTGGGCTGGAACCCACTATGATGAATTAGAATTATAGTATCATAAAAGTTAAATAATTGGACCCTGCAGTCTGAGAGAGGCAGTAATATGAGTGAGCAAAGCATCAGTTAAGTACTTTGACAAGTTTTGTTATACTTGTAAACTGCATTTTCTTAGCTATTGTGAACTAATTTGGACAAGTCTTAAAACCAGTGAAAAATAATCTGTGAAAATTGTCATTGTCTCAAAAAAAATTAATGTTAATTACATTTATGCCTTTATATTCACATTTGCCTCTTCCATTTATCTGTCTAATGCTAGTGTTATGCTTTTTTTTCATTTCTTCGTTTCTTTTGTTGCTTTCGTTTTAATGTATTGTGTTTTATATAGAACTGGTCAAAGAACCGTTCCTGTATTTTATGTTTGTATCTACATTTTATTTTGCATGCTTAACGTGGCTTTGCCTGGATATTCTTTTTGGTAAGTTCAGAATTTAAAAGCAAATTGTTTTTTCTGTAGTAAAACTTGTAAATTCTGCCACCTTTTCTCCCACCTCAAGTAATGTCATTTTTTTTTGTCATACTGATTTGTGCTCATGTACTATTGTGTCTCTGCTAATTACACATATGATAACAC
Source organism: Pelochelys cantorii (assembly GCA_032595735.1). NCBI lineage: Eukaryota > Metazoa > Chordata > Testudines > Trionychidae > Pelochelys > Pelochelys cantorii. The sequence continues at coordinate 50,736,851 of CM064332.1, read as the reverse complement.
TTCTTTTTTAATATTTCCCAGTTTTGTCTCTAGCTACGCTAAACAATGACTTAAGTACTAATGCGTTCTAATTTCTAGCTTTAGTCTTAAAACTAATGATAGCCAGCAGCTATTAAAGTGGTCCTCCTTTAGTGTTTTGTTTCCTATCTATCTACATAAAAACCCAAATGAATGCAAAAAAGCATCAGTCTTAGCAAAACATAGATTTTCTTGCTTAGCAAGCTTAGTGGTTCATCTGCGTCTCACAGGTATTTTATTGCTGTCATATTTTCTAGCTTTTTTTAGTGATTTGGTGAGAACAGCATACATGCATTTGTGTTTCTTTTACAGCAACAGCTTGCTCAGCTGCAGAAGGAAAAATCAGAGATTCTGAAGAATCTGGCTTTGTATTACTTCACATTTGTCGATGTTATGGAATTTAAGGTACGGCATATCAAATATAATTCTCGTAACTATTGCAATTGATTTTGCAGTAGTTCGTGTCATCTCTAAGGCTCCGATAAGTCTGTTTTTGCAGCAGTGTATAGTAGTATGTGATGAAATAGCTGCTTTTCTAGTTTTGTGTTTTACGGTATCAAAATGTGCTCTATTTTTTGGCAGTATACATTGACATAAATGTTTGAGCTCTTTAAACTAAAACAAAGGGTTTTTCTTTTGTAAGGACCATGTTTGTGAGCTGCTGAATACTATTGATGTTTGCCAAGTCTTCTTCGACATTGTAAGTTTCTGATTTTTAAAAAATATTTAAAGTAAACTTTCAAATACCATTAGAAACTAAAAATGTTAACTGCGTATAGGAAAAAAAATATTTTTGCATTCACTCAGTCACTGAAACATCCTTTGTCTTTTTCATACATTTACAAGTATAACTTTTTAGAATTTTAATGCCATACTTTTGTTAGGTATTTATCACATAGTTTTAATGACAGTAGCCTTGTGTGTGACCTAGTCAAGCTAATTTTATTTTAAATCATGACTCTTTATTATGCCCATCACGTAACTGCCAAGGTATTAAAGACTAGCATGCTTTTTAACAAGATTACTTTTGAACAATGGCTATAGCATTGTCAGCCACTAATAATACACAGCTGCAAATCTCTTGTCTCACTGATTCTGCAAGTTCATTGTCTGCTGTGGAGAAATCTTAGTTAATTATTGGCATCAGAAAGCTTGGAGCTGCTTGATCCTCAGAAAACAGAAGTACTTCTGTTGCAATATGGTGTTTGCTTTTTCTCTTCCCTTTGAATATACCAGTGTAGCTACACTAGTGACTAAAATTCAAGTGTAGAAAAAGCTAAAAAAAAAATGCACCTGTTTCCCTTTCATCTTTTCCCTTTGGCTTTTGTAAAGGGAAGTCCTGTTCCATCAGTCAGTCAGAATTCTCTAAGGGTGTCAACCAGCCCCGAGAACAAGGGTGATCCAGTCAGTATAATGTACCTGGACTTTCAGAGAGCCTTTGACAAGGTTCCTCACTAAAGGCTCGTAAGCAGAGTGAGCAATCATGGAAATAAGCTGGAACGTCCTCTCATGGATTAGAAACTTTAAAAGATACGAAACAAAGGGTAGGAATACACATGATCAGTTCTCACAGTGGTGAGAAGTCAATAGCAAGTTCCCTCAAAACTGTGACCTGTTCTATTCAACATATTTGTGAATAATAAGGAAAAGAGGGTAAATGGTGAGAGGGCAACATTTGCAGAAGATACAAAATTACTCGAGGCAATTAAATCCAAGGTTGACTTGTGAGATTCTTCTCTTCCCGAACTGGATGATTGGGGAACAAAATGAGCTATTTTGCACTGATCAACAATGAATATTAACACACATTGGGGAAAAAAAAAGAATCCCAACTATAAATACAACTTGGTATCGTTCAATAAAGAGATCTTGGAGTCGTCATGAATATTTTCTGTAAATGTCTATTCCATGTGTAGCAGAGGTAAAAAAAGCTAACAATATTTGGAAATCATTAGGAAACAGAATACGACAGAAAATAGCATTGCCATATCAATCTGTGGTATACCCACAACTTGAATACTGCATGCTGTTCTGGTTGCCACATCTCAAATAAGATATAATTGGAAAAGGTATAGAGAAGACCTGCAAAAATGATTAGGGGTATAGACAGATTAAAAGGAGTGAGGCTGAGACTGTTCAGCTTGGAAAAGACATTTGGGTTAGAGGAGGGCATTTTAGAGGTCTTATAAAATCAAGAAGGTTATAGAGAAAGTAAATAGGGAAGTATTATTTACCATTTGTGTGACACAAGAACTAGAGGACATCTGATAAAATTAATAGGCAGCAGTTTGATTAAAACAAACAAGGAAGAAATTCTTCCCACAATGCACAGTCAGCCTGTGGAACTCTTTGCCTGGGCATGTTGTGAATGCCAGAAGTAGAACTGTGTTCAAAAACGAATTAGATAAGTAAATGGAGGATAGGTCCATTGATGGCTGTAAAGTCAGGGACACGGCCCCATACTCTCCATGTAACTAACCCACCAACTATCAGAAGCTGGGACTGGACAGCATGGAATGGATGGCTTGAAATTGCCATATTCTGTTTATTCCCTCTGAAGCATCTGGCACTGATTACTGTCAGAAAGCAGGATCGTGCCCATTGGCTGTTATGTTGTCATTTCACTAGTTCCTGGGTGGCCAACCAGTTAAGAAACTGAGCCAAAATAGCTGTGGATAGAGTGCAGAGAGCCATGTATTATATATTTATTTTTATATATTTATATATCTATCTATATAATAGATAGATATAGTACACAAAATATAGTGATAAAAATAACATTACAGGACATTTTGGTTCTGTTGTAGAATACCCGACAGAGTTATCTAGTCTGCTGATTGGCTACTAATGACCAGTTAATGATTTACTGATTGGCTCACGTTCAGCACTAGGGTACAGATTTAAATGTATACAAAAGGCATATGAAAATTAGTAATAGACGACAAATATTAACAGACCATTTACTTAAAAACCAATAAAAAAAGTCTCTGGTCACTTAAAAAATTCACTGCCAGTCCATAGATCTTCAGAGAACTTGACAAGGAACAAACATCAAATTTAAAAAAACACTCTTTGAAAATACAATAATATTCTCATACAATAAGCATCTCCACCATGTATTTTAAATTTAACACTACTGCCCTATTATGTCCTGTGAGTTTTTTAAAATTAAACCAAACTGAGAAGTAAATTAGCACAATTTGAAGTGCCTGTTTCACTCCAACTTGTTGATCTCTGGTATGGCTTCCTCATTATTTTTTTTGCTTATGAAGAGTATGGCTTTTTTATAGTTCTAAAAATGCAGGTCTGTCCTAGACTGCAAATATGACAGGTTCAAAAACAATGAGGGAAAGACTCATATCTCAGAATAATTGCTTTAGCCTGGCAAACAATAGCCTCTGAATTTTCTTTAAAGAAACACAGTGTAAACCAGGTACATGCTGATTCTTTTTTTTGCCCTGGAATTTACATATGACTTCAGTGTTAGCTGCCTTATCCTGCATCCGTGAAGACAATGGGTGCGTCTAGACTGGCAAGATTTTGTGCAAAAGCAGCCGCTTTTGCGCAAAAACTTGCCGCCTGTCTACACTGGCCGCGAGAATTTGCGCAAGAGCACTGACGTTCTAATGTAAGAATTCAGTGCTTCTTGTGCAAATATTTTGACGCTCCCGCTCAGGGATAAGCCCTCTTGTGCAAGAATACTTGCGCAAGAGGGCCAGTGTAGACAGGCACCTTAATTTTTTGTGCAAGAAAGTCCAATGGCTAAAATGGCCATTGGAGCTTTCTTGCACAAAAGCGCGTCTATACTGGGCACGGATGCTTTTGTGCAAAAGCACTTTTTGCGCAAAAGCATCCGTGCCACTCTAGACACTCTTTTGTGGAAATACTTTTAACGGAAAAACTTTTCCATTAAAAGTATTTCCGCAAAATCATGCCAGTCTAGACGCAGCCTTTGAGTTTAAGGTGCTTCAGACACCCTCCCCCCCCCCCCCGATCCAATGCCCCACCCCTCCCGCAGAGCCAGGCACCCCCCACCCCACAGCTCTAACCCAACGCACCCACCCATCCCCCAGAGCCAGGACACCACCAGCCTCCCCGCTGTAACCCAGTGCCCTTCCTCTCCCCCAGAGCCAGGCACCTCCAGCCCCCCATCTCTAACCCAATGCCTGGGTCTCACTGGAGCTGCCACTGCCCTGCGCTTCTCCCTGCAGGCGCTGGGGCGTGTCTGCAGAGCGGCCGTGAGCAGTCCAGGCACGCGGTCCAAATGAGCCATAACTCTAAGAGCCGCATTTCTTTGAGCAAAGAGCCGCGGGTTGGCCACCCCTGCACTAGTTCCATAGTCAGTAGTCCTTTAGGACTGGCAAATGTGCCTTTATAATGTAATGAAGCACAGACAAACCCTTTAAGGTGACTTTTATACATAATTAAGAATTAAAAATGATGGTAGAAGCCCAATTTTTGTCCTTTGCAGGCCATCTTTTAAAACACAATGACTTTTATAAAATGCAAGGCAAAACACATTCACGTTTCAATTGCTTTCTAATTTCAGAGCAAAATTTATGTTCCGGTTTTTTTAATTTATGTAGCATTCACTAACACCCTGATGATACCAAGATGTGCTTATCTTCAAGCATTGAGTTGTCCCACTGATTTAAGTGCTTGTATTAAGCTTGGGCAGAAGTGTTCATGAAAAATTACTACCAACAATTCTGGCATTAAAAACCTATTAGAATTAATTGCTACTAATGCTTGAATACGATTTAGGTTTTTTCCCCAAGGTGTGTTTATATTTTAGTATTTTTGCTACTAAAGGTCTTGAGAATGGAAGAAAAACTGTAACAATTTGTACTTCATCTCTAGACTGTGAACTTTGATTTAACGAAGAACTACCTAGATTTGATAATAACCTACACAACACTAATGATATTGCTGTCTCGAATTGAGGAAAGGAAGGCAATCATTGGATTGTACAATTATGCTCATGAAATGACACATGGAGCAAGGTAAGGCATTGTATTTTAAAAAAAATTTACATGATTTTGTCTATGGCTGGGCACATTATATTTGTTGTGCTTTTTAGTGATAGAGAATATCCACGTCTTGGCCAGATGATTGTGGATTATGAGAATCCTTTAAAGAAGATGATGGAGGAATTTGTGCCTCACAGCAAAGTAAGTTTGAATACTTTTCACAGGTTCATGGTCATTGCTGTTTGAAAGAAGCATGTATGTGAAACAAATTTACAGTTGATAAAAGTACTATTTAAAAAACATTTCTAGGGAATTAAATTATTGACTTAGCAAGAGATGAACAGAAGAGAGATAATTTATAAATCTTGCCAAATCACTCCTCTTCCCACCAGAAAAAAAAACCTAACCCAAAACTGGTTATGCTTCTTGACTGTATGACAGGTACATAACTTACTGTTCATTTGTAGTATGGTAGCCTAGAGGCCCCATCAGGTTCAGTACCCCAATGTGCAGTAAGACTCATACTTGAAGATTTTATAATTAATTTTAGACATGATGGGAAAAGTGGACACTACTCTATGGGAGAGAAGTAAATGGCTGGCAGGACAAGAGTAACTGCCTGCATAGATGAACTAATGAATAACCCGATGAGTCCAACTTCATTTTTGTTTACTCATGGATTACATATAAAATAAAAATCCTGTGTCCTTTATCTTTTCGTTTTTCATTTTGTTTTAACGTCATCTACCCTAATTCCTTGTATTTTAAAGCAGTTTTCTAGTTTTCCATTAATAAACAACCAGTATCTCATTTCTTCTGTGTGAATTGAAACAGACTTTAGTTCAGGCTTTAATGTAGTGCTTAGCCTTACGAATATTTTAGTAAAAAGTTGTGATTATTGCTAGTAAATGTAAAGTACCAAATTATTAGTGATTAGTTAGTTTTGATGCAAGGGTACATCAAGTCTTGAATGTCAGTGTTGATCTTAGCTGTTCAAGCTGCTGAAAATAGCAACTATTTCATGATGGTTGCTATTGTCATTAGCTGTTCAAGATGCTGAAAATAGCAACTATTTGGCAGGTTGCTACTAGAACAGAATACTCTGCTCATGAAGTGGAATAGTATATAATGGCTGTAGAAAAAGACACACTATTGAGTACATATGTTGGATTTTTGCTAAAATAAAAAAAACCCAAAGCATTGGGTCTTGCACAGTTCTTCTAACTAAACTTTTTTTTATCTTCCTAGTCCCTTTCAGATGCTCTGATTTCACTCCAGATGGTCTATCCCAGAAGAAATTTGTCAGCTGACCAGTGGAGGAATGCACAACTATTGAGCCTAATCAGTGCCCCCAGTACAATGCTTAATCCTGCACAGTCGGACACAGTATGACATTTTACTTTGAGTAATAGAGTAGTATTAAATAAATTGTTCTGTGAAATAATTTTATTGTGTATATATATTTTTGATATTGGATTATATATTATTGGATTTAACTATTTATTTTGCTGACAAGAATTCAGCTTTTCTGAACTATTTTTGTACCAATAATCAGGTTGGTAATACTTGAGTAATTACAATTGCAGTATCCAATGGAATTAATTACCTATAGAAATGTAAGTCTTCCTTTGACTTAGCATTTATCTCCATTCCATGTTCTTGATGATCATCCTTAAATGAAAATATTGTGGATTTTATTGGGTGGGAAGGGTAGAGCATGGAATTCTATGTAGTATTCAGGGTGTTGACGAGAAAACAAACAACGTCAGACTCTAGATTTTTTTTTCAGTGCTTAGTGACTTTGGATGCCTTCATTTTTGGCTGAACATTTTGCACTTTGTGAGAATCACCGCCCCCCCCCCCCCTTATAAGTGTGCCAAGTTGGGCACTCAAAAATATTCACCCAAAGTCACTAATCGCTTTAGAAAATCTTAACTTATTAATTAGTTAGTCTTATAAAAGGTTATGCATTGCTTTGTTTAATTTTCTTTATTGTTGTTTAACCATCAGCTAAATTAAAAGCAATCTAGTAAACAAAAGGAGTTTTCTTTGATTTTGATATTAGGATAAAATCTCCTGACATGCTTTGTGAGAGGGGAAAAAAAATATAAAATTGTTGCTTTCATGTTAAAAAACAACAACCCTATATTCTATTAAATGTGTTCATTAGAATTATTTTTACTATGTATCATTTATGTACTGGAAATCATTCTTTCATACAGATGCCATGTGAATACCTCTCTCTGGATGCAATGGAAAAATGGATTATTTGTAAGTACATCTTTAAGAGATTGTGTGTGTTCCATTTTTATTTCTGCATAGTGTCCATTTACTTTTCAGAAGGCTGTACTAACGCAATTGTGTTCTATAGAAGGTGCTATGACTAGGGGATGGAGATTTTCATGTGTACAGTGTCAGCTTTTGTATGCAGTTTAGAGCATATATTCTGAATTTTATCATTTTTTTCAGATTCTGCCTGTACATTTGTTTTTTGAGTTATTTTTATTAATGGTAACTTAAGCAGTGCCATTAATTAATTCATACCAATGATCATTTTGATGATTCATGCTGTGCTGGGAAATAAAGTGTGAATACTGCCATATTGTCCAGAGTGGCTCACAACTGTGAGTACCAATCTAAGGTCAGACTGACAGAAAACAGGGCAGACACACCAAGCTGGTGGTATATTCTACACTTAGTTTTCACCAAGCCAGTAACAAATGTGAACTCCTTGAGCACTATATCGGTCTTACCCCATGGAGTCATAAACTGTCCCCTTGGATTCTCCAGACCATCTTGTCATTCAGACAAACTGGACTTAGTGATAATGGTCTCACAAACTAAAGATCACATCACATTAGGTTACTTCCAATCCTAAAGGGTTGATCACTTACCCCAGATCAGTTGGGTACACTGGATCTCACATCAGAGACAATGCTGGCAGCCAATTCTCTAGTAAAAGAAATGAGTTACTGTATTTTGCCTGCTTTAAATTATCAATAACAGTAGAGTCAAAGTTTATAAATCCAAAATGATAGCAAAGATGTAGTAATCTGGTAAGTTCCCAAAACTGTTAGGTTTACCCAGAATGACTCTGGAGATCTTTGTAGTCTTGTCCAGATATTCCACTCTGTTAGAATCCAAACAGTCCAGAAATGAAGACTCATTCCTGTGAATCATGTGTTTTTTGTCACTCCTTGGCTCCTTGCATTGAAATTAGCATTTCCTGTTAAAGTCATGTAAGTCCTTTATTGACATTTCAAAAGCTTTCTTTGAAGAGTAGTTTTAGTAACAGGGTTATATATGAATGGAAATGTTAGTAATAGCAAACAAACTTTTCTTAGTTTGCACATGGAGTACATTTTCATCTAAACACTCACTTTTGATCTAGTGTTAATTAATTACATGGATATACAATCAGCAGGTTATAGATAAGGTTGAACTCCTCTAGTCCAGCATTCTCTGGTTCAGCAACATCCAAGGTCTGGCATGACTTTACTTAGACAGTTGTCCACTTATCATGTGTGCAGCCAGTTTCCCACAGTCTCATAAAGTTTGTTTACAACTTTGTTCCTATCCTGGTGTTCTGTGCTGTTATTTAGTTCTAATTTATCCCTACATTTCTTCTAACATCCCAGTAAGCAATGGAAGTGTTGGATGTGCTGCTAGACAATACTGACCTCCCATGGTCCAGCAAATTCTCTGGTTCTGCACTAAGGATGTAAGAAACTAGTCGACTAGTGATGCGATTGGTCATTCCCCCAATGCCTCTATCAGAGAGAGGCAACAAAGGAGGGGGAGCAGGAGCCGGTGCTGGGGGGAACTAAAAAAGCCAGTTCCTCCCAGCACTGTGTCTGAGGGGCAGGAGAGGTAGAGGCACAGCGGGAAATGGCGCAAGTGGAGACTGAAGCAGTCTCCTCTTGCACTGGTTCTGCGGCCATTGTGAGGTGCCACAGGGACACCAGGGGACTCCCTCACTGGTCCCGTACTCCCTGCCTTCCCGAGGCTGCTGGGGCTTTTGTACATTTTAAAGGCTGAGATGCCGCAGGTGATGCCCTTATCGACTAATAAAGTAGTTGATGGAAATTGCATCAACTATTTGATTAGTTAATTAATCTAAATTTAACATTCTGCACCAGTCAAGTCCTGGGGTGCCGGATTAGAGAGGTTCAACCTGTATTAATTACTGTGTTGGCAGCTGATCACAGTAGTCCATTCAGTAGTTCAGGTTTTCATGTTGTCTTGGTATTTCTGCTTTGTGGTACCTTACATCTATCTTGAATTTTCTTTTGAAGTTGGGTTTATTTTGTGCCATGGAATCCTGAACAGTGATGCCACAGCTTTGAACCTTTGGAAACTCGCCCTTCAGAGCAGTTCGTGCCTGTCTCTGTTTCGAGATGAAGTTTTCCATATACACAAAGCTGCAGAAGACTTGTTTGTGAACATAAGAGGGTATGGTATTTTCATTAATATATTAGTTCAGAAAACTGTTTTAATTGCTTATAATGGAGTTACAAATTGTTATTCTAGCCCTGTGCTGTGTTAGTAGGAGAAATATATAACAGCTTTAATTAGTGGTTTTAGAATGTGGAAATGCTGATGGAGGAGAAGTAGGAGGTTAAATTCTCATGGCTGTTTTATTATTGCCATTGTGGTAAAGATGAAAGTTTTTATGATGGAGCTTGAAAGTTTTCATGATAGTTTTGCAAAGGTGAGTTCTGTAGTTGGAAGGCCTTGAAATAAAAATGTTTTCCTTTTTTTCAGAATGTATTTTTCTCATTGTTTGGAATGTCATGTATATCTTAAGATCGTGTGTGTAGTATGAAAAGTACAATGAAATGCAGAGATTTTATATTTGATATATGATTCTATTTGAGTTTGTCCCATAAGTTTTTTCAAAATATACTTCTCTTCAGAGATAATTGGAGATGGAAAAAACATATAGAACCCCACTGTGTTTTATCTCCTAAGTTGGGCATCTGTTTGTGGGCTGCTTTTAGTCCTTGTATATACATCTCTAGTGGGCTGGATCAAAGCTATATCCTGTGTTCCAGGGATTTAGTTTGAATTTACCATTGCTTAAAAAGTTGGTTAGAAAACTATGCATCTGCCTGTTAGATGAAAGCTCTGCATGCATATTTTCAGTATAAGCTATGCCACTCAGGAACATGAATGTCACCTCCTTCAGTGTTGTAATTTATACTAGGAATGTTAAGTTTAGATTAACTAATCGAATACTCGATATGGGTGCCTCCGCCTTTGAACTGTAGCAAGAGCCCTGCCGCGCTCTTGCTACAGTTCAAAAGCAGATGCCCCACAGGGTGTGCAGGGCCAGCAGCGGATGGGCCCCACTCTCCCTGCGGCGCCTGAGCCTTTGAAATGTACAAGAGCCCCAGTAGGATCATTTCAAAAGAAGTCTTGCAGGGAGCGCGGGGACAGCGAGGAGTCCCCCCCCGGCCCCGTACTCCCTGTGGCACCTCTGCCTTTGAAATGTACAAGAGTCCCACTGGGCTCTCTGATAGAAGCAGCAAAAGGAGGGGAAACGACTAGTCACTTACATCCCTAATTTACACTGATCTAGGTGCTGGTGCAGACAGTGCTATGTCACTGGGAAAGCTTCTCCCACTCATATAGCTACTTCTGTTTGCAGAACTCAACAGGAAAGCTTTCTCTTGTTCGCTTCAGCCACGTCTTCACTAGGGATGTTAGATGTTGTGTATTTTAGTAATCTTGTAGCCTCAACAATTTTTAGCCACTGTATCAGAGGCAGCAGTGTGGGATGTCAGGTGGGGCCTGTCCATGAGGAGAGCTGGTTTAAAAATTGGCTCCCTGCGCAGACCAGCTCCCACTTGTGTGCCCCCTCCCCCCATGCTGCTGCTTCTGATAAAAAGCGTGGGGGGGACAGGTGGCTCCATGGTAGCCGATGCACATGGGGAGCCAGCTTCCTGCATATACTGGCTCCCGCCTGCCCCCCCTGCCCCCTTCAGAGGCAGCAGCATGGGGGTGGGGAAGGCAGGCAGCTTCATGGGATCCAACACACCATCTCCCACTTCCCCCTCACACTTCTCCTTGTAGGAAGTGCGGGGTGGAGAAGGTTGCATGTAGCAGTTTGGATTAACCGATAACTAGGCTTATTGTTCAATCATTTAAATGGCTATATGCTAACATCCCTATTCTTCCCTACTGGGAAGATCGACACTGCAGCAGTCGATCTTCTAGAGTTTGATTTAGCGGGTCTAGTGAAGACCCACTAAGTAGAAAACTGAGGGCATATACGCCCCTGACGCCGGTACTGCTCCATTCATTTGCTCCTGTCAACTTCCCACTGTGGAGATGGTGTCGAAGGTCAAATTAAGGTATGTCGACTCCAGCAGTGCAGTTAATGTAGCTGGCATTGCGTATCTTAATTCTGCCTTCTAGGTAAGTATAGACAAGAGCGTCTGCTTTAGAATTGGTGCCTCTGCATTGTTGTAAGCTGTGTAGTATAGTCATAGTCTTAGTTTTTCTGAATATTGTCCTCTTATTTTCATGTCAATTCAGAAATGATTTGGCTGCTGATCTAACTGAATACTTTGGGTTTTCAAAAGGTGTCAGTCATGATCACTGTGCTTTATCCATCTGGGAGGGATTTGAGGTGAGGATAATGTTAGTTATTTAAAAGCTGCAGCTATCTGCAGTAATTTTTGTACTGTCAGCCACTAAAATACTGAAATTCAGCATTTCACAGTGAGGAAGGATGCATTTCAATACATTTTAATGATGTTTACAGATCTGGTATCTCAGATAATCAAAGCTAAAAAGGATAAATATAAAATATATAAAAAACTCAGGAAACTGATCAAGGATGGTTTTCTGTTAATGTTCAGTGGCTTGTCTCATAAATCAGGGCAAGGTAATCTTTATCCACAGCAAATTCCCTTTGGTGTGGAACTACAGAGAGTATAGGGCCCTAGCTCTTACTCTGGCTTAATGCTTGTTGACATTTGGCTGGTTTTTACTTGCAGCTACAACAAACGTATTAATGACATAAGAGAGTGCAAAGAAGCTGCTGTATCACATGCGTAAGTATCTTATATAAAATCACACATACTATGGATTTTCAAATTTGAGTACTGCTTACTTTTGTAAAAAAGTCTAAAACAAAAAAAAAAAGTTAACCATTTTTTTTCTCTGGAGTACATTTTAATGGAACTTTATACTGAGCTAATGACAATTTGCTGTTGAACTGTGCTTGTTGATCTTGGCGTTTTCTTTTTCCTGCTTGAGAAAGGAATCTTCTTGTCTTCTGCTGTTTAAAACAACCCCAAACTTCTATTTGAACGAAGTCCTTAATTGACATTTTTGCTCAGAGTTTTCCTAAATTCAAATTAATTATTGGAGTCCTATTAAGTGAGCTCTGAATATAGCTTTATATTCTTTATTTCCGTGAGCTTTTTTAAGCAGAAAACTATTGTAAATAAAACATGGACTGTGATGTTTTAATATTTGAATAGTTGTAGCTGAGTAAAACTCTTAACACTGACACAGGACCACCACCACGATAGTTAAGATCATGTCATGACAGTTGTTCAGAGATGAGCCTTTCTAAGTTCTTAAAAACTGATCTATTTAGTTGGATTTCTTAGAAATGTAATGTATCTCAAGAAGTGCAAGCTAAGCTCTGTGACCCAAATTTGGAGTCATTTGAGCCAGTAGTTTTGGGGAAAGAAACCCTGGGAAATCCCAACTTCTTAAAAAAAAATTACCAGCACCAGAGTTCAAATTATTGATATGATGGGAGTCAAAATAGTCTCAATCTATAGTGTTTTACCCAGGATAGCACATAGCCATCCACTTTCTATTTGGGAAACCCAAATACAAAACAGTACTTAAGGAAATGTATTGGAGAATATGAGTAGTGGGGGGGTGGTGTTATGCATATGAGGAGATGGATTGATGTGGATGGATGTTAGCAGAGGAAAGAGGTTGGGTTTTCAAGGGAGAGACAGGTGTACAGCACTCCTCGGCCCTCCCACCTCCCGGCTTGGCCACAGCACCCAACCTTCCTAAACCCTTCAGCTATATCATTGCACCCCTACTATCCTGTACTCCACAGCTCTGCTAATGCATTTCTCCCTTTTGCATCTGCCAGGTTGACCAGTATACCTCAACCATTTCTGCCCCCTAGCTGTAGTAGTGCACCGCCAGCTGTGCCCATGCACCACAACTCAGTCTGCCATCCCTTACTCAGCCAGTGCACAATAACCTACGGGCATCTCATTGATCCTGCACCTGACCTTCTCTGCACTCGATAGCTTTGCCTGAGGAAAATGGGAATATTTAATTACATTTTCATAGATGCACAGAAAGCCAGGATTCAGGAGGAAAGTGGTATTGGTTACAGAAAGTGTGTTTTAGAGTGGAAGTGAAGGCACTTGTGTAGGTGTCTCTCACACACACACACACACACAAATGGAAAATAGGTGAAGTTGATAGTAATGAATAGTGATGTTAGATATCAATTAATTGAATAATCAGGTAACCGCATCGAAACTTGGCAGTTACATGATTATTCAATAGTCCCTGGCGGCAGGGCTGGCAGCCAGTGCACTCCCGGCTCCACTCCTAGGGAGCCCTCTGCCACCCTGTGCTGCCGCCTCTATCACACGGCTTAAAAACTGGCTCCCGCCTACTGCCCTGCGCTGCTGCCTCTGAACCTAGGCCTGCCAAGGACAGAGGCTGCTCCGAGACAGCAGCCCCTGTCAGCTGGGAGTCAGAGCTCCCTGCGGACAGAGGCTGAGCTGGCATCCCACAGAGCCTTAGCTCTGCACCCACAAATGTGCATCTTGCACATTTCAGGACTCCCCACTGTTAAGCTGAGTAGAGATTCCCCAAACACTTTAATTAGAGCACACTGATTTAGAGAAAAGAATGAAAAGTTTATTAACGAGAGAGAGATTTTAATTGATGAATAGTAAAGGAATAAAAGTCAGAATTCGTTACAAAAGGAATAAAAGGTAAACACCCAGGCTATTTTCTAAACTGCACCAAGCTAAATGAGATTTGAAAGCAAAAAGATTTCTCATACCCAAAACTTTCAGCAGTCCATACTAACTGGAAAGCCTTTGAGTTAGAACCACTCCTCCAGTTCAGTGACAGTTCTTTGTCTTTCAGTCTTGCTGCTATGAGTAGAGATGGAGAAGTAATACATAGGTCATTGTCTCTTATTTTATACCCTCATCTTCTCTTGGAGGAATACCCCATGAAACCCTACAAGTGGGACAGTCCTCCGAATGACCAGAATGAGCCGGCAGGGTGGGGGTTGTCTCCTTGATAAGTTGTCACTGAGGATCTAGACACAGATGCTCAGAGGCAGCCTGAGGACCCAGACAGGTGGGATGTGTAAGGGAGAGAGGGACAGAGTTCTGCCATTCATTAGCTCATAGCTCAGAAAAGCAAAAACAGAGGCTAATTGAGTGAAGCATCGCTCCTGAGTGATACTTGAGCCTGCCATTTCTAGGTGTGCTTGGACCTTCTCTGCTTCCTAGTCTGCAGCTAAAATCTACCTCAGAATAACACCGCTGGTTATCCAAAAATTCAGTGTTGCCCATCTCCATACAGATAAATGGGAGCATATCATACTTAAAACATGTACTACACTTATATCTCTGTACTCTGGGTATTCCTAATTTGGGAACACCCATGGTAGAGAGGAGGGTGCGCACTGCTGTTCCATCCCCTTCTCAGCTGGGGAATCGGCAGTGTGCAGAGCTGTTTCCCTGAGGCTTTTCCCCGCCATTCCCATAGTGGCGGCGGTGGTGCCTGGGAGCAATGGGGAGTGTAGAGCCATGTGTGCCCCTGGAAGTGGGGTGGCAGGAAAGTCCCCCACATCCAGATCCTGCAGTGCCCTCCCTAGCCTGGCAAAACCTTTAATTCAGCATACCCTGTTTTCCAGGATTGCTAGAATAAAGAGCTTCAAGTGTAATCACCATCTACAGGTTTGACTTTTAAGGGCGAATTAGACTTCTAAAAACTCAGCTTTTTTTCATTTTAAAACCCAGCTGAAAATAATTTCCTGCTCCTTATCTGTGAAGTGCAAAGTTTTATTGGAGCATTTCCATTACAAAGAATTTGCAGCATAGCAAATATTAATGTAATTCAGGAAATTTAGCTCCGTTTTCTGATGGGCGTTGTACTGTAATCAGTGTTTAAGAGAAATACCATATTCTGCACTTGGCAGATGACAAGCTTTTGTGTTTCTTTAAAATCTTCTTTAATGATAATTTATAAATAATACATTATCAAGGAAAATGGACAAGTATCTTATGCCCCAAATTTAGGTTTATTTAACAAAAATAAATGTTCAAGTGACAATTTTTACATATTTGCCCCTGCATTTTTTGAGATTTATACAATATAGCATTGTTATGCTTGTACATAAAAATTCAAAGTAAATGTTTTGAAACTTGAGGTGAAATACACGTTGTGAAGAGTAGACTGTTTTTAAACGTTTTAATTATTTAAAGAGTTAGTAATAAAGATGACTTTTTTTTTAAACAGACTCATGTTTTCAGTTCTTAAAATTTTCTTTGAATTGGTGAAATATGACAGGCAAATATTCAGACCAAGACACTTTTATTTTTAAATAAAATCTTGCCCAGATGAATTCATAGTAGCTAATATTGGATATTGATGACTAAAATGAATTTCATTCTTTGTTTTTTTAATACAGTGGATCAATGCACAGAGAAAGACGCAAGTTTTTACGGTCTGCTCTGAAAGAGCTAGCTACTGTCCTGTCTGATCAGCCAGGCTTGTTAGGTCCCAAGGTAATTGCAGTAGTTACTTTTGATGGGTATGTAGCCTCTTACATTTTCTTTCTATCATCTTATAATCTAATTTTTAATGTGTCTGGGAAAAATGCTATTTTAGAAGGGTAAGATCTATGCATTCAAGTTGCTATATTTAGGAACAAATTGTCTATTGCTGAGCACAAAATAATTGCTATGTTTTTCTTTTCTAGGCACTTTTTGTATTTATGGCATTATCCTTTGCTCGTGATGAAATTATTTGGCTTCTTCGCCATGCAGATAACATGCCTAAGAAGAGCGCAGATGATTTCATAGATAAGTAGGTAACAATATTTAGTGTGGTACTTTAAATTTTTATGCCAAATTAACAGGGAAAATATATTTGAAAGTAAGACTTCCTGTACAAGAATCGTGAGTATATTCATGATTTAGGCCTGTTCAGAAAAGTGGAAAAAATCAACTTTTAATTTAAACACCCAAAGCTGACATTTTCAGCCAAAAACTGACATTTTTAATGACAACTTAAAACCTTGTACAGTAAGTTGAACTTTTAATGCAAAAAATTCATTCAAAACCTTACCCGATGTTGGAAACAGTTGAGAGAGGAAAAACTTGACTATTCTTAGTTTGTGTAAACCAGCTACTCATACTTTTCCTTAAATCACTGTAACAGAAAATTATATAGATAAAAATTAGTTTTAAGCTTACCTTGCATTGTAAAACTACGAATACCCCAGTCCTACGGAGAAGTTCAAGTGATTAATGTTAAATCCGATAGCTCTGATGCTCTTGTACAAAATGTCATACATAAACAAGCAAGGTGGGAGCAAGACACTGGATAAAGAAATGATTCTGATGGACTTGGGGGGGGAAGAGCTCCAGCTCTCTATTAGTCCATCCAGGGAACTTCTCAGTCTTCAAGTGGACTAGCTACACTGGGAATCTCTTCTTCCATGAGAATGAAGACTGAATGAAAAGTTTCTTGAAGGCCTGTTCTCAGTAGGGCAAGCTAACCATGAATCTCTTCACAACAGTGAAGATTGAGCTTTCTGTGCTCTACATCTGGAGTAGGAAACCCTGTCATTGGAACAGTGATCTATTCTCCATCCACTGGAGAGATTCAGCTGATCTATCACATTCACTTGATTCCACAGGTTTTGAGAGAAGATTTATCCTAATAACACCATGGTAGCACCCATTAGCTGTTAACCCATTTTTCCTCCAGCAAATTTTATACGCTGAGTCCATGGAATACTAGAAAAATTACATGTAGAGGCCTAATTCATGGGGGGAAATAAAAAAGCTGTAACAGATCTCTTCAATACTAATACCAAGAAACATACCCACCTGAAACTTATCACCTTACCTAGGAAAAATTACCCTGGTGGGTGGAAGCTTAATCCTGTGCGATCTATGTTAACTACGTGGCCCTTAGCCTTCAGTGTTTGAGGAGAGTCCATTGTGTGTCTAGCCCTTCACTGTCTGAGGGTAATGGAGAACCTGACATCAAGTCCTTGCTGGGTAATTCTTGTATGGAGATGAAATACAATGTTGCATGGACTTATGCTCCTTTTCTCAAATCTTTGGTGTCCGTCTACTTGTTTTTAGGTAGCCATTCCTTGTGATCATTACAGTGAACAGGAATATGGGGAGTTTTCTAATGATCCCTTAAAAAGATGATTGTTGGATAATCCCTAGCTTTATTTGCATGCTGGACAGTAGTTCTCTTAAAGTCAAACAAATTTACCATAAACATTCTTTGTGTTTATCTTACATGTGCCATAAGCTAGATTTGTCTAGTTAAAATTCTAGACTAGGACCTTAAAATTCTAGTAGTTTCACCATCTGGCTTTTGCAAGTCAGTTTTTGTTCTGTTCAGGAGTTCCAAGTGTAAGGAGAGGCCTTTATGTCCTAGCAGAATGACCTTCTTATGTATTAAAGAGGTATACTAAGCACCCATACATCTTCCACCCTTTTGGGTAGAATAGAAAATCTCCGTGGACTAATTCTGCCAAGTAACTGCTTGGCATTCAGTCCACAGCTTCATTTGAATTTAAGTGGATGTTTAACACAGTAACAGATATGGTTTTCGGATAATACTGGGGCCATAATCTAAGGCTAGATCTATGCTAAAAAATTAAGTCTACACAACTCCATCGTTTGGGGCTGTGAAAAATCTACACCCTTGAGTGATGGAGAAGATGATCTAACCTTCCAGGATAGACAGCGCTAGGCTGACAGAAGAATTTTTCCGCTGACTTACCTACTGCCTCTTGGGGAGGTGAATTAATTATGCATATGGTTATACCATCCCTTCTCCTCCTCCTTCCTCCCTCCTCTCCCCTCCCCTCCCTCCCCCCTCCAAAGTGGATCTCTACACAGCAGTGCTACAGTGGTGCATCAGCAGTTATAGCATTTGTGGTGTAGAGATGCCCTAAGATAGTGCTGCTTCCTGTTTCTTTGTATATCATCATCCATTGTGGGTACTGCTTGGGATAGCCTGTTTCCAGACTAGCACCCAGCAAATCAGGAAACATTGATCGCAAAGGATTTTTAACATGGAGTTCTTACCTTTGTAATTATTTGTCGTATTCCACAAATTAATCAATTTGATTAGTAGATGCTACAGAAATTTCAAATGGGATGCTAATGGTGGAGGAGAGCTTCTCTGGAGTTAGAGCTAAAAGCATTCCTTTGGGTCTAGAGTTTCATGTTTTTACCCTTTTGTCCTATTGGTGGCTCCTTACAGGTGAAATGAATATTGTTCTTTGTTCTCCCTTCTCACTGAAAGCCTCCACTAAAATTAAGAATATTTTTAAAAGCTTAAATCTAATAAATCATTCTAAATTGGTTGCAAACAAGTGTTTCACACTAATGGAAAGGGCTCTTTCAATAAGGGTAGGTTTCTGTATTTATAAACTTTTCCCTTTTTTGCTTCCCAAGGCACATAGCTGAACTGATCTTCTACATGGAAGAGCTCAGAGCTCATGTGCGAAAATATGGACCAGTGATGCAGAGGTATTATGTGCAGTATCTCTCAGGTTTTGATGCTGTGGTCTTAAATGAACTTGTGCAGGTGAGAGGCCATTTGTTCATTGTTTTTTGTAATCATGTGCAGGTTTGCAAAAGAGCTTGTTTAGCATTGTCTCTGGTGTGGTATCTAGAAATGCATCTCGTTTGTTTAGAACTTGGCTGCATTTGTGATGCTGAAATAATACATACGGTAAAATAAAACGAAACAAATTAGCTCATGGTTCAGCTTTGTGCTGTAAAGATTGAGCTTTGCTTAGCTTGTTAATGTTTAAAAAAAAAAAAAAAAAAAACCACCCCCCTTCTAAAATTACCTGTTGTATTAACTGCAAGAAATCTCTATATTCAGCTACCAGGTACAAACTGAACTAGGTTAAGACTTCTGCTTCTTCTTTCACCAGCTCACTGGCAAGAACTCTTATAGTTTCAGAGTTGTAAAACTGTGGAACCACTTCACCAGTCCATGGCCTATTCCTGCTTCACTCAGTGTGAAAAAAGAACTTTTAGGGTCTAGATTATGTAGATGGTTTAGATTTTTTGGCTGTATTTTCAGCATCTCTCAACAGTTCCCTTGATTATTCTCCTCAGGAGTAATATTCTTTTGTGCCTTATTGCTTCTGATCTCACTTGAAAATGTTTGATTGTATTTGTCTACATAGAGTTATAAAGCTTGATGCTTCTAGTGACACTCAGATGCTTCTGATTAGATTTTGATAGTATTTTTTTCCTTTTTGATATTTCTTGTTTATAAGATCTCTGGGAAGCACCACAGTGCCCTCAGTTGCTGCCCTGAGTGTAGTTATGAGGTATAGTTTATCAACATAATGGAAATCCCTTGACCCTGTGCTACTTCACAAACATGCTGAATAGGAGGGTGAGAAGGATGGTACTCCCTGGCCCCTTTATAAGCCTGCTGTTGGGATAGATAACCCTGTTGTTCAACATTAACTTCAGGATTGACTCCAGAAATGTTCCATTCATCCGCCAATAGGTAGCATAACCACATCTCAAACATTTCATTATCATCAGTATCAAAGACAGCTAACAGATCTAATAAAATCTCTGTGACCTCTTAGTTCTTGTCTTTTATCAGCAAGAAGCTGACAAATTATGATGGTAGAATCTCTCTCGTCTACCACGAGTTTGGACAATATCAGGAAAATCTGAGGACTGTAGATATTGTCAAAAGTTGCTTTACCACAAATCTTCTCTATTTCACTTCCCCAGACGAGATGAGATGGTAATAATTAGTAAGATGTCTGTGTGGGTGATTTTTATTTGTTTTTTGGAATGAGGGTTGGGGAATAGTTTTTGAGCATGCCCTACTGTATTATCTTGAGGGTCATTTATAGCAGGGGGAAAGGGCTTCACACTTGTAGTAAACATGGAAGCACACTATGGGGTGGCAAGCTATGGCAGCGTGTCAGGGACCCCCCCCCCCCGATCCTGCACCCCTGTAGCAGCAAGAACAGACTCCACCAGCCAGTAGAATAGAGAGGGTTTATTGCTTCTCCAGGATACAGCACAGCATAGACATGATGTGGTTACAGGAGTCAGGGCCAGGATGCCTCAGACCCCTTGGGTTAGGGGGTCCATCGCCCTCAGCACTCAGCTTAGTCTGTTCCCTTCATGTTTCCCGGCCAGAAACTGTCTTGCTCCCAGACCCTGCCCCCCAGCCAGGTGTTCATCTCACCTCCCTTCCTTTGTGTCTCCCCCGGGAAGAGCTTTGCTAACTGCTCAGGTTGGGACTAGATGTCTGGGCCAGTACACATGTGGGTGCATCAGTGGGAATCACACATCGCAGTGCAGGGGAATCCTGGGTTACAGAGCAGACAGCACCCTCACCATGTCACACAAGCGCATGCAGAGGGATTCAGCTTCTATGTCACTTGGTTTGTATAAGAAGCCCTTGTCATAAAACTGTCTTCTGAAAGGACCCTGTATGCTCTTTGGACTCTAAACAAACCCAGTATTGTAAAATGTGGCTCCAGTTCAAATAGAAAGAAATCCTGGGCCAGGATTTCCAGCAACAGCAAAACTCGCATTAACTTCAGTGGATTCTGAGTGTCCTATCAGTGTTGTATTTTAGAGAGCAAGGAAAGACATTTTGTCTTCTGTGTTGGGGAAATTTTAGGTGTGGAACTACAAATGTCTTGAGAGAGAAATTTCTGACAGCAAAGGAGCAAACGGCAACCAAACTCCACTGATTCCTGCCCATCACGGGGGTGCTTAGAGCAACCTTCAGTATATGGAACGCTTTACAATACCTCTGCCTACTAAGTTGCTCTTCGTTTTACACAAGAGACAACCCCAGTACAGTGTAGATTGACATTGATGTCCATAAATACCTTTCCTAATTCACAGGCAAGGACTTTTACCTATGTTTTGCACAGTTCCATTTAGGGATGTTACGTAGTGGTTAATAAGCTAATTGAGTAGTTGATGGAATTTCCATTGACTACTTGATTAGTCGATAAGGGGGTTAGCTCCTGGGGGTGGCACGAGCCGGGACTGACACGAGCTCTGGGACAGCTGCAGCTCGGCCTTTTAAATATAGTTAAGAACCATGTAAGGTGGCTCTGGTTCTCATCCCTACTGGATGTGATAGTGCTCAGTGCCTGTTAGGTTCAAGTTTCTCCATATTTGATATCATAGAGCCTGGGCACATCATAAGCCAAGTAAAATATCTGTCTTCACTGGCTCATGAAAGGATACAAACAAAGAGTCGCAGTGCTTTGAAGCAGGTTCCTCAAGTTCTTCCATCTGCTCCAAAGGAGTTTGTTGAAGTATGTCACTGGAGATGAGGTTCTTCACTGGTGTCATATCTCCTGCCTGTAAGGCACCTTTGTCTGCTTGGGACAGGCCACTAGGACATGGCATGCAGAGGTACCACAAGAAAAATAGTTTATTTTATCAGAGTAGCAATACCTAAAATACCAGTGGCCATGGCTGCACAGCATGGATGGTCAAAATCTCAGATCAAGGAAGCTGATGATTAGAAGATGTGTTTGTCAGTGGGACAAGAAAATGCACACACAGATGCGTGTGTGTATGTATATTTGGAAAGTGACTTTCACTCATCATTGCTAGGGGCATGGGCTGGCAATACAACAGAAGTCAGAATCAGACATCACTAGGTGATTCAGAAAGAGACAGGGTCTTGATTTTCCAGATCGTACTAAGTATGTGAACACTGAGCAAATTATGCAGGTTGGACCTCCCTCGTCCAGCACCGTCAGGACCTGACTGGTCCCAAATGAGGGAGTTTGCTGGACCAGGGAAGGTCAATTCCACTCCTCTGCTGATGGACTCTAGGCTCTCCAGGGTCCATCAGCAGAGGGTTCCCCTGCCCCTCACCATAGGGCTACTGGCTCCCCTGCTGCCAGGGCTCCCCTGCTGCCGGGGCCAGCGAGGCTGCCGCTGCCACTACAGCCCTGGGACTTCTGGGCCTGCCAGGGCGGCTGCTGTCCCTGAAGCCCTGAGACTGCTGGAGCTCCTGGGACTGCTGCAATCCCAGAACTGCACTGCTGTGGGGCTGTACAGCCCCAGGGCTGGCAGGGCTGCCGCTGCCCCCGCAACCCTGGCACTGCTGGGACCGCCGGGGCTCTGCTTCCCTGGGGGCTGTTCAGGCTGCTGAGCTCCTAGGGCTTTCTGGTGCAGCGGGATCACAGATATTGCCGGACGAGAGAGGTTCAACCCGTTTTTCCAAAGCAATAAGCAAAGCAGACAAGTAAAGTAACTTACAGGACTGGAATAGGTAACATGAAAATTATTTTGTTTTTAAAGCTCAATGAAGTTGGAAATTAGTATGATAAATACAATATTAGTGAAATCATTTTCTTCTCCTAGAATATGACAAAGATATGGAATAGAAATCTATAGTGTATTTGGATTTTACTCTTGTGTGACCAGTAGATGGAGCTCACATTTTGCTAATCTGTACTTCAGTCCATACGAGTCCATCCGGTATTTGGATTTGGTGAATGTTGTAGATTTAAAATAACTAGGTTGAGTGTATACTCTTGTAATTATTGAATTTGATAGTGAAAAGCAATAAAAATAAACCTTCACAGTTGTTTACATTTTTAAAGTTGTTTATATTGTGTTGTTTAAAACTGAGTGAATATTTGACGTTACTGATTTAGAATGATTAGGTGCTTCTGGTGTTTAATCTTTTTGCTACTTATGTGTTTTGCACCTGTCATCAGATCCTCCTCATCTATTATCTGGAAAAGATCAATTATATTTATTTTTATTTTTATTTCTTCACATCAACATGCTCTGGAGTAATTACATTTTTTTTTTCTGAATTTGGCATCTGTGACCCCTGAGAGGAGATTTCCTGGACACAGTAAATGACTTTTGAGTATTTGTACAAATGTACATTAAGAATAAACCATGAATGCCAAACTGAAGTGAGGGCATGAAAATAATAGCCGGTAGAGGCCTGGGGCTAACTACATTTAGTCCTTGCCCAGTACCAAAAAACACAGTGATAGGATGAGGTGCTTAAATGGTGAAATCCAGTATCTTTTTAAACTCTAGGACCTTGGTTGAAAACCCAAGAATATTGACCATAATCAGAATTATTTAAAATTTCAATTTTGCTTGTCTTTCATTGCAGTATGATCTTAGTGTTTACAAGAACTGCTGTCTTTGTTAACCAATACTTTATATGTTTTCTGAAAACTTCGTATCTCCTCTTTCAAATGGTATAAACTATTGGTTTTCAACTTTTTTCAGATTGAAAACCACTCATATAAATCATATCTATTTTATGAACAATTAGATGTTGAAATCATAGTTGAAGTGGAGTTAAGGGGGAATCAAGGTGGTCAACTAGTGTTTAAAAGTCTGGCTTACAACTTACCTGGTCCCACTTGTATTCAGAGAAGACAGGTGTCCATCTAGATTGACAGAATACTAGGAACAGAAAAATGTGTAGTGACTGTTGCATGAATGACTAGAGTGGAGAGTGTCTGGCCTTTACCTAGGAGGCTCACAATAACAGTGCATTTTTCAAACATAGCTTAAATCCATTTGCAGCTACAATAGGGACTGTGATTGCCCCCCCCCCCCCCAATCACTGGCCAAGGACAGTTTGCAAAAGTTCACTGCTTCCAGCACTACTTGCACTAGTCTCCTAAAATATTTTGCTTTCTGGTTCTTTAAAGTTATCTTTTTTTAAAAGTTTTTTTAAAGTCTCACTCTGTCTGATGTGTATTTATGAAATTTGTGTATTTGATTATCCTAGCTGTTGTTTCTGTGAAGCCACTGATGTGTTTCCATTGTTGTAGAATCTTTCCGTGTGCCCTGAAGATGAATCAATCATCATGTCCTCCTTTGTAAACACTATGACTTCTCTGAGTGTGAAACAAGGTAAGTCTGTTCTGATAGAGAGCTCAAGCAAAGGTCAACTGAAGCTGAGTCTCCATTACCTTGATGCTCAGGCTTTCTAGTGTTTTAGGATCAGTTGTAGCAAGTAACTGGGGCAAACTCAAGATATTTTTATCTTAATCCCATTTTATAGGGTGGCTGCGTCTCTCCATCCTGCTTCCCCCTTCATCCTGTTTGTTTTCTGTTGTCCTGCATAATCCCATCTCTTTGATACATCAGAGCACATTCAGCAGTGGGAAATTTACTGGAAGGGATTCTGATCTTTAATTTTCAAAACTCAGTATTCAAGTAAATTTCACCTTGCTGTTGCTGGCGCACAGGTGAAATGGGAAAGAATAGAATCTTAAACAGAAGTGAATATGGATGTAAAGGGTTAACCAGTTACTCAACGAGCACATGCCTTACCCAGGATAACCAGGTGGCAGCGGGCGCTCTAGCTGGGCGAGAGCAGTCCTTGTGCGGTATTTTACATCCCGAGAAGTGTAACCTTTATATCACGCAAAATGCCTTTTATTGCTGTTGTATATACGTTATATCATGGTATTCACTGATTTCAATGAACAGAATTTGGAATGCTGCAACACATGAAAGTGATTAAATGCAAGAAGAAGAAAAAATGGTGGGATAATAGCGCTCTGGAAGCATTAAAGATTATTGTCCTCTCTGTGTAAAATGCACAGTGGACAATATGTATGTCATCTTTATTATCTAGTGGGCATGTTAGGGTAATGTCATGCTGTGGTATGTCAAATTCGAGTACAGTGAATAGTACTTCTGGTAGGCATGTTGTTTACCTAAAGGATTCATTCAGTGCAGTCTTCAGTTACCATTGTCGGTGCACGTAATCTAGAGTTACAGTATACTGTATTACTGCTTTTCTTCCATTGATGGGTCCAGAGTCCATTTCCGGAGAGGCAACCTGACCTCTTAGGCTATGAGGAAGAGGGCTGCAAAGCAGTTATGTTGGCCTTATCATATATTTACCCGGCTTAGGATAAACACACAAGCTTTTGTAGCTGCAGCTTGAGAGAACTTTTGTGTTTATTCTTGTTGTATTTCCACATTTTCATTTAGAGTGAGTGTTATTAACTCCTAGAGAAGAACGCTTTATTCACTCAAAGGCAGTTTTCTTCCCATGATTATATATGCTGGATTGGAATCATTTTTAAAAAATTATGAGAACAAATCTGAACTTAATCTCCTAAAGAAAGTGATCATTAAGAGCATTGATATTAAAATTGTCCTTCAAAAATGAGTGAATTTTTGTGCTTGTATTTACTTTTTAAAGATTTTATTTTACACTTTATATTTTTTCTCTCATGCAGTTGAAGATGGGGAGGTGTTTGACTTCAGAGGAATGAGATTAGATTGGTTTAGATTGCAGGTAAGTTTTAAATATAAGTAACTTTGCATGCACGGTGCAAGGAGCATTTTGTGGCTTCAAATTACCTATGATTGCCTGTTTGACTGAAAGGAGGACACCAAGATAGAGTGCTACCAAAATAAAATTTAAGTAGATCTCCCATGTTCTATTTTGTTTTCATTCTTTTTATATTTTCTGTGTATGCCCCTATAAAAACCTAATAGAGTTAACATGGTTTCAAACTCAAGTATAAGAACCCAATACCATACACTGAAACCCTAACTCACCATGAAGTAAACTGGTATCTGATTCAACCAAACAGATTTATAGACTTTTTTTACACTGCAGTGCAATCTGATAAAACTGATTGCTATCTGATAAAACTGTTACTGTGCATTGGACTCATATTTAGATATGATCACCTTAAATCGACTTTATACAATGGTATAGATTGTAAAATCAATTTTTTCAAGATTGGATGGACACATGTTATTTTATCATTATTTTGTCCTATAACTCTGTAAAATACAGAGTGTTTCGCAAATGGAGTAAGCCACTTCCAGGCAGGAAATGTCTACTCTAGCTTTGAATTTATTATAGATCAGAGAGAAAATTGAGAGGGTTTTAACTAAGAATTAAATAATAAAAGTTCAAGCCTCTAAATACTTAAGTCACAGTGTAGTTTGGCCAGCTATATTGACAAGGTGCCAGTGTAAACAACTGTATTATAGTCCATCAGATTGGTCAGCAGATACTAGATATGCCATTTATACTATTGTCTTAATGGCTTTCACATTAGTAAAATGTAAGGGAAGCTTAACATGTGGTTTTGCCTGACAAGAGACTATAAATATGTCGTCATGTTCTGTGTTTGTTTCCATGGTTCCTTAGTTTAGAAACGCCCAAACTATTTTTCCTATAAACGTCAGCATGGGAAACTCAACCCTTGATCTGAGAGTTGCATTCTTTTGGTCTCTTGCATTCTTGTCAGTAATACAGATACTTAGCTTGAAGTTCTGATCCTGATTTACACTTGTACAGCTTTTCTCTTAAATGAATCTGCCTAAATGCAAGCAATGTCAGAAGTTAACCCTACCATTAGAACTTAGTTAACTTATTTGGTGCATGAACCAAAATACAATATAGCTCTCTAAAATAATTAAAACTTACATTTGTTTTTGGGGTAAGTAAAAGCAATTCTGAATACGCAAGGGGAAATAAATCTGTTGAATGACTGATACATGACACAGTCCCTCGCCAATATACAGCGCTACTTTTAACTGTCTTTTATCACACCCCTAATTGTAGTAGTCTCCAAAGCACTTTTACAAATGTAAACTAAAATGCAGGTTTTGCATAGGCAGAGTTTTCCTTCCCCTGAAATATGGCATCTGTTTAAGCCTCACATTGTAACTCCACAGAACCATTTAAACAACAAAGCAAAAAATACTGTGTATCGTAGAAATGTTAGACTATTAGATAGTTTTAATGGAATTTGGCATAGACATGGGTTTTTAACAAAATCAATGTAGACTTTCAAATGTTGAGAAGAATATTCCTAACCCCCCTTGTTAAAGATTTTATTGCAAACAATGCTCTCAGAAGCATTTTTTGAGCAAAATTGCAGATTGTCAAGTGGCAGGCCAGTCATCTTTCTGAGAGAGTATTTTAAAGATAGCATAAAAAGCCTGGTTTTCCTCAGCTGTGCAAAGAGGCTGTAAAGACAAGATTGGAAAAATAGTTTTCCTTTTCATGGAACGAATAAAACACAAGCTCAAAGACATTTTTGGGTTTGGACTCAAGATATTTTTTGGTTGCAGATGTAATATGATTGAAATTCTTAAATTACTTACTCCCTCCGCAAGTAACATTGGTAACAGTAGTAGAATAACACATTCTTATTGGTAATTGCATTTGGCTGCAGCACACTATTTACTTTAAAAAGAACTAATGTCTCTTAATTAGTAGCCTTAATAAATAGAACTTTTTATAAAAACCCTTCTCTACCCAATCAGTAAAAAGTCCAAATCTGAGATGTTAGGTTGCCAAATGAACTATCATTTACCCGATAGTACATTTAAATGCAAAGGTCCCATTTATTTTTAAAAATTCCTGGGTGCTAATATAAGTTGTAATAACTTCTCAGAGGATTAGCCGTATTAGTCTTTAACTGAAAAAGCTTAAATAGTTCTTCAGCATCTTAAAAACTAACAAAAATATAGATGGTATGATACAGATGCAGAACTATTTGTTGTTTTGTAATAACTTGACAGCCATTGATTGACAAATAGTTATTGCATTGTTTTTCAGCCCTTTTCTGTAAATGTATGAATTCCAAAGAGTCATGCTATAAATCCTGCTGTGTAACACACCTTTTGCCAATATGAAAAAAAAGAATTACATTATTTCCCTATGAAAGGTAAAATGAAAGCCAGTAATTAAAAAAGTTAGTTTACTACACCTGCTCCCGAATTTCCTTTTAAATTTTTATTTAATCATTTTTGTACATTTTACTATGTATGTCTTTTATTGCTGTGTGAAAATACACATAAGCATGACTTATGATGCTTCATAAAAACTAAGCAAACTGAAAAATAAAGGAAGTTAGTGTTTCTTTCATCTTAGTTATAGTAATTTTATGTACTTTATAACAATAGCAAAACAATACAATTTAAGACTACATTTATGGACTTAAAATGGAAAGCAGAAAAGAGTAGTTAAAGAGATTCTGTTGGGTATAGTCACCCAGATATGTCATGGCTTTAGGAAAAATTTGCATCTTGAATTTCCCTTAAAATATCTAAGTTGGGATGTTGGCCCCACTGAACTTCTGGAACCGAAGCCTGTTGAAGAAAGAAACCAACTTTTTGTTTCCTCTTTTGCAGGTGAATATTTTCTTCGTTCAGTTTACTCAGCTAGTTTGGTTCTTTGACTTGCTTGTTCATAGTTAACACATTGGGAATTAGTTAAATGAGCAAGAAAGCTTGTTTTTCTTCTGTTAGAATAAAAACTAGTTGACATGGTGAAATTTACATGGTGAATTTACTAGTTGTGAAATCTTGAAATACCTGACCAGAAACAAACAGTTGAATTCATTAATTACACATTATACTTTCATGTATCACTTTTAAATGTAAAAGTTTTTGTTAATTATATTTGAATTTCCATTCAAATAGAGTTTGACACGCATCACAAATGAAATATTAATTTAGTAAATAAAAGCATCATTTACCATTTTCTAAAAAGATTAACATAAAGAATTAAGAATCTGAATAAATGTACATTAAACTATATATTTACACTATGTGCACTTTTATATAAGTATCTTCCTGGTTAGCAAAAAGAGTAAACAAATGTTGCATAAAGGCTATATTTAGTTACATGCCAACATGTTGTAATGGTTACCATCTAATAAGAATCAACCTTTCTTCAGGTAAGTAACTTACATAGAAAATAAACATAATTAAAATAGGCGATTTTAAATAATTATTAAAATCAGTGATTTAAATTCCTTTGATTTACATCGGTGCATCCTAATTCTGTTTGGGAAGCCACATCCCTAATTAGTGTGCATTGTGCACATCCTTCTCTGCCAGGATTTGCAAACTGGGGGGGACATGGCTGAAATGTGTACCTACATAAAACAATGGATGCATGTCACCTTTGATCCAGAAGAGACTCCTACATCCAGAGTCCTCTTTCAGTCAGTACTACTTCAAATAGACTCCACACTGCAGGGTTCATCAGCAACAGGAAAATGCAGCCAAAGCTTAATCCAAGTAAACACTGGACACACTAATGTAGGCCACTTCTGCATCTTGTCCATCAGCCCCTATCATTACACCAGAGCCATTATCCTTACCAGCATCAGGGCCAACTAACATGACAAGAGCCTCAATACTGATGACCATGGCACCAACAATTTAATGGGAGCACTGGCACCCCAAGATAAAGGTGAAACCAGTACGCGCAAACGTGGCAGCAAACAGCGTGGGCAACACCTAAAAAGAGAGACGGACTCATCTCTGGAGGTGTGCTAAGTACTGTACCAAGAGGGGAACGATGCTGGGCAGTCTGAATGGCCCTGGCAAAGACCACCATGTTGATTACAGATCTCTCATGGATGCTTCTGAATCCATTCTACGGAATTTTATGCCACAGGGCTGATGCACAGCACCAGAAACAGGCCTAGAATGTAATCACATGGCAACACTATAAGAGTGCTGCTCTTTGTCCTCATCACTGGACCATGTCTTCTCCCCATGATACCCTTCTTTTACCCTACAAAAGTGACCCTAGAACTGGTATTGGAGATTCCTCTCACAAGACACCAACCCAACAGTTGTTCAAATTGCAATGGGCCATCCATCCACAACTGAGCCAGTATTCATTGAATAAGCCACATTAGCTATCTTGGTGACCATCTTCCCAAGTGTCCTATAGCAGATCTCTCTCCTGTAGATTCTGGAAGAGGAGGAGATCAGGGTCAGCAGTTGCATTGCAACCTTAACTGCTGACCCCAGAGCCATACATTGGCACCTTGGGAGCTGAGTGTAACAGAATAACAGCAGCACTTCCTGTCTCTACCAAAGGAATCATTCTTATCACTCGCTGAAACAGTTAAACCAACCCTTGCTTTGTTGGTTGACTATTTTAGTGCTTTTCATGAGCTCTTATCCTACATCACAGGGACTCTAAACATTGAAATAGTCATACAGGAGAAATCTTATAAACTCCTATAAATATGCTGACCATACCCCCCTCCCACTCCATAGGATGGTTCACTCTCCCCATCAACGAGAGCATACTGGAGCCAGTCACGTGCCTCTGGCAAACATCAGACACTATTTAACCCATGTTCGAACAGGTGGTGAAGTTATCTGGTGCCCCTGAAAACTAAATAGTCTTACTCCAACCCAAACCTGGGAAGTTTGGTACTTGCAGAATCATCATGAGAAGTCAAAATTTGGCAAAAAGCCTGCCCTGTGGACAAGGAATCCAAAAAGTTTAGACCTGTTTGAGTGTAAAAGTTAGTAACCTGTCTCACTGCAACTCTGAATGGCAAACTATCAGAGTGGTTTGCCAAATATAGCTGTCTTTGGGAGCCATTTTACCCCATTCCATCAGGCTAGGTGTAATATCTTGATGCTGGATGTTGTCACCTCTCCCATTCACTTGTACATCCGTCCCACTACTCACCTCTTTCCAGTCCCTCTTACCAATGCTTTGCAACCTTTTTTACAGCTCCTGTGCAGAGTAATACAGAAGGGGGTTGTACTCTTAGTAACTCCTTATTCCAAAGAAGAAAGGAAGTCTTCGTTTTATCCTAAACCACGGGAGCCTGAACAGCTCTGTATGCCTACTCATATTCATGATAGTAATGTTTGCCTTCATCATTACACTCATATCTGTCCAGACTTGGATGACTGCCTCATGAAAGGCAGGTCAAAGCAGGAGGCAGCAATGAACCTTAAATGTGTGATGCTCTTCTACATCTGGCTGGACGTCTTCATAAGCTAGCAAAAATCCACTCACACAATTGTAGAGGATAGAGTTTACAGGAACCTGGATCTCCAGTTGATCAACTAGAGATCAGGAAAAAAACAACATACCTGCTCATGGATAGGTTCCAGTCATTGCAAGCACTCATATTCCAATTCACAATGGAACGAGCTACCATCAGTGTCTTATGTCCACCAGGAATTTACTGTGAGATGGCTAATGCACGTGAGTTATCATGCTCTAGCCCCCATTTCTCCCCCCCCCCCCCCACACACACACATTTTTTGTTAAGACAAAGTCCATCATGGACCAGTTGATCATGCAATAGTCTCACGCCTACCTCATTTCACTGGCTGTTTCCATGCACACACCGCTTCTGTACTTTTTAGCCCATACTCTGTTTGTTGTACAACTTGATACTATCTCACAATCTACATTCACCTCCCCCCCCCCCCCCAAATCCTGAAATCATCTGACTTGCTAAGGGAAGGGGGAAGGATATCATCTTGTTGCAAAAAGTATCTCAGCAGTGGTTTTACAGGAGCACTCTATGCTCTGCTTTGTCATTATTCCTTTGGTCCAGAAACTTTGCCCCAGTGTTGCTGTCATATTGTGCCTTCAAACGGGAAATGATGGCAAGACCTTAATATGGACATTTTCTTGTAAAGGGTTGTGGGGTTCTAAATACAAAAAAATCGGGTGGAGATGGAGACAGGGATTTACTCTAATCTCCGATATTTTTAAAAAGCCTGGGTCATATATATAATTGTATATTTTAAATGACATTGGGCTGAAGAGTTTATTATAGATGTAAGAGTCTTTAATATTAAACTACTGTCCTTATTCTGTTATGTCCTTACAGGCTTACACCAGTGTGTCTAAAGCGTCACTTAGCCTTGCAGACCACAGAGAGCTTGGAAAGATGATGAACACAATTATTTTCCACACAAAAATGGTAGATTCCTTGGTGGAAATGTTGGTGGAAACATCTGATCTTTCTATATTTTGGTATGTCATTACTCCGAGACTAGAAGTTTGCTTTATAACGTTGGTTATTTTATGCCCCTTACATTTGCAGTTTTTAAACAGCATATCATCTCGATGACACAGCAATGGGAGAGTGGATGATAGTTACTGGTTTTGTGTTTACAGTGACTTTGTCCAGCAGTGATTTTGTGTGTGTGTGTGTGTGTGTGTGTGTGTGTGTGTGTGTGTTTCTCTCATTGAAAATATATATAGCAGAGAGATGCCTGATTGATTCACAGTATGTAATCTATGGTTATCCATCATTTGCCTGGCTGAACTGGAGTTGGCCCTTAAACATGGAAGTTGATAAGGCAATAACTTTGCTTTTTATTTACTTATTTACAGTATGCGGTGCATGTATCATAAGGATCCTGGCTAATGAATAAATTAAACTATATAAAACTCATTAATCAGTGTCAGCAAAAATAAAAACACTCTCCCACCTCAGAGTAAGCTGTTTAAAGGAATCCTTTGTACAGAACAGTATTATGGAAGTTGGAAAAGGCTTTTAATCAGCTGCAGATTGTAAAATATAGTTCACCCTATAGTAATTGAGCATTAGAACTTGCTTCGGAGCCATATAGAAGACTATAAACACTTCGCAATCCTGCCCTCACAGTGTCAACTTCAGAACACAATTTTACCCTTCAGGTCTACTGGGAGGAGGAGAACAAAACTGGTTTGTGGTGCACAAGAGTAGGGGAAAACAAGAAAGCTTTTAAGGCATGCTTTTTGTCCACTGTTTTGTAAAGAATAAATTGGATCAGGTGTCCAAAACTTGGACTCGAACTGGTGTTTCAAACTTATATATGATTTAGAAATGCTTTTATTAGCAGAGTGTTAATCAGAAATACCTCTGTGTCGGAGGCAGCAGCACAGGGTGGCACCCATGTCGACAGAGGTTGCTCCATGGCAGCCTCCCTTCCCTTCTGTGGGAACCAATACACACGGGGAGCCAGCAGTCGATAGGATTAACCGATAAGCCCAGTCCTAGTTGCCTTTGCTACAATTGCACCTTAACTTGCGGTGCAAGTATACCCTGAGTGTAGCACTATCAGGCAGGTTTTCCAATCCTTTAAGCATTGTCATGGCTCATGTCTGAATCTTCTCCAGTATTTCAACATTCTTCTAAATTATGGATAGTGGAACTGGGTATAGTATTATCGTAGAACTTACACCAGTGCCAATTATGAAAGTAATATAACCTCTCTAGTTCAACCGAGTTTTACCCAGATTATGTAGCTGAGGATCACAGTACACATTAGCCTTTCTGGCCTTAGGACTACACTGGGAGCTCTTGTTGCGCTGATTATCTACTATGATGCCCATTATCAGAGGGGTAGCCATGTTAGTCTGAATCTGCATAAACAAAGATAAGTCCTGTGGCACCTTATAGACGAACAGATTTATTGGAGCACAAGCTTTTGTGGGCAAAGACCCACTTCGTCAGATGCATGAGGTTTTTTTGTACGCAGCATACTAAATGGCCCAGATTTCTCAGTATCTATGACATATAATTTTCATTATTTACCAGTCTCCAACCTTTATCATCTGCAAACTTCATCAGTTATGATTGCTATTTAATGATTTTCTCCATGATCAGGAAGATAGCACCTGGCCAAGAGCCTGAAACAACCCTGCTTGTTGATTTGCCATTTAAAGTTACACTTTGAGGTCTCCCAGTTAACCAGGTTTTATTCTGTTTAACATGTGATGTTGATTTTTTGTTTATCTGTTATTATTCTAAACATTTTATCAAGTCAAATAATAGAAGTCCAAGTATATTATGTCAACCCTATTTTATCAACCAAATCTATAATCTCTTAAATTTAGCTTGACAAATTTTGTTTTCCATAAACTCATGTTGATTGGCTCTTGTGCATGCTTGCTTCTCCTAAATTAAAAAATCATCCTCCTTTAATTATTTGAGACTTGTTAGCTCTCTGTTTTGGTTGTGCTGTCAACGTTTTAATCTAGTTAGTATGGGTAACAGTAGCAGTATAAATGCCATGTCATGTGTTGGAGACAGGCTAGTAACAAGAGTTAGGTACCCAAGGTCTGTGGAGGTTTTGGCTTCTAGAAACCTAAACCACCATGTCTACAATGCTATTATCACCAGAGCTAGTCAGTTAGCACCTTTCTCTTGCAGTATGGACACGACTATGGAATTCCCCATGTTGGATGCAACACTTTCTGAGGTCTAAAATTGTCATGTATAACTTAGAAATTTCCAGGACATTTTAGCCTAAGATGCATATTACACTCATATTAAAGACCTCAGTGATGATGCAGCTTTTATTCCTATAAATTACACATAGGTACGTTAAGGATCCTATTCTGTTATTTTGCAGTTTGTAGCAGGCACCAACTATTACCTAATCTCGTGCTACATTTGTTAGTGCAAAGTTATTCAAGATCCTTTGCTTCCACGTTATCAGTGACTCAAACAGGTTGTGCCATTTTTGACAATGCTATTCCCCTCTCCTTTTGCCCACTAGGACCTTCCTAAATAGCTTATAACAATTGGTTATTAATATTCCAGTCTTGCAGATTTTTCCACCAGGTTTCATTAGTAGTAATTAGATTGCCTTCATGCTTATAGATGGAAAAGCTCCTCTAGTTTATTACCAAAACTCTTAGCAAAGTGGTATAGGATTTCTTCTTTTCATGTATCTTGCTTAATTTTGTCTTGATACCTTGATTTTGCACTAAATTAATGCTTATTTATTCTCTTTTTAACCTTTCCCTTTTAAGTTTAATGCCCTGAAGAACACATTAGACTGATATTGAATCAATTTATTAACAAGGACATTTTATTTGATGGAATATGCCTACATTAATGCAACAATAAAAAAATAAACAAGAACCTCTGTGGTGGAAATAAAATAATTTTAGTCAATTCTACAAACTATAGGGAAAGTTGTATCAATTTTGATGGTTATATATACTAGGGTTGTTCACAATTAATGTGGCACTTTGAAATGGATTAAAAACTGGCTAGCTGATCTCAAAATGAATGGCAACAGGGAATCATTGAACAGGTGTTTCTCATGGGGTGTCTCAGGAATCACTTCTTGGCCCTGGCACTATTTAATATTTTAACTCTGACCTGGGAGGAGAAAAAATCAGTACAGATAGTTTTCAGATTATACATATCAGGGAGTGGGAAATGAAGAGCTCACTTATAGAGGGATCGAGATTGCTTGGTAAATTGGAACTAAGCAAGTTTCAGTGTGGCCAAATAGGGAGGTTGTACATCTAGGACCACCCCACCCCACCCCACCCCTGACACACAAAAGCTGTTAGGAGCTTTAAAATTATAGTGTTTCATAGTGAGAAATACACACTGAATACATAGCTGTTAAGCATTGCAGTGACATTTCTGTTGACTAAATGTGTGCACGCACTCACTCTTACCTGTTAGAAGATCTGTGTTTTCTTAGAAATCTAACTGTAATCATTAGACAGTTTAGAGGGGTAGCTGTGTTAGTCTGTAACTAAAAAAAAAAAAAAAACCCCTTAAAAAACAACAGAACTGACCAGAAAATATATAGATAGTATCATGAGCTTTCGTAGGCACAGCCTACTTCTTCAGACGACAAATATGGAGCAAGAGGCACAGAGGTTGAATTATAAAGCAGAAAAAGAGGGGAGAGGGGAAGGGGAAAAACATTTAATTGACAGGGTAAAAAAAAAACCCTTTCTCCTCTCTCCTCTTTTTCTGCTTTATAATTCAACCTCTGTGCCTCTTGCTCCATACTTGTCATCTGAAGAAGTGGGTTTTGGGTTAGTCTCTTAAAGTGCTACAGCGCTTCAGGACCATTTGTTGTTTAAGGGTTTTTTGTAACCTGTAGAGGTAATCTGAAGACAATGTTACAATGTTCACAGTATTGTTTGCCAAAATGTAACTGTTATATTAGATTAATATTAAATTTTAACTTCTGTTTCTAAACAGTTTTTATAGTCGTGCTTTTGAGAAGATGTTTCAGCAGTGCTTGGAGCTGCCCTCTCAGTCGAGATATTCTATTGCATTCCCACTGCTTTGCACTCATTTTATGAGCTGCACCCATGAGCTGTGTCCAGAGGAGGTAATTTCTAAATACTTCTATGTATGTGTTCTTGTGTGATTTTAATTAACTATGCTGCCTGCTTTAAAATATTTTCAGCTAATTACCAGTTAAACTATACCACGCTGGTTTATCACTGGACTGCTGCATCCTTTATACCATTACCTTAGTTTATAGAAATTATTATTCAGATTGAATAAAGCAAAATATAGCAACGTTGATCAAAGGCTGGCTTATTAATAATTAGCAGCTGTTAGTTCTTCACTCATAGATCTTAATCCACTTCACCAAGATGTTATAAGTGTTGTTATTGCTATTTCAAAGAGAAAGAAACATGGGCCTAGTCTAGACTGGAAGTTCAGCTCAAACTTAGCCGCATTAGGTCAATTTTCTAAATGAGTCCACGCCATCAACCCTGTTTGATTGATTTTAAGGGCCGTTAAAGTCTATTTCTGTACTCCTGCTTTCACGAGGAGTTACGCTTAAATGTGCCCTTGCATGGTTGCCTTTGCATTAATACAGACGCAGCACTGTGAAAGTCAACATTCTTGGCCTCTGGGAGGTCTCCCACAGTGCCCCGCGATGACTGATATGGCCAGGACTTTCAACTCTACTGCTTTCCAGGTGAACAGGAACAACCCTGGCAAAATTTGAATTTCATTTCCTGAATGGCCAGAATGGTGAGCAGACGTCCCCTGAGCAGAACACCTGACCATGAGTTCCCACAGTTGCAGATAAGCACCAGCTTGGAGCATGCAGGAGATCCTGGACTTCATTGTTGTGTGAGGAGAGGGATCTCTCGCACTACATGCAGAACCGCAAACCAGCAAAAGAAACACAGACATCTGTGCAAAGATCACAAAGGGCATGAAGGAGAGAGGCTATGCCAGGAATGTCCAGCAGTGCTAAGTGAAAATAAAGGAGCTGAGGCAGTCATACCAAAAGAGGCAAATGGATGATCTCGATCTTCACTGCAAACATGCCATTTCTAAGAGCAGCTGCATATGATCCTTCAGGAGGACCTGACCAGCTTCCCTAGCAAGTCTGTGGATTCCTCCCCAGACACTCCCTTAGGCAGCCTCGGGCAGCAATGTAGAAGACAGCGTGGAGGAGGAGGAGGAGGAGGAGGAGAATGGTCAGCAGGTGAGCAGAACAACTGATGTCACTGACAGCCAGGACCTGTTTATAAGCTTGGTGCTAATCCCTTCCTCCCTGGATATCTCACAGTCAGGCACTGATCCTGGGGAGGGCACGTCTCATTAGTTCATGTTTATCATCATGCTACAAATGGGTTAAAACAATTGGGTGTTATCTTGGCGGGGGGGGAGGGGGGGGATCACTCTGCCTATATAGCAGGGTGAAGAGGTGTCCTCAGAACAGCTTAAGATGTCTGGAGATGAAGCGGGAATCCTCTCTGCGTATCTCCATAAAGCTCTCATAGAGGAATTCTTTCATCCTTCTCAGATTTCTGGGAAAGCCTGCCTTATTCCGTCCTCCATAGTAGGACACCTTTCCACGCTAAGTCAGCAGTAAGTGGTCTGGCATTATTGGAGCACAAAACATTGCAGCATAAGGTCCAGGTTTCTGGCTACATTCAATCAGCATCTCTGTGATTCAGAGAAGACTGATATCGTGCATGGCAACCTGGATGAATCAGAGGAAGCTTTTAGCTGATGCCTCTGCACTAAACCTCCATTTGTTCATCCCCAATGAAGCATGGCTTGAGCCCCTGCCCTCCCAGCAAACCTGGACCCCTTACCTCCTCCTGGCCACCAGCTCATGTGGGAAGTGAAGTTGCACTC
This sequence comes from Pelochelys cantorii, assembly GCA_032595735.1. NCBI lineage: Eukaryota > Metazoa > Chordata > Testudines > Trionychidae > Pelochelys > Pelochelys cantorii. Next base: position 50,698,886 of record CM064332.1, on the reverse strand, counting down.
TCCCAGCAAATGGGAGGTGCTGAACACACAGTCCTTGTGTGAGCCCCTGTGGGTGGGGAGGGAGCCAAAAGGCAGCCTCACACTCAACTCCCATGGATGCATCACGAAGCAAATGACTGTCCTCACAGTTATGATCACGCATCTCCTCCAAAGCTCCCGCCTTGGAGTCCTTTTCGGCCCTTGCTGTGTTCCCTAAATAAAAATGCATGATTTCTGAGCAACGGTCTATTGCTTGTGTTGAAGGGGGGAGGGGTTTACAGGCAAGCACACTGAATGCAGGGATACCTCATTGAGAGCAACATACATGACTCTCCAAACTGGCCATTCATAAAACTGTGTTTCAAAGCCTGTCGGCTCTGCACTGCCTCTTGCTGTGCTTTCCTTATTGACCTGCTCAAGATCCCTGGCTAGGTGCTGTGCCTTGGCCACCCACCCTGAGAGATACATTTCCCTCGTACTCTCATAAATATGATGGAGTATCCTACAGGCTACCACCACAATGGGAATGGTGCATTCGATGAGATCTAATATAATCAGTTTACCAGAATCGCTGTCCTCTGTAGCAGAAGTTTATTAGTAGCTTTGGCTACTTGGATCACAACAGCCCCCACTGTAGATTCCCCATTCCCCTTTGATTCCCAACTGACTGGCAGCTGTCTGGCACTGCAAGCTTCCACAGGGCAATTGCCACATGTTTCTCCATTGTCAGAGTGGGTCTCATTCTGGTATTCGTGCTCTTCAGGGTGAGGGAAAGCAATTGGCAAACTTCCATGAAAGTGGAAGTTTCCATGCATATGGAAGTTTTGCAGCCACGGCTGATCATCCCACACCTGCATCACAATGCAGTCCCACAAGTCTGTGCTTGTCTCATGACACCAGCACCAACATTCCACTGTGTCCAAAAACTCAAATGCCAACGGTATTTGCCAGTTGCTCAGCTCAAGTGTTTTCGCAGAAGAGTATGTTCATAGCCTCTCAAGATTCATCCTCATTCCAGCATACTCTGGACATACTCCAGCATTACGCACACCATGGTTAATATCATTATCCTACTGCTTTGCTCAACGGGATCTGCAATGGGTTCCATGCTTATGCTGCTATGGCATCTGCACAGATAATCAAGGGAAAAAAAGGTGTGAAATGACTGTTGTTCTCAGAGGGTGAAGGAGGAAACAAGTGCATTATGGGATGCTGATGACGTACTCAGAACCACCTGCTGCACAGTTTTGGTCCCAGCGTGTACTGGGAGCATAACCCAGAATGCAAAGGGGTGCAGGCACTGTGGGATAGCTACCCACAGTGATTCGCTCTCAAAGTTGATGGTAACCACCCTACTGGGGACATGCTACTTCAAACTACGTTGAATTCTTGCACACAGTTGGGACATGCATGGTATATCATTTTTATCTGGTTATAGATGTTAATTGCAGTCATATGTCCATTTCAGATGTAAAAACTGTTGTAAAAGGTTTGTAAGCATTTAAAAACTTACATCTATATAATGTAAAAAGAAACAACAAGCTGATATCTCTCTGTGTCTTACAATTATAACAATTCATCTGAAAAGTACTTATAAGGCACTGGCTCTGAACTATAGTATTGTGCAAGCATTAATTATGCTTTGATCTACGTTTGGATAGAATTATAAAGAAAAGCAAGTGAATAATGCTGCTTAAATAAACCGAACCTTTGTTAAAACAAGGATGATTCTCACAGAATTCTCTCTATTTTCATGGTATAATGAAATACATCCTTCAGTACACTCAATATAATTTAAATGGCTTTGGAATTACATGAGGGACAAATCTGCCCCTTTTTTGATGTCAGGAGAAGGATTCCTTAGCACTGATCAGGTCTAATTTGAAAACACCTGAATGTATTAAGAGGTTTATTGAAATATGCAAGCCATTCTTTCTTCTCTCCACTCAGCTTTAAATAGCTACAAACTTTATTTACATTGGAAAGCCCACAAAAAAGTTTCCAGGAAAATTTCCATTCAAGACAAGAAATGTCTTTCAGAACAATTTATAGTAACGGTAAAGAGATTCAGTCGCTGTCTCCTCTACTCTACAGTAGTTACTGTAATTTTAGCTATAGCCAGAAAATGTTGCTACGGGCGAACACACAGCTTGAATTTAGTACAGGAATTGTACAATTTTGTCACAATTACCAGTTTGAAAAATTAATCTTTATTATACTGTATAATGAATGGTACTGTGTTACAAAGTAAACATTACTAGTGAAAGAAGGTTTTCATTGAAGCATAATGGTGTAGCTATGCTGAGCAAAAGCCAAATATGCTGAATTCCTATAAGCAGTGTACAGCAGAACTGCATGGTGGATCTGTTCAGTGGCATGAGTGAAACTAAGCGTACAACAAGCAGAATCCCATGGCAATGAGTTTGAGAGCCTGGGTCTACAGACTTGAAGTTGCTCTACAGTGCTAAAACCAGCTATGTATCTGTTGTGGCGGGGGCTCAAGGGAGAGGTGTGAACTGGATTCACTAGTCTAAAAGTTGTGAATATTTTAAGTGTTTTCAGATATGCAGTAAGGGTTTTTTTATCTGTAGTTTAAAATGTGTGTTTGGGATGTATAAACACAGTAGATTAATCATTCTGCTTTAATGTGAATCTGTTTCAAATATTTGAGCCACTATGACATACTTCGCTGAACTCCAAACTTGTAAGGACTGTAAAAGTTCATTAGGCATAACAAATGCTGTGAGTGGTGGTGGTTCATGCCTTACTTCCCTAACATCCCAGCAGGTCACGTGACCAAAAGTAACACACACAGGCCCACAATGCCTGAGTTCTGCTCTTCTTCTGGCTGGTACTGTTAATGTTACAAATATTATTTAGTGGGGCCTCTGAACAGCACTATCACATAGTTCAGTTTCATTATCTGCATATTACAAATGAGAAGCAGAGAGTGATTTTCCCAAGGATACCGGGCCAATCTGTGTCAATCAGAAGAGCTTCTGATGTCCTTGACTAGACTGTAGCAATATGCAAAAAGTAGAAGGAGGGAGCATTTGTGCTGCTTTAAGGTATGAAGAAAGTGAAGGAGCATTTAAATTAAAGCTTTCTCTGTGCTTTGGGAATTTTGACAAAAAATACCCCCTTTTAGCAACACAGCTCCACTGACATTCAGAACGCTGTTAGTCTATAGCTCTCTGGCTTTGACGGTTTTCAACAGCTATTGAGGAGTGGTGTATGTAACTGAAGAAATATCAGTGGATCTCACACGTTTCCACATGCTTGAATTTAGACAGTAACTTTAAGCTGTTAACAAATGATATCTCAGATAAGTTTTGGATCTGTCACTGCCTGTGTGGGAATTTCATCTGTTTTTAACAAATCTTGGGGATTAAACACTTCGTTTAAATGCATTTTATAATGCTCCCTAGCCACCAGTTGACCTACTCCAGAGGTGTGTTGTTGCTGGTATTTGTAAAGATGTGTGACCTACGCCACTATAAGCTATGGCTATATTTTAAACAAATAGAGTATTTAATTGGGTGCCTTTGTAACCCACACGGCTAGTGTGGTTCACTGTCCCATGTAGTGGCACTTAAGACCACTTACAGCAAGAGAAAAGAGCAAGGGAGCTCTACAGCCTGAGTTGAGTGCCAGCTGACTTTATAGCTCAAGCTGTAGAGGCTCCTACACTAAGCTTCAGAGGTTCAAGGTTCAAATCCACCTGGTGATGCTTTCACCTTCTCTCCTGACTTCAATAGCATTGATAATTCATGGAGATAATTTATCACAGGAAGTATCAGAGTAAAGCTTGTCACATTTTTTTTTTTCTTTCAGTGCATCTTATGTCAGCCACTCCTGGTTTATTTTTCAACTCTAACAGACCAGAGATGGGTTATTTCCCACCAGTCAGTAATTATTCTGGTGATTTGCACAGGACTCAAAATGCGTAAAATAAACAAAAACCTCAAAAACCTCTTTTTGGTCAGATATGAACAAAAAGTAGCAAAATGGAAGAGAGATGATAATTCCAGGAAGTCGATCAGTCTCTTTGTTTTTCCATGTCCTTTGAAAATGTGGAGTTTTTTTAGATTGTTTTTATTGTAATATTCAAGCTCTGTAATATACTGACTGTCTGGTGTGTACATGCATGCATAGGAGATACTTACATGGGAGTCACTGCCCTCCAGTGGCTAGCCAATAAAGAAGATATGGGTGTAGTCAGCCTGTGGAACTCCTTGCCAGAGGAGGCTGTGAAGGCTAGGACTATAATAGAGTTTAAAGAGAAGCTAGATAATTTCATGGAGGTTAGGTCCATAAAAGGCTATTAGCCAGGGGATAAAATGGTGTCCTTGGCCTCTGTTTGTCAGAGGCTGGAGAGGAATGGCAGGAGACAAATCACTTGATCATTGTCTTCGGTCCACCCTCTCTGGGGCACCTGGTGCTGGCCGCTGTCGGCAGACAGGCTACTGGGCTAGATGGACCTTTGGTCTGACCCAGTACGGCCATTCTTATGTTCTTATGTTTGTCTTGTTACTACTACTAGTGCAGCTAGAGAATATCTCCCTTCGCTCAAGTGATGGAAGCTCCATTTTTGGAGCTAAAAGACTAAGAGTTTAGTCCTAATTCCGCTATCTACAATATATAGATTTGTTGCAGGTGTATTGTAGGGTTGGCAGAAATTAGGAAACCTTATTTTTTTTTTCTTTTTTTGATAGCGACATCATATTGGAGATCGCAGTCTTTCCTTGTGTAACATGTTCTTGGATGAAATGGCTAAGCAAGCTCGAAATCTTATCACAGATATTTGCACAGAACAGTGTACGCTGAGTGATCAGGTGAGAATTATTTTTTTGTTATAAATAGATTTTATTCATTTGAGAGTTCTGAGTAGCTTGTAGTTCAATTCTACATGTTCTGTAAATGTTGGATTTAAAATAAATATTAAACTATGATTATTCTTAACTATTGAATTAGGTCACTATACTTACAGTGAGGATGCTAAGCATGGGTATTAGATTATCAGGGAGGTGGAACCTTGGATTTCTTCCCTTGGCTATTTTGTGAGTCTAGCCCAGGTCAAACATATTATTTTATTAAACAGAAAGTATTTTTTATTGACATTCTGATTTATTGGTTTTTTTCTCATTTTGTTCGACACAATCTGAATTTTTAATTTTTTTCCTCAGAAAACAAGGATGAAAACGAGTTATTTGCCCACTATTCTCTTCTATTTATTTCTTAAGTGTTCAGCCACTCTAAGATCATATTCATAGCTGTACTCCTAATTAATCAGTTTTCCTTTTGGGCATATCTTGAAAATGAATGAGGATGGGATGGAGAATTGTACACTCAACTAAACAATGTATCAACTGTGCACTTCTTTGTGATGAAAACTCCACCTGAACCATAACTTTATTTTTAATCTGATAGTGTCTACTTTTTTTTTCATCCTTTTTTTAGTTGCTGCCAAAGCATTGTGCCAAAACAATCAGTCAAGCAGTGAACAAAAAGTCAAAAAAACAGACCGGAAAGAAAGGGGAACCAGAGAGGGAGAAACCAGGAGTAGAAAGCATGAGGAAAAACAGATTGGTGGTGACCAAGTGAGCACCTTCTCTTGCTATTTCTTCTTCCTCGTCCTATGTTGTCACCAGTCCTTTTGTGTAAACATTGATATTTTTGTGTTGATTTACATGGTTAATTTTAGAACCATTAATAATGGAATTTTTGAATAGTCTCTTGAGTAAATTTATAGCCATGTTTTTGTGTCTCTCTCCAACTCCATTAGCTGTGTGGAAAAGGTGGGGCTTACACTTACGGATCTTTTAATCTGCCCCTTCAACATTCTCTCTCCTGGGCAACAGTATTTCACCTAGCAGCTCTGCCCTACTCTTAATTTTGGCTAGCCTGTGGGGCAGGAGAGTAATGTCCATTGTATGTTGCCACCAAACTACCATTTAATGTCCTGATTTGCTGAAGAGCTACATAAAGTGGGCTGAGAGACCTAACAAGCACGTTGGTCTCCTTCCATCCTTTGCATCCCCACCTGTCAGGGAAGCTTCTCTGAATAGCAGCTGCGATGAGGAGTTGAAAACTATTTCCCTTCCAGAATTTTAAAGATGAGGCTGAGTTGGAAGATAAACACAAGGTGATTTGGGAGCTTATGAATAACAAGAGAGAAAAACAATGAGATAGGAACCACACAGCAGGAGAAGAGTGTGCCTGGTGAAAGAGACAAAAATGCCAGGATGAGGGGAAAGGAAGTAATAGTGCTTACCATTACAGTTTGAAGTGCTGAGTATGGGTGAGCACTTCGTGAAGGAAAGCTTGCTGCTACAGTCATAACATTAGGGCATGAGTGGAGGGGTGGACGGAGAAGGCTTACTTTAAGGTTATGAAATTAGCTTTAATCTTAAGAGTTTTAACAACTTTTAATGGTTATGACATTTAGTCTCGTGAAGAGATTTTTGAGTTACAAAATATAAGTTAAGAAACCCCCCTAAAGAAATTGTTCATTTTGGTGAACTGTGCAAAATCTTTTTCATCTACATGGTATAGAGCAACACACAGCAGTAGTTTCCTGTGCCTGTACCTTTCCTTTGTCCTGAAATCTAATTTTAAAGTAACGAGGTATGAAAAGCTGCCTCATACAGTCACTGCACTCTAACTTGTTTTCAAAGGGTGGAGCTGGCCGACCTTACTTAAATGAAAAAGGTCAGCCACACTCCCCAATAATAACGTCAGCTTGTGTTTCTTTGAAATGTTTTTGTAATTTCTTATGTAATTTGTGTGTCAATTTTTTTTAAAGCTTAGACAAACTGCACACTGCACTTTCCGAGCTCTGCTTCTCAATCAATTACGTACCAAACATGATTGTCTGGGAACATACATTCACCCCAAGGGAGTACTTAACATCTCACCTGGAAATCCGCTTTACCAAGTAAGAGACTGCAAAATTGGTTTTTACTTAGTCAAAGAAAAGAAATAATTTTTATTCTCACATTATAAATACCGTGTATCTATTTCACAAGACTACCCCTAAAGTGAGCTATAACTCTCTAAAATAGCAAATTCTAATAACTAAGATTCCAAATCAATTAGAATACATATCCAGGCATACAAAATGTTGGCAATTTAAAGAAAATTTTTAAATTAATTTCCTCTGCTTACCTCCCAGATTCTGAGATCCTACTTCCATATTCTTTATAGGAGCTCATGAGTACATATCCAAATAGTACAGAGATTCTCTTCACGCTGCCACATCCCTGCAATGCTGAACCTTGTTTTCAGTGTTTGATTTTTACCGGTGTTTGGAGGGAGGACTTAGAAATATGAACTCAAGACCTGGCAAGGAATCCAGGAGGAAACTTTCAAACATCTTTTTTATATTATTATTATTATTATTTTAAAAGTGCTGTGGGCTGGTGTAGTGGATGCTTGATGCACTAATAGGTAGGTTCTTGGCTTGGGTTTTCTCTGCAGGACATGGGTGTAGCAAAAGGTAAATTTCAAATTCTGGTGAAAATTTCTCATTGTAAAAGCCATCCCTATTGATCAAGCAGGTTGTCAGCTTTGGTAAATTAACTGTATGTTGTGTATTTGACATAAGGTTTTAGGGGGTTTCTAGAGATCAGGACATGGCCTGAGGATATTCTTGTCTAGAATGTTCTCTTGATACACTGGGAAGAGCTGATGGCATAAAAAGGGTAAAAACTGTTGACTTTTCATGAAGTCTTGGGTTTAAGACCCTAAACCACGATAGTGCTCTGTGTAATTTTATTTTATTGCCTTGTGGGTGGGTAGCAAATCCACAAAAATGCTCACTGGTGGTTTTGAGCATGGCAGCCCTAAGCTAGAAATAGGATTTGCTATTAGAAGACTGCAGTGTCTTAATTTTTTCTGTTTCTGATTTTAAGTGGTATTTCTTGTAGAGGCCTTCAGAGTATCTTAATTTAAAGGATTGATTTCCTATCCTATATAAACATGTTAGGATTTACTACTTTAAGTCTTATATATCTTTTTGTGGTTGAACTTTTGCTTATATTGCTATGGCAGCTTTATTCTGTCATGTAACACTTCCTCTATAGTTTTATACAGTAAATAGAGCTCTCTGACTATTTACTGTATAAAAGCCTAGTCCTTTGAGGTCCTGAGCATACTTGATGGGTTATGCCCATTAAAGTCAGTAGGAATGGAGAACACTCAGCATCTTTCTGGATCAAGGTGTAAGTGGGAAGCTGTGCTCTAGAGGATGAAGTGTAGGAGTATGAATCAGTCTGATATGCAGTTCATGCTTAGTATCATTAGGTGATTTGGGGAATTTGGGAAATCAAGTTTTACCGCAGTTTTCCTGTCTATTAGGGATCATGATGAAAGTTAAGATTCTGGCACGAGTTTATTTTTTAGTAAAAATCATGGTCAGGTTGCAGGCAATAAACCAAAATTCACAAAAGCCTGCGAATTTATAGTCAGCAGTTGTAGTGAACCCACACCCTCTCCCCTCCTCTTCCTGTCCCCCGTGCTTCTGCACCAGACCTGCTCCAGCTAGCTGCACCAGACCTGTCCCAGAAGAAGTTACAGAGGTCTGGAAAATCTCAGAATCCAAAACAGAGTTATGCCCTTAATAATGATTACTTAACTTATATAAAGAACTCTAAGTTCCATGAATAGAAAGCACTATTTAAGTGTCATGTATTTTTCAGTGCTTTTAGTAGGAAATAAAAATTACTTTTGTGGCTAAATTCGTATAAACAAGAAATGCATATGCAAAGTCCACTGACAGATGTTTAGAACTAAAATAGTGAATGCTAACACAATTGAAGGGGGCATGGTAGGCTGACACTTCCTTATGTAGAAGTGGTATCTTTTAATCCATTTTTAAAACTGAATATCAGGAAACTTCTTAATAGTGAGATGGAGTAATAATTTTCCAAGAGAAGTGGTAGAAGACCCATTAAATGAGATCATGAAAATTAGATTTGGCAAACTAATTATAGATATGCTCTAGTCTTGAAAGCAATCCTATACTTGCACAGAATGGATTTGATTATTTAATAGGACTACATTTCTAACATAATATAGTAAAACTCCAATAGTCTGGCATCCAATTGTATGGCACTCCCAATAGTCCGGCATCAAAATGGCAAGAGCCTAGCGAGTGAGCTTCGGCAAAAATCGAGTCACAAGGCAGCAGCTGAAATGAGCGAAACTGGACGGGACCGAATCAGTCTGCCACTGGCATTGTGAGATGCTGGACAGTACTTGTGCTACTATAAAAAGGGTTAAAAACACTTTATATGCAGTATATACTGTGTGTGTGTGTGTGTGTGTGTGTGTGTGTGTGTGTGTGTGTGTGTGCGCACACACACACACACAATATATATATATATATATATATATATATATATATATATAAAAAAAAATAAAACCAGCTTATAGTACCTCCTGATAGTCCGGCATATCTGATAATCTGGCACCATCTAGGTCCCAAAGGTTCCAGATTATCAGAAGTCTACTGTACATTGTTTTGATTCAGGAAATTAAATGCTAGGTTGCCTTTGTTTTGTAGTGAATGTACATTACATCACAAACTAATCTGAGGTGCCAGCATGAGTTAATTCTTTTACTTTGAATTTTGTTATTACTGAAATTTCCTTTTGTGCTTATTTTAATGATAAAATTAATTGTATACCCTTTTTTATATATATATATCAAATATGTAGTAGCCCAATGTCTGTTACTCTGTAACACTGAAACGCTGGCTATTCCCTCTGGGTGGCGCTGTTGCCACCCACCTCCTCGGGGGTGCTGCATGGGGAGCGCAGGGCCCAAACGGCCACTTGCGCCGCTTGCTCCTGCGCGGCGACCTGGCTGAGTGGCGCAGAAGTCAGCCGAGCGCCACGGCAGGAGGCAACAGCGCTGCCCAGAGGGAACAGCCAGGGGGCAGAGCCTGGACGAGCGTGCATCTCTGATGTCAGGAAAGGGCGCCAGATTCAAAAGGAGGAAAGTGGAGCAGACACAAAGAGGAGAACGGAGAAGGCGGAGAGAAGCTGGAGGACAGCGAGAGAGAGTGAGTGAGAGACATACAGCAGGAGGAGGAGAAAAGAAACACAGAGTGAGAGGCGGAAGAGGGAGAAGAGAAAGAGAGAGAGATGGGGAGAGAGAGGCAGAAGGCGGACAAGAGCTGAGAGAGAGAGAGGGTGAGGCAGTAGGAGGAGAAGAGAGAGAGACGGGGAGAGAGAGACAGAAGGCGGATGAGAGCTGAGAGAGAGAGAGGGTGAGGCAGTAGGAGGAGAAGAGAGAGAGAGAGGCTGCTTGCTTCCGTGCGGCGGCCCAGCTGAGTGGCGCAGAAGTCAGCCGAGCACCACGGTGGGAGGCGAAGGGGGGCGGAGTGGTGACGTACATGCCCAGGGGGCGGGGCCTGGACGAGCGTGCATCCCCGACAGAGACAGCGGAGAGTGAGAAGAGAGAGAGAGAGGCAGAAGGCAGAGGAGAGCTGGGAGAGAGAGGGGGAGGCAGTAGGAGGAGGGGGGGAGAGAGAGACCGGAGGCTCAGGAGAGAAGACCGACATGGAGGAGAGACCTGAAAATCCCGTCTTATGACGGGCTAATTGGTGTGTGTGTGTGTGTGTGTGTGTGTGTGTGTGTGTGTGGAGGGGGAGGGGGGAAAAAACTATGGACATAAATTGTAACAGAGTACAAAGAGTTTGTCTTGAAGGATATTCCTAAACTTAAATATGTGTTTATATGATAGATAATTAGTTTCTCTCATGCAAATGCATTTTAGAATCTTTATAAAGTGTTTTCTTGAGCAATCAGATTTGTTCTGGACCTATGGTTCCCTAAATGTCTTCATAGTAGGTTCCCTGAGTGTCTTCAGTAAGTGTTTGTGTTAAGAATTCCCATAAAATGTTATCGAGAATGTGTGTTATGAATACAATATTTTTGCTGATTTCTCTTTTTGAAATGTGCTATTATGTCTTAAATCTCTTTGAGATATTCAACTAGAAGTTTGACTACACAATCCTTTATACAGGCAGGAAGAATTAACTATTTCTTAATTTCATTAAAATACAAAGGTAACACTTTTTTCTTTTTCAAAGGTCAATTGTTGGAATGACTATGTATAATCAAGCAACACAAGAGATTGCAAAACCTTCAGAGCTGTTAACGAGTGTCAGAGCCTACATGACAGTACTCCAATCAATAGAAAATTATGTGCAGATTGACATCACAAGAGTATTTAACAATGTTCTGCTTCAGCAAACCCAGCATTTGGATAGTCACGGGGAGCCAACTATTACCAGTTTATACACAAATTGGTAGGAACTTAACATCTATTGTGAGCTCTCTTTTTTTTACATTTAAATACACTTAAAATCTAATTAAACTGGATAGCTTGCATCAGGATATTGGAATTGTGTATTGTCTGAACACTTGCAAATTTGAAACAAGATAGATTTACTCTTTCTCCAACAATTGCTGTTAAAAAGCAGTCTAAAACTCACTGAACATGAAATTCTTCTGGTTGCAGAGGGTAAGACAAGGTCTTTGCATAGGTAAGCCATTGAAGTGGGACTTAAATTGTGTGTAAGCCTTGTGCAACGTCCTTCTGCACAAAGAATGAATTTTATTCTTAAATAACGGTGCAACTTTTTTAATGTTAAGAGTAGCATGGCATCATTCTCATTGAACTATCATTTTTACATAATTTTTTTTCTTATCCTAAGGTATTTAGAAACCTTGCTAAGGCAAGTCAGCAATGGGCATATAGCATATTTCCCAGCAATGAAGGCATTTGTGAACTTACCCACAGAAAATGAGTTGACGTTTAATGCTGAAGAATACTCTGACATATCAGGTAAGCTTTCTGTGACATGGCTGTAAGTACTCCTTGTGAGGGCTGTTTTTTTCATGTGCTCAAGACTAAGTTTTAGAGACATTGTGGAATACCAATATGGTTTTTAAAGAAATCCTCCATTGTACAGAAGAATTTTATTGTTTCCATGTTTTCTCTCCTTGCTGTTTTTGTATTGTTACCCAGGGGGAAAAGAATCTAATTTTTCCTATTCTTACTGAAACAGTTACTGGCTTTATATATGTGATTAGTTGTAAGAAAAAGCAGGAGGTAAACTTACTTCTCCTGTGTTTTTTATAACTTAAGCTTTATTGTGTATCCAGTTTTGAGATTGCTCTGATAGAATGGTATTGCTCAATGTATTATGTCATTAAATCACTGCAAAATAAATGTTGGCTTAAAGAAAATTGTTTTTTTTCTTTTTTAGAAATGAGGGCCCTCTCAGAACTACTAGGACCATATGGCATGAAGTTCCTAAGTGAAAGTCTTATGTGGCACATTTCCTCACAGGTTGCTGAACTTAAGGTAATTATATTTTGATATTTTTCCCTATGCACATTTTATTTAAAGTGCCCAAGAGTGATGCTTTGCATGTTACTTGCTGAGTATTACCATACCACACCACAACTGAAAACAGATGACTATTTTTTCTCATTCATATCAGTCATCTGTGAATGCACAGTACACTTGAATACATCTCTGTATCATATTCTCTCAATGGTTGGACTATGTCCAAAACACATTTTTAAAAACCTTTTCCTTTAACATTAAGAGCCTGCTACTATATTAGCTTATCCTGCTCACTTTGCACTTAAATTCAAGTATGCTTTATTTTCTGTTTTGTTATTTTCAGCTCTCTAATTTTTTGACAAAAGTATCCGTTCCCGTTTGAATGATTTCCCTTTGAAATAGACCCTGAATTTTGTTCAGGTTGCTGAAATACCTTCTAAAATGCAAGCTATCCTCGAGGATTTGAATAGTCTGAGTGCTCGGGGACTGCATTATTGCACTGCTTTCCAACTGACTACTAAGACTTGTACAGTGTACAACTTAAGAGCCTGTTCTAAAAAATTACATCTACTATTACCTTTTTATTATACAGAGCAGAGCCTAGCCAGGGTGCATGGAAGTAGTTGCACCCCTAGAAACTCTGCAGAACCTGTCCTATGGGTCTGGACCAGCTCCTGACTCCACGCACTGTGATCTGGCACGCAGACTGCCATGCCAAATCTGAGTAGCACTGCAACCCTGTATGCCTTCTTATTGCCCAGAGCAGGAAGCCAGGTCCAGCCCCATGGGACAGAAGCTACTATTGCAGAAGTGAATGCATGGTGGGCTTGCTTTCCAGCCCTTCCTCCCTCTTCTGGTCCTCCCTTTCACAACTGATGTTAGCATTGCAGTGCCCGGGCAGAGGTGCTGCTGTGGGTGGTTGGTACTCCTGCGTCCCAGCAAAGTGAAGAGGAGAGAGAGGACTGCACCCACTAAAGTGCATGGTGCAGCTGCTGCCGATAGAAAAGCAACCTACTGTGGTTCTCTGCAAAAGTTGAATGGAAATTAACACTGTAAATGGGTATGCATGGAAAGTTTCTTGCATATTCAATCAAATTCACGTAAATTAACACTGAGGCTATGTCTACACTGGTGGGTTGTTGTGCCAGACATATGCAAATGAGGCTAAGCGTGGAATATCACTGAGCCTCATTTGCATACCTAATCAGCTGCCATTTTTGCGAAAGAGGCTCTTGCGCCAGAAGAGCTGTCTACACTGCCTCTTCTGGCACAAGAAAAACCCTCTTGCGCAATGCAATGCTGTTATTCCTGAAAATAATCAGCAGAGTGGCATTGTGCAAGAGGGTTTTTCTTGCGCCAGAAGGGGCAGTGTAGATAGCTCCTTCTGGCGCAAGAGCCTCTTCTGCAAAAATGGCGGCTCATTAGGTATGCAAATGAGGCTCGGCGATATTCCACGCTTAGCCTCATTTGCAGATTTTTTCTGGAGGATCAGGGCAAAACTGGGAGGCAAGGTCAAATCAGTATCTTAGATGCCTATATACAAATGCGAGAAGTATGGGTAACAAGCAGGAGGAACTGGAAGTGCTAATAAATAAGTATAATTATGACATTGTTGCCATCACAGAAACTTGGTGGGATAATACACAATTGGAATGTTTGTATGGAAGGGTACAGCTTGCTCAGGAAGGATAGACAGGGGAAAAAGGGAGGAGGTATTGCCTTATATATTAAAAATGAGCACACTTGGAGTGAGGTGGAGATGGACATAGGAGACAGAAGTGTTGAGAGTTTCTGGGTTAGGCTAAAAGGGATTAAAAACAAGGGTGATGTCATGCTAGGAGTCCACTACAGGCCACGTACCCAGGTGGAAGAAGTGGATGAGGCTTTTTTTAAACAACTAACAATATCATCCAAAGCCCAAGATTTGGTGGTGATGGGGGACTTCAACTATCCAGATACATGTTGGGAAAATAACACAGCGGGGCACAGACTATCCAATAAGTTCTTGGACTGCATTGGAGACAACTTTTTATTTCAGAAGGTTGAAAAAGCTACCGGGGGGAAGCTGTTATAGATTTGATCCTAACAAACAGGGAGGAACTGGTTGAGAACTTGAAAGTGGATGGCAGCTTGGGCGAAAGTGATCGTGAAATCATAGAGTTCACAATTCTAAGGAAGGGTAGAAGGGAGAACAGCAAAATAGAGACAATGGATTTCAGGAAGGCAGATTTTGGTAAGCTCAGAGAGCTGATAGGTAAGGTTCCCTGGGAATCAAGACTGAGGGGAAAAACAGCTGAGGAGAGTTGGCAGTTTTTCAAAGGGACATTAAGGGCCCAAAAGGAAGCTATTCCGCTGTGTCGTAAAGATAGAAAATATGGCAAAAGACCGCCTTGGCTTAACCACAAGATCTTGCATGATCTAAAAATAAAAAAGAAGTCCTATAAAAATGGAAACTAGGACAAATTACAAAGGAAGAATATAGGCAAACAACACAGGAATGCAGGGGCAAGATTAGAAAGGCAAAGGCACAAAATGAGCTCAAACTAGCTACGGGAATAAAGGGAAACAAGAAGACTTTTTATAAATACATTAGAAGCAAGAGGAAGACCAAGGACAGGGTAGGCCCACTGGTCAGTGAGGAGGGAGAAACAGTAACAGGAAACTTGGAAATGGCAGAGATGCTTAATAACTTCTTTGTTGCGGTCTTCACCGAGAAGTCTGAAGGAATGCCTAACATAGGGAATGCTAGTCGGAAGGGGGTAGGTTTAGAAGATAAAATAAAAAAAGAACAATTTAAAAATCACCTAGAAAAGTTAGATGCCTGCAAGTCAACAGGGCCTGACGAAATGCATCCTAGAACACTCAAGGAGCTGATAGAGGAGGTATCTGAGCCTCTAGCTATCATCTTTGGAAAATCATGGGAGACAGGAGAGCTTCCAGAAGACTGGAAAAGGGCAGATATAGTGCCCATTTATAAAAAGGGAAATAAGAACAACCCAGGAAACTACAGACCAGTTAGTTTAACTTCTGTGCCAGGGAAGATAACAGAGAAGGTAATTAAGGAAATCATCTGTAAACACCTGGAAGGTGGCAAGGTGATAGGGAACAGCCAGCATGTATTTGTAAAGAACAAATCGTATCAAACCAATCTGATAGCTTTCTTTGATAGGATAACTAGTCTTGTGGATAAGGGAGAAGCGGTGGATGTGGTATACCTAGACTTTAGTAAGGCATTTGATATGGTCTCGCATGACATTCTTATCAATAAACTAGGCAAATACAACTTAGATGGGGCTACTATAAGGTGGGTGCATAACTGGCTGGATAACTGTACTCAGAGAGTAGTTATTAATGGTTCACAATCCTGCTGGAAAAGTATAACAAGTGGGGTTCCACAGGGGTCTGTTTTGGGACCGGCTCTCTTCAATATCTTCTTCAACGATTTAGATATTGGCATAGAAAGTACGCTTATTAAGTCTGCAGACGATACCAAGCTGGGAGGGGTTGCAACTAATCTGGAGGATAGGGTCATAATTCAAAATGATCTGGACAAATTGGAGAAATGGTCTGAGATAAACAGGATGAAGTTTAATAAAGACAAACGCAAAGTGCACCACTTAGGAAGGAACAATCAGTTTCACACATACAGAATGGGAAGTGACTGTCTAGGAAGGAGTACGGCAGAAAGGGATCTAGGGGTTATAGTGGACCACAAGCTGAATATGAGTGTGATGCCGTTGCAAAAAAA
The DNA here is from genome assembly GCA_032595735.1 of Pelochelys cantorii. Lineage (NCBI taxonomy): Eukaryota > Metazoa > Chordata > Testudines > Trionychidae > Pelochelys > Pelochelys cantorii. The sequence goes on along the minus strand of CM064332.1, from coordinate 50,682,796 downwards.
GCAAACATGATTCTGGGTTGCATTAACAGGTGTGTTGTGAGCAAGACATGAGAAGTCATTCTTCCACTCTACTCTGTGCTAGTTTGGCCTCAATTGGAGTATTGTGTCCAGTTCTGGGCACCGCATTTCAAGAAAGATGTGGAGAAATTGGAGAGGGTCCAGAGAAGAGCAACAAGAATGATGAAAGGTCTAGAGAATATGACCTATGAAGGAAGGCTGAAAGAATTGGGTTTGTTTAGTTTAGAAAAGAGAAGACTGAGGGGGGACACGATAGCAGTTTTCAGGTATCTAAAAGGGTGTCATAAGGAGGAGGGAGGAAACTTGTTCATCTTGGCCTCTGAGGATAGAACAAGAAGCAATGGGCTTAAACTGCAACAAGAGAGGTTTAGGTTGGTCATTAGGAAAAAGTTCCTAACTGTCAGGGTAGTCAAACACTGAAATAAATTGCCCAGGGAGGTTGTGGAATCTCCATCTCTGGAGATATTTAAGAGTAGTTTAGATAAATGTCTATCAGGGATGGTCTAGATAGTATTTGGTTCTGCCATGAGGGGAGGGGACTGGACTCGATGACCTCTCGAGGTCCCTTCCAGTTCTATGATTCTATGATATTTCTGGCGCAACAACCCTCCAGTGTAGACATACCCTGATAGTGAAAAAGTACATTTAATGTGTACTTATAGTAACTATTTCTCGGTGAACATTCTTAAGTATCTCATACTATGCTGATATTTTTGCCAGATAGCAGCCTGTTTATGTCAATAGACCGTGGGCTATAACAGTTATGCTGTTCATGTGACTAACCCCTGTAATATTGAAATTTATGGAGTTATTAGCAATTAAGTAGCCATATGTAGTCCTTTTACATATGTGTGAGTTTTTTTTATTGCATTTAGTGGTGTGTTTCCATGTACTTGGAACATACTGCATGATAGATGCTGGCTTACTGTTTTTAAAAACAAATAGCTTAAACTTTCTGAGAATTTTATTTCCAATCAGATTTGTTCTGGAAAAAATCCTTTTAGAATAGCATACTTCTTTTAAAGCGTGCGTTCTCTCTGTCTGTGTGTCTCCTCTGTTTTCCTTCATTATTGTGAATGTTGGTGATATTGAATTGCCAGAGAGTGTGATACCCTTATAAAATATGATGTTAAACTGAAAGTTTGCCATTTCCCTAAATAGTGTTCATCAACCCTGATTAAAAGGGACCTACTTGAAATTAGGAGTAGGTACTTAATTCTTAATGCCCATTCAAATCCTTGACCTTTACACTAAGGCTTTCTAGGGGCAAGCAGTTCTTTCTAGGGTTTTTGTAGGAATGACACAGCATTCTCATTATGTGAGCCAGTCGTCTCATGAATCATGAACAGTAACAATTTTTGGACACTGTCCAAGTGGGTAACGTCCTGTTAAAAATTTCTCAAAACTCTCCTGGCCATGCATAGTAAAATACGTTCATACAGCCACCAAAGCAGTTTTTAAAACGGTTGAATTCTGATGATTTTGAGAGGTTTTCTGAGACTACTAAGGATAGGGTTTCTCAGGGCACATAATATTTTTTCCTCAGCTTTCATAATAGTATCCTGTTTGGTGGCAAAATTAAAGAATAAGTGCTCATCTCACTAACCAAAGTGCAGCTTTGATGGAGCTAGGAGTAGTGGAGATGTCTGGAGACGTCGCAGCTAGGGTGATGCTCAGTGTGTTTCCTTTGCTCTCCTCCTTCCACTTGCCTTTAGCATGTGTGTGTGTGGGGGCGGGGGGGGGGTACTTTCCTTCCTCTTCACCTCTTTCTCCTCTCTTCATGATGCAGCGCTTAGGTAGGAGGCTGAGGTATCCTATGCTAGCTCAGGGCATTGGAGTCATTGCTGTTACACGTTGCCCATGTCAGTGCCCATTCGTAAGTTCCTATCTGGAGGAAGTGAAGTGGCTATTGCTTGTTGCCTAGCTAAGAAGCCATTTTGGCTCCGTTTCAGACTCTCCCTTCACATCCTTGAATTGGTATATTAGATCCCTTGAAATGCCTGGGGTAGCTGATAGCTATTCTGAGTAAGGATGTTAAAATGCGATTATCTGGCTAATCGTATAGTTGATACAATTAGTCCGACAGCAGTGTCCCCTATCTGATAGAGGCAGCAAGGAGGGGAGCAAGCGAATAGTCGAGACACTACTCAACTATTCGATAAGCATTTGCTTATCAGATAGTCGACTAGTGGCTAACATCCCTAGTTCTGAGGCTGTTCCAGTCTTCCAACCCGGAGCGTCCCTTCCTCTGTGCTCCTGTTTTCTTTTTCTATCTTCCTTGTGTGTTGCAACTTTGGTACTACTTTCAGGGACAAAAAGCACTAGACTTTTAAGAGTTAAAGCGGTGTCTAGAAAGAAGTGGGCATAATCTTGCCTCCACTTAATTGTGTGCAGAGCTACATGAAGGTTGACTTCTCCATAAGAAACTCAATTAACATGTAAGACAGTAGTTTTGTCTCTGAAGATAAACAGCCGAACGAATCATCATTCATTCACTGCAGCTTCCATTTTTATAAGAGTAAAATAACCTCTTCTTGCTTGTGGTTAGAGCATTTGAGGTAACAGATGCCTCGCTAGGTGGTACAAAAATGTCTTGTTGGATGCCACAAGTTCAACTTTATATCTGTGGTTATGCCACTTCACAGTCTTTCAAACCCCATATAATTTATATATTTGGAGAATAATTATTACACTTGCATACTTGCTACAGAGATCTCTAGCTCACATGTGTTTATTTAAGGATCAAAGATAAACCCTTGCATTTATATATTGTTTCAGCCAAATTCTGTTTGACATTCAAAGGAATTCTGGCTTTCTTTTCAAGTTGACTTACTGCTTGAGACTAAATTGCATGGATTTAAATAATCTCATATTTCCTTTTCTTTAATACTCTGTTGGAATGGGAGTCAAAGAAAATAATCTTGGGAAAGCTGTGCTGATATTTAACGTTTGAATAATTTGAGGGCCATATTATATTTTTAAAAAACCCTCTTGTTTTACATTAAAATGTGACGCTATCAACTTTCCTGAGAAACCCTGCTTTCCAGTTAAGGAAGCTTCCTAAATTGACTGCAATCCGAAAGTCACAAAAGCATACATCTAGTGGAAAGAACAAGGGAGTGGGTCACTGTGATAAAAAAGCTATTGAGATGTGAATGATTAGAATATTATTGGAGTGAAATAGAATTAGTACAGCACCTTTATAAAAGGTATATTTGGTGAAATTTTATTCTAAATTCATTAAACTCATTCTGTGATGATATAATTTCAGAAGAATGTGCAAACTGCATTCCCGTTAGCAGCTTTTCCTCTCTTGGTCATTCATAACTCTTTGGTGTACACAGGATTTACCAGACTAATCCTATAGTTCCTTCAGAAGAAAGATAGAGGGAACATCTGGATTCCATGAGCTTGATTTCCTGCTTGCCAGATTGAAATGTCCTAAAGCATGCACCTATCTTTTTAACATACTGAGATCTACAACTGACCTGAGGTCTTGCTTCTCTTTTTAGAAACTTGTGGTGGAAAATGTTGAAGTGCTAACACAAATGAGGACCAGTTTTGACAAACCAGACCAGATGGCAGCACTCTTTAAAAGATTATCATGTGGGTACCTAGTAATTTTGGTGTTTGTTAAAATGTTTTTGGTCCCTGCACTTGTCTGCATTAATGAACTAGCATTGTGAAAATGATCCTCTGTATGTGAATGTTAAAATGTAGATTTCTTTCACTAGAGTTTAGTCATAATGTATGTGAACTGATTAAATTTTAAATTTTATCCAGCTTGATTTGTAAACAAAAAGAGATTTCAGTGTAAGTTAGTACATAAGCATTTGGAGGCCATCATACAGAGGGGGTAAAATGGATCTTGTCATCCAGCTGTCACATTTATTAGCCATAACTATACTTCTTCATAATATATACATATAGAAGTACATGCATGCAGAGCAGAACTCGAGAAGATTTTTGACTCTGTTGTGGTATGATGCTGCATCCTTTAGAAAGTGAGGGGGTTTAAAGGTAAGTATTAAACTGAGACGTTTTAGACTGCAGAGAAGAGTCTTTGCATCCAGACATTGACATCTGTGTGTAAACAAGCTCACTGTTGTGAAGTAGTCAGCAGCAGTACGTATATTTACTGGCAAATACGAATATCAGCTACATACGAAAAACAATTGTTAGGTATATTTTAGTTCTTGTGATTTATGTCTTTAGTTGAATGTCTTGTATTTTCAGCTTGGTCGTGTATTTTCCTACTGATCATTTGGGGTAAAACATTTGGAAAGCCTTATTTTCTAAATCTTGGGATATATTCTAGTTCAGGGTTATTTTCTTGGGCTGCCCTTTGTAAATATTTCTTTGTGATGATCCCATCCCCATTTTGGCATCGGACATAGCTTTCACCGCATAAGTGCAACTCTTGACAGAGCTAAATAACTATACCATGCCATGTTGACTTCTGTGTTGCTGCTGGCGGTAGCATTGTCTTTGGAGCTGGGTGCCTAGCCAGCAGCCTCTACTCTTCAGCCACCCAGCTCTGAAAGCAGCACATCTGCCTGCAGCTGTGCAGTAAGGGTGGCATGCTATGGTATTGCCACCAGTGTTCCCTGTAAGGACTTGGGTGGCCACTAATAAGAGTCAAACACCACCTAGCTGATTAGTAGAGTGCCCACAATAGGCTGCATGTGTTTCTACTGGCAGTGCACATCCCCACATACCTTGGTGTACATAACAAAATTTATTTTGCACGTGGATGGAAAAAATTAGAGGAATTGCCATCCTTATTTCTATGCTGCTTCTGATGGCTGCTCAGCCTTCAGAGCTGGGCACCCAGACACTAGCCCACTGGTCTCCAGCTGCCCAGATATTGAAAGCAAGTACCCACCCTCGCCCCCCCCCCCTTACAAATAGCTTTGTGACCCCCTCCTCCTTGATCAGGACCCTCAGTTTGAGAAATGCTGTCTAGTTCACTGTTTTTTCTTTCAGCTGTTGATAGTGTTCTGAAGAGGATGACCATAATTGGCGTAATCTTATCTTTTCGCTCATTGGCACAGGAAGCACTTAGAGACGTAAGAAATAATTATATTTATTCTGCATTTTGTTAAATTAAAAGATGAGTTAATACTGTATTTAAATATCTCCATATTCAGATCTCTTGGGTTTTATAAAATTAAACTTAAAGTAAGATGCTTTGTGCATGAAGTGGGTGTGTACAGAAACATACTGAACCCACGGTTCCCAGTTCTGCAATATGAATTGATTGTGTACCATTCAAAACCATTTTGCTGCCAATGTTAGGACATTTTTGACAGTGTCAGCATGTGTTTTTCATCTTTAGTAATGTCTAAAAGTGCTTTTTCCATTTTGTCATTGCTAGGCTCAATTTTGAATGTATTATGCTTCATCTGATATGCATAAAATAACTCATAAAAAAGTAATAAATTAGTGCCTAAGATTATTGAAAGAATTTTCTAGTTGCATATTTGTTTGTCTGTTAGGTTTTATCCTACCACATTCCTTTCCTCGTAAGTTCAATTGAAGACTTTAAGGATCACATTCCAAGGGAGACTGACATGAAGGTAACGTTTTGGGTTGAAAGTGCATCAGTCATTTTTATGGTTTACTAAAAATATTAATTGAGCAAAAACATTAATACTTGATGTTAAAAATACAGAAGCAAAGAACATACTGTGAATTTAGGCTACTGTGTATCTGTAACCTCTTAGTGTTCTAAAAAAAGTTATGCAATAATAGATAATTGTGATCTAGGAAACAATAATTAAGACCACTTTTTAAACTTTTTAGTAACCAGGGACACAAGATTGTTATGGAACTGTTTAGGGTTGAAAAGCAAAGTCTCGTCCTGGGTTTCAAATTGGTAAAGCAGCAGAAAAGGACATTTCCTCTTTAATGATTTATCGATGCATCTTGTTGATGACACTAAGTTCTTTTGGCTAGTAGAAGGTGGAAACTCCTTTTGGATTTAAGCATATTAGGGGATTGAAACAAAAGGGCAAATAAATACATTATGAAAGCAGTCTGAATTTGGAGTTGACAGGAACCAGCAACGTGGTCAACAGTTTGAAGATTGCTGCCACAAACTGGGGAAATATCAGAGCCAAGAAGAATGTTTGATCAATTCTAATGGATAAAAAAGTACAAAGCCTATTGTGATATTTGGCAAATGATAAAGCATCATTTGAAGAACTACATTTAGCTTTGCTTCCTCATTGGAAAAATGTATCAGAAATTGAAAAGGCCCAGAGAAGGGTTAAAAAGTCTTATATTTAATTGGATTCTGTGTTATGAGCTCAGTGCAAACACTAGACTTATTTATCCACGAAAAGGGGAGAGTTAGACAGAAGGTTAATAAAGAGTGAGTTTATGAAGGGTTTAGTGAAATCAGTTAAATCCCTGCTTTTAATGCTCATGTACAGGGACAAGGGGATAATTCTGGTACAATAACTAGATGTAAAAAGGAGCTAGATAATTTTGACTGAACATATTTGTATTTTTTTCTATAACAAGCATAATTAACTCTCATATTTCAAGTCATGAACAGGGTCAGCATCCCTCAAACTTACCACATTGCACAATTGATGGCTTCTTATAGCTTCTGCTAAAGCAGAGGTGGGCAATAATTTTTGATGGGGAGCCACTCTAAGAATTTGGAAAGTGGTCGAGGGCCGTACTCTTCCATGATATTAATGGAGGAGATGCAGGGTCTGGAATGGAGATTGAGTGCAGAAGGGAGCTTTGGGGTAAGGGATTGGGGTGCAGGAGGGAGACGGGATGAAGCAGGTAGTTGTGGCCTAGGGCAGGGGACTGGAGTGCAGAGGTTTGGGATGTGACCTAGGCTAGGAGGGGATTGTGATCTGGGGCAGGAGATTGGGGTGCCAGATCTGGGAGGGGGTATAGGTGTAAGGGGGGGACAGAGGATTTGGGTATGTTGAATGGGGGGGGGCAGAGAGTTGGGGCAGGAAAGGACTGGGGTGCCAGAAGTAGGCTGTGGCCCAGAGACTTACTTGCCAGCTGCCAAACTAGCCTGCCTGCCTGCAGAGCTTAAAATGTTTTCCAGCCAGCCTGCCTCCTTGCCTGGCTATGTGCTTCATGAATAACTGAGCCCAGGAAAGGGGGGGCGGGGAGGCGCGTGATTCTTCTTAGCTGCCTGTTATCCTAACAAGCAGCTCCCATTGGCTGGTTTCTCCCATTGGTTGGTCACATTCAATGGGAATGTGCTGGGGGCTCCTAAAACTTCCCCCCTCCCCTCCAGTTTTAAAACAGAAACGGAGCCCTGCAGCTGCATTTCTGCACAGTGCATGGGGCTGCAGGGCAAGCTGGGGAGCCTGCCTGGGGCTCCCCGCTGCCTCTGCAGGCCGGATCCGGTGGCTTGCCTGGCCGGATCTGGCCCATAGGCCATATTTTTCCCAGGCCTGTACTAGAGGCTATTGTTAGAGATCACATACCAGATACAAAGTACATATGGACTGCTGTGGTATAAGAGACGCATGTACTTTGAGTTATTGCACATCTTTTCTACTGTAGGGCATGTGTGTGTTTGCTCCAGCTCACATTTGAGAGAGTTTTTTTTCCTTAGACGTACCTGTTGGGGCTGCATGAGAGCCCTTGGCTGCCTCTCACACAAGCATAAAGGACAGTGCTGCTCCAACTCCCTCAATTCCTTTCTGCTTTCTGTGATGGTTGTAGGAGGTCCTGATCTTGTGCAAGCCTCATCTTTAACTTCTTGTAGATAATTTGTTCTAGAATAGATTGGGTAGTTTAGCTTATCCTCGTGTTTTTCTTTTAAAAGAAAAATAAGATTTTTTGACACAGTGGTACCTGATGTCAATACCACAGTTATGCTTCATTCTCTGGGCTTCAGGTACTATCACTCCTGTGGCATATTGGCAGTAGAAAAGGTTCAGAAAAGGGCAACAAAAATGATTAGGAGTTTGGAACAGGTCCCATATGAAGAGAGATTAAAAAGACTGGGACTTTTCATCTTAGAAAAGAGATTAAGGGGGGATATGATGGAGGTCTATAAAATCATGACTGTTGTGGAAAAAAGTGAATAAGGAAAAGTTATTTACTTGTTCCCCTAACATAAGAACTAGAGGGTCACCAAATGAAATTAATAGGCAGCAGGTTTAAAACAAACAAAAGGAAGGTTTTCTTCACTCAGCACACAGTCAACCTGTGGGACTCCTTGCCAGAGGATGTTGTGAAGACCAGGACTTTAACGGGTTCAAAAAAGAACTAGATAAATTCATGGAGGTTAGGTCCATATATGGCTATTAGCTAGAATGGGTAGAAATGGTGTCGCTAGCCTCTGTTTGTCAGAGGCTGGAAATGGATGACAGGGATCATTTGATGATTCCTTGTTCTGTTCACGCCCTCTGGGGCATCTGGCATTGGCCACTGTCTGAAGACAGGATACTGGGCCAGATGGACCTTTGGTCTGACCCAGTATGGCTGTTCTTATGTGGCCAACCAATTCTGACCTTAAGTCATTGGAGAAGGCTCACATTAATGACAGATGCAGAATTGAAAAGGGACAGGGCAGCCAAACTTAAGTATCTGCTATTGGAATTGGCACTCTATCTTCCATTGGAACCTTCTTGCTCATTCTGAGTATGGGGGTCAACCTTGCTCCGTCAGCCTTGGCTATATTGAGAGATGGATCAGTTGCACTAGTGCCTAGAAGTACTGCAAATCTTTTAAGGACTCTGTACTGAACACCTTAAGATTGGAGGCAAAGAGTTTCAAGCTCTACCAAGGACGAGGAGGTGCACTCAAAATGAAAAGCACTTCCCAGAGAGCTTCAGAATGGGAGGTTTATTTACTCCAAAGCCTAGTTTATGCCTTGTGAGATGACTCCCGATGTGCCAGGATCGTTGTTGTCACCTCAGATTTCTGCGCCACAAAATCAGAATGCTTTCCTGGTACCATCTATTCCTGAGACATTTGCGGCCCTCAGAATCTCTTGGTACCAGTTTCCATTCAATTCAAGATACTCACTTGGCATTAGCACCAAAGGTCGTACCACATGGGATCATCAGATCTGACAATAAGCATACCAATTACAATGGTACCATCTGGGGAAAGCTACAGATGATCTCTCAGGTATCATCTTCTCCAGAATTTGTTCCAGCCTCTCCAGTACTGATGGAAGACAGATCATCCATGATGTCAGGAATCAAATTTTTCTTCAGATGTCTTCATTTTCACCAGGGCATGATGAAATGCACACTAGAATACTCAAGGACCTGACAGAAGAGATAGCTGTGCCTTTAGCTATTATCTTTGAAAAGTCATGGTGGATGGTAGAAATTTCAGAAGACTGGAAAAGGGCAAATATAGTGTCTGTCCATCCTTAAAAAACCAAATAAGGACAACCCAGGGAATTGCAGACCAGTCAGCTTGACTTCTATACCGGAAAAAAACCGGAGTAAATAATTAAGGAATTCATTGCAAACATCTAGACCATAACGTGATAAGTAACAACATGCATTTGTCAAGAACAGATCATGTCAAATCAACCTGATAGCTTTCTGAGACAGAATAACAAGGCCTTGTGGAGAAGGGAGAAGTAGTAGATATGGTATATCTCATTAACAAACTAGGGAAATACAACCTAGATGGAGCTACTATAAGTGGGTATATAACTGGTTAGATAACTACTCTCTGAGAATGGTTATCAATGATTGTCATGCTGGAAGGGTATAACAAGGGAAGTTCTGCAGGGGTCAATTCTGGGTCGGGTTCTGTTCAGTATTATTCTTCTTAACCTCTGTTAATAGGACAAGAAACAATGGGCTTAACTAGCAGCAAGGAAGTTAAGGTTGGACATTAGGAAAAACTTCCTAATTGTCAGAGTGATTAACTACTGGAATAAATTGCCTAGGAAAGTAGTGCAATCTCCATCTTTGGAGATTAAGAGTAGGTTAGACAAATAACTGTCAGGGATGGTCTAGATGGCGCTTGGTCCTGCCATGAGTGCAGGGGACTGGATTTGATGACCTCTTGAGGAGCCTTCCAATTCTATTACTCTGATTCTGAAGTGCATTTATGTTTGAGAAGTCTGTGTGCAGTGCCTACCCTTCCCCTCACCCCACCTTCCCAGCGCCCTGCTTTCAGCCTCAATTCCAGCAGGGTGCATACTGCATGGATCCTTATGCTGTCAAATTTGGACAAATGATCCTTCAGCCCCTGTCAAATAGACTTCAGGTCCACCTCCAGTTGGGACTTTTGTGAATCACCAATAGTGCCATGAATGTGGACATGATACTTGAGCTGAGGCCTCCCTGCTGTCAAGTAGAACAGGACAATTACCTTCTATGTCTTACTTACGCCCCAGAATATTAGCCTTTTTTATAACCATCACATAGTTGGCTCATTCAATTTGTGATAATGCCCAGATCCTTTTCACATTGTGTAGCTGTACATTTGATTTTTCTTTAAATGATGTATTTTGCACTTATTTTTGAGTTTCATTTAGCTAATTTAAGATAAATTATCCAATTTGTCAGCGTTGTTGAAATTCTAATCATGCCCTCCAAAAGCTTGCAACTCCTACCAACTTAGGGTCATCTGCACATTTTCTAAGCATACATGCTACTCCATTATCCAAGTCATTCATGAAAATATTGAAATAATTCTGAACCCAAGATCAACCCTGTGGAACCCCACTCAATGCTCCTTTCCAGTTGGACAGCAGACCATTGATAACTGCTCTGCATTTGGTATTTCTACCAGTTGTGAAGCCACTTTATAGTGATTTTGTCTAGACTGCATTTTGCTAGTTTATTTAGGAGAGTGTCATGTGGAGCTGTATCCAAAGCCTCACTAAAAATCAAATTTTTTCCCTCCCATCCCTCAATCCAGCAAGCCAGTAACCCAGTGAAAGAAGGAAATTAGGTTGTTTTGACATGATCTGTTTTTGAGAAATCAAAGTTGGCCATTCCTTATTAATCTAGGTGCTTACAAATAATGTACTCTATTAACTGTATGATCAGCCATAGACAATTTTTTCCTTCCCATCCCTCAATCCAGCAAGCCAAACCCAGTGAAAGAAGGAAATAACTCACTAGAAGAATAAACTGGGATTGGTTTTGTCTCCCATTCGTATAGGAATGAGAGAATGCAAGGGAGTGTATGATTTATACGTGTTCCATGTAGTAGGAAACTTCTCATGCAGAACCCTGTGTCTGTTAGCTGAAGAAGCAGGAAATATTGTTTATCTAACCAAATTAGGATCAGTTGAGGGTAAAAATAAACACTAATGTGGTCATTGAGAACCTTTTCAGCTTAAGTGGATTTAAGATTTGCTAAGGAGCACTATAAAAGGTGGCCACTTTATAGGGTAACTTTGCCAAATACATGTACTTTATTAATGCACTAGCTTGTAATGAGTATTTGTGCCATTTTTTTGCTTTCAAACTGTACAAATCTGGTAAAACATAAGTAAATCCAGTGATATCAAGCCTTACAGGACCAAATGTATGTTGAAAAAAGCAGCTTAAAACAAAAATATCAAAGGGTATGTAAACCCGTAAACAAACAAAAACACAAAAAAAGGAAGGCAAGAAAAGAATGTGGTTTTATGGCAAGATGTAAGAAGTCATTCAATCCACAGAAAATGTCTGTCAGAAAATTGAGATCTACCTTTCTTGTGAAGCCAATAAAAGGAACATAATCTACTATGGCATGTAACATGAGTAAAGGTTAAAAACGAGGAAGGCTGGAAGGGAATGAGAAGAACAAATATTAGGACATAAAAACAATACAAAATGCATTAAACAGATATTAAAAGCAGGAAATTCCTGAGGAAAAAAGTTTGACCTACTCAACTGCCAGAATAGACAGGCAATTAAAAAGATAAAGGAAATTGCAATGAAGCTAAATGATTTCTTTGTATCTGGCTTCACAATGCATGTTCGGTGCTTTCATTTTAAGACATAGAGATGAGACACTTCCAGACATTGAAATATCAAGAGTTGGTGCTTAAACAGGTAGATAACGGAGAAGGAACAAACTAGTAAGAGCATGATTGTTTAATTGCAGGAATTCTGAAAGAACCTGAAAATGAAGTGGCTGAGCTTCTAACAAAAATATGCAATCTCTCCTGGGACACTGGATACTTTTATACTGGATCAGACCAGAAGCACATCTGGTCCAGTGACCTGTAACTAGAACCAGATGTTTCAGAGTATCATGCCAAGAACTCTGTTGTGGGCACTTACGGAGTAGCCAGCCCAGAGGGGAAAGTTTCATCCCACTTTGGCTGTTGTTTGAAATTTCAAACGTGAAGTTTAACTTTGAATATTCTCAATAAGCATAGAGAAGTGTAATGCTTACTAAGATCTTGGCCTCCATGATTAAAAATTTGCTATTGTACAAAAGGTATAGAGGGTAGTAAAATCTACTTTCAAAAGAATATTAAAGAATGAGAGAGAGAGAATGAACAGGAAAAAGGCAGATGTTTCAGAACATGATGTAAAAGAATATGGAAGCTAGGTGTTTACCTGCCAATCTGTCCTACAGGGGGTCTGACAAAAACAATATTTGTGAACTACTGGTTGAAATATTAAATATATAGTAAGGGTGTTAAGAAGAGGGTAATTGACTAATTGCGTACTCAATGCAAATTGTATCGAGTACACAATTAGCCAATAAGGAGCCTCGCTGCGACTCTGCAGTTTAAATGTAATAGGAGCTGGGTATGCAGGCAGCTCAGCTCCTACTACATTTAAATGGCAGAGCTGCAGTGGGACTAGGTCTGGGACATGGTGCAAGCCGGGACTTAAGCACAAGCCTACCCTGGGTGGGTCTTACTACATTTAAAAGGCAAAGCCGCAGCAGGGGTAGGTCAGAGGCAGCAGGGGGAGGAAGTGAGTAGTCAAGCAGTGACTTTACCCAATAAGCCTAAGTTTATCGAATAGTTGCTTACTTCCCTAATATATAGGATGTACAACATTTCTACGCCTAAGATTTTTCAGAAGTAACTAGTGAATTTGGGGTGCCCAATTTGAGACACATTATGAGGACCTAATTTTCAGACAGTTATGAATACCCATCCTGTGGAAATGGGGACCCCTTGAGATGTTTTAAGTTGAGCACCCAAAATCCCTTGTTACTTAGAAAATCTTCACCCAAGTTAACATTATTATAGAACCATTAACTTCTTCCTCACACTGCATGAACATATGGTCTTAATTGGCTATATTTATGTTAAAATCGTTTGAAAACATTGTTTGACACGTCTGATCTGATTGCTTACATCTTTGCTAGGTTAACTTTCTTTTTCTGCATTTTTCAGTTAGAAGAGCTAACTGGGTGTTAAGATGTTTGTGCTGGAGGCAGTTGCGGAAAGTTACAAAAGCTTTGTTTGGCTTGACAGCAAAAAAATGATAACCTGCTAGCATGCCAAGTACTGAACAAACTGTTTGATGTAGGTTAGACATAATACAAATCCAAAGGCTCTTCATCGTATTTCAGAGACTGAAAATCCCTAGTGTTCTCAAGCTCTGCAGTTTAAACATTTCAGTACAGCTGTGTTCAGAAATGAGATTTTTAGAAAACATTTGGTGATTTTCACCTTGTAATAATTACCATTCCATGTCTCAGGTGGCAATGAATGTATATGAGCTGTCATCTGCTGCTGGATTGCCATGTGAGATCGATCCCGCCTTGGTTGTAGCACTGTCTTCCCAAAAATCAGGTAACAAGTCATATAACCTTTGAAAAGTATATTTAGCCATGCAATCTGACTCTTTTTGATGGAAAAAATCGAGAAATGTGTGCAGATGTTTGCAGTAGTAGGCAAAAAGCTGTAGGTGGATTATTGGCTCTTTGTATTGCCTGAATTGAGCCATGTATATTGCCAGGTGAATTTTCCTTTGAAACTTAAGCATTTGCTATGTAGACTGGAGTTTTGTGAGCTAACTGCATAGGGAAATGGGTAATAGGTGAAATGTGGATGAATGTAATGCCTTTGGGAAAAACTGGATTCATTTAAGGAGAAAAAAATATTGGGTTGTGTATTGAGACCAGCAGAAGGCAAATAGTTATTTTCTGATGCACAGTTAACTATTAAATCCTTTCCTCTCTACTTGTAATATTTAAAATGTCAGAGTTTAAGAAGCAGTTAATAAATCAATAATGTGAAATATATGACGGTTGTATTTTATGCAAACATTAACATGAAGACAGACAAAACATTTAAAATTATGCTTGTGAAAGCATCCAAGGCACGTTGTAATGATTTCAGATTTTACATCATTCATTTTAAAGGGCCTTTGCAAATCCTTCCAGTTCTCTAGGTTGGGGTTGTTTTGTTTTGTTTTAGGGGTGTAAAAATAAATGAAATTCTCAAAGCTGTTTGGCAGATATTCATTTTGTTCCCTGTGTTTCTTAGCAAACACTTATTTATTCCACACAAAAGAAAAAGAAGGTGAAACAGTGGTAATACTAATCCATGAATATATCTTATTTGCTTTGTTGTTACTCGTGACTGGTTATTTAGTGTGTGAATGGTTAGATATCCTACCTAACATGACTTTTTTCCATTTTCTCAGATAGGGGTTGCTTTGGGGTGGGCAGAAACACATTTAAGTTCCTGAAGACATTTGCTACTATTATTTTAATATTAAATTACAAGTTGGGGTCAGGCTATCTGAATGGCTTTTTAAAATGTCATTAGTAAAGATTAATGTTTGTTTGATTCTGATATCGCTTCTCTTGGTGGTTCTAACAGCAGCATTTCTCAAATTAGAGTCCATGGGCCCAGCTGACCAATTCCCCCTCTTTCCCGTCTTCCATGCTGGGCTAAGACAAGCTCTCTACCTGCTCTGGTTTCCCATAGCTCTCCTGGTCCTTGTATGTAGACACATGGGCAACCAGTGAAGTTCAATGCACTGTCACTACCCAAGTGCTGACTCCATAGCTCCTACTGGCTGGGAACCGCAACCAATGGGAACTGCAGGGGCAGTGCGCAGAGCCTCCCTGGCTGCCCATGTGCCTCAGAGACCTGGTAGGCGCTTCCTGGGAGCCATGGTAAGCACCACTGAGCACCCAAACTCCATCCTGGAGCCTGTACCCCAAACGTCTGCCTCAGTATCAAGGCCCTCCACCATCCCAAACCCCTCATACCTGCAGATCTGTGGGATGTCTGCTTTATATCCATGAGTATCCACATCCATGAATACCACGGCTCATTGTTGCATATTTAGATACAGATTTTGTATCTAGAACCCTGCAAATTTGTGGGTGTCAAATCCACAGATCATTTATGCAGCTTTTGATGTGAATATCAATTTTGTATCCACGCAGTGCTCTAATCATCAGCTAGTCAATATATGCTATCCATTAATAGTGTGCTAGATACTGTAATTCACTTGACTTAACTTTCTAATCTCATGGAAAGGTGACAGCAATAATATTTTAGACAATGGGAAATAAATTATAACATTCAAAAAGGCAACTTTTCTTCAGTTGTCATTAGTAGCTTTGTTGTCTTCACTGAAGTTACTGGATATATACCAGTATAACCCAAAAAAACAGAATTTGTCCTAAAAGCTTTTAATTATAGTGAATTTATAGTTTAGTAGTGACAGTAAGGAAGGATACTGCTTTTTTCCTTATTCTTACAAAAACACCCATTTTCAGCCTATCATGAGTTTCTTGTTGCCAAGATTTTGTGCAGTAAATCTCTCCTTTCATGAAACCTAAGAGAGTGAATGCTGCTGTTTGGCCTTATCACTTAGCCAGACAATTTCTATGCTTGTCTCCTTATAGTTGCAAATAAACTCTTGTCTTTTATTTTTAAATGGAAGGAGTTTCTTCTTATTTTCAGAAAATATTAGTCCAGAAGAAGAATATAAAATCGCCTGCCTTCTTATGGTCTTTGTGGCAGTCTCCTTGCCAACTTTGGCCAGTAATGTGATGTCTCAATATAGCCCTGCCATTGAAGGTACTATTTATCGAGTCTCGTTAAATTTTTGTATGAATATTTTCTTGCTGAAATATCTTGGTTATTAATCTTTCAGGTGGTTTTTCTCAAATACTTGCTCTTTAGCATGTTATCACATGTTTTATGGTGGATAGATCCAACAGTAAATTAGGTTGAATCTATATCCTGAGAGAAAAATGATTAGACATTTGTTTACCGTAATCTTGTTTTGAAGCAGTGATAAATTAAAAATTCACATTTTAAAGACGTAGTTCAAGAATACGCACTTTAGAAGTTACTCTCACATGAAGCTGGTAACCTAAAACATCTTTTCTGTTTTGATTAATCTGAGAATTTACATTGCTTAACATGTGTGGTGTTTTACTAACTTGTTAATTTACTACTGCTAGATTGGATTTGTGCCTATTCATATGACTTGATAGCTTAATATCTCAGCTACTGAGAATAAAATTCTTTTTTTTAAATCTAGGAGACATGAATTGTAAGTAGTATCTTCTAAGGAATCTTTTTCTGCTTTCCTTTCTTTTTTAAAAGAAAAAGATCTTTGCCTCAAGGAAATTCTTTGCTTGCAATCCACAAAAAATGTTTAGCTCTCTCAAACAAAACTAAGTTTAACAGACAAGATTGTCAAAAGTGCTCCAACATACAAACAAATCACTTTTCATCAGTTCAGACTTTTGCCTTCAGTGCTATGTACTAAGGTCCAGATAGAAATGTGTCGACCCACAGAGTTTTCTTTGTCTTGACCAGAATTTGCTCTGTATCTTGCACAGGACAAAGCTTAATTAACGTAATATCTAGCTTGTCAATGAGTTCCTTCCCCCGCTCTCCCAGAATTACTAGAAGCAGCAGGGAAAGGTCAACATTTCAAAAGCTTTGAATACCAATTAAAGAAAATATAGTATGCAATAATTTAGATCCACAGTATCCTGTTTCTCAAATCTTTGTTTGCATAACTTGCCACTTGTGTACTGCAGCAATTAAGTGTGCAGACTAAGATTGCGGTTGCTATGCATTATTGCATACACACACATTTTTATGGAAATTATATTTCAAGTTTCTGTTTAATTCAATGGTGTTAACTTCCTTGATGGGGGACATATTTTTTTTAATCTTCCTTACTGGCATGCATTGCAACTTTTAGATAGTAAATGTAAAGATATCAGCTCTGCACACACATATAATCCCAGAAAAGATGTATGTAATGAACAGAAATTAAGTGTAGCGTATTTATGAATTTACATGCCTACATCTTACTTAGATGAATAGGAGGAACAATTCATAGCCCTCAGAGCTATTGCTTCAGACTATCTTTAGAGCCCTGCAAATTTCTGAATATCTTCAGGTATCCGCATCCGTGGATGTGGATATCCGCATTTCATTTATGCAGCTGCAGGTGCAAATTTTGTATGTGTAGGGCTCTAGCTGCAGATTTGGAAAGCCATATGTGTATTGCATTCCATTTTGGGAGGTTTTTTCAAAACTAGTAAGGGCTAGAAACTTTTTCCCAGATTAAATGTTCAGGGCAGAGGCGGGAGAGGGGAGCAGAAAGAGATGAGAGAGACCAAGACCCAGCGATGGGAAGTGAGTCATGGTGTCAGGTTCAGTGTTGTTGCTGGGGTCTCTGTAAGAGGAGTGGTATGTATAGTTTTGATCATTTGTTCAGGATGAACAGTACTTGTTACATTTTGATCAATAAATTATACTAGAAAATATCCTCTGTCACCAATTTCTCTTCAAATGGGAGTCTGACAGCAGCTCTGACAAGGAGTCAGGCAAAGCTGATGGCCTTCAGAGGAACCCCTTAAAGTGGGGAAACCCGGGAGTGTGTGAATTTCCCAAACTCAACTGATCCTACTTAGAATGGAAAACTGCATGCATGAATACTGCATGCATATGTAGTTGTTCCATCTCAAAAATGATATATTGGAATTAGAAAAGGTTCAGGAAAGGGCAGCAGAAATGATTAAGGGTATGGAATGGCTTCTGCATGAGGAGAGATTAATAAGGTTGGGACTTTTCAACTTGAAAAAGAGATGACTAAAGTGGGATATGATTGAGGTTTGTAAAATCATGACTGGTGTAAAGAAAGTACATAAGGAAGTACTTTGTATTCCTCTTCCTTACACAAGTATTAGGGGCCACCAAATGAAATTAATAGGCAGAAGTTTAAAACAAACAAAACGAAGTATTTCTTCACACAACGCACAGTCCACTTATGGTACTCTTTGCCAGAGGATGTTGCAAAGGTAAAAACTATTAACATCTAGTTCTTTTTTGAACACTAAGTTCATGGAGGACAGGTCCATCAATGGCTATTAGCCAGAATGGGCAGGGATGGTGTCCTAGTGTCTGTTTGTCAGAAGCTGGGAATGGGTAACAGGGGAGGCATCACTTGATAATTATCTGGTCAGTCCATTCCTTCTGGGGCACAAGGTATTGGCCACTGTCAGAAGACAGCATACTGGGCTCTGTCCGTCCCAGGATGGCCATTCTTATGTGCTGTGCTGTATTAGTGTTGTTAAGCACTGGCAAATCCTAGAGACAGTAATAAAAAAAGTTATGGACTTGAACTAGCTTCAGTTCCCGAGGCAAGCAAAAGAAGGAAAACATTATTTCAAAAACATAAACTTCAAGATATTCCCGCCATATCAGAGTGTTTCCCATTAGTTTAACCCAACCCCACGTCTCCTTCTATGTCTCCTGGCAGAGAGCCAGACTTTCATGTTTGCTCCTACTAACAGAAGACTGAGATCTTGATAACTAGCCAAATCTCAAACTAATTGCCAGAGGTTAGTTTTAAAAGTTAGACCAGTCATCTGCTGACAGATGAACCAGAGAACATTCATGCTAGTTTCACAGTCAAATTTTCCTTCCTAGTTTGTCTTTACCACACTGCCGATTCACTTATTTCTCTCCAGAGAAGAGGGAATCCCTCTTGAGCTTGACATGCAAACTGTCCGTTCTTCTTTGAGTGCTTGCTTATGACCATTCCACTTAGGTGTGTGCACGCCGCATGCATGAGTTCCAGAAGCTTTTTACCCTTAGCAGTACCTGTTGGGCCAGCCGGGGAGCGACCTGGTGTGGCGCCAGTATAACCACGCATATATTCCACTGCTGGCCCCTCACCCCCTCAGTTCCTTCTTACTTCCCGTGACAGTTGCTGGAACATTTTGCTTGCTATCGCAAGTGTGCCCTTAGCACTCTTATATCTTGTAAAAAGTTCTTCATTGTTGTAGTTGTTGAGTTTCTGTTGCCAAAATAGTTAATAGATAATTCGCCAGTTCCCCTCTCTCCCTCCAGCCCCTGGAGGGGGTATGCCAGGGCCTCAGGGCTTCACACCTTGCTGGTGCTCTTCAAAGCCTATGCCCTGTGGTGACCCACATAAGGAGTGCCTAAAGTGCCTGGGAGAAGGCCATCTGATGGATTCCTGCAAAATTTGTGAGTCCTTTAAGGTGAGGACTAAGCATGACTCGAGACTCAAGCTACTCCTGATGGAGTCGGCACTCCAACCCCCTGCACCAGAATTGGCACCGTCGGTGAGGAGCGATACTGAGGCACTGATCCCAGTCCCTGGCACCAAGTGCGTGCAAGAAGGTGCGAAGAGGGAGATCACCCTCGAGACGGGACCAAGGGGCACATCCGCAAGGGGGATGCCCAGAGGCTTCATCTTCGGAGCACCATCGACACAGGCTGAGCCCCACACAGGCAAGTAGCCCAGAGACCCAGGACCTATCCGTGAAGGAGGTCCCACAGCCATTAATCCTGGATACGTTTCTGGCAGCCCAGGAGCTGATAGAGCTCACTTCTTCACTGGGGACAGCACTGCGTGATACGGAAGTGCACATGGGCCAAGATCACCAGGGAGTTAGGGCAACTCCAGCACCGCCTTCGGTGCCACCTCCCCAGTCACCAGGATGTGAACTAGGTCCGGCACCGATTGCAATAATGGCACCGACTCCACCAGTGCAGGATCTGATGTGGGTCAGGATGGCTGCCCAATCGATGCCACCAGTGCCGCATCCCCTGGCACTGGAGTCCTCGTCTACGCCCCTGTCGGCATCGCCACCACCGCACCAGGGGAAACTGTTGGCTATGGCACAGCACAGCCAGAGCTAGAGTAATCTGTGGCACCGCCATGATCCACATCAGAATACTCCTCTGAATCAGGTACGGAATCCTGTTGTGTAGGGCCTCATTGCGTCACTCTGCCGGTCACAGAGCTCGAGGTCCCAGCACCGATCCCGCTCGTGGCACCATTCAAGGAGGGCCAGTCCAACTATTGTGCAGTCATAGCCCCCTTTTTGGACCCCCTGGGCAAACCACCAAGCCCAGGGCCGGGCCCTTCAAGGTCAGGATCGGTGGTGGCCTCGTCATACTCAGGCCATAGGGCTATCCTCTGAGACCCCACTTATGAGAGGTCCTGGGTCAGAGAGCAGAGCCAGCCCCCCGGAGTTGGGTGGGGACTTGGCTCGTCCACCTCAGAAATCGCCCTTGTCAGGCTTTACCCAGATGCAGCCTGCTCAACCTCTGCCAACTGTGCCGCAGAAGGGCCACCTCCGCAGAGGGACTCCTCGTCCTCTGACAAAGCCTTGGAGGACCCATCCGGCTATGCCAGCCATGGACATGCGAACACATCAGGACCTCCTCAGACGGCTGTCCCAAAACTTGGGGGTGCAGGCCGAGGAGGTCAAGGAGGGTGTGGATCCAGTGGTGGACATAATTATAGCTGATGCCCCAGCAAGGATTGCCCTTCCTCTCAACAAGTCAGTGGCAAAAATTACTAAAAGTGTCTGGCAAATTCCATACCACCGACTCAGAAAGGGGTTGAGAGGTGGTACTCTGTGCCACAGGTGGGGCATAAGCATCTATTAGTCCATCCACCACCTGATTTGGTGGTGCAGGCCACGTGCCAAAGGGAGAGGCAGGGACAACTGGGTTCCACCCCTAAGAGTAAAGAACCTAAAAAGCTCGATCTCTTAGCGCGAAAGGCTTATGCGACGCCTGGGCTCTAGCTGAGAACTGCAAACCAACAGGCAATGCTCAGCAGGTGCACATACAACCCTTTGGTGGCCGTCAATAAGTTTAAAGCCCAGCTCCTGCAGGGGTCCCAACAGGAATTTGGGGCACTGACAGAGGAAGAAAGGGCGGTCTCCAGGACGGCCCTTCAGGCTGCACTGGACTTAGCAGATTTGGTGGCACAATCTATGGCTATAGGAGCTCATGGCTTCAGGTCTCTGGCATTCCCCCTGTAGTCCAGATGACGCTTCAGGATCTGCCCTTTGATGGGTTGGGGCTTTTTTTCAGAACAGATTGATAGCAAGCTGCACAGTGTTAAGGATTCTAGGGCAACGTTGAAGTCCCTAGGTATTCATATCCCTGCCCCACAGCGTCACTCGCTGAACCTGAGACTGCAGAGGGTGTACCAATAAGGATCCAGGTTTGACAACAGACGGAGGAGTAGGGGGAATAATGCCAGAGGCCCCCAGGAGGCGCTCTCGCTCAGCCTCCGACCAGAACCAAGGGCCCCCATATAAGTCCCAGGGCCAGAGGTTGGGCTTTTGAAGGTGCGCTCGAGGACGGAGTACCAGCCCCAGTGCTAGATCACCCCTTCTCAGACTCACTCCACTTTTTATCGCTCTTGGAGTTCTATCACTTAGGACTGGTGGGTCCTCAATATGGTGGTATGGGGATATTCTATCCCATTCCTCTCACCGCCTCCTTCCCACCCCCCTTCCCTGTCCCTCTTCAGGGACCCCTCTCAGAGTACCTTCTTCATCAGGAGGTCTCTTCGCTCCTATCTTTGGGGGCGGCAGAAGAGGTTCCATTTGAGTTCAGGGGAAAGGGGTTTTATTCCTGTTACTTCCTCATTCCGAAGTCTGAAGGGGGCCTTCGCCCCATCCTGGACCTCAACGCCTTCATAAGGAAATTAAGGTTCAGGATGGTGATGCTAGCCTCCATTATCCCCACACTCGATCTAGGAGACCGGTACGCTGCCCTCGATTTGAAGTACGCATACTTTCACATTTCCATTGTGTCTCACCACAGAAAGTTCCTGCGTTTCATAGTGTTTGGCCTGTCCACTGCTCCCAGGGTTTTCACCAAATGCATGGCAGTGGTAGTGGCCTTTTTAAAGAGGAAGGGCTCCATGTCTGCCCCTACCTGTATGACTGCACATCAGGGGTTGTTCCAGAGTCCAGGTACTGTCCCATATAGTGTTAGTCAAGCAAATCTTCTCCCAGCTGGGTCTCTTATTAAATTAAACCAAATTGACCCTCATACCCACTCAAGTAATAGAATTTGTGGGCGCAAGGTTAGATGCCACGATGGGGAGGGCGTCCCTTTTGAGCTCCAGGTTCATGACCATAAAGGACATTATTCAATGCCTCCAGGCCGCCCTTATAGACCACAGTGAGGCACTGCTTGAGACTACTGGGTCACATGGTGGCATGCACTTACGTAGTGCAATATGCCAGACTGTGCCTCTGACCCCTTCAGGCTTGGGTCTACAGGCCAGCTCGCAACCACATCAGTGCTGTGGTTACCATCCCCCCCAGAGGTCTTGTCAACAGTGGACTGGTGGCTGAGGGAGAGTGAAGTGTGCTGTGGGGTCCTGTTTACCCAGCCCCCTCCCTCGATGCAGCTGGTGACAGATGCCTCCAATACCTGCTGGGGAGTCCACCTGACAGACCTACAGACGCAAGGTATGTGGTCCAAGGCAGAGAGGATGTTACATATCAATATCGGAGAGTTGAGGGCAGTTCGTCTGGCCTGCCAGGCGTTCCTCCCTCATCTGAGGATCAGCTGTGTTTCCGTTCTGACGGACAACACGGCAGCGATGTATTATATCAACCGACAGGGTAGAGGTCATTTCTCTCCCCTCTGTCAGGAGGCCTTAGCCCTCTGGGACCTTTGCATTCCGCAGGGGGTACCTTCCTCCCGGGGGGGCTGCAATACCCTCGCCGACTGCCTCAGCAGGGCCTTCTCAGCGCACAAGTGATCTCTCAAGGAAGAGGTGGTTCACCTTCTTTTCCACAGGTGGCAAACTCCCCTCCTAGACCTTTTCGCATCTGTCCAACAAGAAGTGTCCCCGGTTCTGTTCATACCGAGGGCAAGGTCCAGGGTTGGTGGGGGATGCCCTAGCGATGCAGTGGCCAGTGGGCCTCCGATACACCTTCCCTTCCCAAGTTCATTAGGTGTTCCTGAGGGCCAAGAGGTACAAAGCAACATTGATTCTCATGGCCCCGCCAACACTGGTACACTACACTGCTGTCCCTATCAGTGGAGGACCCCGTTGCCCTCCTGCTTGTACCGGACCCGTTGACGCAAGAGCTCAGCCAGGGCTTTCTATGTCACCCGAACCTACAGTCCCTCCACCTCACAACTTGGAGGATCCATGGGTGTGTGGGGGAGGGCTCCTCTGTTCAGATCCGGTGATGTAGGTGCTGATGGAGAGTAGGAAGCCCTCCACCAGGGTGACCTATCAGGCCAAATGGAGGAGGTTTTTAGCTTGGGTTGGTCAGAAAGGTGGGGACCCTGTGCGAGCCCCCATCCCCCTAATCTTAGACTACCTCCTTGGCCTCAGGCAACAAGGATTGTCCACCTCCTCAGTGAGGGTACACCTGGCGGCCATTGCGGCCTTTCACCAGTGAGAAGGAGGGGACCCATGCCATCGTCAAGCATTTTCTGAAGGGTTTGGATAGGCTCTACCCACAGGTTAGGCAGCTTATTCCCCAGTGAGACCTAAACTTGGTGCTCAGGGGACTCATGTGGGCCCCGTTTGAGCCATTGGCTACGTGTTCTCTCTCTCTCTCCTATCTTTTTTTTAGTGGCTGTCTCCTCAGCTAGGAGGGTATCTGAGTTGCGAGCTCTCTCTTCGGAGCCGCAATATATGGTGTTTTCTAAGGACAAGGTGACTCTATGTCTGCACTCCACCTTTCTGCCTAAAGTAGGGTCCCTGTTCCTATGTCTCAGGAGATTTTTCTGCTGGTTTTTTATCCGAAGCTGCATGCAGATATGAGAGAGCATGCACTCCACACACTAGATGTTAGAAGGGCTCTTGCCTTTTATTTAGAAAGAACGAGACAGTTTCGTAGATCCACTCTGTTCTTCATCTCTATAGCGGACAGAAAGAATGGCCTTCCGGTGTCAGCTCAGTGCCTGTCCTCATGGATCATGGCATGCATCAGGGCATGCTATGACCTAAAGGGGAAATCGGTTCCACCTCTCACGGCCCACTCTACCAGAGCCCAGGCCTCCTTGACGGCATTCCTAGTGCAGGTGCCAATCATAGACATTTGTAGAGCGGCCACATGGTCTTCGGTCCATACTTACACCAACCATTACACAATTACGCAACAGGCTAGACAGGACGTGTGTGCTGGTAGGGCAGTGTTGCCATCTGTTTCCTCTTAGGATTCCTCTTACCCACCTCCGTGGGTATCGCTTGGGAGTCACCTAAGTGGAATGGACATAAGCAAGCACTCGAAGAAAAAAAGAGTGTTACTTACCTCGTAACTGTTGTTCTTCGAGATGTGTTGCTTATGTCCATTCCAATCCTGCCCACCTCCCCTTTGTCAGAATGTTCAGCAAGAAGGAACTGAGGGGGTTGGGGGCCATCAGGGGAATATGTGCGCGGCTATACCGGTGCCACTCCAGGGGCTCTCCGGCTGGCCCAACGGGTACTGCTAAGGGTAAAAAGCTTCCAGGACTCATGTACGCAGCGCATGCGCACACACCTTAGCGGAATGGACATAAGCAATACATCTCGAAGAACAGCAGTTACGAGGTAAGTAACTCTTCTCTTCTTCAGAAGCTATTCCTGGGGTTCACCCATCAAAGCAGAACTATGAGAATTACTGACATTGTTTTGGAGGACAGGCTATTTTACACACAAGTTGGAGGGGAAACCCTATCCTGGACCGGTTTTCCCTCCAACCTGTGTAAAATCCAGATTCTGAATGGAGGTCTTTCCCCTGCTTTATTCAAGAAATCTCTTTTGCCCTACAGCCACCACATAGAAAATAAATAAATTCTGTGCTCATTAAACCTGAAAAAGACACGTGTGTGTGTGTGTGCGTGTGACCGAATGCCCAGCTAATAACAAAACTTTTGTAGAAAGTTAAGTATCTTTCCAGTATATATGTTCCCTTCATTCCAAAAGTTTCTGGGATCTTTGCCAAGCATTGTGATAACCATAGTGCTTAAGAGGGAGGGGATTTTAATTTTTCACTACCTGTATGATCTTATGTTCAATCCATATACTATTTAAACACTGAAATTGTCTCACCTTGTGAGTTTTTTAATGTCCCTTGCCACTGCTGCATTAGACGGGCCTTTGCAATAAATATCTGCTATTCTTAGTACGTTACATGTGACTTACCTGCAACATGGGAGTAAAATATAATAGTGTATTTTATTGTGTTAATTTTAAGCATGTTCCCTTTATAAGCTCTTTACTGATTGTGGACCTGAGGTCCAAAGCCCTCAGCACAATTGGTAGCCCATTTCAAGTTAGGTCACTGCAAAACCTTGAGACTGTTCCAGTTATGAAACATGCTCCTGTCAGCTACAACTTTCAAAGATTCATTTAGTTTTGAGAAGTGTTGCTAAAGTAATAACACGTCTGTGTTTTGTTTAGGGCACTGCAACAACATACATTGCTTGGCCAAAGCTATCAACCAGATTGCTGCAGCTTTATTTACCATCCACAAGGGAAGCATTGAAGACCGCCTTAAAGAATTTTTGGCTGTATGTACAGTTTGATAATCAGTGTTGATTGCTACAAAAATCAGCCTAAAATCAAAACAAAACTTATCTCTGTTGCAACTCTGACTGTTTTAGATGTAAAGTGGTCACCATTAAAGCCTTGAACAAGTTCATCATTGGGGTTGGGTGAAAGTTTGGGGGTGAATGATTTACTTACCAAAAATGCCAATTTGGTGCATTTGTAACCAAATCATCCCAATAGTTGTAGCTGGAAAACAGTTGTTCAGAGTCAGTGAGGGTAGGGGGAGTTTGCACCCTGAATATCCGCCTCTCTCCCCCCCCCCGCCATCAACTTTAGTCAAGTGCCTAAGGCACTGGGATCTGAGAGATGCAGCTTTGAATCGCCATTCTGGAGCAGGGATTTTAAATCAGATTTCCCACATCCCAGCTAAGCATCTTAACCACTAGACTATAGGCTAATCACCTCCAAGGGGAATGCCTTAATAACTAGGCTAGAATCATCCTCACACTCTCTTTGGGGCAGTGGCTATTTACAAATTTGTACAAAATGGAACAGTTTCCACAGGATAAATTGAGAGCAACATGTAGCTTGAGGGAGAGATCTTCATGTCTCTGCTCGAGTGGGAATTCACACGGGTGTGTTCCAGATTCTGGGCAAAGTACCTAACCTTTGGACCAAAGATTATTAAGGTACTCCTATGTACATGGGTGTATGTTTGCTGGCCCTGAAATTAACTTTTCCAATTTGCCGACAAATTTCATGTGTGTTAGGAATCAAAACTAGTTATCTTCCTGACTCTTCAATTTGCTGCCAAACAAAAAAAAAAAAAAATCCATTATGACTAGCAAAGCTGGGCAAATAAGTATTTCTTGAAGAGCTAATCTTTCTATTGAATTTTGTGTTAAGAGTAGGCGGTTGTACTTTATTCTTAAGAAATTAATTTCTGATTTAGCATTCTTCAGATATTTTAAAAATTCAGATAGAAAATGTAATTTTAAGGAATTAGCTGCTTTACTCTCACTTATATCTAAACTAGTTATAAATTGTCTTAATTTTGATACACAGAATACAAATGCATATTACAAAGACTTAGATATTTATGGATTAAATGTATAATATTACAAGAGGTGGGTAAACATAGGTCAGTGGATAGTTAAACATGAGCCTAAAATTCCTGAAGCATTTTTGCGGTGTAATATTTGTGTTTGAATATAGAATGTGTATGTTAATATATGTTAAAAATAGAATACATGGTCTCTTAGATTGT
Source organism: Pelochelys cantorii (assembly GCA_032595735.1). Classification (NCBI taxonomy): domain Eukaryota; kingdom Metazoa; phylum Chordata; order Testudines; family Trionychidae; genus Pelochelys; species Pelochelys cantorii. The sequence continues at coordinate 50,655,811 of CM064332.1, read as the reverse complement.
AATGCAAGATTGGAAGAGAGTTATGTATACTGTCTGGGAAATCTATGTTTATATCCTTGTGAAGGTCTAAGAGATTTTCCACTAAATATAATATATTTCCAGTTTATTATGTTAATCTGTCATAACAAGTAACCTTAGCTAACTTGGTGTATCTTTTGGATTGTAATTTTGATTTTGAAGTTCTGTTTGTTCAGAAACCATTTGGTAGCGTATGATGCTCTAGACAGCTGAGACTTGTTTAAGAGAGTTAGGGGTGCCTTTGGGGTGAACTGAAGATCCAGGTCAGTTCTGTGATATGTAATGTTTGGCTTAGTATATCTAGATTAATCCAGAACGACCTCATGATCATGTTCAAAAATCTGTCTCCAACATAAGATCAGATCTTTGTAACTTGTCACATCCATAAATCTGTGTGTTCATGCGTTTGGGGTTTTTTGGGGTTTTTTTTAAATTTTAGCATGTTTCATTTGTTTTTTTAAAAATAGAAATTGGCTCTCAATACTTTAGAGGTCCATAACATTAAAACGACAGACTGCCAACTAGATAGTCTGGTCTAAATTTTCAAAAATAGCCAGTGATTGAGTTTCTCTGTTTTTGGGTGATCAACTTTAAGAAATAGACAGACATGGCAATCTTTCTTAGGTATATCTATACTGTATATTTTAGAAATGTATGTCTGTCCATCTGAGTCTGTTTGTTCAAAAAATGTCTGTCTGTTTCTTCAAGAAATCCTCCTAAATGATAAGAGCTAGGACCACCAAATTTGGTTTGCAGCTTCCTCTTATTCTAAGTTAAAGCAAGGCCAGGGTTTGGCTGTGCCAAGAAAATGGAAAGTGCCAGGAATGTTCCATAATATGGAAAGGGAGGAGGCAGGAGGGGCAGAAAGAGGAGGGACGCGATATTGAGAGTGGCCCCTGGGGGCAGTGAGTGCAAGGGAGAGGTGTATGCACTGTGGCCACTGGGAGGCAGCCACACCAGCAAGAGAGTGACTAGGGGCTGTGCCATCTTGCCTTCCCCAAGACTAGGTAAGGAGCCTCCCTACCCCAAACTCTGCCACCCACCCTCTACCAGCCCTTGGCTACAGCACCAGAAGGGACAGGAAGGCCTGTGCTAGCTGGGGGGCTGGGAAGAGACAGAAGGCCCATGGTGGCTCGGAGGGGGGTAGAGAGCCCTGCCAGATGGGAGACCTCCACCCTGAGATTCTTGTCCCCCAACCCTCACTCTCCCATGCCCCCATCCTCTCACACACACATATACCCAAGGCTCTGCCCCGAAGGACCTGGGCAATGTCAGGTTAAGTCTTTTAGCTTAAACATATTTTTGTCTGATTTTGGGAAGGTGGGAATTTGTCTTTATTTTTAGCAGTTAGAAACGTGCAGTGAGCAATGCTTTTTGCAAAAGATTTCTCACTTCTGGTAATGCATTGTTACTTTGTGGAAGAAAAACTCATCTTAATCCCTTGACTTGATTGGTTAATTTTGTTTGCCACAACTGCTGGTAGCAAAAGTTTTATGTAATATAAAATATTTTTCATGCATTTCATTTTTGATCATGTAATCAAAAAAGTACACCTTTGACTGCTGAGAATATAATTTAAAAATGGTAGTCACTGACATTTTATTCAATTTGGTGTAATCCAGTTTTTCAATAATTTTTTTTTTCATGGTTAGCCTGAGAATTGTCTTCTGATAAAGAAATGTACTAAATAACCTAACTGCTCTTTACTCATTGAAATTAAGTATGGGGATATTCTAAAAAATATTTTGAAATGTGAATACTATCATCTTAGATTAAAAATAGACATTTTTTTCCTTCTGGCAAGTTATTTCAATTTTTTTTTTTTTTTTTGGAAGGGGTAGTGATTTGGTCCTTAAGAATATTTTAAAGTGAAATTTCCCAACTCAGAAACTTAGATCTGTGAACAGGTATTAGACATGGGGCTGCAACGTCATTGGCATGAAGTAAAAATTCTGTTTCTGGAAGCTGATCAAATATTTTTATTTGTGTATTCTGCAGTTCATTAAGATAAAATTATCAGTTCATTTATTTTCAAAATGATTTATTGAAATCTGTGGCCCTGATCTTGCAAAGACTAAAGCAGATGTTTTCATTTTTGTGGTATCTGGGTCTTTATTGCTAAAACAAGTTGTTTGGTTTGCCTACACTTCAGCTAACAATTGTGATGAAGTAATAATGTATACATTCTTTAACTATAGATCATATTAGAATTTGACCTTTTGCAGAAAGTGTGCTTGTAATTTAATCATGGTATTTCTTTTCTATCATGTATTATGTTGTGCTAATAACCTACAACAGTAAAGGAGATTATTCTTCCCATCAGTTAAATTAAATTAAAGTAGCAAAAACTGATCAACTTAGAATACAACAATGACATTTTAAAATGTTTATTGATTTTCAATCATTTTTTGTAGCTTGCATCATCTAGCCTACTGAAAATTGGTCAGGAGACAGACAAAACTACTACAAGGAACAGAGAATCTGTTTATTTACTGTTAGACATGGTAAGTTCTCTCTAAGGCCCTTTTGACAGACACCCTTGCTGTTGTAACTCATCAACCAATAGAAATACTTTTTGACATCATGACAATAGGATGACATTAAGAACTGAAGTTCTTTTGATTTTTTTTCTCCCATCTCTCTACACAAGTATTTTTTTACTATTGAGTATTATCTTTCTCTGTGTTGCCTAGAAATGCCAGAAAAGGTTATAGCGGTAGTCAAGTAACTTTCACAATTTAATAGTGGATTCAGCTTTATATTGATGTCACGTTAAATTAGTGCAAATTAAACTAAGAAGATAACTCATGAGAGTCTGTTCTGAGCATTGCTTTTAGTGTCCAAAGCCTGTTTAAAATATTTGCAACTAAGTTTGAGAAGCTTTCTATCTGTTTGCTTAAACTCTGTACTTGAAAGGATTTTGTGGGATGAACATGCTGCAGAATTTATCTTTTCACTCTTCAGCCAAAAATATAAATTCTATTCTGGTGTAGGCTGATAGTAATCAAATGCGGTAGATGAGTCTCAAATCCTGATAGTTTAATTTTGTACATTAAGGAAGCTTGATACATTTTTGCTCTTTTTCAGATTGTGCAGGAGTCTCCATTCCTGACAATGGATCTTTTGGAGTCTTGTTTCCCTTACGTCTTGCTGCGAAATGCGTACCATGCTGTCTACAAACAAAGTGTCACATCTTCTGCATAAATATCTACTTACTGAAGACTTAGCACGCATCTATGTTGCCTCAGTTTTACCTGTAAACTGTGGAGCTATTTTACTTTATGGCCTGACAAACAGTTTTGTGGATTATAAACTTTCTTCCATACGGTTGTATTTCTGATCAGTGGTTTCTTAATATGGTTGTATTACAATATGAGCTTGATTGATTTTAGGTTGCACATTCATGGAAAATACTCCTTTTTTTATTTTTAGAGTATCGGTTATCTTTAAAAGAAAAACACTACTTCTGCTATATGGTTTTGATATTTGATCATGCAAAACCATAATTGCTTGTTTATTTCCAAGAAGAAAAATGTATTTAGTGATTATTTTAGATAGTGTTCTAGTTTTCATCTGTGTGTAAATTATTTCATATAGGGAAAGTTATAATCTGTACCTATTGTTCTTATTGAAAACAAGAATTGGATGTGCATTTCTGTGAAGTAATTACAGCATTTCTACTTTCCTTTATTTTGAAACATTCGCCAAACTAAGTACTATGACACTATAGAACATTAAAAATGTTATAGGACTGTTTATCCCCAGATAGCAGTTCTCTCCCAATATTCTTAAACAGCACGTGGTGTTGTTTGTATAAAGCAAAGTGGGAAAAATTTTTAGACTAACTTCCATGGTGCCCTGTTGGCATTAACACTACCATTGTACCCTGCTGTATAATAAACATTCTTACACATTTATCAGATGTTGATAAAAATGTTAGCCCTTAACCACTTTTTATATGTTTTAAAATTTTTGAAATTCAAGTGTACCTTCCATAACATACAATAAACACTAGACTGTATTATATGTTGGTGAATTTTTTTTTTTATAATGTAAAATTACAATTTAAAATCTTAATTTATCCTAGCACATTAAGTTTTAACACTGATCTTGTACATTGGTTTGCAGGTCAGTTGATTAAACCCTTAATCCTTCCATGTGAAGATTTTGTAATATCCAGCTTTGTGTGGAACTCCACATATAGAGTAGACAACTTATAAAAACTTCACAGGAAGGAATTTTAAAAATACACATGAAATATCAGCTGAAGACCTTCAACTTCTCATTTTACAGGGTACAATACAAAAAGTGTATTTCTGATGCATATTAACACTGATCACACCCATATGGAGAAAATGCACTTCTAGAGAGTAAAAACTGAAAAATTTTAGAAGCAGGTAGAATGCTGCTAAAACCATGACATCAGACATTACTGAACAAGACAGATATATAATAGATCTGTTTTTGTCAGCCGTGTAAATTGGCATGCTGGATAAAGTTGGCTCATTTGAGTACGAAAGCTGACCAGATGGTTTGCTCTTTGATCAGCACCATAGAGACTGTGGTTCTCAACAGCTCCGACTCTGGACGTTGTATCAGGCCCCTGTTCTTGGATGCACCAGTGACTTTTTCTGTGATCAGAGAGCTGTTGTGTGCTCATCAGCTATAATGAAGGAAAACAAGCCAACAGGATGAAATAGAAGTAAGTAGCACATTACGTCCATATTAATTATTTATTCAATCTATTTTTAAAACTAGGGAAATAAAAATGTTGCTTTTTGGACTGATATGCAGTATCATAAAAAAGATAATTGATTTGTGAAAAAATTAAGTTAAATGGGAAATCTGATGCAGCTTGTTAATTTAATACCCTAGTTTTAATAATGTATCAAATTTCTGCCTTCTAATATTTATTTAAATAGCTTTTGGTTGACGTACTGTATGTTTGTGGTAAAAGAGCTCTTGTCTTCCAGTTGACAACAGCTGCATGTCTCGAGCTTTGCTGTCAAAATCTGCTTATGGAATAGCCTGGCTGTGTGTGACTTTAATCTTGATCAGTGTGGGGAAGAAAAAGAGCTTTGCATGTTTCATGGTTGCTTTGATGTTAATTAGCCAATTTACTACTGGTCACTTTGGTAATTTACCCAGGTCACGGTATTTTAAATCCTAACATTCGCTAATCCTGACTGCTGCATATGTCCTTTCTCCTATCTAACCAAAGGTAGCTGAATTTTACTGCCAGGAAATCATGCCTGTTTGGCCATTCCCTTTCTAGCAGGTGGTCTACACATCTGCCAGCTGCAAACAGTCATAACATTATTGAAAATGTGTATGTATTTAGGGCAGGTCAGGGGCTTGCTTTCTGTGTTAGACTGCCAACATCTGACCCTCAGGGCAATAATCTGGTGTTTGCAGCTTGTATATGACTCTTTCTGGAGCACACTCCGTCAGCACATCTCTCACTGCACTGCCTCAGTATATCACAAACCCAGCAAGGTAGCGTTATCAGACCAAGATTGAAAGGCTCACCACATGAGACCGCTCTCCTAGCCACTGCTGAGAACAAGTGAACACTTAAAGCTCCCCTGCCCACTGAACAATTCAATGCAAAGGAAAGGGGACTTAGGCATGCAGGAGCATCATCTCCCCACCACACCCTGAGTACTTCACCAGAATACAGGGAATATGCTGGACAGACCTCAATTGGGACAGAGAACCACAGAGGAACATAGAAAATTCTCTTCCTGCCAAACAAAACGTGCAAAAGACCTTCCCTCCTATAACATTAGGGAAGATGATTCTGAAACTAAGGAAGGAAATGTAATCAATTGTTGTCATTATGTCATGATAGCCCAAGCCACTAAAGAAATTCTAGAGCAATGTCAACACAAATGCCATTATTTCTACCAATCAAGTATGCATGTAGCCAAAGACGATGCCTGCTTCACAAATTAGTTCAGCTAGATAGTTTGGAAATTGGAAGTATTGGCTAGTTAGGCAGTTGCAGAAAATGTGATTTCATCCAAAAGCCCCTTGCCTAAAAAAAAACCCACCTTTTTGCTCCAGGTTTGACTTTCGATATAAGGAAAGAGGCTTCAACTCCAGGAGATTAAGTATTCCAACTTTCTAGATAATCTAGTGCTGTAGGCCTTAAGCCAACCAGATGAGCTCTGTCTCCTACAAGTATTCTCTGCAAAAATGACATAAATTCGAATCCATTATTCCCTCAGCCAGATTTCTAAAAACAGAATAGCCCAATAGAATTTGATAAATGAGTTCTCTCTCTGGAGCTTCAAGCTGTTACAATCACGTTTGAATCCATGACTGCAATTTATTTGTCTCGAAGCGTTTGTGACGGTCATGTGTGCAACATGCACTATCTTTACCCAAACTGTAGCATATGGTTCACAAGACTTATTCCAAATTCCATACCCATTCATGGATAAGGTAAATTGCTCTTTCAGTGCAAACAATAATGTTTGACAAATTATAGCCCAAAAAATATTAATGTAGCTGAATTGCATAGTGGCTGTGGCACTTTCTGTTTGTGTTTTTTATTCAGTGCAAAGGGGCTAAATCTCCAAAGCATCCTCTGGCAAAGGGGATTAAACGCTGCATCAGAGACTCTCACTTGGCCTGTGACTAGTCTGTTCCAGAAGGCACACCCCAGAGCTGCAGGTGGATGGAAAAATTATTGGCTACTTCTAAGAAAGATATGGAATAGGGATGTAAAATCCCATTTCATTGGTTAACCAGTTAAACATAACATTTAACCAATTTAAGGGGGAGGCGGCTCCAACCCAATTGTGCTACGTGTTTGTTGGAGAAGGTAGTTCAGAGTGCCACAGACTAGCTTTATTAATCTGTATCAACTCCCTGCTGTCAGTCAGAGCCTTTCATTCTGGCAAGGAAAGGCTAAGACTTCCTTTGCCAGACTGAAGCTTGCAGAGCCTTTCTACACTGCCAGGACCAGAAGTTGATTCCTTATTTATTTCTTCTCATAACACATGAACTAGAGTCGTGGTCACCAACCGGTAGATCGCAATCTACCGGTCGATCTCAGGGGCTCTAAGAGTCGATCTTGAGCCCTCTCTGAACTGCGCAGTACATTTATATTTGATTTCTTCATTTGAGCAGCAGCTACTCACCGAGCACCAACACAGGTGAGTAGCTGCGGAATGGTGGGAGCTGGGAGGTCAGGAGAGCAGAAACACCCCAGCCGCTTTCAGCTGAAAGAGGCTGCCCCGCGCTCCAGCTGATCGGGCGGCTTCTCCTCTGCACCTGCCTACGTGGAGCCTGGAGCATCTTGGCTGAGCGCCATGGCTGCTAGGCCATCTGGCCATGGTGCCCAGCCAGGGTGTACCACGCTCCACGTGGGCAGGCGCAGAGGAGAAGCCGCCCGATCAGCTGGAGCGCAGTTCAGCCTCCTCGGGGCTGAAAGCCACAGCCAGCTGGCCGGGCAGCTGCTTCTCTTCCCTCCAGCCCAGCTGCCCTGCACTCAGCTCAGGGAGGCTTCACCTAGCTCCAGCTGTGCTGGAGCAAGCTTCCCGGGCTGAGGGCAGGGCAGCCAGGCTGGAGCGAAGAGAAACCGCTTCTCCTCGCTCCAGCCCGGCTGCCCTACGCTGAGCCCGGAAGCTTGCTCCAGCACAGCTGGAAGTAGGTGCAGCCCCCCTGGGCTAAGCGCAGGGCAGCTGGGCTGGAGTGAGGAGAAGCCGCTTCTCTTCGCTCCAGCCCGAGGGTCGGGGGGAAAGGGGGCTGAGCGCAGGGCAGCTAGGCTGGAGTGAGGAGAAGAGGCTTCTCTTCGCTCCCACCCAGCTGCCCTGCGCCCAGCCCGGAGACGCTGCGCCTAGCTCCAGCTGTGCTGGAGCAAGCTTCCCGGGCTGAGCACAGGGCAGCCGGGTGGGAGCGAAGAGAAGCCGCTTCTCTTCACTCCAGCCCGGCTGCCCTGCGGTCAGCCCGGAGGGGAGCGCAGGACGGAGGCTTCCCTCCTTGGCTGGTGTAGGGGACTCCCTGCTCCCAAACCTTGTTCCCTCTCCCCTGCCCCAAACCTGTCCCCCGTCCTCCTGGCTCCCTGTTCCTTCTCCCTTGCCCCCCCCCCCGCCCTGCTGCAGAAACCTGCCCCCCGGCACCCTGCCCCCCCTGGAGAAACCAGTTCCCTCTGGCACCCTGTCCCCTACAGCAGAAACCTGTCTCCCTGCCTTCCCCACTACAGAAACCTGTCCCCCTGCTCTCCTCTGCAGAACCCTGTCCCCCCCCAGCACCCTGTCCCCTGCTGCAGAAATGTGTCCTGGCACCCTGCCCCCACTGGCACCCTGTTCCCTGCCCCAGAACCCACTAGCACCCCTCCCCAGTACTGTGTCCCCTGCTCCCGAATGACTTTTCTATGGGTCAGAGACCCCTGCCATTCTCATAAATAAAGACAATGCAGAAACTTTTTGTGTTTGACATAGTATTTTATTTAAAAATGAAGCCTGGCCAACAAACCCCCAGTGGGGCCAAGCCCCCATCTGGCCACAAGCACTCCTGCATTCCCCCTTCCCCAGACCCTAGATCTGAGCCTATCAAACACTGGAACCCCCTGCCCTGAGCCCCTCACATACCCCAACCCAAATTCCTGCATCCTCAAGCCTGTGGCTTGCTTAATACCCCAACACCACCTGGCCTGGAGCCCCCTCCCCGAGCCAGCGTCCCCTTCTCCACCTCCTCCTGCATCCAGATTTCCTCCCAGAGCTTGCATCTCTCACCCCTTCCTGCATCCAAATCCCTCATTCCCACCCTGGAGCCCACACATCCTGTCTCAACCCAGCAAGGGTACAGCTAGACTGCCGGAGTTTTTCAGGATTTCGGAGTCATCCCAGAAAAACTCTTCTGCATCCAGGGTTGCGTTTGTTCTTCCGCTTTCTTTAGTGGAAGACCAAACATGCTCTTTCGGTCACCCCTATATTCCTCTTTCCACGAGGAATAAGGGGGCTTCCAAAAGAAGGGGTTTTTCTGACATTTGGTCCAGTTTAGACAGGCCAAATGTTGGAAAAACCTCTTCCTACAGAAGATTTAAAAAAAAAAAAAAAAAAAAAAGCAGCAGTATAAGGATTGGGGATAGCAAGTGACGGAGAGGAGAATAGAGGGGGCAGGGCTTCAAGGAAGGGGCGGGGCGATAGATCTTGGCTTGGTCTGTCATTTAAAAAGTGATCTTGGGTGTAAAAAGGTTGGAGACCACTGAACTAGAGGTCACCAAATGAAACTGATAGGTATCCGTTTTAAAACAAAAGGAAGTATTTCTTTACACAATGCACAGTCAACCTGTGGAACTCCTTGCCAGAGAATGTTGTGAAGGCCAACACTATAACGGTTCAAAAAGGAACTAGATAAAATTAATGAAGAATGCTGTCCATCAATAGCTGTTAGCCAGGAGGGGCAGGGATGGTGTCCCTAGCCTCTGTTTGTCAGAAGCTGGGAATGGGAGAAAGGGGATGTATCACTCGATTACAATCTGTGCAATTCATTCCCTTGGGGGCACCTGGCATTGGCCACTGTCAGAAGACAGGATACTGGGCTAGATGGATCTTTGGTCTGACCCAGTATGGCTGTTCTCATGATTAAGGAAGAAAAGGGAAATGATCTATCAATATCCTTAAAATGTCATTCTTTAATAATCTACTGCACAAGTTATAATTCCTCCATTCTGACCATTTGCTAGATACCTCTACCTTGCACAGGTGGGGTTCAAACTGAGACCAGTGACTCCAAGCATGAGCCTCTATAATGTAATGTTATGATTAGATGCTTGCACCTCAGATTTAATTTAAGTGAAATGAACTATTCCTGTGTCTGTAGGCTGCTGATGTACCAAAATCTAAATTAGGAGTCAATGAAAAATGACTGTCACTGCCAAGGAACTGTTATATTACAGTATACATTATTTGGACCAAGTAGAATTGAGGGCATTGAGAATACTGGCAGTTTACCAGAAGCACTGGAACTGAAGTTGGGCAGCAGACAAAACCACAGGGAGAAGACAGTCAAGGAAAAGTAGTAATCAAAAATCCTGTGGTGGTATTTTACATCTTGGGGGGAAATGTATTTTTGTACATTTTTATCCTAATGCTTCAGCACAATGATGATTGACAGTATGAGGACAGAGGGTTGGTATGCTGGGCTAGGTCTGAGTGTGTAGATTACTTACATAGACAAGTAGTTTTAAGTCACTAACCTTAATCACATTTATTCCCATCCATTAGATTTGCAAATATTTGTGTATATGCTTGCTGGCTCTTTTGCTAAAAATGGGTTAGTCAATTTAGTAAACAAGCCTGTGGTTGCAGGGAACAAAATAAACAAGCAATCACTGTTCTATATACAGTATGTAACTGTGTATGGGAGGGGGGAAATAGGCTGGGGGGAGGTGGAAATTGTCCAGAGGTTGGGTTTAAAGATCACTGTAACAGAAATGTCAGGAATGATCAGAAAATTGTCTACCTTTTTAAATAATTGGAAATAAGATGCTGAAAAACATGCCAACTGAATTTTTCATTTTTTGTTTTTAACCCAATCAAGGTCTGTTTCTATATCATGGAATCAAGATGAGCAAAATCCTCATCACATTATCTTTGCACCATAGTTTTATGGATAAAATCATTATATTGTGAGGAAAAATAGGTAATAGAATCATGGATTTTAAATAATTCCTTTGATCTTTATTCTTGAAGCATAAATGTGTGCAGGATTGGAGCTCTTGGTCATTAAGGTCTCAAATTACCCTTAGAAACCCATTTTTGTCAAAAGCATCAGCGTTGGCTCACAGAATGAGTAATTGTAAATCACTAGATATGGTGAATATTGTGGACTCATGCAATAACTTGAGAAAGCTAGTGAGTGGACAGAGACAAAACAGGAACTGAGGAATTTAAAGAGACAAGGGCCTTATTTTTAGATATATATGAAAAAATATGATGCAAAATGATCCCGATTGTATATATCTAGTAGTTTTTAAATTGTGTAATACTATTTATCATAGGTTGTTACCATACATAATCACTGTGCATCTAATTTTTAGAAACCTCTCTGCATCTACATCTCCCCACTATTTTCTCTTATCATTAAATATACTGAAAAAAGAAGGGCTTTGTTAATCTACATGAATGAGTGCAAACCCATTCATAATTTCATATTCAGTGCAGATTCAGGGAGCAGCATCCATCCTGTCACTAAATGAAACAGGGACCTTGTGGAAAAAATGGTAGGTGACGTCTAATTCAGGAATGTATCATAATGCATGTAGCACACTGTGGACAAATTAAGATTGAATGCGTCATCTTAATTCTGGCATTTCCTAACCTTTGAGAGCTTGACTCTGCAAATCAAATGTTCTTTTAATACAGTTACTACTTTTATATCATTCTAATTATTTTCACAAACGGCAGTGTAGTGTTTTATAAACTTCAAAATACATTTTATGGAGCCATGGTAATAAATAACGAAGGGCATGTCTACACTAGGAAATTATTTTAAAATAACTTATTTTGAAATAACATGTCCGCATTGTAAGGCAGCATTGTAATAGCACAGAATTATTTTGAAATAGCACATCCACACTGATTAGAGCCTGCATTGGATTTAAAGCCCCCAGAAGCACTCCGGGGAGGGGACCAGGATGGTGGACACTTCCTATAGCTGCTTGCTGAGGCTAGTGAGACATGTGATCAAAGGGGCTCCTCTCTACACCTGCGTCTCTCACGCCACTTCTCCACTGTCTGCCCCCTCGCGGGATGCTAAATTCTCACCACATGCTCTAGTTGCCCTTGTGGACACCACAGCACTCCCAACATGGAGTTGGTGCAGTTCGTCCAAACTGCCCACATGCTGCTTCAGGTTGATGATGACCAGCCCAAACCGCAGGACCCGTTCACCCAGGCCCTGGCGCTCCTGCTACAGCAAATGATCCTTGATCCCCTGCACACATAGAACGTCACTTCTGGTGGAGGGAGACCAGATCTGACTGGTGGAACTGCATCATCCTACAGCGATGAGATGACCAGCAGTGGCTCCAGAACCTCCGCATGCAGAAGGCCAACTTCCTCGAGCTCTGCAAGTGGCTTGCTCCTGCCCTCAGGCAACAGGACACCCACATGAGACCCACCACCCCCCTAGAGAAGCGTATCACCCTATGGAAGCTTGCCACGCCAGACAGGTACCGCTCCATGGGGAACCAGTCCAGTGTTGGGAAATCCATAGTCAGGCTCGTGCTCCTGTAGGTAGTCAAGGCCATCAACACCATCTTGCTGCAGAGGGCCATCACTGGGCAATGTTGACCACATCATGGATGGCTTTACCACCATGGGCTTTCCCAACTGCGCGAGGGCCATAGACGACACTCAGGTGCCCCTCTTGGCCCGCAACCATCGTGCCTTGGACTACGTAAACAGAAAGGGGTACTTCTCTATGGTGCTGCTGGCCCTGGTGGACCACAAGGGACAGTTCACTGACATGAATGTCAGTGGTCAGTGAAGGCACACAACACCCGCATCTTTCAAAACCCAAGCCTGCTCCAGAGGATGCTCACTGACCGCACCATCAGGGTCGGGGACATGGACATGCTCATGTGCATCCTAGGCGACATAGCCTGTGCCTTACTTCCCTGGCTGATGTAAGCGTGGACCCCACCAAGGAGCATTTCAGTGCCAAGCGGTGCAGACGCTGCGTGGTGGTGGAGTGTGCCTTCAGCCACCTAAAGGGGAGGTTCAGGACTCTCCTCACCCATCTGGACCTCAGCGAGCACAACATCCCCTTTGTGGTGGCAGCCTGCTGTGTGCACCACAACCTATCTGAGAGCAAGGGAGGAGACTTTCCTGCCAGGGAAGGCGGCAGAGGCTGATCGGCTGGCCAGGGCTTACAAGCATCCAGACACCAGTGCCCATCAAGAGAGCATATTAGCAGACTGTGCTCCTCTAGGAGGCCTTGAAAGAGAGTTTCTGCCAAGGCCACCTGTCAGACTCTCCCCCAGGCCTCTCCCCAAGGGACCCCTGCATTGCCCCTGTGTGGCTTTCCTCCTCCACTCGCCCCTTCTCCTGCCCTCCCTATCCACCTACCCTCCTCCCCTGCAGAGCAAATAAAAAAGCCTTTTTGTTTGGGAAACACAGCTCTGTTGTTGTTTTATTTAGGGATATATAACAGGGGAGGGACTGGGGAAAGAATCTGGAATACGAGAGTGGGGAGGGGGCTCAGGAATGGGGCTGAGACTGGCGCCTGCCTAGTGTAGCTCGGGAGGCTTTGGCTGCCTGAGAGGTTGTACTGCCACATGTTCGGTGGCCCCAGCAGCCCCTGGGGGGCAAGGGGAGGGCAGTTTGGGGGGGGGATGGGGATGAGGGCGTTGCTGTTGGCCCACTCCATGCATATGGGTGTTATGGAGAAGCACATAGCCTTATGCTAGCGTGCCAACTGCTCCCACATGGCCTTCCACTCACTGCTCCTGGTTAGCCCGGTGTCCTCGCATTGGTGGCCTGCTCCTGGTGCTCCTCATCGAACTCTTGGATGAGGGACCTGGTGGCAGGCTATGTGGTCCTGCAGCAGGTCTTCCCTGGTGCACTTTCTGTGGCGGATCCCGGGAAGGCGGGAAGATGGTGTGGGAGGTGGTGGATGCGCTACGCTTGCAGCTAGGCCAGCTGTGAAGAAAAGTGACAAGGGCAGTCATCGCAGGAGACACTGTGCATGAAGCCTAGCCCTAATCTCTGAGCCGACTCATAAGGTCTTTTTTCGGACAATGGGAATGTGCTTAGAGCAAGACCATCTGTTGCCCAGATAGCAGGCACTTTCCTGCAGGGGCACAGATGTCCCAGGAGATCATCACTACACCCACAGCAGGCCTGGCCAGGAACCTTGTGAGAAGGATCGAGGGGTTCCTGTGTGAGAGTGAGTCAGGGCTGTTTCCCACTCTGGCACTCTGAGTGCAGAAGGTGGGGGCCCACAAGAGACCTTAAATACCTTGCCTGTATAGGCTCTGTTTACAAAAACTCCCCAGAGTCACTGACTTTGGGAGGTAGCTGCCACCATCAACTGATTTAATCCCTATTAAAAAAAAAGGAAGAAATGCTTGAAATTCTTCCCAAGGGGGTACCCCAGCTCTTTCCACAAGCGAGCTTGAAAAAGAAACAAAGAACACAGAAAACAAACTGTGTCCCTGATAGCTGACGCCTCAGGCTAGGCAGGCGTGCACACACAGACCACCTGTTACCTTCCAGAACAGAAGAATCAAATCATCACCTTAAAAAAGGTGATTTTATTAACAAAAAGATATACTTGGTTGCTAGGTAAAACAAAAAAAGCAGTCATGTAGCACTTTAAAGACTAACAAGATGGTTTATTAGGTGATGAGCTTTCATGGGGCAGATTAACAAGGTTACCTCTCTGTTACTTTTCATGGTTGCTAAAGAGCAACTGAAAAGAATAAATTACACAGGGGGGGAAAAATAGTATCTTTGGCACAGCTCAGGTATGGTGAATGGGGGAGGGAAGGCATGGATTCACACAGAGAAGTTTAACCAAACAACCAAAACAGAAAATTACCCTGATCGTGACTAAATGTACATTTTTCCCTTATTTACTCACAATCCCTTCATGGTCCTGTCCACTTCCATGTCCTGAATTCTTTGGCGGCATGGTAGTCCTGGCTGGCTTTAAATCGTATTCTCTCTCCCAATTCCTGGCTTAAAACTCCATAAAGAGAAAATGCAGCAGGTATATATTTACAATTTAAATTTCAACACCTTTGGTTCTTCTGGCTCCCTGCCAACAACACCCTTAGCTATCGGAGTTTAACCCTTTAGTCACCGAGTGCTAGCCGGCACTCCTATCCATCACAGAGTGTCATAGAGCTGAGTGCTCTGAACTGATGCTCCATGTGTACCCATGTGCACAGGCTGTTCTGCGACCCTCCCCAGGCTGAGAAGTCTGAGTGAAGAGCGTGCAGACCCTCGCAGCCTGCTGCCTGCCCCCGCATTTGAATAGAGAAAGTTATGGACCTCATCTGAAGTGCCTTCGCTGGGATTGTCCAAGCCCAGGGAGACATTCCAGGGGGAGGGGCTATTTCCAGGGTGAGGAGCAGCTCCTGGCCGGGAGGCATGGCACTCTGTCTGGCCTACTCCTTCCCATTGTCCTCCTCCACAAAACCCACCCTTGTGGAGGCTCACACTGGGCATGCCCTGGCCAGAGTCGACAATGACGGGGGAAGGAGGTGACCGACCCCCCTCCCCCTTCCAGGATGGCATCCAGCTGCTCATAGTAGCGGTAGATGTGAGGAGCTACCCCAGAGAGTCCACTTTGCTCCCTGGCCTTAGTGTAGGCCTGCTGGAATTCTTTTATTTTCATGCAGACCTGGTTGAGGGTCCACATGTGTCCCTTCTCAGCCTGGCTGGCAGCCATACAGCTATATGCATCGGCAGTCCTCCTCCTGATGCGGAGATCTTGGAGGTCGGACTCCTCCTCCCCCCAGACCTTGATGAGGTCCAAGCTCTCTGCACCAGTCCAGGTTGGTGCCTTGTTTTGCTCCTGGCCAGGAGAATCAAAGGGAGCTGTGGGAGTGCTGGCAGCTGTTGCGGGGCACAGAGGGAGCATTGGGGTTGGCCATAGCTCATGGGGTGGCTGCTGTGTGGCATGGGGCTCTCCTCGAGCCACAAGCCCTTTCCCTTCTGCCTGCAGCTTTAAGTTCTGCAGGAGAAGGGGAGCAGTGGAGCTCGCAGGGGTGTGGCCAGAGTGGGCACAAGTGCAGCTGTGAGACACCTCTGGAGACCAATTATTTCAAAATAACAGCAGCTGAGCATCCACACTGATGCTATTTTGAAATAACAGTTTTGAAATTAGCGTTATTCCTCGTGACAAGCAGGAGTTATTTCAAAATAACCAGCCCATTATTTCAAAATAACGGGTTTGATAGCGTGGACCGCTCTGCTTGTTGCTTTAAAATAAGGGGAGTTCGAATAATAGAATCCTAGGGCTGAAAGAGACCTCGGGGGGTCATCGAGTCCAGCCCCGTGCCCAAAGCAGGACATATCCCAGCCAGGACTTTGTCAAACCGGGACTTAAAAACCTCAAGGGATGGAGATCCTACCACCGCCCTAGGTAACCTATTCCAGTGCTTCACCACCCTCCTAGTGAAATAGTTTTTCCTAATATCCAACCTAAACCTCCCCCGCTGTAACTTGAGACCATTGCTCCTCATTCTGCCATCTGTCACTACTGAGAACAGCCTTCCTCCACCCTCTTTAGGCGCCCCTCCCCCCCTTTAAGATAGTTAAAGGCTGCCATCAAATCCACCCTCACTCTTCTCTTCTGAAGACTAAACAAGCCCAAATCCCTCAGCCTCTCCGCACAGGTCATGTGCTCCAGCCCCCTAATCATTTTGTTGCCCTCTGCTGGACCCTCTCCAATGCGTCCACATCCTTTTTGTAGTGGGAGGCCCAGAATTGGACACACTATTCCAGATGTGGCCTCACCAGCGTTATTTTGAAATAACTCCCTAGTGTAGACCAGGGCTAAGATACTAAAGGATTATGATATCAAGCATATACTGATCAAAAGTGAGGGGCTACCTCCGAGAGAGAGAAAGAGATTGAGAAAATTATAAGATGTGTGGAGTACACTTAAAAGAGGCTGTTGAGGTTGAAAAGAGAAAAGGTGCATTAACAACTTTCCTTTCTGAAAAGATACAAGAAATCTAAATATCTTGCTATTTGGTTATAGGACTTTTTATATCTTAACACCAAAAGTAGTTATCAAGGTATGTAATCAAAGAGGTCCTGTGATCAGAAGGTGGTCGGGGAAGGATTTTTAAGTACCATTTTAAGTTCCTTTAGATTAAACATTTGTGTTTGTTTTTTCCAGGTATATTTAGTAGGAGGTGCAAAAAGGGAGGATTTTGAGATATAGAGATCTGCTTTAAAAATCCTACACAGTCTGATGGGGAACTTCTGTAAACACATACTTATCCAACGTACATAAACTCTGCATTCTGGTAGACACACGCAGTGCTTGAGTCTCTGAGTGCCAGCAGTATATTCCCATTAAAATTGGTGGGTGCATAGCACTCTTAAAGATCATGCTCCTAAAGAAAAACTTAACTGTACCCTGAACTCTGATTTTAGAAATAAAATGCTGCTCTGATAATGGGACAATGCTGGGGCAAATAAGGGCAGAATTTGGCCCTGACATTGGATAGGGAATAAGTATTAATTCATGATGGCCTGGAATGTGTTTTGTTTTGGATTTAATTGGAAATGAATTCTACATAGGGTGTACGTGGGAATGCTGCACAAGACATAACCATATATATAACAGTCCATTTTTGCCTTAAAATCCTTACCTTGTTAGCAAGCAGGGGTTGATAAGGCTGGCAGAATTAAGCAGGTTCTCCTCTGGCCTTATCTACACTTGGGAAAAATGTGAATTTTGACACATGCTAGCTAACCTGTGGAAATCCCAGTGTAAACAAGGCAAGTTTTAGTTTAAGGTTAGCTAGCGGTAAGGGGGAGCCTAGGGCTTATCTTGACCAGTTAACATACTCATACTCAAATAACATCGTGCTCTGTCTACCCTCTTGAATCAATCTTTTTCCTTTTAAAGATGCAACTACTGGCCAGGCCCACTGATAGGGGACAGCAAAGAGGAGGATCTGCCTCAGCTTCTAGCAATTCAAGAGACATCTGCTCCGGAGCTGCTGGCTCTAAATTACTGCAAGAGCACTGAGGGGCTGCCAGAGGGAGGCTAGCCCCAGCCCTACCCCTTCAACCCAAGGCCCCATCCCATTCAGGAGCACAGAGCCAGGATCCCTCCCACCTTGCCCAGAGGCCCAGCACTTCTGGAGGCTCCCTGGGAGTAGCTCTCTGAAAGGAAAGGACCTGGAGTGTGACCTGAGCAGTAATACTTTGGTCAGAAACCCCAGAAAAGGGCAAGCATAGGACAAGGCTTCCACTGAACTTAGTCGCCTTTGAGAGTGGGGTTTTTAAAAGTTTGTAAACAATTGGACTTTCATGGGGATTTCAGCTTATAAATTAGGTAGGTGCTTTTGCAGATCCCCTCCTTAGTGTTGGTTTAGTTGTCTGAGGATGAGTAAAAGTTCTCTACCAGAGGGGGGTGTGTGAACTCTGTTCTAGAACAGTTTTGAGAAAGAGGAAAGGTACACGAACAACTTTTTGTTCTGCTCTAGTCGTTGGTAAGCATAATCTCAGTTCCTTAAAAAAGGTCACTTGAGATTATTGAACTTTGTTTACTTTAAAACACACAGCCAACTTACTGTTGCTCTCAGAAAGGCTGCCCTCAGGAAGCCGGGATGGGTCCCAACTCATGACAACAAATTAATATTAGTTATGAAACTGAAAATACGTTTCAACTAATTGAATACCACCTCATTAATGTGACCCTTTGATGTGCTGTAGTTCTGTGTGAATTCTAATCTAGTGGTTTGCTTTTATCTGTTTGGGTTTATTGGAATGACATACAAGCTGATTTTTTAAATGTTAATTAACTTTGTATTTTAAACTTTGGTTGCATTGTTAAAGGAAATTGTTTCATCATGTGTTAATCACTGTGGCAAGTTTTTTTTTTTTCTCCCTAAGGAAAAAGCTTAGGAAACCCTGAACGTTGTCCTCTTTTGACTCTAGCCCTTTAATGGATCATGAAGTATTTAAATTGTAAATGCGAATCAGGTTCCAACTGAGCCTTTAGGATTTATGTACCTCAGTCAATTCATGAGAACAAGAATTGTGTTGATTACACTAATTCCAGTAAATGCAATTAGAGTTTTTGGGTTGTCAGTCTCTGACTTTTCACTGAAGAATTGCCATATTAAAGCAAACCAATGATCTATTGGGGTGTGTCTAGACTACATCCCTCTTTCGACACAGGGATGTAAATTAGGCACTTTGAAATTGAAAATAAAGACGGGATTTGAATTTCCCGTGCTTCATTGCATAATCGCATCATAGAGCTCTTTCGAAAAGCGCCATTTTGAAAGTAAAACCACAGTCTAGACGCGGTTCTTTCGAAAAGGGAAGGCTTTCTTGAAAGATCCTGTAAACCTCAAAAAATGAGGTTTACAGGATCTTTCGAAAGGGGCTTCCATTTTCGAAAGAACTGCGTCTAGACTGAGGGTTTACTTTCGAAATAGTGCTTTGCGATTATGCAAATGAAGCGCGGGAAATTCAAATCCCGGCTTCATTTGCCATTTTGAAGTTCCTAATTTACATCCCTCTGTCTAAACAGGGATGTACTCTAGACGTACCCTTGGAGAGTAATGGAAGGAACTTAAATTGGAAAACTTAGAATATTCTAAACTTAGAAAATTGTATAGATTCTCAAATCTTTTGGTTCCCGTGGTACCCAACTTTGCAATCATGACCTAAAGTTGCATGTAAAGCTGTTTTCAATGTGGCACACATTTTTTCACAGACTGAAGTCCAATTTCCCAAATGCTTACATCTGTGTTACTTTGCTCACCTTAGCAGTCCTACTGAACTCATTGGTTCTACTCATATAGTAAAGTTATACACATGCTTGTGTTTTTAGAATCAGGGTCAAAGCATTCATATAAAGATTTCATTGCAGGTGTTCATCACCTCTGAAAATCAGGCTATTTATTTAAAAGTCTCAGAGGGGTAGCCATATTAGTCTGTAATTTTATAAACAAATAGTCCTGTGCTACCATAAAGACTAAGAAAAGTATATATAGAATCATGAGCTTTCATGGACAAAACCCACTTCTTGCATCGAATTTTAGGTACCAAAGTTTGAATTTTTTTTTTCACATTTCTAGACCTTGTGATTGCAAAGATGTTAACTGAATATACCCACTTTGGCATCAATATTAGCATTGGGAAGTGTACTATTCATATTACATGATATGATTTTTAAATGTGAAATTAAAAATGTCTGCCCTGAATGTAAATACATCTTTTGGCCAATTAAATTTGCTTAATCCTACCTCCCCTCAAATTACCAATTACAACCATATATAGGGAATTATATATAGTTTTAAACTTGAGACAATGCAAAGACTGTGAGATATAAATTAGTGGGAGAAAAATGTGATGAGTTTTGAGTCAAGGCTGAAAATGTGGAGGGTGTCAGAATCATAGATAGAATTGAATAACTTCTCTATCAGTATATGGAATACTCTCCCAGGTGAAATGGTCAAAGTGCCATAGTTGCTATATTGAAAACTGTGCTTAATAAGATTCTGATGTGGGCTGGGATTTAGTCGAATTTGGGGACTAAAACCCAGATTTCATTAAGTCAATGTGATTTAGGATCCTAAGGCTCCTAAGTGCCTAAATCACTTTTGAAAATGAGATATTTTTCCTAAGTTATTAGGCATTGCAGCACTGAGCACTGTAATGCCCAAATGCCTTTAAAAATCTGTGCCTTAACAAACTCCAGTTATCTTTGTAAAATGGAGCAAATCTCCATTTTAGTTAGTGGGTTCCTGGGAACTGTATTTGGGATAAAGATGGGTCAATTATCAAAGGAGTTCTACTGACCATTTGTTAATCTTCTTATTCTTTGGAAGTTTCTTGTGTGTGGCCAAATGCCATGAAAAGCATAAACACCACTTAATGAATCTTGCCGTCGATTTTATACAGGCAAACCAAAACAGATCCCTGTGTCCCTATTGAAAAATCTGCATTACATCTGGCAAACCTTACCAAGCTCCTATAAATACATTATGTGGCTGCAAAATCTTGTGTCACAAGCACCTCACACTCTTCACTCTGCCAAATTAGATATCTATGGGATAGGTATGCCGCATACCTAGAATAGGCTACAGTAGACACTTTACCACCACGTTCTCCTCTCTTTTGGTGCACTGAACTGTTGTCAATGTCAATGAGCCTTTGCAATGTTTGTTAATTATGTGTAGAGCTAACTGTAACCTGGCATGTTTCCAACCTCATAATATTAACTTCAACAGTAACAAAGGATGTGGAGTTCTGGGGCAAATCATGTTCTTCCTGACCTTTCAAGAAGGAAGTAGATGGGAGAAAAATTAATATGAAACATTTGAATCTGTGATGCATAAAGGCCCAGGATGGTTAATAATGAACAGTATGAAAAATTATAGGTCTGAAAAAGATTGTATGAAAAGAACCTTTTCTTATTCCTTTCCATTTGTAAGTTGACCAAGGAGAAGTTTGAAAGATTATTAAAGTAAGTGAATAGTCTCCTGTGTTTTCTCTACCTGAGGGAGCTGTAACAGAACCTTGGCTGGAACAGGAAATGTACAATAAATCCCCTTTTTATGACTCTGTAAGTCAATGATTTTATGGTTTTAGTAACAGCTATATAAAATACTTTGTTTTTTCTGGATATGCAAGTAAATTAAATTGAAAGTAATACTAAGATCATTACAGACAGTCTCAGGAAAGTAAAAACCTGTTCTGAAGAATACATATTTATCTGAACATGACCTTTTCTTATTAACAATCTGGGTCTTTGTGTATACATGGATATAGAGAAATACTGCACAGAATAAAGATAAAATGGTTGGAATGGACAATTGGTGGTAGCAGACATTTCTAAAAGCAATAATGTTGTATATGATGTTTTCCTTAGCTAAAATCTCACACAAAATGCGTTTAGCTCTTTAGAAATAGTAGCCCATTACCAAGGTATCTGGGTCTCACAAACAAAATATAACAGAAAACCATGATTGCTATCAAAACACCTTCATTAGTTGTGTTTACAAGACTGATCATAGAATCCAAATATAAAGATAGAAAACACCCTGTATATCATGTTAGCACTTGGACATGCTACTGTATGTTGTTCCTACAGACTGTTAAACAGGGAAGGGGTTTTGTTCATTTTAAATATAAAAGTGGATCTTCATCCTTTCGCTTGGATAAGTATTCCACTGGCTAAAAAATTTCTCTGCTGCATGCTTTTTCCTGATAACCTGTCTACGTTTTTCTTTCTTTTCATCCTATTGCGCCTCATTCTATCTGTTATTTATGAAAAATACACACTTTTCCTTTTTGGTGTTTACTTTCAGCTATTTATAAACTATTATTACAGCCAACCCTTAGTCTGTCCTTAAACAATAGCTATATTGTGACTTCAGTTATTTTACGAGGCATTTCTCACTTTCTCGCTGTCTAAACTTTTTTGCTGTTGAATGAAAGTTTAAAGATCTATTAGGCAAACATCTGCCCCCAAATAACAAGTCTTGCATTGGGCTCTTGAGGTGTGATTGACTACCAAACAGAGCAGGTTTCAGAGACATGCTTCTTTACATTAACTCCAATCATATGTAGTCCAGTCTCTACCTAGCCATACATAATAAGCCATATATGAAGAATTTAGTGCATAGATTTTGCCCACTTGATATCATTAGCTGTTTTGTTTTTGTCTGTTTCACAGTCTTTGAAAATGTAGAGCCAGATCCTTTGGTCCTTCTGAACAGTCTTCTGCTATCAAGTGGTCACTAACACATCTCCCCTCCAGACTCCACTTCTGGTGCCAGGGCAGCCATAAGGTTATTCTAATTTACATTTGACAGCCCACAACCTGAACACAAGTTCTGACTGCCAGGGATTGCCAAGGCCTAGAAATACACTGGCTACACTCCTTTTTCTTTGGACAGACTCCTAATCTGGGAGGAGAAGTAAGAGGTGTTGGTATATGAAGTGCTGTGATATATGCCACCAAGGGATTTGCTCAAGGAAAGGACACCTCACTGGGACTAAATCCTCCACGTCAGGCTCCATATTGCCTCTATTGACATCAGCAAGAAGTAATGAGTCTATATTTATTTGATAAAATTCTTATTTTGCATGAGCATTTCAAAATATTGCAGTGTGTCTGATGTCCTAAAAATAGATACACTCAAGAACAAGTCAACACACCAATAATTCATACCATCCCATTAAGAGTTTGCATCATAACTTTCTCTTTCTGATTACAGATTACTCATCCTCTCTTACCATTTATTGTACTCAGTGAAGTCTTTATGTGAAAGGGGATCAGTTTAAACATTTAAAAAAAATTTGAAAAGGATGAGATGTTGCTAATTTATGGTTCTAATACTAAGCTGAGCACCATGACTCTGAGCTTATTTTTTAATCCAGTTACTGACTGACTACTGCAGGAGAGAGACTAGTCGAAGTGGGAGAGGGGGAGGGGAGAGAAAGAGGAGAAAGTTAAACAAGGGAACAAATTAATTCCAGCCATCTAACGGCAGCTTCTTTCCTAACCGTGCTTTGGTAGGGGTATGAGAAGAGTAAAGAAATCAATCCCTTTTCACAGTCTCATAAAAGCTCCTGTTACATCTGTGTCCTAATCAACTTATTCAGACTTCCTCACAGCTGTGAACATATTAAACAACTTACAGCTGAATTCTGTCCTCATGGCGATTTCAGTGAGGTTGCATTAGAATAACTGAGGACAACTTGGTTTACAAGAGATATTTTGTATCATTGTTGATTACCCAAAGTTTTGCAGCCTATAAATAATACAAATTTTCCTTTAATTTCTATGTAAACCACTCAGAGAACAAACCTTTTACTTGGCCTCAGCCCCACTGAGCACTTGGCTTCATGTTATAAAAGATGTTACATTATTCTTTACAGTTATCGGTCCATATCAACTCCTTAAACTCCACCTGGAAACTCAGGCAACCAGTACAGATCACAGAGCACTAACTCAACATGCTCCTATTGAAGCACTCATGTCTAAATGACTGCCTAGGAAGGAGTACTGCAAAAAGGGAGTTGGGGTCAAAGTTAGTCATGGGTAGTGGGTGACCCCATGGCTTGGGAAGCAAGTACCCCTGGCTCTGCCCCTAGAGCCCACCATGGCCGCTGCTGGCCCCTGCCAGGCCTCTCCCCACCCCTGCAATGTGGCTGCTGGCCCTTGCCCCCTCCCTGCCCCAGGAGTGTCCCCAACTCCAGAGCCCCAGAGAGCTGGTGGGCAGCATGGCCCCAGCCTGCCCCAGAGCTCTGGAGAGCCAGAGGGTGGTGTGGTCGCAGCATCCCCCAGCTCCTGAGCTCCAGAAAGCTGGTGGGCAGTGCAGCTGCGGCCACCTCCTGCCCCAGAGCTCCGTAGAGCTGACGGATGGCACAGCTGCAGCCTGCTCCAGCTCTGTAGGTCTGAGATCTGGCCAGCAGGCTTAGCATAGGAAGGCTAGGGCTGTGCCACCTGCACCACTGACTAGCAAGGCCCTCCCCACAGCCAAGCTGCCAGCCCAGTCCTGGACAGCCAGAGTGGTCCCAGTGGCAGGAGAACAGATGGTACAGTACAGCCCAAAACTTGCCTGCCCCAGCCTCTGGAATCACAAAAGCATGCTGGGGGAGTGAGTCTGGGGAATGCAGTGGCGCATAGGCCGGACAGGTAAGGCAGTTTGGAAAGTCATGGCATTCCTCTAGTACACTACCCTCCACCCATGGTCATAGGGGACCAAAAGCTAAATATGAGTCAATGGTGTAATGCCATTGCACAAAAAAACAATCCATCATTCCAAGGTGTATTAGCAGGAGTGTGGTATGCAGCACCCCAGAAGTAATTCTTCTGCTCTAATCTGCACTGATTAAGCCTCACCTGGAGTATTGTGTCCAGTTCTGGGTGCCACATTTCATGAAAGATGTGGACAAATTGGAGAAAGTCCAGATAAGAGCAACAAAAATGATTAAAAGTCTAGAAAACATGTCCTGTAAGGGAAGACTGACTCAAGTGGGTTTGTTTAGTTTGGACAAAATCAGGCTGAAGGGGGAGACAATCATTTTCATGAACTTAAAAGGTTGTTCAAGGAGGAGGAGGGAGGAAAAAATGTTCTCCTTATCCTCTGATGTAGGATAAGAAGCAATAATCTTAGATTTCAGCAAGGGCAGTTTAGCTGGACATTAGGAAAATCTTTCTGTCAGGGTGGTCAAGCAATGAAATAAATTGCCTATGTAGATTTTGGAATCTCCATCATTGGAGATTTTTAAGAGCAAGTTAGACAAACACCACAGCTAGGTTTTTTGTTTCTACTCGTTGTGCATATTCACACATATCTCAGTGCACATAAAATTTATTCCACATATCGATGGAAAAATTTTCACATGGATGGAAAATATTAAAGGGAACACTGATTTGGATGGTCTGATTTAGCTGCCTATCCACAAGTTGGGAATGGCAACTTCTTGTCCACACTGTGTCTACTTGGTGCACAGCACTCAGTATCATCCATTTCTGTGCCAATCGACTATTGGAACTCTGGATAGACACTATCTCTTCCCGCTGCTTTTCCCTATTTCGTGGCTGCATTAATCTCCATACTTTTGAATGCTCGGCTTCCAGACCATTGGAATGACTTAGCAGTGTGTGCGTGGCATGTGCATGATTTACAGACCCCAGATTCCAGGCACATTTACACAAGTGTGTAAAGTCTGGATCTTCTACCCAGTCACACCACCTGAAGGTATGTCTACACTACAGAGTTTTGTTGGAAAAACAGCCCTTTTTAGGGTTGCCAGCTGTTTGGTTTTGACCCAGACAGTCCAGTATTTGAGCTTTCTGTTCGGGAAACAAATTGAGAAAATATAAATGAGAAAATATAAACATCTGGTATTTTCTAAGTAAGATGTAATGTAGACTGTGATGTAATGTCAAGTGTGTCCGGTATTTTTGTTGAAACCATTTGGCAACCCTAGCTGTTTTTCTGACAAAAATTGCAGAACATCCATACTGCAATTGCATTCTTTTGAAAATAAATCAAAAGAACAGAGGGTTTTTTCTGACATTGGTAATCCTCTTTCTATGAGGAAGAAGCCTTTTTCCGAAAGTGCTCTTTCAGAAGAAGGCATGTGTGGATGGGGAGAAGGGTTTTCTTTTGGAAGAAATAGCACAGGTGCTCTGGTGGTCATTCCATCCAAAGTAATCAGGACTCTATAGTTCCTGTCTCCTGGCCCCTCTTAATGCTGCAGGCACCCAGGACAAGCCTTGTGGCAGGAAGCCAGCCTGAGAGCAGCACCTCATCGTGTGGCTCTCCCTGTGACAGGCCTTGCCAGCCATGACAGAGCCTCAAGCCCCCCGCAACCTCCCTGGCCCTCGCAGGGAGCAGCCCCAAGGGGACCAAGAGGCGGGCACCCTCCTGGTCTGGAGCAGAGATTCTGTCCCTCTTCGAGCTGTGGGGCAAGGAGGACACATTGTAGGCTCTCCACTCCAAGTGGCAGAAAACGGACATATATTAGCGCACGGTCCCTGGTGTAGCATGGACACCCACTCTGGACCTTGGAACAAGTCTGGAGTAAGATCAAAGAGCTCCATCAGGGATACGTCCAGGCCAGAGAGCGCAACTCACGCTCAGGGGCAGGACCCCACACCTGGCCCTATTACCAGGAGCTCCACCAGATCCTGGGGGGTGGGGAAACATCTTCCCCACCTTTCCTCATAGACTCTGGCTTGGAGACCCCATCATCACCCGGCCAGAGATCTTGGCGGAGGAGAAGCAGGAGGACCAGGGCCAGCTGGAGGTGGTGGAGGAGGAGGAGACAGAGACCATGACCCTGCTGTCCCTGGAGCCAGTACCTGCGAGCCAGGACATCTCCCAGGCCTCCTCAGATGCCTGGGAGGGATCTTCAGGTGCGTGGTCTCACTTTGTCATACACACAGGGTGGGGGAGGTGGGTGCACGGGGCTGGGTGTGAATGTCACTCAGGCTGCTTGGGCTGGACATCGTGCTGCGATCCGTGCGTGTAGAACCATGTGCAGCGTTAGTGTGCGGCACATGGACACAGCAGTTTGCCCCTAAGCATAGGTGGGATCCTGCTGCCAGGCTCAGGGAAAGCTACACGTGTCCTGCCATGTGGGGGGGGGGGCCCTGCCACAGCTGGAAGTAGGCTAGCCACAAGGGCACAGGCACCACCCCAGACACACTGAGGAGTGCTGTACACAGCACACGGTTGTGTGTGCAGACCCCAGGGAGGGCCAGATTACTCCTGGCTCCTCTGCCACCCATGAGGGGATCCCACTGTGGCCGGACACTTCCCTTGCCTGCTTGTCTGTGGGCCAGGGGGCATGGGAAGCAGGCAGCACAGTCCCCTGGGCACGTCGGGGCCCCTGTGAGGCAGAGCCTTCTGTGCAGGCCACATATGGCCTTGCTCCCAGGAATCCCCCTCCTCTGCCCCGAGGACTGTTGGTCGCTGCTCACAGAGGAGGGCACGGCCTCAGGGACAGTGTCTGCATGGATGACTGACTGCCTCGCCCTCTGTGTGTTCTCCACAGCCAGGACTGAGGGGTAAGCCATGCCACCAGAGCCAGCCACCAGAGCCGAGGGGACCTGAAACCATGCCAGTGTCCAGGAAGACTTCAGGCACCAGCATGTCAGAATCCAGCATGACATACAGCAGACCCTGGCGCACAAGATCGGCGAGGACTTGGCGTGGCGGAACCGCACATGGGACCAGCTCATGCAGCGGTGCAACAGCATGTGTGCCATCATGTCATGCATGATAGCACACCCGCCTGCTGTCTCTACTTCTGGATACCACCCTCCTGCTCCCCCCCACTATGCCCATTCCTCCTCCACCTGCCTCCCCACTATGCCTCTGCTCCCTCCCCAGGTGATGCCTATGCCCCCTCCCTAGGTGATGCCTATGCCTCCTCCCCCACCCACCCTGACCCCACTCCAGCCCTCCCACTCCTGCCCACTCCCTTGTGGTCCCTGGAGCCAACAATCAGAGTCCAACGAGGTCCCCACACTCAAAGTGGCACATGTAGCAGCCCCCCATGCCTCTCACAGCCCTGAGCCCCCGCTCCCACTGCCCACCTTTTCTTAATGTTAAATAAACACAGATTTCGGTTTTTTTCAAAACCAACCAGGTGTCTTTATTGAGAGGTCAGAGAAAGGGCAAAGGGAAGGGCTGTGGTGGGGAAAGGATAGGGCTGCAAGCCAAAGGTCCCTAGCGGGGAGGCCCTGGGGAGAGTTACTGAAGGTTGAGAAAGCCTCTCCCTTAGGGCCTCCTGGATACACACCCCAGCCTGATGGGCCTGGTGGATGGCAGCTGTCCTTGGCTGCTTGAACACTTGCCCCTTGTGGCTGGCATCTACCCCCCACCCCGGGAGGAAGGCCTCCCCCTTCCTCTCCACAATGTTGTGGAGGACACAACATGCTGTGACCACCTCGGGGATGTTGTGCTTCCTCATGTCGAGGTGGGTCAGCAGGCACCAGAAACCTGCCTTGAGGCGGCCAAAGGCACACTCCACCCAGATCCGGGCATTGTGCAGGTGGGCATTAAATCAGTCCCTTCTGGGGTCCAGGTAGCCGGTGTATGGCTTCATCAGCCACGGCATGAGGGGGTAGGCTGCATCCCCCATGATGCAGAGTGACATCTGCACATCCCCAACTGCCAAATCCTGGCGGGGGAAGAATGTGCCCACCTCCAGCTTGCGGTACAGGCTGGAGTTTCTAAAGACTTGGGCATCGTGTGCCCTGCTTGAACACCCAACAAAAATGTCTGTGAAGTGTTCATAGTCGTTGACCAGGGACTGCAGCACCACAGAAAAGTTGCCCTTCCAATTAATGTACTGGGCCGCTCGATGGTCAGGTGCATGGATAGGGATTTAAGTCCCATCAATTGCTCCACCACAGTTCAGGAACCCCAGGGCAGCAAATCCGGCCATTATCAAGTCCAGGTCTCACAGGCGGATGACCTCCACAGCAGGATCAAGTTGATGGCCTTCACCACCTGCAAAAGGAGACACAGAAACACTCAAAACAGAGAATGAGAGATGGAGTGCCTGAGCCCTTGGGAGGTACCTGCCCCCCTAACATCTCCTGGCCCCCCCCAACATCCCAGGAGCCACCCCTATGAGGTCGCCCCCCCAGAAGCAGGCCTGTGTGAGGGTGGGACAGCACTCCCCGGGGACAGGGCTTCCCTCCACCCTCACTCCACTCCCCACAACCCCCCTTTCCCGAGGGTCCCTCTTATCCAGGACTCTCCCCCTCCCCATCCCGCATGCAGGGAATGCAGCCTGACAGTGCCTTACCTCCATGAGGAGGGCCCCAACGTTGGACTTCCCCATACCAAACTGGTTGCCCACTGACTGGTAGCTGTAGGAGATGGTGACCTTCCAGAGGGCAATGGCAACCCGCTTCTCCAGGGGGATGGCAGGCTGCAGGTGGGTGTCACATCATCAGAGGGCAGGAGTGAACCAGGCACACAGCTCCAAAAAGGTGACCTTCCACCGATCCCCGACCAGCCGTTCCCACCAGTTGGAACTGGTGTCCAGCCTCCAGAAATGCCTCTCCACAGTGGGTTGCGGTTGCCAGAGTGTAGCTCCCGCAACCAGGGAGAGGGTCCCCAGAATAAGCTTGGGATCGAGCTCATGCAGGACCAGCAAGGCAGCTGGCACAAAATGCTGCAAAAACTGCAGCATGGCCATGTGGGGCCATCGCATGCCCAGGGGCAGCTTCGGCTCCATGGCACAAAGAACAAAGCTGTGGCATCCAAAAAAACCAAGGCAACTACAGCAGACACTGTGAGAGCTTTGCTGTCCCTCGAAGAGGTAGGCAAGCACGCAGCAGAAACAGAGAAACGGCTGTCCAGGGGGGTCCCTTTCAGCGCGTGTCTCTGCAAGACTCCGACACCAGCACTTGGAAGCAACTGATGACCTAAAGCCCTGGCTGAAGTGGTTCCAGGTGGCCTTTTATGCCAGAGAGCATCCAATCAGTCTGGACGCTCTCAAAAAAGCACATTGCTTTTTCAATGAGCTTTTTTGTATGGACGTGCTCTTTTGGAAGAAGTTTTTCCGGAAGATCTCTTCTTCCAAAAGAAGCCTGCTGTCTAGATGTAGCCAGAGTGGCCTTACTGCTTCCAGAGATAGGAGGGCTTTCCAGTGTCTGGGTCTCTACACTCGTCATATTCGCAGAGGCGCTTTTGGCTCTCTGCATCACAGCAAGGAGCGTACAGGGACCTGCGTGCCTAGGAGAAAGTCCCTTTTGCAGCAGAGATTAGGAGAGCAGTAAAACAGTCAACAAATTTTGGCACTGAGGGAATGCGGGAGATTGTATCATCCACTGTCATAGTGAAATGGACCCTCTGCTTTTTTGAAGTCTCAACACAGTACTGGGTTTTGAGTAGAGAACTAGGATTTGAATGCCAATATGGGCCAGGAGTGGTCAATGCTGGCTGTTTGGGAAATCATCAAAGAGGATCTGTGAGCCACCATCATCTTTAGAGATAAACATTAGGTCAAGGCAGTATCATCTGCTCCTTCTTGCAGTGTGGACAGTGATGCACTGTTTTGCATTAGAAAGATGGAGCATATCA
Source organism: Pelochelys cantorii (assembly GCA_032595735.1). Taxonomy (NCBI): domain Eukaryota; kingdom Metazoa; phylum Chordata; order Testudines; family Trionychidae; genus Pelochelys; species Pelochelys cantorii. The sequence continues at coordinate 50,625,504 of CM064332.1, read as the reverse complement.
TTTGCAGACTCCCACCATTTCATTTTGTCACTTGCAATGTTGTTTGCTGCATAGCCCCACGGCGTGTGGTGACTATTAAGTCTACCCACAAACACAGCAGGGTTCTGTGCAGTCTGTAGAGCTGGTTGAAGTGACAGTGCACCAGGATGTTTATACATATGAGTGATGGCTCTGTGTGCAATGCACACAGAGATTGTAGTTTGTTTCTGCAGAAGTTGCACCACATATTGGTTGAAAGTAAATTGCTAGCTCTTATTTTGCATGGTAATTGCCGGCTGTGAGTATCTAGCCATTGATTTTGTAGCAGTAGGGCTTTTTCTTCATTTGCAATATGGGTCCCCTGAAGGATGGGGACATCAATATTTTCTACAGTATTTTCTCCAGGTAGTTACAGTTGGACCATGGATCCTCAACGTTCAACTGGCAGATCTTTTCCCCAGCTCTGATCTGTCTATTACATTGGCCTTGAAAAGGCAAGCTTCTTTTGTTTATCTTTTGTCCAGGAAATCAAGAGTCAGTGTTCAGTCGCCAGTTTCATTATGATGGTTGTGGTTTCCCAGTTAATAGTATGGGCCATGTGAAGGTAGTCATCTCAAAATAGTACTCCTAGTGCATGTTAAGTTGAATATAGCTATCTCCAAATTTACTGTTCAGCTGGGGAAATTTGTCTCAGCATGGCTCTATATTTTCTTTCTTCCAATAATTTAGGTGCTAATATTTCTCATGTCTAATTCATTTGTTGTTAAAGATATTACACAATTACACCAAAACAAACCACATTGTGTTTCAACATAATTAATCCAAGTTTAAAGTGTTATTCTTTGTTCTCAAATTAACAAACTTTCCTTTGTGGAAAAAAGTCTGTAGAACCATTGTCTAGAATTACTACAGTAATAACAAAGCCATATAAACAGCAAGTGAATGGTACATTTTAAAATGTCTTGCCTTCAAGTTAAATCCAGAAACAGATAGCCCACTGTGCTGGGAGAGAGGATGGGTTCTAAGGGGACAGGTTTGGCTAAAAATGATCAGCTGTGAGAAACCGCTCTGTTGAAACAAAGGCACATTTTAATGGTGCAGAGCAAAGGTGATTTCCTGTTTTGTTTAGGCCTTTGTTGCCCCTCTGAGGGAGTTTTCTTTTTTGCTGGTGATTTAAACTGCTCTCTCTCTCTCCCCCCCCCTCCCCCCCCTCCATAGAGAGGGGAAAGTGCCTCTGTAGGTCACTTCATTTTACACTATATGCCCTGACCAGGAGCTTACTTTAGTTAGAAGGAGCAAGCTACTAGAAGATCTGCTTTCTATTTTCTCCTCTAGATTAAATGCATCTGGACTGAAGGAAAAAGAGTCACTTTCTGCCACTGTGGGGAAAGTTTCCCTGCAGGAATCTGGCTGTGGTGGGGGTGGGCAGTGTCAGAATGAATGCAGCCTTCCTGGCAAGGGCTGTAATTCACAAAGCATCAGATCCTGTGAAACAAGGCAGATCAGAAACCCTACCCCTTATGTTTGAAAAAGCAAGCCCCAGAGGTGATTGTTTACACCAGGAGAGAGAGACTGGAGAAGGGGGAAAAATGCCTCTCTTTGTCCTGTGGAGTGTCTGGAAGAGACACTCCTTTTCTTTAGTTTACCTCCATGGCAGGGTGGAGAGGAGGGATGTCTTTCTAAAGTTTCAGAGGGTATCCGTGTTAGTCTGTAACTTTAAAAACAAGTTGTCCCGTGGCACCTTAGAGACTTTATCTATCTATCGATCAGAGAGTATTGTGAGTTTTCCTGGGCTTGTGAGTTTCAAACCAGGATTTGGGTTGTCCAGTAAGCCAGGCAGAGGTTATGGTGGGGCTATTTCAGGGTGAGGTGCGGGGGGCCTGCTATGTGGGGAGTCGAGACGATGGCGATGGGCCCTTTTGCCCTGAGAGGCGGGAGACGACGAGCTCTGTGAGGTTCCCCAAGTTCTGTCAGGAGCGGCTGGGCGCTTCTGCCGTTCCGCTCTTCCCAGGGGCTTTACAAGGACTCGCTTGGTTTGGCCTCCCCCTCTGCCTTGCGGCAGCTCCAGCGAAAACTGAGAGCTCGCAGCTTTCCCGAGGGATAAACAGGAGGGGGGGGGGGGGGACGGGACAAGCAGTGTCTTATACTGATGGAAGTTAATGCAGCCTCAGGTCAGCCCGTTCCCCCTCCTCCCCCGCCCGCCGCTGCACAGAGGAGCGGGCTGGAGGAGGAGCTGGGGCTCGCTGGCCAGGAGGTGGGAAAGGGAAAAGGAGCTGGGCTGCAGACCGAGCCCTCATTGCAAAGCGGGGCGGCAGGGCCATTCCCAGGCTGCGCCCGGCCCAACTTCCCCAACTCCTGCCTCGTGCTCGGAGCCAACCGGAGCGGGGCGCCGCCCGCCCGCCCTCCCGCCAAGTGCCGCTGCCCCCTTTCTCCAGCCCCACCCTCGGCCGCGCCGCTCACGCCGCCACCCCTAGCGCCGCAGGGGGGCGGGTGCCGCGGCCCGGGGCAGGTGGCAGCCGGAGCCGCTGTGGCGAGGCGCAGGCAGAGAAGAGGCTGTCGGGAGGCGGCTCCGCCAGGTCCGGGGAGCGCGCGTGTGTGAGGCCCCGAGCCCCGAGCCCGGCGGGACCATGCCGCGCTGCGGCTCCGGCGCGATGCTGCTGGCCGGGCCCCTCCTGGCCCTGGCCGGGCTCTTCCTGAGCAGGGTGCCCGGGGCCCAGGGCGCCGCCTGCGAGCCGGTCCGCATCCCGCTGTGCAAGTCTCTGCCCTGGAACATGACCAAGATGCCCAACCACCTGCACCACAGCACCCAGGCCAACGCCATCCTGGCCATCGAGCAGTTCGAGGGGCTGCTGGGCACCCACTGCAGCCCCGACCTGCTCTTCTTCCTCTGCGCCATGTACGCGCCCATCTGCACCATCGACTTCCAGCACGAGCCCATCAAGCCCTGCAAGTCGGTGTGCGAGCGGGCCCGCGCCGGCTGCGAGCCCGTCCTCATCAAGTACCGCCACGCCTGGCCCGAGAGCCTGGCCTGCGAGGAGCTGCCGCTCTACGACCGCGGCGTCTGCATCTCCCCCGAGGCCATCGTGACCGCCGAGGGAGCCGGTAAGTCCCGCAGCCCCGCGAGTTCAGCCCGCGCCTCTTGCTGCTGCCCTGCCTGCCTGGCACCCTGTGAGCCCAGCACACGATCCTCCCTGCCCGCACCCCTCTGTGCTCTTCTCTCTGCCCGCACCCCCAGGAGCCCAGCGCCAGCCCGGTGTGAATCCAGTCCCTGGTTCTCACCCTTTCGGATCCCAGTCAACTCCAGCCCTTCGGATCCCCCTCTGTTTCCAACTCCTAGCCCTCATGCCCCTCTGACCTCTCACGAGGTCACCTGAGACCTCGGTCAACCCAGGTCCGTCGTCTCCCCGCTCCGCCACCTGCCCCCCTTCTCTGACCTTCTTCCCGAATCTCACTGTCATCCCTTTCTCCTCGTCCCTTTGTGCTCTCTTACTCTCTCTGCCAGATCCAGTCCTTATCACTCCTTCTCTGTTTCGTCCAACTCTCCTCCCCTGGCCTTTCCATCTCACTCCATGGAAGCTAGTGCCATCTGAAAGTGAGTAGATGAGGCATATAAAAGTGCAGAGACAATGGACAAAAGTGCACTGCAGTAATGTTATTCCAAACAGGATGGAGGCTGCATTCATGTGTGGTTTAACACAGCCCTCCCCTGCTACCCTTTCCTCCGATTCTAAACTTGTCACTCTGATCCTGTCTCCCATTTCTAAACCCAGCTCTTGCTCTCATTCCTGCTGCCTCATACCATAAGCTAAACTTAGCTCACATCTAACTCTCACCTCCATCCAACCCTAATACCCATCTGATAGTGTCTTTATGTTTATCTTTTTTACTCCCTTTTAGCATTTATGTGGAGCTGGTTGAGATTTCTGAGTGAATGTTGTTGGATAATGGCCTTTTTCCAAAAACAAAAACATTCCATGAGAAACTTACTTTTTTGAAATTGGTAATGTCTTGTGATTTTTTATCAATGTTTGTCAGTTTTTTATAGTAAAAGAAAACTTTCAACAACGGATTCAGAAACATTTTCTATTAAATTAGCTTACATTTTTTGTAAAAACAGTTGAACAAGTGAGAATGGAAATCCTGTGAAATGGAAACAATTTCACAATTTTTTAGTTTAGCTTGAGTATTTTTCAAATATAACGATACTAGGGCGGGGGCAGTAGCCCCACTAATGATGTACTATTTCCTGTGCCCTCTATTCCACTTTACCCTGCCACTCAGACCTACTGAAAACACGTTTCCTTCTGGAACTGGTTTTACTTACTTTATTTTACGTAGACAAGAGCAGCTGCATATTTTTGTTTGTTGAACTTCAATTCATGCTGCAAGCTAGCTTGTGCAAGTGGGAGCCAGGTGACAGTGCTCCTATTTCCATGGTGGTGACAACATGAGAGAGAGACTGTGATGGCCACTGGAGGAGTGAAGCTGGAGGTAGGAGAAGGCTGCAGTTGCCCCACCTGTTCCCATGACAGCAGTAGCACATGCACAATGGCAACTGGGGGAAGAGCAGCAGGAAGTTTTAAAATAAACTTACAACAAATACTGCTAGTTTTATGGCATGCATAGCTACTGGGCCAGATCCTCATCTGTGTTAGGGTTGCAAGTGGTGTAGCTGAGGGATGAGTGTGGCAAAAATGGCCACGTGATACATGGTGTGTGTCTCCTGATCTTGGGGTTAGATCAGAGGTGGGCAAGAGTCTGCCAGTGGGCCGGATCCAGCCCACCGAGCCACCAGATCTGGCCCGTGGCTGTCTTGCTGGACCCCTTAAGCAGAGAACAGCTCACGCTTCAAAAAGCCAGCTGCTCTCCACTCTGGACCACTGGGGAGGGAAGAGGGAGACTTCCCATACTATTCTTCTCTCCCCCCCAGCAAAATATCTCAGCTCCCATTGGCCAATCTCTGTTTCCAGCCAATAGGAGCTGAGAATTTTTGCTGGGAGCAGAGTTAGTTTGGGAAGCCTTTTCCCTCCCTTTCCATCCACCACCTCTCCCTCATGCCAGGAGCAGAGCCACATGGACAGTCTGCCTCAGGTTTCTGCAGGTAAGCGCCTCCCAGCCAGAGACTGCCTCTCTCCCCTTTGACTACCTGCCCCAGGCCACCATCCAAACCCTCTGTACCCTTTTTCCCCCTTCTCCCAGGTCACAACTCCCTGCACCCCGCCTATATTCTTCCCATAGGCCAGGGTCCTCCTCTGCACCCATACCCTCTTCCTGACCCTGCACCCCGTTCCCTTGCCTCAAGTCACCATCCAACCCTCTGCACCTCCTTCACCCAGGTCACAGTTCCCTCCCAGAACTTGCACCCCCTCCTAGATTCCTTCCCCCAGGCCAAAATCCTCTCCTGTACCCATACTGGACTGTACACCCCAAGCCTCTGCCCCAGATCACACCCCTTCCACAGAAGTGAGGTCCTTGACCACTTGCTATCTTGGAGTGGCCTTCCATTAAAAATTATTGCCCACCCCTGGGTTAGATGATGGTCAGTTTGGCCCCCAGTAGAGTAGCCTCAGAGCTGCTCTAAGGGGTATCTGGCCACAGTGGCCTCCAGGAGACCTTTCTGGAGATCACCAGAGCACAGCAGCTCTCTGGCCACGTTTCATTGACCATGCTCCCTATGCTTGGCGCTGTGAAGGTGGTGGTGGTCTAGGTCAGTCTACATTGTCTCAGTGCCATCTAGGTGTTCCTCTTACTGTAAGAGAATCCCCGGGTAGCTGGTTAAGCTGCTTTCCAACTGTTTTATGCTGCCAGAACATTGCAAAGCTGTCATTGGCTGGGGGATGGCTCTTTTAATCAAAAAAGGTGTAACTTCACTCATCCCTGAGCAGCTACCTCTGGGATGGAACATATAACCTGTTTAACATTGCACAGCATCACAATGTACTAGAACAAGCAATGGAGAAATAAACCCATTTATTTCCCATTGAAGGAGCTGAGATAAGCTATATTAGGCAATGTGTAATTTTGGGATTTGGCGAGGACTGGAATTTGGTCAAGGCTCTGGTGCTAGAACCCTGGATGTTTACAAAACGATCAGTATCTCAGTGTTTATCTCAACAGAGACAAATACACTAACACTTGGAGATACCATTGGTGGTGGTGTAAGTTAACGGTTGGTAAGTGGTTTGTTTTACCATCCTCTTCTGCCAACTTTGACATGTGTAGTGAGAAAAACTATTAACAGGAAGTTGTAAGATATAGCAGGCTTGCACCTGTGCTCAGGGGCAGCCCATGAGCCTAGGCAAACTAGGCAGTTGCCTAGGGCACCGCCGGCCTGGGCGCCCCGTGATTACGTCACAGCCATTGACGGCCATGCAGGTGGGGGCGCCAATTGTGCCTTCCGCCCGGGGCGCCAGCTGCCACAGCCGGCCTTGGGCCACTCCTGCCTGTGCTTCATCTTGAACCTACTTACACTCTTGTTACTTGCTCTTTCTCTAGCAGCCCTGTCTTTTAGCCCCCTTGGTGTGTAAGTTACATTATGTTGCACCAATTTGTTGATGTGTCACTTATACCACCTCTGACTCTTTCTGACCCATCGCAAAGTGCTTTAGATGAAAGGTGCTGTGTATGTAACTCATTGCTATTGTCATGGGTCTGTTGACCCTTCCCTTTCATTCCACTCTATGTAAACCAAATCCCATCATTCTGCCTCCAACACTCTCCCCAGTCACATCTTATACTCTATTCAATTGCTGACTTCTATTAATGCACCCAATAAACCTTTCGCATTTGATCCCACTTCTTTCCCCTACCAGTATATTTTTTATTCCCATACCTATCTAACTCCACTCCTACCTTTCAAACTAGCATTTTTGCCCTTTTTAACTCTTGTATTCCCCTCTAGAACCCTAAACCAAGGCCTCAAGCTAGCTCTGTTCCTTATACTTCCATAACTATCCCTTCCCCTAATTCGTCTCTAATCTTTTCTTACCCATAGTTGTACCCCACATCTAACTCCCCATGTCTGTCTATAGTGCTGTTGTTGCTGCTTCTCTGGGCTGCAAACCTGCTGGGAGTATTTCAGTGAGGCTGGTTTTGAATTCCAAAATTAGTAATAGATTTGTGAATGTCTCATTTTGAAGCACACTTACAGACTCTTTCCTTAGCAGCACTGAGATACTTTCAAAACTGCCTTAAAAATGGATCCAGACTGAGTGAGGCTTGGCAAGTCAACAGATATTTGAAAGCAGTGGCATTCAAAACTGAAGGGAGGAATTTTTTCTAAAATTGCCCCCGAGTTACCTATTGCTCAGGACCACAGGAGCACAATAACCTCTTTGAATGATTCCCATGTGAACTCCGTGAACACCTCACTGACTGGAAACCTGATGGCATTCTGATTTCTGGGGTTTAAATATTAAACCAGCATACTATCCACTGGACTTAAGATATTCCCCTGGGGGTGGGGAAATAAATCCTCCCCTTTAAAAATATAATGAAATATTCCTAATCTAGGAAAAGGTAACGTGAAAACTGGTATCATTCTATTAGAGAATTGTACCCAAGCAGAAAACATCATCAATACGAATAACAGACTAGATAAATGGTTTGTGTACAAGGCATGTCTTCTAATTTTTTTTCCTATTAAGAATGCACTTTTTGCACCTAATATTTTTGGTGAAATGTAAATTCACATTTACTACTGAAAAGATTTTCTCATAACTCAAAATGAAAATATTACTCACAAAGTAATAGGACTTTGCTCTTCTACCTCATCTTTTGTCCAGGGATCACAGATTTCTTTCTAAAATTTGACTGGCTAAGGTGAGTATTGTTCAATCCATTCTGTAAAAGGGCAGATTTTAAGAATGGCATGGTTAAATGATGTAGCCAAGCTCATAGTTAGTGGCAGAGTCAGGTATAGAGCCTCCAAGCCTAAGGTCTAATTCCTTTTCTCCACTCAGCAGACCATACTTCCTCTCTAGTGAACAATTTACAATGCACATATTCACAGTATTAAAATAACTTTATATTCTATCCCATTATAGAAAATCTCAGTTTGCAGAATTTCTTCCAGCTAATCCACAACATAGCCAATATGTAGTATTTTTCATTACAATTTTGTTTTCTTTATTCATTTCTGTGCATGTGGGTTGTCAGTCAGAGCAAGTTGTTAGATTGCTTGAGTGAGATTTTTATCCTGGCTCTAGCTGGTTAAAAGGATAAGAATTGGCTACAGGAGGCTTTACCTGTCACATTTTCTAAGATGGGATAGAACTTAAACTTAAAGTTATTTAACACTGTGAATGTGTATATTGTACATTGAGGAAGACAGCCATAAGTCTGTCTTCTGAGGATCCCTCCCTAAGCCGTGATGCAAAGGAGCAGGGCTGAGAGTGGTAAGGAGGTGTCAGTAACAAAGCCACAGCAATGCAGAGGTTTGAGGCATCACGGCAGCCCCCTGCTCCTACATAGACAGGAACTAGAACAGCATAGGATCAGGAGGGCACTAAAAGGGCCTGAGTTCTACAGTATAGAATCTTAGCCCTCGATTCTGTTCCTGACGCATTCTCTGATCATAGGAGGGTTGTTTGACCTTTCTGCTTGTTCTATAAAATGGGTATAATTTACCTGTCTCAACAAGGCATTGTGCGACTTAATGGATAATGTCTGAGTTTCTTGTATGAAAAATATTAGAATGCTCTGATCCTGCAAAGGGTTGTATAGATAGCACAGTGGAATTCTGCATAAACACAATGTTTGTTGCTGTTGACACCTCTGAAGGAGCCAGTTTTTTATTATCATTATTATTTACTTATTATTTTACTAACCTAGATCTCCAGCTCTGTTAAAAGAATTAGTCTTGACTGGGGATGTTAAAAAGCAAGTAATTGTGTAACATGCACCTGCAGTGTGGGGCAACAGTTGGCTCCCCAGGAGCCGGTGAATGCTGGGAGCTGGCTTTTAAGCCGACTCTCGGCGCACATCGGCTGCCAGCTGCACTCCCAGGGAGATGGCTGCTGCCCTGCACTGCTACTTCTCATATAGAGACAGCAGCATGGAGCAGCAGCCAATTCCCTAGGAGCTGGCTTTTGGAGTGCACCTGCTTCTGCCTGCTACCCCGCACCCTCTGATACAAAGTTGGCAGCCAGCTCCCCAGGAGCTGGTGCATGCTGGGAACCAGCTTAAAAGAGTCAGAGCAGCGTGGGGTGGCAACCAACTCCCCAGGAGCAAGGTGGGAGCCTGCGTAATTGATAAGCCCAGGCATATGGGTTAATTGTTTAAGTGGTTATATTTTTACATCCCTAGTCTTGACTGACATTCCTCTGAAGTGAAGTGTGTGGCAACTCCAAGCTAACGATCAATTCAAATGCACTTTGTTTGATTATTCTCTAACTTATATCAAAGGAAATGAGCAAAAAATTCTGCTCAAATCAATGGACTTACATTGGTTTAAAACTACTGTGAATCAGACAAATTATACTAAGTCTGTTATATATGTTTTAATAGCATGCATTTTCTGTTAAAAATTGTTTTTATTTGCTTTTAGGAGACTGATATTCATGCATCTGTTTTATAAATATAATAGGAGGAAGGGAGGAAAAAGTACATAACACAAAGCAGTATACATGTAGGGAAAGTGTGCACACTAATTAGCACTCATCATTCTCACCAGAATAGTTAACTTTGGGCTCCATTCTCCCTGATGGCATTCTTGCAAAGTACAGTTGATGAAATGCATCATCTTGATGCAAATTCTGAAAAAGAGTTTATGTTGCATATTAGATCAGTGGTCAAGTATGTAAAACAATTAGTGTGTGGGACCCACAAGGTCAGGGGAGTGGACCCTAATTAACAAATTAGATAAATCTGGTCCAGTTGACCACTACATAAATGGGCACAGCAGTTTTGGCTCATGCCAGTATCACTTGGAGACCTTTCTAAGCTTGTCATCCTACCAGATCCTAGGGATGTTACGTTTAGTTTAATCAACTAATCTACTAGTAGATGGATTTTCTATTGACTAATCGATTAGTCACTAAGTGGGTGAGCTGCAGCTAACCCCCCTAAGCTAACTCCACTGTGGCTCTGCCTTTTAAATGTGTGTATATTTATATACACACAGTGCTTTTTTGTTAAAAAAAAAAAAAAAAAAAAAGGTTCAGGTACCAGTGCTGGGGAAAATTTGTTGAGTGATGGTGATTGATACAAAAGATAATGAGGCCAGTCTGGGTGAGCGCTGAGGCATCCTAGCTAAAAGCCCGTCCACGGATTCCTGCCATGTCCCTGCTTGGGGTACTGTCTTTCATATCTGGGCTGTGATGTAAGACCGATCTAAAGGCCCCTTCCAAGGGATGGAGGAAGGGGCTGGCTGTGTCTTTCTCTTCTTTTACGCCAGAGTTCCCTAGATGTGGAAGGGATGATATGGCCATTGCTGTGGCCACTCCTGTCCTCTGCCATTAACCGCTATTGCCTGCTTTTCTGGAGGGAGAGAGGGCAGTAAAGGATTTGACAGACCAGTTGCAGCAGAGCATCCCTGTTCAAACTGAGTTAGGCTGAAAGGAAATGGTGGGGGCCTGTTCTGCCCTCTTTAAATGCCAGTAATTTGGGTGGATGCTGTGCTGCTGTTTTTGAGGGACTGGGATCACTTATCCTCATCAGCAGTCCCTCAACAGTCAACCCTTAGCAGTCAACCACCTGTGGAGATCCCACTCTTAAACAGGGATATTAGGGAAGGCACCATCTCCTCTGACATTAATTCCTGAAAATCTCACATGGATTGGGCAGGCTGTTTGCCAGAAACTGGGAATAGATGACAGGAGGGATCACTTGATTACCTGCTCTGTTCATTCCCTCTGAAGCACCTGGCACTTGCCACTCTCAGAAGACAGGATCCTGGGCTAAATGGACCTTTGCGTAGTATGGCCATTCTTATGAGTTAGTGGAGATGGTGGAGTCGTCTCTGTAGGGAAGGAGCTAGATTGGGTCTCTGGCTAAGATCTGTGTTTACAGAGCAGATGAGACAAAATTTGGCCCTTCGATTTGAGGCAATCTCCAGGTCTGTATTTAGAAGATATTGTAACTTTAAATACACCAATGGTTATAACTGACTCTGGAGGCCAGTGTGGAATTGTGTATCTTTGATTAGTCTTCAGGCTCAACCAAACTAAGACAATTCTGAAGAAGAAAATTATGTTTACACTGTGTTTGCATTCTGTTTGTTGGAATAGAGAGTGATAAGGTCCAAATTTACATCTCTGGCCTTAATTTTTGTCACCAGCTTTTTTGCATGTAAACGATTCTACCCACAGATGTACACAGTTTTGTGTGTGCTAAATTGCTGTTTGTGCACAAGTGGCTCTGCCATTCATGCCAATTTTGTTACTTCATTTGCTTCCTCCACCCATTGTTGTTCCATGTCGACTTCCTATTAGCTGAATGCTCTTCTCACCTCACTTTACTGAGCAGTTACCCTCTCTGTGTTAGGCCCTTTTTAAAACTCTGCAAGAACAGAGTTTATAATTTAAAAACAGACAAATGACCAGATCCTTCTACCACTGGATTACTCAGTGACCTCCCACGTGTGCATCATTGTCTTCAATTTCAAGGTGTTCAGGGAAGGGAATAATTTTTACTTTTGTATATATGCAGCATCAAATTTGTGTCAGCACTCAAGACCTGAATAAGGAAACACACATGCATGTGTTTATGTTGGAATAGAGAGTGATAAGGTCCAAATTTACATCTCTGGCCTTAATTTTTGTCACCAGCTTTTTTGCATGTAAACGATTCTACCCACAGATGTACACAGTTTTGTGTGTGCTAAATTGCTGTTTGTGCACAAGTGGCTCTGCCATTCATGCCAATTTTGTTACTTCATTTGCTTCCTCCACCCATTGTTGTTCCATGTCGACTTCCTATTAGCTGAATGCTCTTCTCACCTCACTTTACTGAGCAGTTACCCTCTCTGTGTTAGGCCCTTTTTAAAACTCTGCAAGAACAGAGTTTATAATTTAAAAACAGACAAATGACCAGATCCTTCTACCACTGGATTACTCAGTGACCTCCCACGTGTGCATCATTGTCTTCAATTTCAAGGTGTTCAGGGAAGGGAATAATTTTTACTTTTGTATATATGCAGCATCAAATTTGTGTCAGCACTCAAGACCTGAATAAGGAAACACACATGCATGTGTTTATGACTATCCCTATTTCGGACAGGACTGAAGTCCCAGTGGTATGCATAAGTGCTGTTTTGAATAGAGATGCTTTACTGAACTGAGGCGTGAACAAATAATAGCTATAAAAGGAGAGCAGATAGAAAGGAGCACATGCAGAATAAGAAAGTTGATTTAAGCTAGCTGAACATTTGTCTCTGGAAGTATCTAATTTAAAAATTGGAGAGGGTTAGGAGAAATGGCAGGAATATAGTTATTAAAAAAGAAAACTTCTGTGTCATGTTGCACTTTTAGTACTCGGAAGTGTAACTTCTAGGGATGTAAAAGAGTAGTTGAATAGTCGACTATTCACATTGCCCCCACCCCCCCTTTGCTGCCTCTATATCAGCACCGTCTCCGCGGTGCAGGAGGGGTGCACAGTGGCTCAGCCTGGTGGCTCTTACTACATTTAAAAGGCAGAGCTGCAGTGGTCTGGACCCAGCATGAGCTGGGACTGAAGCAGTCCTGGCTCACGCAGGATCCTGGACCTATTCCCGCTGCAGCTCTGCAGTTTAAATGTAGGAGGAGCCAGACTGCCTCCACACCCAGCTCCTACTACATTTAAACTGCAGAACCAAAGTGGCCCCTTATTGAGTAATTGTGCACTCAATACAGTTTGTATCGAGTACATGATTAGTCATTTACTCGATACTTAACATCCTTAGTAACTTCATAGGTCCAGAAATTTTCTTTGATGAGTCTTGAACTATGCTACAGTCAAAACAGTTGTCTTAACTGTATGTGATTAGAGTAGGTTGATTGCTATGCTGTTTTTGAATGTTTCAGAGAAATAATATATTTAATTCTAGGCTTTACTTGCATCCATCATGAGGGGTCTAGCTCTTAAATTATTTTGGTGCATGCTTGTGGCATTCATAACTTATTATCCAATAAAAACAACTTTTAAAAACAACGAGTAGTCCTGTGGCACCTTAGAGACTAACATATAAATATAGTGTCATTAGCTTTCATGGGCAAAACCCACTTAGAGGGAACGAAAGGATTTAGATTTGGAAACACCATGACTGAATGTATGGTCAGAATGGAACATATTTTGAGGATCATTGGCTAGGTGGAAAAACTTAAAAAACAACTAATAGTTCTGCAGCACCTTAGAGACTAACAAAAAATGTAGATGGTATCATGAGCTTTTGTGGCACAATGCACTTCTTTCATCTGAAGAAGTGGGTTGTGTCCACGAAAGCTCATGATACCATCTACATTTTTTGTTAGTCTCTAAGGTGCTGCAGAATTATTCGTTATTTTTTAAGTTTTTTCAGTTACAAACTAACACAGCTACCCCTCTGTGGCTAGATGGAGAAACACTACAGTTAAATCTTCATTCTCTGCCTCCCTTTGTCTCTCTAGGACCATAAAAGATATGTGTCTTAGGAATGTTAAATTTTGATTAACTAACTAATTGAATAGTCGATGGGATTTCCATCAACTATTCGATTAGTCGATAAGGACTAGCGCGGTATTCTGCCTTTGAAATGTACAAGAGCCCCAGCAGTGGCTCTTGTGCATTTCAAAGACTGAAATGCCGTGTTTCCATGGGCTCCATGCGGTGTTTCAATCTTTGAAATGCACTCAGAGTCCTCTGCTGGCCCCAGGCTCTATGCAGCACTTTCGCTTTGAAATGTACAAGAGCCTCAGCAGGGACTCTTGTGCATTTCGAAAGTGGAACGCCACCACTGCACCCCTGCCTCCTCCCACGGAGCTGGAGCTGGGGGGAACTGGCTTTTAAGCTGGCTCATCCCAGCACCCTCTCCTCCCTCCCCCACCTTTTGCCTCTTTCTAATAGAAGCAGCAAGTCAGGTAGAAAGCAACTAGTTGACTTGTGTGTTGACTATCTGATAAGTTTTTGCTTATCTGATAGTTAGCTAGTCGATTAGTCGCTTACATCCCTAATGTGTCTAACAGCAAGGGTGCTGGAAGTGGGGGTGTTACCACACCCCCTGGCTTGTTTTAATAACAGACACCAAATCCATGGTTGCTGTGGTTCCATTAGCAGCACCCCACTACAAAAATTGTACCATTGATTCTGTAATAGCAGTGCTCAAAACATAAGTAAAAGCATTAACTGTTAAAGCTCATTATAGCTATTTGCAAATATTATTAACTCTGTTTTTTCCAATCAAGTTGTTTCCAGATTTAAGATCAAATTCAGCTCAGAACATACTTTGCACAACGTCATGGACTTCAATGAAATTGTACAAATGTGCAAATTAGGGCAGTATTTTGTATTTAGCAAACCACACGTGCATGTCTTGAACATAAATGAGATTATACTTTTCCTTTGAATCTCGTATCATCTTCATTTACTATCAAATATTATTTCAAGACATAGTTCTGTTTATTAATATAATGTCTTATGGAGGCACCTACTGGCTTGTGTTCTGAAATGGCTTTAAAATGTGGCATAAATTCCTATCTTTCTTTAAAAATTGTTAGCCAATTGGTGTGAAATTTCACACAGGGTTAATTTTTAGGCTTTTTGAATTTGTATGCAGTTTTTGTTTGTCTTATAACCAATTTGTAATAGAAAGGCTTTGAACTGGGGCTTGTGCTGAATTTTTCCTTTGGCAGGCTGCTGTTTATTGTTGACAGAAATTTTTGTACACAGTTGTCTGGAGAAAACTTGGTAGAAAGATAGATCCTGGGGGCCACTGAGAGAATGTTTGTTGGTTGGTTAGTTCTTTTTAACAAATGTTTTTAGCCATTATTTGCATAATGAGTAAAAGTTTGTTCATGGTGCAGATAAACTTGATGAATGGAGGCTAGGTGCAAACTAAATAGACTATGTCAAGATATGTGATTATTGGGGCTCAGTATACTAAAGCTTGACTGACAGGGAATGCTGGATACACAGAAGCCTGACGTACAGGGTATTGGAGGGGCTGGGCATCTCCAAGTGTGACAGGTTGATGAAGAGGTGAGAAAGCTGCATGCAAAGCTATTGGATGAAGACCAGGAGTGCACAAAGCCTTCTCTGTGAGAAGCTAGACTGTTGTGTGTGAACCTATTTTGCAACAGAGAATGGATCAAATGTTCTTTCACTGTACTTTAAGCCCTACGTGTCGTGTTCCCCACATATGCAATGCCCGCACCTAATAAGCATTAAATAAATTAAGAGGTGATATGTAAAGTCTTCCTTGAGAAACAGTTAGGGTTACTAGATACACAGCGTGTCTCACAAAGTCATAAAAAAAAAAAGAAATGAAAAGTTAAACTATCCAATGCCCTCTTTTCTTCCCAGACCACATCTTACCACAACTGCCCATATACTATAATGTCACTCTTCCCATTAGGGTTGCCAGACTTCCTTCACCCCCTATAATTGCCCTTCTGCACATAGAATCGTAGAACTGGAAGGGACTTCAAAGGTCATCGAGTCCAGTCCCCTGCCCTCACGGCAGGACCAAGCATAGTCTAGATCATCCCTGATAAGTGTCTGTCTAACCTGCTCTTCAGTATCTCCAGTGATGGACATTCCACAACCCCCCTAGGCAATCTATTCCAGTGTTTAACCACTCTGAGAGGAAGTTTTTTCTAATGTCCAACCTAAACCTCCCTTGCTGCAATTTAAACCCATTGGTTCTTGTCCTATCATCAGAGGCCAAAGAGAACAATTTTTCTCCCTCCTCCTTGTAACATCCTTTTAGATACTTGAAAACAGTTATCATGTCCCCTCTCAGTCTTCTCTTTTTAAAAACTAAACAAGCCCAATTCTTTCAGTCTTCCCTCATAGGTCATGTTTTCTAGACCTTTAATCATTTTTGTTGCTCTTCTCTCGACCATCTCCAGTTTTTCCACATCTTTCTTGAAATATGGTGCCCAGAACTGGACACCATACTCCAATTGAGGCCTAATCAGTGCAGAGTAGAGTGGAAGAATAACTTCTCGTGCCATGACTCTTTCCAAAATTAATCTCTGCCAGCACAACCAACTACTTCACTAAACATCCAAACTAGTACCAGTGAGGGAGGAGGAAAATAAATTGGTGAACGAGCACATGCTAAAGGTTGAAAATGGAGCCGAGTTAAGATTGCGGCATATGGTAGGTATGGTCATACTAAGGTGTGGATGGAAGTGTTAGGTGGCTTAATTTTTCATTTTCGTGGGGGTTTGGGGTTTGTGTAGGATTACTATACACAATATGCATAACTGCTTCTCAAACAAAAAGATTTGTATGTATTTTATTAGATAACTAGGGACGCTAACCCTCAGGGGAGCCAACTGACTCCTGGGGCTTCTAGGCAAGGTGGAAGGGGGGCCCAGCTCTGCCCTCACAGAAAGAATGCAAACAGATGTTACAGGGATTAGCTATGGTTCAGGCTGCTGTGCATGTGTAAGGAAGACCCAGTTTATGGGTATTTTGTAGATCTAGGTCCCAAGACTTCTAGTAATGGGAATTGCTGAGGGGAGTATCAGGCTGGTAGTAACAATAGACAAGTCAGAAAGAATTGCCACAGGTCCAAAGAAAGGCAATGATTCAAAGTACTGAATGAGGAAACTCAGCTGGGTCCCAGAAAATGCACTGTAGCTTAGAAAGGAGAAAAATAAGGGGAAATAGTTCTATATACGAAAATAATAGGCTCAAAGAAGGCCATATGGATTATGCCTTTTACCCTGTTCTATAATCTTTCTCTCTATATAAAAAAGTTTTTCCTGCCAGGCGACAGAATGATGTCATCACGCTCTCACGCTCTCTGGCCTCGAAAGCATGGGATGCAGCCCACTAGTAAAAGGTTAAGAAAATACTTGTTAAAATTTAAAAGGCATATTTAAATTGGATAATAGGAAACACTTTTTTAAAAGCCATGTATAATTGATCTGTAGCGTTCACAGCCTCTAGATGCTATTGGACATGAACAGCTTAGCATGATTCAAGAAAACATAGAATTCAGATAACACATGAATAAGACTGGTCGCTGAAATTTTACTAGTTCGGAGAAGAATGACATGTATAATCTGTAGTAGAAGAATAAGCTAACGTGAGGAAAAATTTCTTCCATACTATGATGCTGTAAAGTTAGATGCATTATGGTGGGGGGTCAGTTCTTTGTATAAGACAAACAGTTTTGGCTGTTGTTAAGGAGTTGATTCTGGGCTAAATAGACAACTGGCAAGGGTGGGGTGCTGGGACATTTCCTGTACCCTTGTGCGTACTGCATTGATACAAATGTCGGATGCTAAAATCCCAGTTTTGCCTAGTTTATTTACCATTTCAGTGGCATTTCAAAATCTTCCTTTATCCAGCATGTTTTTTATCTACCTATACATCAAGGAAATAACATATATAGAGCCAAGACTTTTTTTAAAAAAATGGGTGCCTAAAGTTAGGTTCCTAAATCCATAGTTAATCTTGTGTGTGTATGTGCACACATATATGTCACTAGCAGATGTACCCAGTGTTGCACTGGTCCTAATTAATTTCATTAATTAAAATGAAAAAGTACATGCTTTATTTAAATGATGGGGGTCGGGGTGCAGGAGGCAGGGCAGAAGGTTGGTGTATGTGGGTTCTTCAGGGAGTGGAGAGTGCAGGAATCAGGACAGGGACTGGAGGGCTCAGGACGGGGTTGAGTGTGAGAGGAGCAGGGCAAGGGATGGGTTCAGGAGTAATGGCAGGGGGCTGGGAAGGGTGGGGGGCTAAGAGCAGGGGATTGGGTCTGGGGGGAAGCTTAGGGCAGGTGGTGGAGGCCTCAGGGTGGGGAGTGCCTGGGTCAGGGCAGGGGGCTGGGAGGTTGGGGTGGCTTATCAGGGCCACTTGTGGTGGTGAGGGCTGTGCTCCCTGGCCGAGGGCTCTTCCTGTGGGTGGGGCCGTGCAGGCTGGCCCCGGCCTCCAGCTTGTCCGGAAGGGGTGTTGGGCTGGCCTCAAGCTCCCCACCCTAGTTTCTAGTTGGTCCAATGGGGGTGGAGTATGTGCAGTTCCTGGCTCTGGTATCTCCTCAGGGCAGGGGAGGAAGAGATGTCAGGCTGTGATTTGAGGCCCTGGCGTCTCCGGGGGCGGGGGGGAGGCAGTGTGGCTCCGGGGGGGGACACCACTGTGGTGGGGAAGGTGGGTGGAGGTGCTCTCCCTTCCCCTGGGTCTGGCACTTTTTAGGCAGGGGGGCCACTTACCCAGTCTGGTGGCTGGCAACTTAGAAGGCTCTGTCCCAAGCTGGCCACTCTTTTCTTGGTGCAGCTGTCCCACAGTGGTCACTCTGCAGTGTAGCTGCCCCTCTAATCAGCCCTCTCCCTTTCCATGTTATGGTAAATAATCCCATTCCAGGCACATCCCGTTTTCCTGGAAGAACCAACTCTGATTTTGCTTTGTTAGGATAAGAGGAATCTGCATCCCTAATCTGGTGTTCCCAACTCTTATAGTTTAGGAGCAGTTCTTGACCAAGTGGATGGATGGACTCACAGACACTCACAAATGTCTATAATATAAATGTATATGTATTAGAGATGTTAGGGTATGTCTACACTACCACCCTAGTTCGAACTAGGGTGGTTAATGTAGGCATTCGAAGTTGCAAATGAAGCCCGGGATTTAAATATCCCGGGCTTCATTTGCATCTTGCTGGGCGAGATGCTAATTCGAACTACCTACTCCATGCCGTGTGTAGCCGCGGGCACGGAGTTCGACCTAAGGGGATTTAAAAATGGCGCCCGCCCGGCAAGATGCAAATGAAGCCCGGGATATTTAAATCCCGGGCTTCATTTGCAACTTCGAATGCCTACATTAACCACCCTAGTTCGAACTAGGGTGGTAGTGTAGACATAACCTTAGATAGTGATTAATTGAATAGTTGTGTAACTGCACAAAATATTATCAGTTACATGACTATTCGATAGTCCCTGGGGGCGGGGCCAGCAGCCAGTGCGCTCCCAGTTCCACTCCCGAGGAGCCCCTGCCACCCCGCGCTGCTGCCTCTGATATGGCATCCCACAGAGCAGCCTCCCCTGCGCTAGCCCCTGCTGCTGCCTCTTATAGAGGCAGCAGCGGGGGGCGGAAGGGCAGGCATCTCCGCAGAGCTGGCATACGAGGAGAGCTGGCTTAAAAGCCAGTTCCCCACACATATCAGCTCCTGCCTGCCCGCCTCCGTGCTGCAGCCTCTGTCGTGTGTACTTGACTACATGTTGACATCCCTAATATATATATAGCTTTGTAAAAAAATGTACAGCCTTGTAGTTGAATCTGTGTAGCAGGACCTTTGCACCCATTCTGAGCCCCTCAGCTTCCTTAGGGCTCCCTGCAGGGAAAAGTGTATACCCACACTGGTCCACTTGCAAGGCTGTGTGTCTGTCTGTGATGTATGTATGCCCATGGTTGTGGTTGGTTGGTTTTTTGTCATGGAAGAAATTAAAACTGAATTATCCTCCAGCATCTAATCCAGCAGAAAAGCAGTATAAGTACGTCAGAATTTCCCCCAGCTCATGTCTGTCTATTTCCACTCTTGTTTAGATTCTCCTACTCTGTTCACTGTCACCAGTGGGAAAATGAAGCTTCCACTGGGAGCAGTAAATATAGAGTCTGCTTCAGCATGTAATATTAGGTGCCTGCTTAAGACAAAATTCAGACCGACTTCAATAGAAACAGGAGAGGGCTGTAAAATATTGCAACCTCTTTTTCATTAATAGGGTATTAATTTTTTTCTAATATTTAGTGTATTAAAATTTAAGTAACTTTTAATGTGGCTGTGTTGAAATAATCCAGTATTAAAAATACTAACATTTCTTTACATATTTTACGAATCCATACCAGATTTCCCTATGGATTCTAATAATGGCAACTGTAGAGGCTCCGGCAATGGTGAGTACATTTTTATATATAATTGTTTAATAACGTATCTTATTTCAAATTTTTTAACATTTAAATAAGACCAGTGTTTAATGATGCATAGATTGTGCAATGTTGTCTCAATTTTTTGTACGGTATATAGTTGCTATGAGAGTTACGTATGCGATAATGAATTCATGGAGGGTGAAAGTTGGATGTAGGTGGTGGGCAAGACTCTCTGCATAGATGTGACTTTACTTTTGGTACTTTTATAGGGTCTCATTCTGCTGTTTTTATCTAGGTAAAACTTCCTTCATTTCAAAGGACTTCACTGATTTCAGGGGAGGTCTTGGTTATGTTAGGATTGAGCCCTTATTGTATTTTCTACTTTGACAGTGTCAGTCCATACTATAGAAATAGAATTTGGTTTGCTGCGCAAATCCTGCAACTAAGAAAGTTATCTTCATTCCAATCATTTTTTCACACAAGCTGGAAATTCAGTGTGCAAGAACATTAGTAAGTTGGAATCATTGGCCTGAACAGGTGAATCACATATTATGTTACAGCATACTAATGCAAAAGGCTACATTTCTCTTAACATTCTGGCACTGAAAAGAAAATTCAACAGTACCACATATGTTAGACCCAGTGTATATTATTCAGAATGCATATCCCTAGTGAATCAGATTCCTTACAAATTACTCTGATGCTTCTTTGTATGATGTAGAGTCCAATTCACTACAGTGTCGAGTTTTATGTTGGCACTCCTCCATTAATTTATTGGAGTGAAGCAATAGTGAATCGGGCCAAGTGTCTACAGCGCTCTGTCTTTTCAGTCCTTTAAACTGTAAAGCAAAGTGAAAGAATTTTCTTGTACAGTATGTTTTTCTACTTGTGTTAGTCACAGGTACATGGAAATCAAACTAGGTGATCATGAAGGTCCCTCTGACCTTAAAATCTCTGAGTCTGTTAGTTGTAAGGAAAACAGGAAATGAAGATGGAAAAGTATTGTGGCCCATTTAACTTTTTAATGTTTTTCTTTGCTTCAGAAATGTCTGGAGTTTTAGCAAAGTTCTAAAAATAAGTTGTTGCTGTTCTTGTTGTTGTAAAGCATCTTATTTTATTGATTGGTTCATTTCAATCAAATGGGGTTAATTTTAAGTGGGCTTCATTAAGAAAGGAAAGGAAATTTGTTTTATTATATTTTACAAGTTCATTATAAATTTCTGCAAATAATATTCCTGTGTAATTTTCTTATGTTAAGTTTAATTAAATCTACCAGCAATGTACATTTGACATCACTCCGAAGGTTAGATGAGGTATTCATAATGGTCTCTTCTGGCCTTAAAACCTGTGGGTGAAATACTGACCCCCACTGAAGTTGAGAGAAACTCCCACTGACTTCAATAGAATCAGGATTTCACACTGTGAATCCATGAATTTTCATTCCACCGAGCCTCTCATTGTTTTGTTTTTGTGTCATGACTGCTTTAATGCCTTCAAGTTGACCACTATTCTTCGGTAATGGAAGGAAAAAAAGAAAACTGAATTGCCCCATATGAATAGATATGTTATGAAAAAACTGCCTGAGAATTAGCTCCTGGATTCTATTAGCATTTTTGCCAATAACTTGTTATTGGGTGCTGCTCAAATCACATTGCCAAAAAGGTTCAGACTTGGGCACCTCAAGTTAGGCTTCTAAATCCTCATTTTACTAACTGCATTTTTCTAAGAGGTGCTAAATAACCACATCCTTCAGTGATAATCAGGCTGATTTAAGCATCCTACATCTGGATTTAAGTGAATAAATGCAGGTGCCCAGATGTAAGAAATTTGTACTGTGAGTCAAGCAAAAATGGTCTTTGCAGAGTCCAAATGCCATTCTGTGCTTCACATTATGTTCTTTTAACAGTAATTGCTATGTATGTTAGTTGTCTCTCACTGATTTTCATACTAGATAAGCTCATTTTATAAGATTTTTTTTGTTTTAACTAATGAGTCTTGTAAACTCATTGTGGGATCTGAGAGTCAAGCTATCTACTTTCCTTGTCATATTGTACCATCAATAATAACATATTTTGCTGGCCAAAAATTCTTCAGTGCCAATCACATTGTCTTCATTGTAGTCATTCACATTGAACTGCTTGGACTTTAAACAGTTTTATTGTGATGTGACAAGAAGAAATAGAGTCCAGCTTAAATTATTTTAGTTGTGTTGGCTCTGTTAGACTAACGGGAGTGAAAAGCAGTAAAAATACCTATTACTAAAGAAAGCAGATATGATTCCGAATACACACAAGGAGCAACTCTAATGAATAAGATGTATGTTTTCACAGACACTTTTTCAGCGTAGAATCACATGTTGTACTCAATATAGTATATTTTTTTCAGTTGACAAATGCAATCTAATCCTACCAGAAAAAAGTATTTTTTTAATATTTTCTTTGTTTAGATATTCTGTAAAGCATCTTTTGTCTTTTCGCCATTGTAAATAGACTCTCTGTAAGTGGTATGACAATAAAGTGTTTGAAAAAAATCAGGACTGGACATTCTCTATGATTTCTAAAGGATATTGCAAATAGTTGTGTGTATTGTTGCCTGTGAGTAATGTCAGTGTGTTAAACCTACTCAAAGCAGCTCTTCTTATCCCTGGCAAAGTCAATTGGCAAAATCTTGCCTCCAAGTCTCCCTATAAATAATTTTTTTTCTTTCTTGGCTAGAAACTACATTCTTGTCTATTTCATAAGATGCTCTTAAAGTTCCTTAGAAGTTTCTCCAGGCTTTTTATTATTTCAGTGAAGCATTTGCCAGCATTGACTACTTGTATTGATCAGTAAAAAAAACAGCTTTTATGAGAGCAACGTACTTTATATATTTTAGGGTCCCCTATGTATTTGTAGAGGGACATTTTCAAAGGCACAAATAGCTCATAGGCCCCTAACTGCCACTGATTTTTTCTTAAAGATTGAAAGTTTCATTGCATTCCTAATGGAAAAACTTAAAAAAACAACAGTCTTGCATTATCTTAAAGACTAACAAAACATGTAGATGGTATCATGAGCTTTTGTGGGCACAACCCAGTTCTTCAGATGAATGCTGGGAAGTGGGTTATGCTCACAAAAGCTAATGATACCATCTACATGTTTTGTTAGTCTTTAAGGTGCTGCTAGACTATTTGTTGTTTTTTAAGGTTTTCTAGTTACAGACTAACATGGCCTACCCCCTGAAGCTTTTATTCCTAATGGAGTTAGAGATTTAGCTGCCATTTGGTTCCGAGTGTGGAGGAAAGGTGGGCAGGAGCACTGTTAATAATTAATAAAATATTTTCTTTGAAATAACACAGTTTCTGAGATTATTGGTTTAGGAGTGCTAACCTCTAGGTAACATTGCTGTCAGTTTCAATCACCTTGTGTTTTGCTAGTGTGGTGGGATAAAGTTCGGCAGGGAAAGGGAATTTTAAGGATTGACATTGTGTGATGTTAAGGTAGCTCTCATGGATACAGGTCAGACTTTGTTTGGATTTGAAATGTGAAACTAGCGTGAGTAAGGGTTACAGAACAGGCCCCTTTATGAGCACCTGTTTTGAGGCAGTTTACAAAATGAGCCATAATTTGGTGTAAGTGTACATGAATTCCCATGGGCTCAATGAAAGCCAAAAATTACTTCCCTTTTTCTGCCTTTTTATTTTAAAACAGTCGCATGCAAAATAGCACTCCTATATATAAATTTTTTTAGGATGTGTTTTGAAATTCAATAGAAACATTATTTTCTTCCTTTGAAATGTTCTCTTTTTTCCCTGTACACACTGTTTTCTGTTTTTCACTATAAGGATACATTAAAGCCAATGTAAATGATAAACTGAGAGCTCAATAAATAACACAATAACCTGCTAGTTTTTTCAAAGCACAGAAGTCCTTGCTGGAAAATACAAGTTCAGTATTTGGAACTGTTCTTTTCAGTTTGTATTGAAATATCTGAAACGGGCATGGTTGTTTTAGATCTTCGGTTTATATAAATCAGCTGTGTTGGGTTTTACTGTTTTAATATTGAAGAATCTATACACAATTTGGGAGGCAGTGTCAGATGTTTAAAGCATGGGTGTTTGAGTCAAGGCACCTGGTTTCTGTTTCCAATTTGACTACTAATCTGCTCTGAATTATGTGCTACTTCAGCTAGAACAGCAAAACAGATCACTAACAGGATATGCCTATTTCTAGAACATGATATTTCCACTAAGAGTAGTGGTGCAGTTGTTGCTTTGTAGGATGTTCTTTATGAACTTCTGAATAGAAGTAGAATGTTTTGTGTGCTTAGCAAACATAATGGGGGAGATTCTCTACTGGGCACAGGAGAGCTGGGAGAGGCTGGACAGGGCATGTGGGGGGTGGGTAGGGCCGGCCTACAACATTTTGGAACCTGAGGCAGGAAGCTCAAATGATGCCCCCATGCCCCCTCTCTTGGGCCAAAACTTTGAAAGGTCTCAATTCTGCATTCTTCCTGTTCTGCTCCTCTCATGGTACTGCAGAGAGAATACATATGCATCAGCAGCAGACACAGTTTTCTACACTCTGGGTCCTAGTGGTGCCCCCCCACAGTCTGGCACCTGAGGCAGCTGCCTCAGTTCGCCTCATGGTAAGGCCAGCCCTGGGGGTAGGGAGGTAATTCATACCCATCAGGGTGCTGGCTCTGAGTGTGACTCTGGACATCATTGTAAATTTGGTCAGGATGGTGAATTTCTTGTCCTTACCCCAGCAAATGTCCACAGCAATCAGCTGCTCCGCTTTACCATATGTCAATAACTTCCACTACATACAAAATAACAAAGCAGCTTGATTTTTTTTTTCCTGCAAAAATGGTCAGTAATTAACACTTCAGATAGCAACATTATGAGTACAGGCTCCAGACTGAGTTAGCAACCTATCTGAAATGAAACAAAAGACAGAACTATGTAGCACTTTAAAGACTAACAAGATGGTTTATAGGTGATGAGCTTTCCTGGGCCAGACCCACTTCCTCAGATCAATATGGGTCTGGCCCACGAAAGCTCATCACCTATAACCATCTTGTTAGTCTTTAAAGTGCTACATAGTTCTGTCTTTTGTTTCAGCTACACTAGACTAACACGGCTGCATCTCTATCACTATTTGAAATGAATGTTTCTAGCTGTTGGCAAACTCAGGCAGACACCGCTGCATTGGTTAAAACTTGGAATTACCTATGCATCCAGAAGGCCTATTAACTTCACCTTGATAATGAAAGGTTAGATTCTAGAGCACAGTTTTTTTGGCAAATTCATAGAGAAAGGCAATTATGTGGCACATATTCATTATGGTACACGGAATTCTGTATATTCTCTATGTGCTGAATTATTTCTTCCTCTGTGCTAGTTATCTAGAGAGGGGAGTGATTACAAAGACCCCTTCCTCAGGGTTCTTGAAAAAAAAATTCTTATATTTCCCATCCTACGCCGCTAATCTGAAGTAGTGTTATAGTCAGAACTCCACAATTATAATTAATACATGTTACAAATACTAATTTACTTACCAAAGCCTTCCCTTATTCTTTCCCAGAATGGAGTAGAAACTTAGGAACTACTCTCATTAAAGTCAGTTCAAAAACTCTTATTAGATATGTTGACCTTTCAGCAAGATTGGTAGATCAGAAGACTGACTCTTCCCTTGTGTAGGCTCCGTGGATATCTTTTGGGCCTCATATCACATGCCTACAGAACCAACCTTCTCAAGACTGCACCAGAAGCATTCCTAGCTGGTAGGAAGTCACTTGACACTAAGGCTATGTCTACATAACAGCGTTATTTTGGAATAACTAACGTTATTCCAAAATAACGTAGTCTGCAGCTACACTACAAGCAGTTATTTTGAGATAATGTCAAAATAATGTCAAGCTGGAGGACTTCTTATTCTGACTCCTGTAACCTTAATGGTCCAAGGAGTAAGGAAAGTCGGAGGAAGAGTGCTCTTTGTCAGACTTCCTGCTATGTAGACAGTACCAAAAGCCGAAATAAGCTATTTTGACTTAAGCTACGCAACTGACATGGCTCAAGTTGCGTAGCTTATTTCGGCATTAGCCCTGCTGTGTAGCTGTCAGTCATCCCACATTTCTTAATGCTGTGCCTGGTTCTGAGACTAAAATCCAGGTAGCCTCGAGGCTTAAATGGATTAAGTCCCTTTAACAAATGTGCTGGCCATGCTTATGCTTTCACACTCAACTTCTTCCATAGATCTGCCATAGGGAGTCTACAGCCTGCCCTGTTTTGCTGGTACACTTATTCTGGGTTACACATGGTATAACTGAAAGCAGAATTTTGTCTGTGATTGATAGGAAATGAAGTTTCTGCAAAATATTTCATTTTTCTGTTGGGAAAATCAAAATGAAATTTCTCAATTTGAGTTAGTTTGTTGAACTGGCTGAAAGGAATTAAACATTAAACTGCATTTCCCTATTGTGGTGCATTGCCTCATGGGAGCTGTAGTGCCGCCCCCATTCTTCCCTATAGCTCCCTTGCCAGACAACATCTCCCATGATATAATACAGTCTTCCCTCTGATCAGCTGAGTGGTGCATCATGGAAGATCAGGGAAGCCAGGCCCATAAGGGAGAATGTGGCCATCAGACTTCTGAACTACAGTTCCCATGAGGCAATATGCTACAATAGGAAAATACTTTATAAAGTTGAACAGGTTCAAAACAAAACATTTTGCCATTTCCTCCCCCTCTCCCCATTTGCTGTCCTAAGTGATGGTATTTCAACTATTCAGATTTGGAATGAAAACAAATGTTGAAGCATCAGAATTTCCTGCAGGACAGAAATTCTGATTTTCTTTTGGCTCCACTCTAATCTTTTTGTAAGTAGCCTTAAACCACAATGTGATGTTCTGTTTCATTATCTTTTTGTGCAGAGGAGACTAATAATACCTTAAGTTTTTAATAGAACCTGGATATACGTATAATTATTGCCATCTGATTTTTTTTAAGGCACATTGGGGAGGACGGCAGAGTTTGCCATTGAATCAATGCCTTGTTCTAAAGCAAACATTTTCTGTGTTTTCAGAGCGTTGCAAATGCAAACCTATTAAAGCTACCCAGAAGACGTATCTTCGGAACAATTATAACTATGGTAAGGACAACTGCATGGCTAGGTATCAAACCTTTCAGGTTTTCAGAAAACTAAAGTTATTAATAGACAGGAAAAAGTTCCACCACGGTGAGGTATGTCCTAAGCATGTCATAAGTTCCCACTCATTTGTACAATACTAGGAAAGCTCTGATTTATTGCACTGAGTTAATCTTTTAGCAGTAACTATAAAAAAGACAACATGAAGTAAAAAACTTTTCTAAGTTCAGAACTGATTCACTCATGAAAGGATGAAGCAAGGCTGGATTAATATTTTATTATATTTGTTGCTTTTGAGATAAAAAATGTTCTGTGAACAGTTTTTTTAAAACAATATTTAAGCATTAACATACATGCCCAGGATGCATCATGGTATAATGCTGCTGTGTTTCATTGTAAATTCTAGTCAGGTATGTGATGTGCCACTTTATTGGCTCCAGGAGAATACTGAATGTTTATGTATTGAAAAGTGTTTTGAGTCTTAAAAGTGTCTGGAGTATTTGATCTCTCTATCTCTATCTGATTTCTAGCTCAGACTCGCTCAGGTTACAAATAAAAAGTTTTATTAACTGTCATTCCTGCAAATTCAACCTGAGATCTGACATTGAAGTTAGGTTTTTTTCCTTCTTCTGCATCATGGCCAGTAGTGAAGCTCCTGCAGGCTAAGCTATGTGGTCAGTACCCCATGGTGTCTAGCTTACGTCCTGAGCTGTCCGAATTTCCCTATTCTTTGAACATCCCCGGGTCATTTCTGTAGCCTTTATTCAAGCAAGTCTTTCTTACACAAATAAACCTGATGAAGTCACCAAGATTTCTTGCATAAGTAAGAATTGCATATAGGAGTCAGAAATGCAGAATTGGGCAGTTGGGGTCTTAACATGTTGACCTGCAATCTCTTACTCATATGAGTAGCCAATATTAGTTTCACTGAAGTCGTGATATAGGGTTTACATGGCCAGGCCATTGGTTTAAACAATAGAATGGTTTTCATGATGTTTTAAGTACATATGTATACAAATAGTATCCAGTAAGTCTGCAATAAAATTAATTATACTAAATGATATTAATGAACATTTATAGTCAGTGAAAAGCAACAGGATTATGAGTTTCTGCCTCATTTAGCTGTTTTATATGTGGTAGTGGGAGGTGTATTTGGGCGGTGTTTGTGGTGTGAATATTCTGCAGTGGATACTGCACCTGCCTATGGCAGGGATTCAGTGAGCGATGGCATGTGACAGCTATAGCGTGGGAGCTGTTTGGGGGAGAATGAAGATGAGTTACCACAGGCTCTCTTTATATTGTTTTACACCATTCTTTTTTTTCTTTAGAATTTAACAACCTCTGGAAACATATTATTAGAAGGAATGCCAAAGTGAAGTAGTCTTTTGTAGTAAAGCCTTAAGAGGTTTTAAGAAAGTGGATTTGTTTGGATAACATTTTTCCTCTGGGTAACACCTGTGAGCTATTGAACAGTGGTGTTTGACTTAGCTGCAGTGCATGCTGAGCATGTCTATGGGTGGAAAACCTATGTGAAAGAGAGGGAGGAGTGGGGGTTGGTTAATAGATTTACATTACATCTCTTCTATGGTTTTTTTTTTTAAGATTAAGAATCTGAGGAATTTAGAAGTAAATAAAAGAAGATTCTAGTATTTAAAACAATGCAAGATGTAGTATTCCTTTGAGTATGGCCTCTGGATTTGCATGTGGTGCCAGCTCTTTGGTCACCATGAGAGACCTGAAAAACTGCTGCCCTTGGAAGGCAACTTTCCCCTACTATGCAGTTCATGGGAGAATGATAGGCTCAAAGCAGAAACAATTAGACAGGTCATCAGGTCAAGATCAGGAGCATTGGAGTTCATGGAAAACAGAGCAGATTGGTGCTGGGTCACTGGAGGAAGAAGAGAAAAGGAAAGGCCTTGACACCCAATAGAGATAATGATACACTAAAGCTTTCAAGTATAGTCTCAATTTTGTGAAAGGCTGTGGATGACAAATTAAGAGTCTGCACTGGACCTAGATAAGAAAGAAGTTGCTGTAGCATAAGATGAATGAACCAGCAGGAAACAGCATGAAGTACGAATTATATATTTAAAAGACAGAGGGGATAAAAGAAGGAGGCTAAAAGAAAAAGTCTAAAAAAATTGCAGAAAAAGTAAGGTGAAAGGCCCTTTGCTAAATTACTCCCTACATAGTGCTATTAGATAGATTGTGCTTACTCCCTTTTGCTATTATATAGATTGAGCTACCTGAAATGTATAGGTTATTTTTTGAAGAAGAGGAAGTGAATAAATAGGGAGAGAGAGGAGTTTGAGGGCAAAATCTAGATGGAGTTCAGTTGAGCTTTTGATAAAGAAGCACACAAAAGACTAATCCACCAGGTCACAATGGATAGCATGGAGATGACCTACATTATTTGCTGCTGCTAACTGCACTTGGTTATTTTTCCCCAGTCATTCGAGCTAAAGTGAAGGAGGTGAAGACTAAATGTCACGATGTCACCGCAGTAGTTGAAGTAAAGGAGATACTAAAATCTTCCCTGGTGAATATTCCTAAGGACACTGTTAACCTTTACACAAACTCTGGCTGTCTGTGCCCCCCACTCAATGCCAATGAAGAATACATTATAATGGGCTATGAAGATGAGGAACGCTCCAGGTAATTTATTCATTAATGTTCTTTAAAGAATTACTTTCTCTGTTCTAATTGTCCACCCATGAGACCTCATTTTGAAGCCATCATTGTTCCCTCTGAAGAAAACTGGGCAGGTTTTTATACAGAACTCATGAGCCATACCCTTGAATTACCTGGACTTGCCACTGCTGAATGCTGTGAAATTGTCCCTTTAAGCAGATCTTGTTAGTGCTGTGTATATTGCTGTGTACAGCGTACACATGTCTTGATAACAAAATAACTGGCTTATCTGAAATGTATAGGTTGCTCTTGGTAGAAGGCTCCATAGCTGAGAAATGGAAGGATCGTCTTGGTAAAAAAGTAAAGGTAAGAAAATGTTTCATGACCTTAGTAATGCTTGACACTGGAAACAATGCTCGTATCTCACCTTTAAGAAAAGAGAGAAAATACGTGAGGCCCAATTCTATATCCATTAAAATTAATGGATCAAATTTTGATTCCATTACACAAGGGTAAATCCGGATAACATAACTGGAATTAATGGAGTTACTCCAGATTTGTACAAGTATAGCAGTGATTGAAACCTGAACTGTTGATTTAAATCAGCAGGAGCATGATTTAGATCTACAGCCAAATTCTGCATTTAGATGCATACATGCAGCTCTTACTTGGTTCAGTGGGAACCGTCTACACACAGCTAAGGGTAGAACATGGTGTTACACACCTTATTCTTATCTCATTTACAGACTTGTGCATTTCAAATTTTAACATTTAAATATAGTTCTCATCTAAATACAGTACTCATCTAGATTGGTCTCTCTCCTAGCTGTAGCTCTTCTCTAAGGAAACATTCAACAAATTTGAGGTTGGAAAAAAACATGGGAGGAATACAAGTGTGCGAGTTCATATCTGAAAGAAAATAGAGAAATAGGGAGAAACTGAAGTGGACACAAAAATGACATATGCTTCACCATAATATCTTGTAATTCTTGTGATTGGGTAAGCTAGGCATCCACACAACCTTTGAGTCCTAAGCTTTATCTTATGTATCTGGCACCTGTCAGACCACAAAGGGTTTTAGTGACTTTGGTAGTATTACAAACAATATCAGTTTACATGGAAAGCATTTCTCCAACATGTTGATTTGACATAAATGAGATTCCCTACATCTTTCTGCATGTGTGCGTCTCTCACTTTCTCTTTATTTGTTTCACATTTTAGTGATTATTGCAGGGAAAATCCTATTTTCGGTAACAAATTCTGCGTCTAGCTGACATCCATATTTCTTTTATTAGCCTGGATGACTCATTTTAAATTCTTATCTTATCTATTGGATCCTCCTCAGCTCCAGTGCCACAGATCATATGATAACTCTTTGCTGTTCTCTGGTACCACTTTAGTTCTGGTTGTCTGATTCTAGAGGTGTAACTTTCAGTTAATGACTACTGCTTGTTCCCTTATGCTGACTATGCTGTATGTATCACTTGACTGATTTTCTATTCTGGGTTCCTAAAAAGGTCCACAGGTAGCTTTACTTATGCATTTAAATAAAAAAGAAAAGTAGGACACCTTTCTGCTTGTCATTGTATCATGGTGTCTTCCAATCCATTTTCATGATGTTAATTATGATCTCTTAGGCAGACAGAAATTCTTGTGCTATCAGGTTCTTAGAAACACACACACACACACACACACACACACATTGTAGTTTAGAAACCCCTAAGAACTGGAAAAGATCCTTATTCTTTTTTTCTAGTAAAATCAGCAAATGAGAACCCTGCAAATAAATTATGTATGTCAGTAACTTTGTCCTTAGGCTGTAGAGCACAAGCATGGCTTTGAGTTCAATGAAGATAGTTGCATGAAAAAACTTAAGCATAGGCTATTAAAATCTAATGTGTTTTATACAGTGGTGATTGATTGCTACTAGGGTTGTCGGTTAATCGCAGTTAACTCAAAGTTAATCGTGATTATTTGCAGTTTTAATTGCACTATTAAACAATAGAATGTCAATTGAAATGTATTAAATATTTTGGATGTTATTCTGTATTTTCAACTATAGCATAGAATACAGTGCTCACTTTATATTATTTTTGTTACAAATATTTGAACTGCGAATATGTTAAAGAAATAATATTTTTCAATATATCTTATACAAATACGGTAGTGTGATCTCTTTATTGTGAAAGTGAAACTTACAAATGTAGATTTTTACATAATTACACTAAAAACCAAAACAATATAAAACAGTAGAGCCTATAAGTTCACTCAGTCCTACTTCTTGTTCAGCCAGTTGCTCAGACAAACCAGTTTGGTTACATATGCAGGAGATAATGTTGCACGCTTCTTATTTACAATGTCACCTGAAATTGAGAGCAGGCATTCCCATGACACTTTATAGCCATCATTGCAAGGTATTTTATGTGCCAGACATGCTAAACATTTGGTATGCCCTTCGTGATTTGGCCACCATCCCAGAGGACATGCTTCCATGCTGATGATGCCCATTAAAAAATGTGTTCATTACATTTGTAACTCAGCTCCTTGGGGAAGAATTATATATCTACTTCTCTGTGTTTTAACCACATTGTTTCATATATTTCATGTAGTAGCACTCTCAGATCACCATATTACTTTTAAGAACACTTTCACTGCAGATTTAACAAAACACAAAAGAAGGTAACAATGTGAGATTTCTAAAGATAGCTACAGCACTTGACCCAAAATTTAAGAATCTGAAGTGCCTCCCAAAATCTGAGGGACAAGGTGTGGAACATGCTTTCAGTTGTCTTAAAAGAGCAACACTCTGATGTTGAAACTACAGAACCTGAATCACCACAAAAGGAAAAAATCAACCTTCTGCTGGTAGCATCTGACTCAGATGATGAAAATGAACACGTGTTAGTCTGCACTTCTTTCAGTTGCTATTGAGCAGAACCTGTCATCATCATGTACACATGTCCTCTGGAATGGTGATTGAAGTGTGAAGGGACATACAAATCTTAAGTGCATCTGGCACATAAATATTTTGCAACATTGGCTCCAGAAATGAGATTATTTATTAGTTTTCACTTTCAGGTGACATTGTAAACAAGAAGTGGGCAGCATTATTTCCTGCAAATGTAAACAAACTTGTTTGTCTGAGTGGACAAGAAGTAGGACTGAGTGGACTTGTAGGCTCTAAAGTTTTACACTGTTGTATTTTTGAATACAGGTTTTTTTTACATAATTCTACATTTGTAAATTCAATTTTCATGATAGAGATTATGAGTACAGTAGTGCAATGGGAGAGCTGAAAAATACTACTTTTGTTATTTGCAGTGCAAATATTTGTAATAAAAATAAAGTGAGCCCTGTACACTTCATATTCTGTGGTGTAATTGCAATATAAAATATTTTAAAGGGTAGAAAACATCCAAAATGTTTGAATATATGAATGAACTTTTAAAATCATTCAATTTTTGTAAAATAACTTTGTTAAAATCTGTGTCTTGGCCATAATCTACCCTGACATTCATAACTTAGGTCTGTGTGTAATGTTACTCATACTCTGTGTAAATAACATGCTATGCATTTTAAGACATGATCCTGTGAGGTGCTGAGTAGTTGAGATGCCACACAGAGCCCTTCTAAAGTAAACAGAACTAGGGGTTTGTGCAAGTCAGTTTGCAGAATCTTTGTCTTAGTAAATAGATTTAAAATGGCACATCCCTGCCAAAAACAATTAAAGAAATAAGGTTTTAAGATGTTTCGTCACTAGACCATGAAAGCATGAACTTGCTTTACCCTGCAATTTGTGGAGTTGATACTGTAATATTATGTAGGTACACATTTTAGGTAGCCACATTCCTGTCACCATGTTGTGTATTCTGGGGCAGAACTCTATAAATCACATGCATTCACATTCTTTTATAAAGTCTTGGGCATTTTCTCTTTGGGAGGGGGGAGCAATAATATTTTTTTAATAAATATTGCTTTGCAGCATTTCAGTGCAATTTGTGAACTAGCTCTGTAAAAATGTCTGAATTTAGGATATTTTAAAAACATAGATATTTATAGTTTTGTTAAATGTTTTCCTTCCATTATTTATTAGTTTTGTTTGCTTAAATTGTACAGCGCTGGGATCAGAAACTCCGTCATCCTGGAAAAGGCAAAAATGAACCTGGACAAAGTGATTCTGCTCAAAAGTCTGGCAAAAACAGTAATCCACGACAAACACGCAATTAAATGTGAAAAGCTATGTAAAAATCCATGGACTATATATTAAGACTTGCATTGTTGGAGCAGCAAGGGACAAATTGCACTATTGCACGTTATATTCTATTGTTTACTACAAAATCATGTTGTAGCTAATTAGTTATTATTCCTCCTGTTTTCTGCCTTTTTTTAGGGTGGGGATGTAAACCCTGAAAAAATTATATATTTTTATCTCACTAGTAGCTGCAGAAAACTGCCCTTATGAGATGAAAAAGAGAGGAGGGCACATTTACTGAAGTTAACAGACATGTTAGTTGTTTTATCAGTGGGGCCAGGTTGCTTAGAGAAAGCCTTACAGCACAGGAATGAGACCAGGATCTTACAAAAAAAAAAAGTGACTTTAACCCAGCTTCCCTGTTCCTGACCCCTTTCCTCACATGCTTGATCATGATTGCAGCAACTATTTTTTTAATGTATAAGTTTTATTCTGAAATATAATGGCCATATATACACAAGTTAAGAATTATATGGCACTTCTGGAAAAACAGTGAAGAGCAAAAAAATTAGTTTTAGCAACGGAAAAGTGGTAAGGAAAATTTTGACTGGTTGAAAATCAGTTTAAATATTTTCTAACAACAACAAAAATACCTAATCAGCATTAAGAAAGGGGCTTGTGTTAAAGGATGTGTTCTAATCAGCACAAGCCTTCAATTTGCGTAGTCTTAAGTAAACCACTGTGTAAATTATTTTAAGTCTAACTTGCATCTTTGACAACAAAACACTTCTTCTCAAATGCTTTAATCCTTGTGGGAAACATTATATAGTTCTGTTAACTCACAACATAATTTACAATATACTAACTCTCATAATGGCAGTTCCTTTCCCCCTTCCCCCTCCCAAATCGTAGGAGTAGACTGACTTACCAGGCCTGCTTCTCAGTATAGGTCTGCACTTTATCATTTTAAATGTGTGTTGTTGTTCTTATTTCTGTGCCTACATAAACAGCAGTGTTTAATGCTCAGTAAAATACGTTTAATAAAAGAATTATAGTTATCAACAAAGACCTTATCCTGACTTTTGCACCAAATGCATATTTCTATAGTCAGTGATTTATTGTTGTCCACAGTGTACGCCAGCACAAAAAAAGCCCCTTCATTTTCTTCCTTCGACAGAATTGTTTCACGGAGTCAGTGCCAACAATTTGAAATTATAGTTTTTTAAAAAATATGATGTAAGTAGAATACCAAGCTTCTGAGATATGGTGTACAGAAAATAAAACACTTATGCTGCAAACTGTTACTGTGTTTTCAGTTGGAAGTACTGAATTTCTTTTCCCAGGACACCCATATATCTTGGGGTTGCTGTTGACACAGGAGTCCACAGGAAACAACACTGTAATTCTTAGGTAGTTCAGAACAAACATTACTGATTTTAAATGCAAATAAAGCAGTGAAGAGAGAAAACATTTAATAAAAGTTCATAATATTAATTTAACATTTTCATTGGTAACTGGAGGTCAAGCTCAGAACTCTATTATGCTAGAGACTGAACAGAGATACGGTTTTATGTTCTTTAAACATTGGAGATGGGAACTGGATGGCACAGGAGATTAGCAATGTGATGCCAGTAGAGCTGGGCAGGAAACAGTTGTGCCTTCCCTTGAATATTTGGTGAAAATTGGGAGAAAGTTGAAATCTTACAATATCTATGAGATGGGAGGTCACTTCAGTTTGGATCAATTGAAATGTTTTAATTAGTGGGTATTTTTCAATGGAAATACTCAAAGTTTTTGTGTTGAAGTGCCAGATTTGAATACTATTAGAGTTGGTTGAAAAATGCCTCCCCTCCCCACGCAAATTTTGGGCTATGTCTATACTGCAGCCTTCTTCCGCAAAAGCTTATGCAAATGAAGCACGGAGTAGAATGTTGCCGTGCTTTATTTGCATAATTAATTAGCAGCTGTTTTTGCGCAAGAGGCTTTTGCGCAAAATGGAGCTGTGTATATAGCTCTTTTTTGTTCAAAAAACCCTCTTGTGCAAGAGCCGCTCTTCATCATTTTTTCAGGAAGAATGGTTCTTGCGCAAGAGAGGGGTTTTGTGTAAAAAGGAGTCGTCTACACAGCTCCTTTTTGTGCAAAAGCCTCTTGCACAAAAACGAATGCTAATTAATTATGCAAATGAAGCACTGTGATATTCTACTCCGCGCTTCATTTGCATAAGCTTTTGCGGAAGAAGACTGCAGTATAGACGTAATCCTAGAGTTTAGGTGGAAATCTGAATACCAGAACATTTCTACTGAAAACCAAAATATTTCCATTTGGAACTGCCATGCTGGTGCCTCTTGGAAGTTGCTGTTTGGGAGCTTGATGCTTCCTTTCTTCTGTATAGCTTTGGTTTTCTGACTGGTTGAATACAGGAAAATTAAGGCCAGCCCATAGAAGAATAGAGAGACAAGAGACAACTGAAGTACGGCTCCCATGAGGGACTATGGCAGCATTTCCAAATCAAAATATTTTGGTTTTTAGGCATTTGTGTTTTCAATGAAACAGGTACATTTTCTTGGCAACGCAGGCACTTTTAATTAAAAAAAAAAATCTCGTCAAAAGAGTTTGAAGGAAAATGTTAAACCAGCCCTGCAGTGGCTGTTCAATGGACTTCATGGAATGAGCTTAGACGTGTGTGATGACTTCTCACATCTGGCGTAGAAATCCCTGCACCCTGCCTCTCTGTCCTCAGAACTCCCTTGCCACGGAAAAAGCGGCAGTGTGGGTTGCTTAGTCTCTTCCCAGCCCTTTACGTGCCT
Organism: Pelochelys cantorii; assembly: GCA_032595735.1. Classification (NCBI taxonomy): domain Eukaryota; kingdom Metazoa; phylum Chordata; order Testudines; family Trionychidae; genus Pelochelys; species Pelochelys cantorii. Next base: position 50,588,775 of record CM064332.1, on the reverse strand, counting down.
CCTCTTGCCCTCCCCACCCCAAAACTGCCTCTTTCAAAAGTAATCATGGAATCGTAGGTCTGGAAGGGACTATGATCCATCTAGTCCCATGCACTGAGGCAGAATTATCTGTTGTCTAGACTATGTGATAGGGGACATTCACTTCTTGTGAGTGCCTCCTGTCAGCTTGGTGGGGTGCTGCAGTTTTTCTTGGGGCATCCCTTGTAGATTGTCAACCTCATTAGGCCGATTTTCAGTGGCTCAGCCCTCTGGCCACGTCACAGGCTACTCGTTCTCAACTGAATAACCCTGGGGATACTCAGAGGTCTTCCAGGGGGTGCATCAACTCATCTAGATATTTGCCTAGTTTTATAACTGGCTATATAAAGAACGCTAGAGAAGAGGGAACAAACTAAAATGTCTAGACATGACTTGTTTATATTGTTCTGTATACTACACACCAGTGGTTCTCAGCTTGTGGCCCAATTAGCACACAGCTGCAGCCCAGCTGTGCACTAAAGGCTGCCCAGTGGGATCTGGAGTTGAGGCTCCTAGACTGCCCTTCTCACCAGGGTCTAGAACTGGAGCTTCTGGGCCACCTGGCTCTACCATATCTGGGGTCACCCTGCCCAGCATGGCAGGGTCCAGGGCCACCAGTGGGTTCTGGGATCCAAGCTGCCATGCCACCTGACCTAGTGCTGCTAGGTTGTTTGGTGCAGCTGGATCTGGAGTTGGAGATGATGGGCTGCCTTGCCATCTCGTATGTTGAGGCTGTGGGGCTTGCCTGCCACCTGGCTGGGTCTGGGATTGGGGCTGCCCTGCTGGGTCCAGATCCACTGGGCTGCCCTGCTTGGTCTGGGGTTGGGGCTACACTCAACTGACAGGAGTCCTGCCACATGGCCTCATGCCTGGGGGGTCTGCTCCAAGCTCCACTTTGTGGAGGGTTTTCTGGTTGGTGGCTGGAGCACAAAGAACCACTGCTGTACACTGAAATGTAAGTGCAGCATTTATATTCCAATTGATATATTTTATAATGATACGGTAAAAATGAGAGAGTTGTTTTTCCAGCAATAGTGCCTGTGACACTGGGATTTTTATATCTGTCATTTATTAAGTGAGGTTAAATTGGGGTGTAGACAAGACAAATTTTTGAAAGGGGTACAGTAGTTTGGAAAGGTTGAGAACCACTGACTCAGTTAATATGTATGAACCCCTCCCACCGTGCAGAGTATTCAAATCCAAGACAAACATGAGCAAGCATAATCTCTGCCTCAAGCTGGATTCAGTCCCTCGTTCCTGAAAGTAGCTGTTCTCTTCAGCCTCCTTTTGCTCCTTTAAGCCAAGTCCTCTGTTCATGTTTCTCAAGGAAACTTACCCCATCTCAGGGCTGAGAAAACAGTCTCACCAGAACTGTCTATCCTTGCCAGGGCCTTCCGCCTCTCTAAATCTATCCCCCTTGCTTAGGTTACTGAAACTAGCCATGTCCCCTTTTCAGGGCTTAGATCATACCAGCACTGGCTGGTGGGGGACCCTGACTCACCCCCTATTTTGGTTCCAAACTAGAGGCCCTTTACACAACAGCCACATGCTACTTCCTTTACTTGGTTGCTGTTGCATTCTCTGGGTCTCTTCCCACCTGAGTTCTTCTGTCCATTACCCTCAAAGCCCCTTCCTTCCAGGTGTAGCAAATGTAGCTCATCACACTTCCTTTGGCCAATGCAGTGTGCTCCTTAGCCCCTACAGCTCCTTTTATCTGACCCTGCTGGGCTCAGCCTCTCTGGCTCCTTCCTGGGGAGGGTACAGTGAAGGCCTAGCAGGTCCAGTGGCTTTTGAAAGGGTGGGGGAGGGGTCTTTAGATGTGGGCAGGCCCATTGGGGTTTGTACAAACTGTTCTTTAAAAACTTCCAATGATGGAGATTCCACGGTGCCCCCTCCCTCCTTTCATTCAATTTGTTGCATTGCTGAGCTTCCTAACTCCTAAGAGTAGTTTTTCCTAATTTCCTAGTTTTTTGCTGGAGTTTAAGCCCATTAAGTCTTGCCCTATCTTCAGTGGATAAGGAGAACAGTGTCACTCTTTTTTTATCAAAGCCTTTTATGTACTTAATGAATATTGTGTTCCCACTCAGTTGTCTCTTCTTCAGCCTAAACAAATATTTTCCCCCCCCATTTTCCTTGCAAGTCATGTTTTCTAGACCATTGATCATTTTTATGTTGCTCCCCCAATTTGTCCACATCAATTCTGAAGTGTTGTGCTTAGAACTGGATAGAGTATTCCAGTTGAAGCCCTGTCATGCAGAGTAGCCAGCCGTATTTATTGTCAGTCAAGTTACAATTGTTTTAAAATCTCCTCCCTTTATTCCAGCTTCAGATATGATAGCTCTGCAGATGGCAGACTCCAGGATAGAGACCCTGATTCAGCTCCTAAGTAATTTTTAACTGAATAAAAAAGTCTGTGAGGAGAGGAAGAATGCAGTGAAGTGAAGGGGGCAGTTACTAAGAGCTCCATTTTGGCCAGGACTGGGTCTAAGTTTTACAAACCAGCTCGGTGTATTCAAACCTAGCTTCTGGTTTGAGCCTGAGTTTGGTTTGAAAAGGCTTAGAACATCAGCCTTCTTTCAGCCACTGACAGGTGTTGTGATAAGCAGGTGTGAAATCCTGGTGAGGCTGTGATTACCTCTAATTGCCTCAGGTGTTCCTTAGACGTTACTAAAGAGGGCAAGAAGCTACTATCTCTTCTCCTGGACAGAGCAGGTTTAGAGCATGTTGGAAGAGGGAAGCAGGCCTAGGGTCCACCCCTACATCAAAGAGGGTAGCCTCCATCCAGGTAAGGAGGGAACCTTTTAGGGGGGTGTGAGTCTCAGTAATGGTAATTTGAGGAGGCTCCTTATTAGAGCTGTAATATCTTGGGTGGATGAGCACCTTGTGTCAGTTTATTTAACCTAGGATGTGGTTATTGGTTCATAAGCAGGTAGTGTGCACGTGTTTTCTAGTAGAATAACTAGTTCTGGATAGATAGCAAATCCAGACTACTTAATGGTGCTAAATCGTTTATTTGCCTCCCAGGACTGAACTTCTGTGTTGTGCCTGTACCAAGAGAGGCTATAATGGACAGCTGAAAGAGTGCAGGGGCAACAATGAAATGTGTGATACAACATGAAAACTGAATTTGTCTTGCCAGATAGGAAAGCAGCACTTGATTTTGAGCTCTTCTGTTGCAAAGCGTTTTAATCTGTGTCATGCAAGTCTGCACGTGAGTTCTCTGTGGGCCATTCATATCTCTGTATACAGCCTGAGGAAACAGGCTATGTGCAGGTGTACTCTCTGCTCTGGAGGCTGCAAGCAGAAGGAATTATCCTCCTGAGGCTATGGTGCAGCCACGCAACCACTCTGCTGCCCTTAATATAGCATTGGAAAGGAAATAAATCCCCATATGGGCTGTGATTCACCTCCGGAGAAGGAACAGGCTCGCTACATGCTGTGAAGAAGGGATATGTCAGGCATTCTTTTCCCTTCTCCCTAAACCTGTCCGCAAAGGGTACAGGAGAAGCCCATGCTCGGAAGGTTTATGTCCACTCCCAGCATACTGAGTTCCCTGCAATGCAACCACCCCATGAGGGTGAGGCCTGGCTGTTAGTGCCCTCCTGGGGCCATGAAATTGAGTTGGGTTTTTTCTGGAACCATCAGGCATCTTAAACTGCTCATAACAATATTACAGTTTTCTGATTACCTTTAAAACTTGAATTTGCTTGGAGAAAAACCGTAGGTCATCATACGCAAGCACAAACCAGTCCAGATGCACTGAATAAGCTGACAAAAATGCATGCGGCAGCCAACATGGACCATACGTTAATTGTGGATGCTGTGGGTATTTGAGTGTGACACACACGTGACTCAGTGTCGTGGGATGTATAGGATGATTGACTAAAAACCAGGCCTTTCCCACATCTGCTTTTTATTATTTCAGGAAGCAAATATGCAGCTCAAAATCTCTGTGGATAATTCACAGGACATGTTGCTTACCATAAGGGAGCATTTCCTATTGCAATTCCACAGATGAGAAGACTGGAAGAGTAAACAGCTTAGCCTTGCCATTCATAAGCATGTCATGGTTTCTGGTTTTGACTATGGTTTTAATAATTCTGTACAGCATGCCCAGCTTGTTGGTCCTGTGTATACATTAGCAATAAGGTGAAAATAATGGCAGAGATTAATTTTAGTCTATGTAACCCTGCTCCCAAGGAAGTTGCCATACATTGAAACACAACTGTCTTTCATAGTACCTGCTTTAACGTGACTGGAAATACCAAATCTCATTTATGTTCCTGCTCTTTCTTGGAGACACTGGCAATACAAATTCAAAGATGCAGGGGCTCAGGCTTTCAAACATGCCTCCATTTTTAATAGGAGAAATATCACGAGGCTGCAAAAATTAGCCCCACAATACGGGGAAGGGCCTGCCACCATTTTAAGACAGAGTAAGATTCCAAAGGGCGCAAGAACATAGAGTCTACTTAATGAGGTGATGAGGGACCAGGGTTTTTTAAGGACTCTAGTGAGTCAAGCCTCAGGAAATGGCAGATGGGTCTGATGGCAGGGAAGGAAACCTCTGTACTCAGTTACAGCCTGGGCAGATCCAGTGGTTTCTCTGAGGAACCAGCTGGTAACATTTCAACCTTTGGAATGTCATTAGTATTACTGACTTACACTACAGCTGTAGTGTGCATGGTACCACCAACATCTCTAAGATGCCAAGGCCTTTGCCTTATCTGTCTAATTTAGATTTCAGGATAAGTAGGTAGTATTGAGGTAGAGTGAGTGTGAGAGAAAAATAAACACTGGGAAAGTAATACAGCTATGGCGGCATAAGCCACAGGAGAGATTTAGCAGGGGCTCCTGCTTCCTTTCATTGAGAAGATGTAATGCCAAAAACACTGGTGCCTGGTAACCTCCACTCATACAGCAGTTCTGATGGAAGAAATTAGGGAAGGAGTTGGAACTTCCCAGGTTCCTTGAAAACTTTGCAACTTTGGGAAAGTGGCCATGCCTGTCTGACCTAGTTTATCCACCTATAAAATGGATCTAACAATATTGATCTACCTTCTGTGGGAATTCTTAAGGTCTATGTCTCTGAAGCATTTTACAGTCCTTGGATGTAAGGAAATGATATTTAAAGATGAACTCTGAACAGTCATAGTTACTTCAAATTCTAAGTATAAGGGGAAACCAATACTTCAAATGCAACTGTGTGCTCATTGTTGGCAAATGTGGACTCTTTATGATGGTGACCACCTTATCGTGAAGTGTGAGACGTTGCTGTTATTCCCCTCCTTGTAAATGTAACAAATCTACATGAGAAATGTAAAATGAGATAAAGAACAAGTGACAGAAAAAAATGCAAACATAGCTGAAGTTCAGCTTTCCTTCTTGATCTGCACCTGGTCCATACAATTACGCTAGATTCCAGGATGTTCTGAAAGTATGTTCACTTGGCCACAGCAATAATGAGGGAGCACAGAAAGTAGTAATGAAAACAGAGAGTTCATTTTCTAACTGTGTTACCCATGATATCCCTAGCACAATTTACCCTCAACGAAGCCAACGGCAAAATTCCCTTTGACTTCTGGTGGAATAGGATCAAGCACTGGCTCTCGGCTTATCTTTCTCTGACCAAATCCTTTGTCCCCCTCAGGATTCCTGAAGAGAAATGTATTTGTCCTCCCCAGCTGAACTGGAATCTTGCTAAATTTCAGACCCATTCCTCTGAGCATGACATAATTCTTCCCACGCTTCCTGTCTGCTGGAGAGCATTCTCGCCATATTCCAGCTATCGAGCCCTCTGAAATGATGCTTTCCAGATACACAGTAAATTTCCACAGTCAGCTCACAGTGTAGGATTAGTACAGAAGGCCATGTGGATGAACCATGGGAAAAGTAGTTACCTTCTTCCATGGAAGCATTTATTCTACCAAGAAACATGAGGGAAAATGGGGGGTCCTCCTAAAGTCCTGGCTTCTAATCCTGGCTCTCCCAGTGACTCCTATTTGGACTTGGGCATTTTTTTAAGTGTCCTGCCTCAATTTCCTCATCTGTAAAACAGTTAATACTTACCATACTGAGGCACTGTGTAGGTGGGGATGGGCAAGAATTTTTGATAGGGGGGCCACTCCAAAATTTTGGCAAGTGGTCAAGAGACACACTTTTCGATGGATGCTTGCGGGGTCTGGGCAGAGGTTGGGTGCAGAAAGGTGTTTGGGGTAGTGGATTGGGGTTCAAGAGAAGGTGTGAGGGTTTGGGTGAAGGAGGGGCAGGGACTTAGGGTGCAGGGTTGAGGAGGTGGTATGAGTGTAGGAGAGGATTCTAGCCTGAGGGAGGGTGTAGGAAGGGGTGCGGGGTCCGTAAGGGAGTTGTGACCTGGGGAGGGTGTAGGAAGGAGGTGCAGAGTGTTCAGGTGGTGACCTGGAGCAGGGGATTGGGGTGCAGGACAGGGTACAGACTTGGGGAGGGGAGTATGGCTGCAGAAGAGGATTCTGGCCTGGGATAGGGGTGTAGGAGGAAGTGCAGAGTCTGGGAAGGAACTGTAACCTAGGCATGGGAGAGTGTGGAGGGTTTGCATGGTGACCTGGGGTACGGGAGGAGGAAGGTGCCAGGTGCAGGATCTGGCTGGGAGACACTTACCTAGGCAGCTCCTGGCCAGCAGCTCAGCCCAGGCTCAAAGAAGCTAGCTGCTCCACATGGTTCTCTGGGATGTGGGGGAGGCTTTGTGAACTGTCCCCGCCCCCAGCACAATCTCTCACTCCCATTGGCTGGTTTCCATCCAATAGGAGATGAGAGATTGTGCTGGAGGTATGGGTAGTGTGCGAAGCCTGCTCTTCCCTGCATGTGGCACAGAGATCCACAGGGAGAAGCCAGCCACCTTGAGACTGGGGTGCTCTGTGCCTGAGGGCCCTGGTGTAGGGCAGGCAGTGTTGATTGTACAGCATTTTGTAGTTACAGTCCTAAGATTTCTATAGCACTTTGACCCTATAAAGTGAGATGCGAGAGAAATATTTTCATCCACTCAGCTTGGAATCTTCCTGAAAATCCTTTCACTTTAAAAGAAAAACAACCAACCTCATCTACATTAAGAAAGTCTTAGGTAAAGTCCAGTCTTTCTTCAGTTCCATGCACACTATTATTGCTATAGGAACCTTGAAAAACCTTTAAGTCAGGAACTGACCACAGAGTCAACGGGTCCCTGAGAAAGTGACAGTGAGATCCAGGCATCATTTGTTCCCAGGGCCACGACACTTAAAAAGGGTGTCTTCAGCCTATGCTGGCTTTGACCGGACTCATTTATATCCCTGAGTGACCCAACCACCAGCAAATCCTCACCCTTCAGCCCATTACCCCAGTTTTACACCAGTGAAATTGCTGAAATCAATAGTTACAGTGGCATAAAAACGAGGTACCAGAGTGGAGACTCAGGCCTCACAACATTAGTTTCACCCAATAGAAAACCAAAGCCCTGAGTTTAAAAAAAAAAAAAAATCAATAATTGTCATAGCTTCAAAATTATCGGCAACATTCATGTCCAAAGGTCTCTGAGCTATGCAATATATTGTACAAATATCTGTGCGTGAAATATACATAAAAATCTCACATGTGTGGTGTGCACAGGTGCAAGCCCTCTACATTCAAATAATGTTAAGGTTGCAAAGTGAAGGACTCAGAAGTTAGGAAATTCCAGAACTAAGGCTGCATGTGCACAGGGAAGCCAACAGCCTTGCTGGGCCCCTCGGCAATATTGGGGGTGGCGGGGTGGTGAGAGTGGTTCCATGCTCCTGGAATGGGTGGGGCCTCAGGCAGAAGAAGTGGGGCTGAAGGCAGCCAGGCCTCAGTGCTGCCTGGAATGCTCCATGCTCCCCCTTCCCTCCCCCTGACCACAGCGATGCCTGGAATGTGGCACTTCTGTGGAGATTTAAAGGGCCTGGGACTCTGGATGTTGCCACATGAATGGCAGCAGCCAGGAGCCCCAGGCCCTTTTGAATGACTGGGCCCCAGGTCAGTTGCCTTCTTTGTGTTCCCTTCTCCCCCCATCATGGGCATGCCTGTGCAAACTTAATTTGCTCCTTGTGCATGTGCATGATAATAGAATATTCATATACACTCTTTCCACAAGACCCATCTTGGATTTATTCAGTACACACAGTGAACAAAACAGTGTTGTGTAATGAATGAAGTTGTGAGCTTGATCCCTTCCTAATTTGTTGCAGAAGCTGGAAGGTGGTCATGAATAAGGCAGGTGGCTTCAGACAAAGAAAGAATGGTATCCTGGTTTAGGAAGTTGAATGCTATCATGGAAAATTGAATTATATCCCTGTTTTTTTCACAGACTTATGTGATGGTAGGCAAAATGCTGACTTTTTTTTTTTAGTTGGCTCCCTACTTTTGTGTTCTTCAATTTCTGAGTGTCCAGCATGAAACAGCAGGGCCTTTGGGGGTCTGCAGAAGTGTTACTTAACTGCAAATAAAGTTGACTGGAGCAGTGCTTTGACACACACAATGCTATACCCACACTAAATTCTATGAAAAATCAGGTCCTGGGTGCGTCACATTGGGCACCTAGCATTTGTGAACACTTCTGACACTTTTAGCTTTAGTCTTTTGCTTCCCTTCCCCAGCTGTAAAATGGGAGCTCAGTGAAGATACGTTAATTAATATTTGTGAAGCACTCAGAGAACAGGGAAACACCAAGAGGAAATTAGTAACTGTATTCAGTGCTCAGTTTGGTGGGTATTAAATAGGCCTGGAACCAATGTTCCCATTGAGATTTTCCATCCATGAGTGGAAGAAGTTTTGTCTGGTGCACCAATATTGAGGTCATGTGCCCTTGTTTGGATGTGTGACACTGTGCCACTCACCAGTGGTGCTGCTCCCTGAGAGACTATTCCAATTGCTAGGACCCCGAGCCCTGCTCCCAGGCAGTGCCCCCTTCCCCCCCACCTCATGGGGAGAAGCTGAGACCTGCCTGCCCAGCCCCAGTGTGTAGGGCAGGAGCTGTCCCAAGCTGCTCCCTGTGGGGCTGGCTGTGAGCCTCTGCCTGGGCAGAGGGAAGCTGCTACTTGTGCCCAGGGTTTTCAGGGAGTGGGGTGCTGGGGGTGGGGCAGTGACATGTGAGGAGTCAGGGGGAAGGGAGCTGAAGGGGCCAGGGGGCTCTGAGAACCAGAGAAATGCAAGGGGGGGGGAAGAGGGGTGCAGGAGGCCCAAGCCCCTGGCAGCAGACATGCCACCCTACAGGCCCAGCCCCTGCCCTGGGCAGCAGCTATACTGCAGACCCAGCCTGCCGGCAGCAGCCATGCTGCACTGCAGGTCCAGCCCCCTGTCCCTGGTCCTCTGGTACCAGTTCCTCCACAGGCCTGGCACTGGCTCCGGCAGCCACCCACCATGTGGCCATGCCCTGGGGCTGGAGCTGGGGCTACGGCCACATGGTGGCTGCCCGTTTGCTCCTGGGATGGGGGGGGGGTCTCATGGCAGGCAGCTGCCCCATGTGCAGGGCCAGGAGCCAGGGCCTCAGTGCAGCTTCTCCTGGGGCTGGGGCTGGGGCTGTGGTGCGGCTGTCCCCGGTAGCAACCACACCATGGCCCACCCTGACCACAGCTTCGGACCTGGGGAAAGGCTAAAGCTGGATCCAGGGCAATATGGTGGCTGCCCAGCTGCTCTAGGAGTGGGGCCACATGGCGGGCAGCTGTCCTGTGTGGTAGGGCTGGAGCTGACCCTGGCTCCAGTCCCAGCATATGGGGCAGCAGCCTGCTGTTCAGCCCTCCCCGGGAGCAGCTGGCAGCCACCAGGTGGTATATGTGCCCCCACTCTCCCACCACCACCAACCTACCTTCCAGGAAGGTGAGTGGTACTGTGTGACTCTACTGAGGAGGAGGGTGGGATTAAAACTCTTTGTGTTCACTTGTGCGGGTTCCCTAGAGGGAACTTAGCCTGGAACCACACTTTGAAAGTGGAAGATAAAAAGAAATGTTGACTAACTGTTGATTTGCTGAAAGTCCTGGGGGAAAACCAGTTACCGAAGACACTATTGTAATGTATACACACAAGGGGTCTGAATTAATTTTGGACTGGTAACTTTTTAATTCTGGTATTTCCTAACTTCTGAGAGACGTTGCAACTTTAACAGTCTTGTCCTGTAAGTTGTGTGTGTAATTGCCTAGGTTTTTAAGAGATGAAATCTAAAAAAATCACAGGTATTCCATCACATGGATTCTTATTGACACCCACATGGTTCATCAGCAGGGTTGGAACCTTTAGATCCATTGCATGGACCTCTAACACTTGAGCTAATGGAGTAACTAGAAGTAATAATATGTTGCCCCTCTAGTGCTGGCCCACAGAGAGAGGGTGATGAGCCATTCACTTTGCCTGTGGGTTTCACAGATGTTTGCTGACAGCAGAGGAATGGTGAGATGCAACAATCCTCGGTTCCATTCCAGGTTCTGTAATGGTCACAAATCCTCCTACTGTTGTCCTCTTCAACCGTGACCACTTCTGCCTTGGTCCCTCCAGCCTATCCAACCATCTCTCTCTCTCCAGTTCTACCTCCCCTTTCCATACCTTCAGATCTTAATCCCAGCCTCCTCACCTAGCTTCTCTATCTCCAGTTTTTGGTCTCTTCATTTTAGTCTTTCCTTGTCCAGCTAGTTCTAATCTCTCCCCCTATTCTAGCTCCTCATTCAAGGCCAAGTCTCCCACCCACACCAGCTCCCAGTTCTTGACTGCCTCCCTCTCCTACTTGTCCAGGCTCAATCTCACATTCATGAGCTCCTCATACAATGATCTCAGGGTCTTCCACTCCCTTCCAAAATCCTCCTCCCATCTCCCCCTCCTCCTTGTCCTTGTTTTCTTTATCCAATCAGTCCCACTTCCACTGACTCCACCCAGCTCGTTGTCCAATCTTTCCCTCCCCCAATGCTCGCTCCAAGTTCTCCTCAGTCTGTATTCTTTCCCAGCGAGGCCCAGTCTTCTCCCTACCCAGCTCCTCAGCCAGTTGGTCTTCTCCTCCACCTATTGGCTTCTAGTCCTCTCTGTTCTGTCTGCCCATTTCCAGTCTCCTTGCCCATCCAGCCCTAGCCTTCTCCTCCTGCCAGTTCCCAATGCCAGTCTCTTCCAAACACCTTGCTCCACCTTATCATCCACCACCATGGATGATTCTGGTCCTATCTGCATTTGGGTCCAGCCATTTGACCTTCTACACTGCCCCAGCATCAGCAGCACATGGGACTTAGAGCAAAAAGATTTTCCCTGCACTCAGTTTCTGTGCCAGGGCCACAGTGGTCCCTAGCAGCTCTGAGCAGCAATTGCCCTGGGCCAGAGCAGGGTCAGAATCCTTGGAGAATTTACCAGCCAAATTTAAACACATTTCAACTGGGCATGTGTGAACTGAGAATTTTTTCCCTCCCAAAGGCTTGTAAATTGGCTAAATTTGGGTTTTAATTCACTGTTATGAGAAAAGGCACGTTCCATACGCTAGAACCTCGCTGCCGAAGCTCGGGTCTCTGCTCAAACCATGGAGAGGCTGGAGTTTCTCAGTGACCTAGTTGTAAACCTGTTTAACGTGATGGACAAATGTTTGTTTCCCTTTTAATCTTGTTCTTGGAAATGGCTGAAATATATTTGAAACTTTCCAAAATATTTCAGCCTATGGCAGATACCCAGCATAGAACATTTCAGCCCAAATGGCTAAAACCTGGCAACTTCATAAGCAACTGAAAGCAGGGCATTATAATAAGAAATGGCCAGGAACCTTAAGTATAGGCATCTTTGCCAGCTCCTCCTATAAGTAAACATTGGCTGTCATGATGCCCAGTGTAATCAATTTCCCTTTGTATGAAGGAAATGGCACACGATATTTTCATCATACTCATTTTAATATATCACTTTGCAGGGGGGAAAAATCAAGGCTTCTAATGTATGTTAGATCTTCGATTTCGCCAGGTGATTTTTAACCCATTATGTTAGTGCATAGGTTCAAAAACTGGGGAGTGTGCCCCCCTGAGGTATGTGTGAAGAAATTCTGGGGGGCATGCAAGGTGACCCAGGCGCCGCCCCCCCCCCCCAATCAAACCCCTCCCGCAAGAAAGATCCCGGTCCATCTGGTAAAAAAATTCAGAAAATACCATGTGAAATGTCTGGTATTTTCTGTTTTTCCTGGCTCGGGTGTCTGCCAGAACACGCACAGCTCAGGTTGGCTGGGGAGGATGGAGCATCCTGGGCAGACCTCAAAATGGCTGCCTTAAAAGGGCAACTTTTTTTGGTCAACAACTTTTCCCCTGGAGTACCGCCACCTTCTTTCTCCCTCCCCCCAGGAACTAAAGGGGGTCGGTGACTGTTTTTCAGCCTGGTCAATTCCCCTTTTTTTCAACAAGTTTTGCTGCTATTTTTTTTTGGGGGGGGGGGGGAGAGAGGGTTTCTCAAAAATCAAAAAGGGGACATGATGCTGAAAAGTGTAGGAACCACTGTGTGTGTTCATTAGCTCTTGCTTATAGTGTCACTGTGTGTAATTGGAAGAGAGGGCCAGGAACCTGACCATCTTCAGGTGTTAACATTTGCTACTTTGTTCGAGAAATTCCTAGTAATATTATTTTGCATGTTGTCCATGGACTTTCAGAATATGCTCATGCATATTCCAAATATTTCTGGGAATTACCTGGAAAGCAGAATAAAATATTTTACTCTGAATTATCAATCAGGTCCTTCCTCCACTTAAATGTACACAGTAAAACTATAAACAAAAGCAAATATCCCTTTTCTCCCCTCATCATTGTGAAGAAAAGCCAATGCATGGGTTTAAAGACCTTACTCAGAGGGACTGTTATTTCCTGAAAGGAAGTTTGACTAGCTAATGTAAGTTCTTTTAGGCCCTGTTGTCACTTTCTAATGGTTTCCATCTTGCAGTTTTGTGATGCCACTGGAACTTGGCTTACTTGTGTAACAAGTACTCTGTGAGCCAGGCTGGTACAGCTCATGTGGATTATGCTGAATAAACCCAGTAACAGTCAGGGTTCCCAGAGACTTGCCAACAAATCCACTTCTGCTGATTTGCTTGCTGGTGCAGGTTCTTGAGAGGATTAAATAGTGGCCTAGACCCCAGCAGACTAGAAGAAAATGGTACTGGCTGCTGCTTCACTAACAGGGGACAGGTTCTTCAGTGAGTAGGATTGCTCCATTAGGGGACATTGCTCAGAACATGCACTTGTGCAAGGAAATAGGGTCCCACCTGTCCCCGGATCAGAAAATCATCCTGCTTCCCCTAAAGCAGTGGTTCTCTCCTCCCCCACCCCCCCTAAAAAAAAAAATCCCACCCCCCCTCAGACTGTTGGTGTGCTTTTCTGCCTTTACAAAGTTTTGAAATTTTTGTAAGCATATTGCAGAAGTGTGACTATGATACCAGAGTCTTTTGAGTTTTTTCACACCTGTTCTTTGGGCTTCAAATATTTTAAATTCAATATACTGTGAACAGCAGCAGCAGTGCAATGCTGGTGTTGGTAAGAAAGGGGTTAACCCCTCCCCCTCTGACTGGCAGGACCAAAGTTGCTAGCCTTAGTGCAGAGATTTTGCAGGGTAGCAGGACAAGAACCAGCTGTGAGAAAATCCTTAATTCCCTCCATATGCCATAAGAGGGATGGCATCATAGTTGCCAACATGAAGACTTTTTCTTGGGAAAATTTTCCTAATGCTCCAAAAGACAGCTGGACAGATGTATGTGAATTCAGGTGGATTTTAGGTTATTTTAATCTTGGAACAGTGAGAGGGAAAAGGCAAAAAAAAAAAAAAAAAAAAACCCTGAAATTCATCAGCATATTCACAAAATGCTAGTTTATTTAACTAACTGCCTGTCTGTCAGTGGGCCCCTATGTCTCCCTTCACCCACCAGGGCTCTAGCTTTCTCTAATGGCTTCTTCCTTCTTAATGCCCCCACCTTTTTGGCTCTCTCAACCTGCCTTGCTGTACTTTTAATGCAGCATCTCCCACTGTATTGTCCTCCTTTTTCTGCCCTTCCACATCACTATGCCTGCCATCCCCATGTGTTCCCCAGCACTTTGTTGTCTTCTCCCTGCCTCATCTGTCCCCTTTTCTTCCCCCCAAAGGTCTGCCCTTTCTATGTTGCAATCCCTCTTTTTCTATCCCCAGTGCATTGTGCCTGCTCTGCCACCACGCTTGGCCCCGGGCAGATCTCCTCTCATCCCCTCCTGGTGCCTGACCAGCAGCTGCAACTCCACTCCAGCCCCCCCTGTTGAACACAGCTGAGAGGACACAGATGGGGCAAGACTAAGAGCTGTTGCTGGGAAGGGAAGACTTACCGCCTGGATCAGAGCACAGCTGCACTACAACTGTGAAGGGCACTGGGAGTCTCACAGGCCAGGATGGCAGTTAGTTCCTCATTTAACCTAGAAGGTCAGAGATCACTGAAATCAATGGACCCTGTGCCATGCTGTGGGAGAGGGGCTGCTCCATGTAGGTGACTAACATGTAACTAGTTAACTGATTAAACGGGATTTTACATCCCTAGGACCCAGTGAAACTAGTAACTAAAGATGTACTTTCTGTTTTTATGCCAAAAGACAAACCTTAGTTATGTTGCGGTGTTCGCAATTTCTACATAATATAGTATTTAATCTACTACCATCTGATTTCCACGTGCTTTGCATTTTATATCCTTTTATATACACAGCTGTTTCTAGATACAAAATTAAGCCAATGTGTTGATACACACATGGCCTGCAGCAGTGTAGTCCTATTGGGGTCTGGGAGGTGGGTGGGCATGTGCGCGCCCACATCTAAAGGACCCTCCCCCAGCCTACATGGAGGATCCAAAGAGCCCTAGACAACAAGTGATTCTGGGGGACAAAGAAAAACAGGGATGGGTTTGAGGATCAAAGGGCTAAAATGAGGGAACTGGATGGGGACACTGAGCAGAGAACCCTGGACAGTGCCCGCTGCCCCTCAAAGGTCTCGAGAGAGCCAGAGGATGCTGCCCAGTGGAACTCTGCCCGCATGTGTGAACGGAAATAGGCCACGTAGTCGCAGGCCCCTCTTGGCCAACCTCTGCTCCCTGGTATTGTAAATTGCCAACTTGGAGGAGTTTAGTGGAGGGCAGGTATGCTCCAGTTGGGTGAGCAGATTCCTGTTCCCTGAGTAGGCTGCCAGAGACTGCTGCTTAGCAATTAAGACAAGTGGGCACCTGGGACTCACTAAGAGCCAGCCTACAGCAGCAGGCTAATTGGACACCTGAAGCCAGATAGGGCCTGCTGGTCCACTATGAAAGACTTCCCTTCAGGTGAGGCAGGGGGATGGAGAAGAGGGATGGACTGGAGAGGAGGAAGTGCAGAGTGAAAACAAATTGCAGACTGGAAGCAGGAGAAGTTTTCTTCTAGATGGCGGGGGAAGGTGTTGGGGAAGTGGCCCAGGGAGTAGCTGCTACTCTGTGGGGATAAGGGCAAGAGCCCCACTAGGGTTGCCTACCTAGGGCCCTGGGCCAGAACCCAGAGTAAGTGGGTGGGACTGGGTTCCCCCCAGTCCTTCCCACACCTGGTGGGCTGCCACCAGGGAAGGGGGACTTCTTGGACCATAGAAGGGTTTTCCCCTTCAAACTAGTGGCTGGCCTATGATAATGGCTCAGTAAGTGGGGAACCCTTGCCTCTGAGAAGCAAGAGGCAGTGGGAGGGTCACTGTGATCCTATGTGGCATACAAAACATCTGCCAGGAAGCACAGGACCCAGGGGTATGACTGGAGCTCTGCCACATATATAAATCAACTTAACAACAACTTTTGTGGTAAAACCTATTCAAGAATTAGTTCATGTGTAAATGGAATAGCCATTCTTTCTCTTAGCAATATATTTTATAATAATCAGTTGACTTAATGCACTGTAGTTTAGCTTTGTATAGTCAATACTAATGACACTTCCAACAGTTGATCTGTTCTACAAATTGTTAAACTTGTATTGATTTGAGGAACAGTAGCTCAAATACAGTGATGATCACATCAATTCTGTCTGTAACCTGTTTATTTTTATAACAAAAAATTGGCATTGGAGTCTTTTTGTTTCTAGGTACAATGTTAAAATCAAAAGTTTACAGTGGGAGTGACAAAAATTATTACTTCTGGTGGCTGTTTGACAATCAATATATGAACTGAGTTGTATGGTCTCAGCCTAATGTCTAGTGAACAGGTGTCTAGGACAAAAATACCCTTGACTATCCTCACAGAAGCCAGAGCAGGAAGTCTGAGGATATTGACATCTGCATTCATGTACCATGAATGCAGATGTATGGAAATGGTTTTTCATTTGCTTGAAGAGTGCAAATAAGTTTTTCATGTAATTAATTTTATTTATATACCTCCATTATTTGATTTGTAGTGGGACTCCTGGATTTTGTGAACTGCTTCAAATTCCCACTGGTTCCTCCACATACTTTGATTTGGCTATCTTTTCTGCAACCTTTGAGGAGGTAATTCACCCAAGAATAACTACAGAATACAAATATATCTTAGCACCTTTCCACCTGTCCTCTAGTAGCATGGAGTTTTAAAAAGGTGTACCTAAATCACAAATGTAGTTAACGGTAGCAACAATACACTGAGAACTAGGGTTGCCAACTTTCCTGACTTGAGAATTTATGGCCATGTGATCCAATCTCTCTGGAGAGAGTTGGCAACCCTACTCAGAATACCTAATATACAAGGGCTCTGGAGATGTGTATGTGGTGATGGTGAGAAGGGGGGAGACAGAGAAGCCAGCTCCGCCTGTCTGTCCTCCTTCTAAACAATCTGGGCCCAAGGTGCAGAATCAACCATTTCACAGTATTGCTGACTCCATGTGACAAAAGGTCTTAGATGCTTTTGGGGGGTAGCCAAGTTAGTCTGTAACTGGGAAAACTTAAAAAAAAAAAAAAAAAAGTCTAGCAACACCTTAAAGACTAACAAAACATGTTGGTATCATGCGCTTTCGTGGGTACAACCTGCTTATTGAGATGACACTGAAGAAGTGGGTTGTACCCGTGAAAGCTCATGATACCATCTACATGTTTTGTTAGTCTTTAAGGTGCTGCTAGACTATTAATTGTTTTTTAAGGTTGTTTTTTTTTTTTTTTCAGATACTTTCATAATTTAGGAATGTGGGTGTTAAATAAGTTGGACTGAATATGGTAAGCCTAAGCTATTTGGAACACATTGAACCAGATTCTTCTCTCAATTACACTAGTGTAAATCTGAAGTAAACCACTTGCGGTACAGGAGTTATTCAGGATTTAAATTGGTCTAAGTGAGGGAGGTTTTTTTTGTCCATTCATTAATTACTTATGATACTTTATTTATAGTGTATCTTTTAAAAATCTAATATTTTTCCTGGTGACACATTACAAAAATGTGTGGTGAAATGTATGTAAAATGAGCATGTGGAGCTGTCATGAATTCAATGTGTTTTTTTTACAGTGGTATTCACATCTGGTCAAACCTTTTTCTGACATGCCTAGGTAGAAATGTTAACAGTGTGTGTTTTGTTTTCTTTCTGTATCTTAAGCAGTGCACAAACTAAACTTGTAATGTTGAAAAACTACCTACCAAGGAAGGAGCAAAATCACTGAAGGTAAATAACACACCATGTTGTTACTAACTCTAAGGAAGCCTGTTCCGAATAGTCTGAAAGTTCAATCTTAAAACACAATAGATAGAAGATTGTTACATCAGTGTCTCAATATTCCTTGTTCATTTCTATAAGAACAAAAGATAAGGTAGCATAATCAGTGACAGCAAATGTAGCTAAACCCCACATGTAACTCTAGTCTTCGATTCTCACAGGGAATATACAGTTATTAAAGTTTTAGCAAGTCACAGAAAAAGGTTTAATGTGTAAAATGAGCCGGAGACAGGAAATTCATCCATAATTGTTCAACCCTGAGTTCTATTAACAAGGGATTAGGGTTAGGTAGTATAGCAGAGTAGATTGATGCAGAATAAACATTCACATTTGAAAAGCTTGCCCATGTGTCTTATCACGTGTTCTGGGTAAATGGTTCATGGGGGGAAAAATTAGTATTAAAATTGTGGATCTTGTGATTTTTCTCCCCCCCCCCCCACCAACACATCTTGCCCTCTAACTTGTGTTCTTTCCACAATTACTATTTTGTCTTTGAATAATTTTGCTTTGTTGTTCACAATAACCTGCTAATAAGTTTGTGCCCTTCTTGTACAATACTTAGCATTTGCATTGTCTCAAAAAGATATCTTTGTGGCTACTGCACATATTTAGAAATCATATAGCCTTGCTATTCAAGTCAGCATGGGTGTGAAAAGATGAGGAGGAAGAATGGTGAGAGAACAGGAGTGCAAAGAGAGAGAGACCAAAAAAAGGTGAAAAGTGAACTGGATACACTTTTTGGATGAAGGATGTAACAAATACAGTAAGAGCTTAGGCCAAGACCTACACAGAACAACACATTGTTGAATCTTTTACTATTTATTGTTTAACATGGCTCATGGACGAGAACCACCTCTGCCCCTCCTTCTGTGCAGACATAGAAAAGGGCTCTGTGTGGGTGCAGGATGGGGGCTTTGTTTCTTCTTATTACTAGAAGACTTACCTGGCATTGCTCGGATCCTTAACTTAAACAAGTTTTGTTTTTCTTCATTTAAATTGTTGTTCTGAGGTGGGGCTAGGGATGAGGGGTTCAGGATGACCCAGTGAGAGAGGACAATCCCATCCCTCTCACTGCAGCAGCTTGGGGCCACGTGAGAAGTGCCTTTCCATGGCTGCTGCATGACACACCTGGGGGAGGGGTGCATATCCCCTTGCTGGGGGACAGATGGACAGACACACAGAGAAATGCTGAAATATATAGTAGATTACTGTCATTTTCTCCACCTTTGCACCCTGCTGGCCCAATGGGGTTACAGCTGCCCCCTGGCTGCCCCCCTGCCTCCCATTGGTCCATTCTACAATTTCTCCTGCCAGACCCTTCCCTTTCTGTTTTTATGAGAAACAATCAAAGTCCAGGTACATCCTATCGCCTTGGCGCAACGTATCCCTTATATTGCTTTAAGTTATAAGGGGAAGCTGCATACCAAATTTGCTAGTCCTAGCTTTTATCATTCAAGAGGAATTCTTGAATAAATGGACTCAGATGGACAGATAAGACATGCAGACAAATGCACATATATAAATAAAATATAGTAAGATTAGCTGGTTTTGTTTGTTGTTGTTGTTTTTTTTTTTTTTTTTTTTTGCAGTACCACCCAAATGCTGTAGTTAGAATTAGAGACCTATTGTACTTAGTGCTCACAAACATGAGAAGACACTATCCCTTCCTGTAAAAATGCAAGATAAACACAATATACACAAGCAAAATCAGAGTCTGGTTAAGGTGGGTTGTTTTTTCTATCTGTCCTTCCCTAATGCCAAATTGCCCCAATCAATCTGCATTATAATTGCTCCTAATGTGCCCTCCTAAACCCATCACACAGTAGATTCAGGGTCAAGGCCCCATTGTGTGAAGCACTATGCACCCAATTAAGAGGATCTCTGCACAGTCTATACTCACAAAAAATCCTTTTGCTGGTAGATCTTTGTTGGCAAAACATTGCACCCCTAACCAACATTGTTTTGCCAGAATAGCATTGAAGTGTGGACCAAGCCTAAGACTATATGACACAAGATTTCAACATTTCTTTTTCTAATAACTAGTATCTGAGAAACTATGTTTTGGTAACTAACTTTGCAATGACCACTCTATTTGGTGCTTAAATGGTTGACAATATGTGCTTTGAGCAGTCCTATTAGTTGGGACATTGGGTCTACTGACCCAGTTTACTGGAATCAAAACATACCAAACAGAGGAACAGTGTAAAAGATGTCTCTGTGGACAGTGCCTGTATGTGTTTATCCTTTGGAGTGGATTGAAGCAATATTTGCATTCTGTAATATTTGTAAATGAATGTGTATGAAATGCATTTAGAAGTGGAGCATCTGTTGGACAACTTCATTTAGAAGAGCCAACTCCTATGGAGGTATTTTCTTGTCAAGTCATCGGTACCTATTAAGACAAATAGGAGCTTCAGTGGGGGAAGTTGTGCTCATGTTAAACATATACAGGTCAAATACTTGCCTTTTTTCACTACTTTAAAAAAGAAACGAAACCTTGTAATTCCCATTAAGGCCAAGGGTGCCTCCTCATCTCATTAATCTGTTCTAATAAATGCAACCAGTAAAGCGCTTTCCTGTTTGTTTTCTACTTCGAGTGGTTTTTATATGCTAATAAAAGTTAGTCTTATCTATCTGGCACAGATGACCCTTCCTTCTAAGTCATTTCAATCTACACAGCCTGCTTCTGCATGCTAATTGAACTGTCAACAATAAACAAAGAAAAGCAGACACTTTAAGCTACCACTTTAAACTACAGAAACTTAGTTGGAGTCTACCTGCTGTTTCTTCCAAGTATGCATGAGAAGCAATTAGGAAAAGTCCTGCGTGACCCTGCAGTCTGCTAAATCAAGGATAATCTGTGTCCCCTGAACTGACAAAAGACGCACAAAACCCCTGCAAATCTTCTCAGGATAAAACTGTGTGATTATGCTTGTAACAATGTGTGGCCCAATTAATGGAAAAGCACTTAACTAAAAAGTTAAATTGTTCTGTTGCCTTTTGCCCTATAAACTGGTGTCTTGCCTTAAGCATGAGAACCCTTGCTGAATACTTGTTTTTCCAAGACAAGAACACAATGAAGTGGATATGAACCAGCCTGATAATTTTACCAGTCCTGGGCCAAGTATTAATGCTAAGAATTTATATTGAATGAATACCCACCTCTTTGTCATATCTCTAGCTGTGGTTGTGAAAAGGTTACTAGATTCCCATGTGATGGCACAAAAGGCCTTATTAACACTACTCAGGGGAATGCATTACCGCCAGCACAACAGCTTCCTTTTATAGAAAGAAAGTACAGATAAAATAAAAATTTAGAGCAAATCTAAGAGAACCCTATTCCCCAGTGTAATTGCAACTCCCACACTATGCAATGATTTCACTTGTCCTTCATCACCATGTTAAGTTTGAGTGCTTACCTACCACAGGAAGACAAATGCAAAATAAGAAAATATGGACTGTCCTGCAAAAGATTCACAAGCAAACCAAATGAGGGGATCCAGTTTAGAAAAGGGACAGTAAAACTTATGAGGACAAAAACACCTTGGAAGGGGGATTAGGAGAAGAAGCTTTAAGGTGATTTTTGAAAGTGAAGGGAGATGGATTTTAGAGAGTGCATGCGGCGTGTATGTTTAGGAAGATGCCCATCACCATGAGACTAGAAGAGCAAGTCTCTATTGCACCACATTACACTATGGGTTACTGTTAAATGTAAAACTTAAGACAACAAATGGTCTGGTAGCACTTTATAGACTAACAAATCATATAGATGATTTCATGGGCACAGCCCACTTCCGGTCATCTGAAGAAGTGGGCTGTGCCCATGAAAGCTCATGATATCATCTACATGATTTGTTAGTCTGTACAAGATAAACTTAAAAGACGACAAATGGTCTGGTAGCACTTTATAGACTAACTCGGCTACCCCTGAAGCTATTAAATGTAAGTAATGGCTTAGGGCCAGTCCCCTCAGTAGATTGCTTGACCCTGTTGTCACTGCTTCCTTAGGCTTTGTGTTGCATGGTAGCTTTGGTACTCAAAATGTTCATTTCTGCCTGAGCTTGGTTGAGGCAGCACTGCCAGAGGATCTTAGAAGCACAAGGGGAGCCAGACTCTCTCTTTGCATAGGTCTGGGCAGTCTCTGCCCCGTCGTGCGGGGAAATGTGCCTTTATAAATCAGTCTAAATTTCTCTGGGCCCCGAACATCGAAATCATAATTGTGCAGTTAGTGTAGATTGTCACTGCAGGGTAGAGCTGAAGTTGTCTAGTTGCCATAGTTACGTGTCCCCAAACTTGAACATTTTGGGGCTTCTTTTACATTTACCCTGAACGCCGCAGTTCCTTGTGCTAATGTTTGTATTTTACCCTTCGGTTTTCAACTCTCAACTTTAACTTCATGATTTAACAAAGCTTTTTGTAACTATAATAAGCTTGACTATGCTATAAATGAACATGCAATTTCAAGGTAGAATGTTAAATGTATTCAGGAGGACAGCATGTCAATGGGACTCTTAGGTGTCTTTCTGAACAGAGAGAGGCTTGGATTCAGGAAAGTATCAGCTGACTTCAGTGAGATTATTCATATTCTTTGCCCAGAAGTAGATATTTGAAAGGTTGGACCCTTACACAGTGATGGTCTATGAAACACACACTTTAATAAATGCTGCTGAGAACAGAACCCATTCATTCTGAATTTGAAAGTGAATTTCATAACCCTTTGCTAAGGAAACCAAGTTTATTTTAATCCAAATATATTCCACATACAAAGAAACTGGTTTAGTAAAACTTAAAAATATTTATGAAAAGTTAACTGAACATTGGGTGCAGCAGAAATCTGGGTTTTATAAGGTAGAAGAACCTTTGCCAATATTTTACTGCTAGCTCTGATTGTACCTTTTCAGTAAAGTACAAAATGGTTAATTCATGTTAAAGAGAGTTAGTTGTGCAACTCCAAGCGCAGACTTTGGTAACTTCATTGTAGACAGCAACATTCTTTGTTTCATCCACCCGAAAAAGCAACTGTAACAAGATTGGACCGCTTTCCTGCATAGCCCTATTTTTAGTAACTCAAGGATATATCCTTGGAAATGCCTGCTATAGTCAGTTTCTGTCTTTCTTAAAGTAACCAGCTAGATCAAAATGTCTTCAGCTTATTTAAAGTCTTAGTCAAAAAACAAACTGATTGAAACTGCAAGGATTACTCAGGGTTGGAAGTATTTTGCAATGATAAAGCCACCGTCTAAACCGCAGTTTTTGTTTGTTTGTTTTTTAAATTAGATTGTGTTGGTAAATATAAGCAGGATCTTTAGAAATAGGTTTCATTTTGTGGGTTTAAGATGGTTGATAGGGAGCACAAGTATTTTACCACTTTGCAAACCTGAGAACTGAGGAAAGGTACAGTTCTTGATTTACATTTTGAACTCCAACATCCCAATCCTGCAAACACATTCCTCCTTAATCATGCCTGTGCAGTTCCCATTTGACTTCACGAAGGCTCCTGGCAAGAATAATGTTACTGTTTTATACTGCCCCTCAATTTTTGTTAACCTGTGGAGCCTCTCTTTATGATTATTTTCTCAGTGTGATGTGCCATGTTACACATCTGAACAGCAGCAGTATCAATTTCCCAGAAAGGTAGGATTTGTTTTTGTTTTACACTGGATACCTTTTAAAAGTTTGTCTGGATTTTTTTTTTTCAGTCCCAAGTTTCTGCTTCATTTGAAAAGGGAGGACTACTCCAGTAATTTAAAAAATATTCAGATAAATTACACCTAAAATAGTGAAGCTAATTAAAGTCTTGTCTGAGGCTGAGCCACTGCTCCAGCTGCTGGGTTCAGTGTGACATTAAATACTACCAGCTGTGACCAATTACTGGGCCTCCCAATGGTAATTTAAAAAAAAGTAGTAATCACCATAGTTAAAATATATCTAGTATAGCATGAATATGTTGTACTGACTGCAATGACATTTTTAGTGATTCACTAACATTATAATGGCATATACATCTTAGTTTCCGCATGATCTGTTCTTTCTATTACATTGGGTCACATATTTTAATAGGTTTAATCCGTGTTAAAGCTCTGTACAGAAATAGGAATTGTCTATGATAGGAATTGTAAACATTTTCTGAGCTTGCGAAATATCTTTCCTAAATGATAGGAATAAATGCCATTCCCATAAAAAGCAGCATGATTAATTAATAATTGTGTATCATCTTGATTTCACTTCTTCTTTTACTAGCCTCCCACACTTGATACTAAAATGGCCTGTGTGCATAAGCAATCTACTGTGAAACTTTAGACAGACTTCTGATATTTTCTTATTTCACAAATAATTTTATTTTTATGAATATGATGGGTGGAATCCTGGATCTTCTGAAGTCAGTAGCCAAGCAGAGATTGACTTCAGTGGGGCCAGACTTTCATGCTGTGGATAGTGGGTTGGCTCTATCCAATGTTCCCTCTAATTTTTCCATCTATGTGTGGAATAAATTTTATGTGAACCAAGGAAAATGCAGATGTACACCTCCAATAGAAACACACACTCCCGGATTTGGGTGGCTGCGGGCGCTGTGCTAATCAGCTGGGTGGCACCTGAATCTCTCTTGAGTGGCTGCCCAAGCACTCAGCTTACAGAGAACTCTGGCCTCAACCCAAGGCCTAATATTTCCGCCATTAAACATAATGGGATTCCATCACAATGCGGGGCTTGTGCTGGTATTCTTCCATCTTTTCTGCAAATGCGATTTTATTTTTCTTTAAGGGATAGGCTTACCTGGGAGGCTAACTTAACTATTTTCCATAGTCCGGGGTCACACCACTCTGGTTAGAGCAAGCTCTGGGCAGTAGTTATGTTGTCTCTCATCAGCAGATGAGGTACTGCAGTTGTCATTGCCTCAATATCTTCATAGCGAGCCTATGCTTAATAACTAATCTCCATTCTCTGTGAGGCCACGTTTACAACATTTGCCTCTTCTCTTTGTGCCCAAGTTTGACCATGGATCCTGGGAGGAGGAAGGGAGGCACTCATTGTGCCTTCTCTCCCTGTTCCAGACAAACAGGCCCACCTCCTGACCCCTAGCTGGCAGGGCCCTTCTCTCCCTCCTGCTGTTATGTGTATAAGAAGCACATAGGACCTTTATAGGGGAAACGGCAATACGCCATGTTTGTTCAGAATATTTAAAATAAGATTTTTTTCTATTAGACTCCCAGCTTCCCTCCCACCCCCAATTGGCATGGGCCTTCTCTTTCCCTCCCCCACCCAATCCTCCGACCACCATGGGCCTTCTATCTCTCTCACCTCAGCTCTCCTCCTCCCCCCCCTCGACTGATACAGGCCTTCTTTCCCTCCCTAGCCAACCCCTCTGGCTGGCAGGGGCCTTCTCTCTTCTGACTCCCTCCTAGTTGGCAGGGGCCTTCTCTCTCTCCTGCCCCCTCCTCCCTGGCAAGGCAGGGGGTCTGAGTGGCAGTGAGCCTCTGAGCTGGAGTGACAGACTCGGGCTGTTAGGGCTCATGTTCCCATGCTAAAAATGTCTCTGTAGACAGTGGTTTAAAATTGCAGCTCAGGTGGGAGAGGCTTCCGAGCCACAAGCCACAAAGTCTACATGAAAAACAAGCAATCAATCCTGTGGCACCTTATAGACTAACAAATATATGTGATGAACAGTCACCCCTGAGTTCACAGGCTAGCTGTCCTGGGCTGTGTAGACCTCTCCAGTATGGAAAAGTTTGAGGACTGTTGTTTCCTTATTGTCCTGTAGTGAAGGAAAGCAAATAATTCAGAAAGTGGGAATTCTCCCCTTTGCTAGCTTTCACTTCTTACAATGAACATGCTGGCTTTCAGCAGGGGTGGGCAAGATGCATCTCACGGGCCGGATGCAGCGCACCAAGCCATTGCATCTGGCCCACAGACCACCCTGCCAGGACACTCAGGCGCACAGCTACCACTGTTTTAAATATAGGGCTGTTCTGTGTGCCTCTCTGATCTGGAGGGAGGAAAAGGCTTTGTGTGATATCCCTGCTCAGACCACTCCTCAGCTCCTATTGGCCAGAAACAACCAGCCAATAGGAGCTCAGATTCCCCTGGGGGACAGGGGCAGTGCAAGCCTCTTCCCCCTCCTGGACCTGAGACACATGGAGGGAGCAGCCTGCCTTTTCAAGTGGTCTGGGGCTGCAGCAGGTAGGGAGCCCAGTTTGCCTTGGGCGTCCTGCAGGGATGCTGGCTGGGAGATGCTTAGGTAAGTGCCTCCCAGCCAAACCTTGCTTCTGGCACCCCTGCCCCTCCTGCACCAGAGCACAGCCCCCTCCCAGAACTGTACCCCTTCCTATACCCCACCCCCAGCCAGAATCCTCTCCTGCACCCATACCCCCTCCCTGACCCTACACCCCGATCCTCTGACCCAGGTCACAACCCCCTCCTTCATCCAAACTCTCTCAGGCCTCTCACTGTCTCCTGCACCCCAGTCCCTTACCCTGTGCACCCTTCTGTACCCAAACTCCATCCTACACCCTGCACCTTCTCCACAGAAAAGTGCAGCCCTTGACCACTTTCCAAAATCTTGGAGTGCCCTCTGATCAAAAATTATTGCCCATCTCTGGCTTACAGTGAAGTTACACACATAATACCTCCAATATGGGCTTCCTTCTCCAATGGCTTATCACTCCTAACTCATTTTGGGGCTGAGATTTCCCATTTATCCACACTTGGCAGATGAATTTGTCTTTGCTTTACTTTGGAAGATTTGACTAGACCGTGGCTTTTAAGTTATATTTCAAGTTTATTTTTTAAACAGCATAAGTGATTACTAATGCACTTTTTCTACTATAAATATTAACAGTTCTTAAAAAAATTAATTCAACTTCCAGATGAATTTAATGTCAGCGGGGCCTGTTTGAGATTTCAGTTGGAACTAAACATCCATGCATATTCTTAGCTAAGGGGACATCTATACTTGGAGATGGTGGTGTGATTCCTAGCTTGCATAGACTTAGTTGTACGAGCTCTCATCATACTAGTGCACTGATAAGAGCACTGCTGCCCCTCACTTGACGTATAGACATAGCCTAAGTTTGGTTTCAGCACAAACTCTGAATAGTCATATGTATGACTTCTAAAAATTCACACCTGTGTGTCTATTCAGTGTGTACATCTTGGATTGATGCTAGAATCACTTTTCAACACACATTTAGGGCTACTGCAGCAAAGCTTGTTATCTCTATACTAACAAATATAATTAGTTGGACAGAAGGGTAGATACTACAGAAATTAATCAGTCAATCACTCTCAGGACTTATCTATATGCACAGTTAGACTGCATCAAGCTGGGGTATAAATCTACACCAGAATAGCCTGCTGAAGTCTAACTGTTCCTGGGCATCCTGGAAAAAGGAGTTAACAGTTCATATTAGAGCACTTTAAACAAGTCTCGTTTCAAAGAGGAATAGATCCACGTGCTCTAATGAACTGCGGGGCAGATGCATAACCCAGTTTGCTGTGGTTCAGTAATTCCCAACTGCCGGTCCACGAACCAGTGACGGATGGCTGGCTGCTGGGCTGCGGCACGTTGCCAGGCCATGCCCATGCCTTGACAGGCCCATATGTGGGGGTGGGGTGCGAAGGGTCCAATCACCCCCCCCCCATGGTCCCTGTGCTAGTCTCTCTCACGGCCTGATGGGGGTGCCAGGCCCTTGTCCACCTACCCCCTTCTGTACAGCTCAGTGGAGGGCAGGGGCTGCCAAGGGAGTGAGCAGGAGACCAGCTCACAATGCTTTGCTTGCCCCACAGAGCACTATTTGCTGTGGCTCTGCCCCTCTAGCCGAATGTTTGCTGGCTCCTCTTCCTTGGCACAGAGCAGCGGCATGGTCAGGGCGGGGCAGACCCAATTGTTGCCCGGGGAGCCACGGAGGGACAGATGGGGGGGCTGGCTGCTGTAGAGATGTGAGATCTTCCCTGCTGCCCCATGTGTGTCCCCTGGTCCTGGAGGGGGTTGGGAGCATCCTGGCTTCTCATGCTGCAGCTGCTCCTGCCTTCCATGTAGGCTGGAGCCTCTCTGCCTGATTTGTGTGTCGGGCGTGCAGGCTGGGGGCCTAGCTGTGCGCATCTCCCTCTCTCCAGGGGTGGGGACAGAGGGGAGTTTGGGGTGTCTAATTTGTTTCCCTCTGCGCTTCAGGCAAAACAAAAGGCCTAGCTCATGACATTTGCATGATTACATTTCAGACAAATTGTACATAGGTGTTAATGGCTCTAGATAAGAAAGGAAAGGATTCTTTTCACAGAACTTTTTTTAGTGTTGTAGATATCAGCAAATTCTGATCTGTCACCACATACATGTGTGTGTGTGTGTGTGTGTGTGTACAGATCGGATGGAAAATAACACGTAACTCTTAAAAATTCATTACTATAATGAATATGCAAATAATGTTACCAGTCCGTCAAAAGTTTGTGAATGGATTTGCTGGTCAGTGGCATAGAAAAGGTTGGGAATCACTGCAATATTCATGTAGACAAGCCCTAACACACTTATTCCGGGAACTTGCAGGCACTAGTTTCTGAAATTTAAATAGTTTCATAGCTCTGGAATTGTTTTTGGCTCTCCTGAAAAAAAGGGTATGGGTTCTTTCGAAAAAGCGTTCTTTTTTTAAAGAACTGCATCTAGACTGCGCTTTCACTTTCGAAAACCCCTTTTCTGAAAAAGTGCTCTGACGTGAATATGCAAATGAAGCACGGGATATTTAAATCCATGCTTCATTTGCACTTTCGATTTGCCTTATTTACATTCCTCTTTTGAAAGAAGAAAGGCTGTCTAGACTACAAAGAAAGGAAACAGTAATTTAAATTATTAAGCAGATTAAGTGCTTCCTCGACCATGGGATGCTATTCCAGGAAGGACTGCTAGGCAGAGATGGAGTTCACCTTTCAAGGAGGGGGAAGACCCTATTTGGACACAGACTGGCTAACCTAGTGAGGAGGGCTTTAAACTAGGTTCGACGGGGACAGGTGAGCAAAGCCCATGGGTAAGTGGAGAACATGGAGACCTGGGAGATGGGTCAGAAATGGGAGGGAGCATGGGCTATAATGGCAGAGAGAAAGGAGGGTCAGGGCAAAACTGGGAGGCAAGGTCAAATCAGTATCTTAGATGCCTATATACAAATGTGAGAAGTATGGGTAATAAGCAGGAAGAACTGGAAGTGCTAATAAATAAGTACAATTATGACATTGTTGGCATCACAGAAACTTGGTGGGATAATACACGATTGGAATGTTTGTATGGAAGGGTACAGCTTGCTCAGGAAGGATAGACAGGGAAAAAAGGGAGGAGGTGTTGCCTTGTGTATTAAAAATGAACACACTTGGACTGAGGTAGAGATGGACATAGGAGACGGAAGTGTTGAGAGTTTCTGGGTTAGGCTAAAAGGGATTAAAAACAAGGGTGATGTCATGCTAGGGGTCTACTACAGACCGCCTACCCAGGTGGAAGAAGTGGATGAGGCTTTCTTTAAACAACTAACAATATCATCCAAAGCCCAAGATTTGGTGGTGACGGGGGACTTCAACTATCCAGATACATGTTGGGAAAATAATACAGCGGGGCACAGACTATCCAATAAGTTCTTGGATTGCATTGGAGACAACTTTTTATTTCAGAAGGCTGAAAAAACTACCCGGGGGAAGCTGTTATAGACTTAATTTTAACACATAGGGAGGAACTGGTTGAGAATTTGAAAGTGGAAGGCAGCTTGGGTGAAAGTGATCATGAAATCAGAGTTCACAATTCTAAGGAAGGGTAGAAGGGAGAATAGCAAAATAGAGACAATGGATTTCAGGAAGGCAGATTTTGGTAAGCTCAGAGGGCTGATAGGTAAGGGTATGTCTACACTACAAAGTTAATTCGAACTAACAGCTGTTAGTTCAAATTAACTTTAATAGCAGCTATACATGCAAACCGCTATTTCGAATTTAATTCGAAATAGCGGAGCGCCTAATTCGAACTTGGTAAACCTCCTTCTACGAGGAGTAATGCCTAATTCGAATTAAGTAGTTCGAATTAAGTGCTGTGTAGCCACTTAATTCGAACTAGCTGGAGGCTAGCCCTTCCCAGGTTCCCCCTGGTGGCCACTCTGGGCCAAACCAGGAAAACTCCTCTCCTCTCCCCCAGCCCCGGGGCCCTTAAAAGGGTAGACTCTGGCCAGATGGCACTTGCCAGAGCCAGCCCTGCCAGCAGTCTCTGCCCCTGACCAAGTGGCCGCAGGATGAGCCAGGCAGCCAGTGACAGCTGGCCGGCCCCCGCCCATTCCCCCAGCACCCAGGGGCCGTAGACGGCGCACGCCCTCCTGGACTAGTGCGGAGGTCATGGACCTCATTGAGGTTTGGGGGCAGGCCCCCAATGTCCATGATCTCCGCACTATGAGGAGGAATGTGGCTGTCTACGGCCGCATAGCGGCCACCATGGCCCGAAAGGGACACAAGCGCACCCAGGAGCAGGTGCACCTGAAAGTCAAAGAGCTGTGGCAGGTGTATGCCAGGGCTACCAGGGGCGGAGCCGCAGCAGGGGCTGCCACCTGCACCTACTTCCCTGCCCTTGACCAACTCCTGGGGGGCAGCGAGCTGGGACCAGAGGTCCCTGACCCGGGCGCACCGGAGGGGCCACCGCCAGCTGTTCCAGCACCGGAGCCGGCAGGGTCGTCCAGGGAGGCCATATTGGGTAAGTGCCAGCACTGTTCCCTGCCCGGGGGAGGAGGCAGGGAGGGAGACCAGGGACCGCGCGCGTGGACCATGCCTCCCACGGATCACGCAGCCACCTGTGCATGTGCGAGCATGTGCCATGCCACCCTTGGGCAGGTGGCTCCAGCTGCGTGACACCCAGGGGCCATGGCCCAATAGGCACATGCGTGTGTGAAGAGACCTGAAACGCTCCCGACCCCGGGGCGGGACCCAGCAGGACACCTTCCCTTCACACACACTCTCTACACAGAGGCGGGGGACATCTCCCCCCTGCCCCAGCCACACTATACATGGCACAGGGGCATGGGTGCGGTCTTGGGGCAGCTCCCAGTCCCGGGGAGAGCCAGACATCCTGACCATGGCCTCTGTGCAAGCACAGTGGCTCTGACGGTGCAGGGCATGGTCGCCCTCATGTCACGGGGGGGGGGGCTGGGTATCATCCACTGTGTCCCCAGGGAGAAC
The DNA here is from genome assembly GCA_032595735.1 of Pelochelys cantorii. Taxonomy (NCBI): domain Eukaryota; kingdom Metazoa; phylum Chordata; order Testudines; family Trionychidae; genus Pelochelys; species Pelochelys cantorii. Next base: position 50,557,930 of record CM064332.1, on the reverse strand, counting down.
TGACCACTTCTCTTCTTTCTCTACAGCTGCACCAGCTGCTCGTCCAGGGTGCACCACCCCGCCCAAGGACATGCTCCCGCACCCCTGGCCTGCTCTGGACCACCACCACGCGGCAGGAGTACTGGGACCAGCACCTGGGGGCCCTGCGAGCCCTGCACCGCACCGTCCAGGCCTGGATGCTGGAGGACCTGCAGCTCTGCCGGGAGCAGCTTTGTGGAGGACAGAAGAACTGTCACCTGCAAGCCCTGCTGCAGAGCATGGTGCCCTGTGCCAGTCCTGCACCTGCTGTCCCCCCAACTACTGCCCCCCCCCACCTCTTCCCCTTTCAACCTCCACACCCTCCCCTTCAACATCCACACCCTCCACCTCAACCTCCGCACCCTCCTCCCCATCCCCCTGGGGATGCCGAGGCCCCCTCCCTCGCTGTGCTGGGAGGCAGTTGGCCCGCCGAGACCCCCAGCCCTGAATGCTGAGCTTCCCCTCCCACTTCTTCCCCTTGCTTCCCCCTTCTAGCTCCCTCCTCCAGTTTTCCCCCCTCTTCTCTCCCATCTCCCCACAGTTTCATTCCCCCTCCCCAGTTGTGTTCAATAAACCCAGTTAATATTTTTGAAAATACGTGTCTTATTTGACATCAGGAATGGGGGGGGGGGGGAGGGGCTAGGGAAGGGTAAGTGGAAGGACGTGAGGGAATGGGGCATGAGCCCCTGATTGGGAGGACCGGTGTGGCTCTGAGGGCTCCTCTGGGTGGACGCTCTCCCACAGGGCCTCCTGGATCCTGACAGCCCCCTGATGGACCTCCCGGATGGCAGCCTGCAGCAAGTGCAGCTGGGCTGATGGCAACCACCCCATGAGATGCACCGGCGTGCCCAGGGACAGGTCTGGTTCCATGTTGCAGAGTGCCGTGGTGTCCCGAGTGAGGGCAAGCAGAGCACTCTGAGACACGAATGCTTTTCTGTCCCTCAGCGAAGTGGACCAGCAAGCAGAGAAACCTGAGAACTGTCTGTCTGAGATGGGGGGGTCGGGTCCCTTTAAGCACAGACCTCGGCTAGCCTCAGGCAGCAGCCCCACACGCTAAGTCCGACCCTGATGCCCTTTTGGCACTGGTTCCGGCCAGTCTTACCTTCAATTCAGGGTCCACTCAATGTGGATGTGCTATTTCGAATTAGAAAAACACTATTTCAATTAGTTTTTGTGCTAGATGCGTTATTTCGAATTAGCTTAATTCGAATTAACTAATTCGAATTAAGTTAATTTGAAATAGCGCTGTAGTGTAGACATACCCTAAGGTCCCATGGGAATCAAGACTGAGGGGAAAAACAGCTGAGGTGAGTTGGCAGTTTTTCAAAGGGACATTATTAAGGGCCGAAAAGGAAGCTATTCCGCTGCGTCAGAAAGATAGAAAATATGGCAAAACACCACCTTGGCTTAACCATGAGATCTTGCATGATCTAAAAATAAAAAAGTCATAAAAAATGGAAAGTAGGACAAATTACAAAGGATGAATGTAGGCAAACAACACAGGAACGCAGGGGCAAGATTAGAAAGGCAAAGGCACAAAATGAACTCAAACTAGCTACGGGAATAAAGGGAAACAAGAAGACTTTTTATAAATACATTAGAAGCAAGAGGAAGACCAAGGACAGGGTAGGCCCACTGGTCAGTGAGGAGGGAGAAACAGTAACAGGAAACTTGGAAATGGCAGAGATGCTTAATGACGTCTTTGTTTCAGTCATCACCGAGAAGTCTGAAGGAATGCCTAACACAGTAAATGTTAGTGGGAAGGGGGTACGTTTAGAAGATAAAATAAAAAAAGAACAATTTAAAAATCACCTAGAAAAGTTAGATTACTGCAAGTCAGCAGGGCCTGATGAAATGCATCCTAGAACACTCAAGGAGCTGATAGAGGAGGTATCTGAGCCTCTAGCTCTCATCTTTGGAAAATCATGGGAGACAGGAGAGCTTCCAGAAGACTGGAAAAGGGCAAATAGAGTGCCCATTTATAAAAAGGGAAATAAGAACAACCCAGGAAACTACAGACCAGTTAGTTTAACTTCTGTGCCAGGGAAGATAATGGAGCAAGTAATTAAGGAAATCATCTGTAAACACCTGGAAGGTGGCAAGGTGATAGGCAACAGCCAGCATGGATTTGTAAAGAATAAATCATGTCAAACCAATCTGATAGCTTTCTTTGATAAGATAACTAGTCTTGTGGATAAGGGAGAAGCGGTGGATGTAGTATACCTAGATTTCAGTATGGCATTTGATATGGTCTCGCATGATATTCTTATCAATAAACTAGGCAAATACAACTTAGATGGGGCTACTATAAGATAGGTGCATAACTGGCTGGATAACCGTACTCAGAGAGTAGTTATTAATGGTTCACAATCCTGCTGGAAAGGTATAACAAGTGGGGTTTCTCAGGGGTCTGTTTTGGGACTGGCTCTCTTCAATATCTTCATCAACGATTTAGATATTGGCATAGAAAGTACGCTTATTAAGTTTGCAGATGATACCAAGCTGGGAGGGGTTGCGACTGGCCTGTGGCACGGTGGGTCTCGCTGGGCTGGAACACCCCCTGCCTGCTTTGGCTGAGCCAGGAGCCAATTAACCAGTTATCCTGGCAGTGCTTACCAAATAACTGGTTAACCCTTTACATTCCAAATGTTATGCATACAAATAATAGAAGGAATACTTTAAACAGCTTTACAATGAAGGCTATGGTTAAAGAAGCACAAGGCTACTTTATTATAGAATCATAGAATACTAGAACTGGAAGGGACCTCGAGAGATCATCAAGTCCAGTCCCCTGCCCTCACGGCAAGACCAAGCACCATCTCTAGATCATCCATCATAAATGTTTATTCAAACTACCCTTACGTATCTCCAGTGATGGAGATTCCACAACCTCCCTAGGCAATTTACTCTGTTTAACTACCCTGACAGTTAGGAAGTTTTCCCTAATGTCCAACCTCAACCTCCCTTGCTGAATTTAAGTCCATTGCTTCTTGTCCTATCATCAGAGGCCAAGGAAAACAATTTTTCCTCCCTCCTCTTTGTAACCCCCTTTTAGATACTTGAAAACTGCTATCATGTTCCCTCTGTCTTCTCTTTTCTAAACTAAACAAGACCAGTACTTTCAGTCTTCCCTCCTAACTCATGTTTTCTAGGTCTCTAATTATTTTTGTTGCTCTTCTCTGAACTTTCTTCAATTTCTCCACATCTTTCTTGAAATGTGGTGCCTAGAACTGGACACAATACTCCAAATGAGGTCTAATCAGTGCAAAGCAGAAGAATGACTTCATGTGTCTTACTCACAACACTCCTGTTAATGCATCCCAGAATCATGGTTTTTTTTTTTTCTCCAACAGTGTCACACTGTTGACTCATATTTAGCTTGTGGTCCACTATAACCCCTAGATACCTTTCTGCAGTACTCCCTTCCAGACAGTTGCTTCCTATTCTGCATGTGTGAAACTGATGTATTGATTGTTCCTTTTGTGGAGTACGTTGCATTTGTCCTTATTAAACTTCATCCTATTTACCTCAGACCATTTCTCTAGTTTGACCAGATCATTTTGAATTATGACCCTATCCTCCAAAACACTTGCAACCTCTCCCCGCCACCCTCCGTTTCATATTATCTGCAAACTTAATAATCATACTCTCTATGCCATCATCTAAATTGTTGATGAAGGTATTGAACAGAACCAGTCCAAAACAGACCCTGTGGAATCCCACTTTTATGCCCTTCCAGCATGATTATGAACCTTTAATAATTACTCTCTGAGAATGGTTATCCAGCCAGTTAAGCACCAACCTTATAGTAGTCCTATCTAGGCTATATTTGCCTAATTTGTTGATAAGAAGGTCACGTGAGACCGTATCAAATGCTTTACTAAAGTCTTGGTATACCACATCCACCACTTCTGCCTTATCCATAAGACTTGTTAGCTTTCTTTGATAGGATATCAGAATGGTTTGACATGAAGAGGGCAGGGGACTGGACTCGATGACCTCTTGAGGTCCCTTCCAGTCCTAGTATTCTATGATTTGTTTACTAATCCATGCTGGCTGCGACCTATCACCTTATTATATTCTAGTTGTTTGCAGATGAATTCCTTAATTACTTGCTCCATTATCTTCCCTGGCACAGAACTTAAACTGACTGGTCTGTAGTTTCTTAACTGACTGTTCTGTAGTTTCCTAACTGACTGTTCTTATTTCCCTTTTTATAGATGAGCTCTATATTTGCCCTTTTCTGGTCTTCTGGAATCTCTCCGGACTTCCATGACTTTTCAAAGATGATAGCTAAAGTCTCAGATACCTCCTCTATCAGCTCCTTGAGTGTTCTAAGATGCATTTCATTAGGCCCTGGTGACTTGAAGAAGTCTAACTTTTCTAAGTAATTTTTAACTTACTTGCTTATTCCAGAATAAGTAAGCTGACCTGGGCTTTTTCAATCAATCAATTTTCTTGTACAAATTGATCAGAAATTTATCTACTTGATGTCCCAATGGAGCCCACACATGGCTTTTGGAAAATAGCTCTCTAGAAAGCCTTTGATAATTTATTGCATGTTGTGGTAAGAATATATGTAACAAATGTATGACAGTTTGGTTTTAAAAGTCATTAACTTGGCTTTAACAGGAAAACACAAAAATCAGTTGAATAAGCCACTGGAACAACATACATTTGAAGAAACCAAAATATTGCCATGGCCCTTCCCCTACCCCACCTTGTAACATCCCAACAAATTCATTTCTTTGTTTCTTCTGAATTCCATAGTAGAAGGTAGTAATACACAATATTTGATTTTTAAAATAACTTATTTCTCTGAGATTTCACAAATAAGATCTTTCTTGCAAAGGAAGTCTCTTTTGATGGCTGCAGTAGTCTTTTGATGAGGATTCTGAAATTTCATAAGATACCTCCTAGATCATTAGATATGTAATAGGGTCCTAGGTTTGGCCTGCAGTAATTTGGGCACTTTTAATATAATCATTAGTGAAATGAAAATGTGTAATAGTTCTAATATAACTAAGCCTCTCAACTGCTGTGTTTATGTGGGCAAATGTTCAGCATTTCAATTTTCCATTTAAATCCGTCCTCCCAGCTCCTTGTCAGCTTAGCTGGAGCAGGAGCAGACAGTAAATTCAGGGAAAAGGTATAGGAGGAAAAAATCCATCTGCTATCAGAACTCTTCTTCCCATGCAGGTACTCACAGATAGTGATCAAATCACTTCTTATCCGTCTTAGAAAGTATACGAGCACTTCATTCTCCATCACTTGAAGTCTTTCAGTCAAGATTGGTTATCTCTAATATCTCAAGAGAAGGGACTGGGTGAAGTTCTATGGTATGTATGATGCAGGAGGTGAAACCAGATGATTATCATCTTCTCTTTTGGCTTTAAAATCAAGTTTGGCTTTTGCCTTCAACTTAAGAAAGGCAAGAAAATTAACTGAGTTTACTAATTCTATGGAAGTATGGTTGGATACCCATTTGACATGTGAGTAGTATCATTTAGTCACATGAGCAGTGGCTGGGCTTCTTTGTGCAGCATTTGAAAGAGTGACTGAGTGAGAAGGTAGGACCAACCATTCTTGAACAAATGCAGTGTCCATCTAGTCTGTTAGTAGCCACTACTGGAAATGTACATTTATTGTTCATGTTGTATCTCATCATTTTGAATGATGAAAGGTGATACAGAAAAGCAAGGCCTTCGCTATTCTGAAGATATAACCTGATTTATTTTCCACGCAAAGGATGGAATACTACTTTCAGAATCATTTCAGGGACACAGGACTAGGTCTTTAATTGTGTTGAGATGGTGGTATGCCACTGAAATCAAAGGAGCTACACCTACTTACACTAGCTGGGAAGGGGCCCTGAGTTGTGCTTATCATCCTTGCTGGTTGGATGTAAGGAAATCTCCAAATTCTCAAGAAATGAACATGCATATTTTTAAAACTAGATCATTTTTAAAAAAAAGGATTTAAATGAAGCTGTTTACATTGCTTCTCTTGTGTATTGCCAAATTTCTCAAAGAACTTGATGCAAAGTCCACTGAAATAAATGCAGACTTTTTTCGTTGGGCGTTAGACTAGGCCCAAAGTCAAATTGCTTGTAAGAAGACAGATTCATAGCAAAATGCTTGATATGAATACAGCTCAGCTATTTGTTTCATTGACTATAATAACCAATGTACATGTCCACTTGCATTCATTATATTTTATAAGTTGGGCTGGCTGGAAAAGAATTCCTTTTTGCCAAAATTTTCAAGTTTTGACATTTTTGTGCCACATAAAACAAACAAAAAGTGGGAAAAAATGAAAGCACCTATCCTAGGCCAGACAATAATTCAGTAGCTAGGGTGCTCATCTGAGAGGTGGGAAACCCATGTTCAAGCCCCTGCTGTGTATTAGAGACTTGAACCTGGGTCTGCCACATTTCAATGAGTGCTCTAGCCACTAGGCTATCAGCTATTCTGGAGGGTGTGGACTCTGACTCTTTCTGATCAAAAATTCCATCCTGGCATCTGAGAAATTTTCTGGGTGAAAATTTTGTGAAAACTGACATGTTTTTATGCACAAAACTTCAGTTCTGGTGAATTGGTATTTTCCAATGGGGGTAGAAGGGGGGATGCTGTGTGTGTGTGTGTGTGTGTGTAAAAAAGCACAAGTTCCAACCATTTCTAATTAAAGTTGTCACTCATTAGATAGAGAGTTAGGGTCAAATTTAACTCTATAAAATTAAATGGTTAGTTTTGGAACAAAATTGTTTGTTCCCAAATTCAGAGAATAAATATGGGTGCGCTCCTTGCATACCTCTTACTATACAAGAGGTGGTGTGTTGTTACATAAGCAACTTCATTGTATGCATTGTATATTTGATGTTAAAACTACCTCCATTTATGGATTCCACAGAAGAATGGGTGGACCCTGTTTAACTGGCATATGAGTAGTACCATTTAGTCACATGAACAGGGTCTGGGCTGCTTTGTGCAGCATTTTAAAGAGTGAGTAAGTGAGCATGAAAAACCTTCATGAACTTTCTCCATCCAGTTAAAGTAACCAGTTCTATAGGGTTGACAAGTGTTATTAAGAACAAATAGTCTCTTTATATGCACCAAAACTACAAGGAAAGGTATAGAACATGATTCCTGGTTTTCCTGTTTAACAGAGAAAGGTCTCTGATATATTCTTTCTGACACAAACCCAATCAGCACAGAAGTACTTCTATTTTGAACAGAGAGGATGATTGGGCATTATGCTGAAATACACCATGCTGTTTTTTAATTAAGTGCCTTTTTAAAAACTTGAATTTTGAATTCCGCTTGGACTTGTGACAGGGCTGGGTTATTGTTATTGGTTATTACATTTCAAGTTTCTGTTTTTTTTGGCATCACTTTAAGCACAAATTGATAAAGCAGTTAAGAATCTGATACAGCCACTCAAGTCAGGGAATTCTGAGTCCAAAAGATTCTCAGTTCTATATGTTTTTATGGGCTGATTGTAGGTCCCCTTTATGGGAGTGGGAGAAAGATATATGAAGATGTTTGACTAGTGGGTCATAAACCTAGTTTCCAAAATATAAATAAATCACCCTACGCTCCCTGCAAAAGCACTTTTTGGAGGTACGAGTGGCATTTCACTGCACAGAGCACTGTTTGAAAATAAATACAGCTAGAAACGTTAAGTTACATGGGACAGTATCAATTGGGAACAAAGGGTTAAATCCTCAAAGTGCTCTTCGTAGCTTAGGGAGGGCCAAAACCTGGCGAAACCACCCAACACAAAAAGGTGAAGTAGAGAGGCCGCTCAGAGGGACTCTGCAACCTTCTGGGTGCTACTGAGTGAAACTATGGCATGTTTTTCCTCCAGAGTGGTATGAAGGAGAAGGGATTATAAGTGAATCAGTGTAGTGGTGAAGATATAGCCACGGGATCCAAAAGTTGCACAGGTTTTTTTTTTGGAGTGTAACATTCATGTACCTAATGGATGTTGTCATGAATCAAAGATCAACAAGATGATTCCTTGCAAACTACACGCAATTCTATCCTGATGTAAGAGAGTGAAAATCCACTGCCATCTGTGCAGCTGTATGCATTTGCAACAGAATGCAATGTTTTAAGTGACATGCTGGCCTGGCAATCTCCCATTGACTTCAATGGGACCAGAATTTCGCTCTGTCTAGGGCGAGGTTTGAGATGGGGGGTGAGGAGAAGGGCAAAGAAAGGAGAGGAAAATGCCCATTTTACCTGTCCTCTGCATCAAGGCATGTGACTGTTATCCAAACCTCCTTGGCTAGGGGATGGAGAGTTGAGATGAAAGGGATATTTAAAGTCTTCACAAATGTCGTGCATGTAACTTCCCCTTTTGGTTTATTTAATCCTCTCCCCACCCCAGAAATCACTGGGACTATGTGTAGAATCTGTAAAAGCAATACAGGTTGCACGTCCCAAAACCAGGACTCTATTGTCCAGCAACATCCATGGCCCTGGGGCAGGAGAGCCTGCAGCTGAGAGCCCCATGGCCGGGGAGGCTGGTGATAGCGGAGCCAGGGCCTCAGCAGGCGGTAGTGGTAGTGGTAGTGGGGCCATGGTAGCGGAGCAGGGGCAGCCCAGCAACCCAGCTAGGGCCAGAGCAGCTTGTGCAGCGGGGCTGGTGCTGTCGCAGTCCAGCAGGAAAAACCCATCTGGGGCCACGGCTACCCAGCTGGGCCTGGGGCAGGCTGGCAGCCCCATCCAGACAGTGTGCCAGCCAGCAGTGAAGCTGGCGCTACTGCGGCAACCCGGCTTGGACCAGGGTAGCTCAGTCAGGGCCACGTGCCACTCAGCAGCAGGGCTGGGGCCAGGGCCACGTGCTGCCATGCCAGCAGTGGGGCTGGGGCAGCAGCTCTGGCAATGGGGCCTGGGCAGCCATGTCGCCTGGTCAGCAGTGGGGAGCCGGCAGTGGGGAGGGGCAGCAGCTTGAGGGGACCGGTGGCAGGGGACCTCTCCTGGTCCAGCAAATATCCTCATCTGGGACTGGTCAGGTCCCAAGGGTGCCAGATCAGGGAAGTCCAACCTGTGGTTCTCCTGTTAAAGTTACTGTGGACTGCTATGATCTCAGTGGTCCTTAATGTGTGGCTCACTGACCTGACAGACCAAAACAACTCCCATGTATTGTGTCAATGCACTCTATTAAGGGCTCCTCATCTGCAGACAATTAACACAATGACTAGGCTCCATTCTGTGGTGTCAATGGGAGTTTGTATCACTCAAAAATATACAGTATGCTTTGTCATCAGCATACTGTAATGTAATGTGTAATTAAAGTATGTGTGACTGCTAAACCTCTTCTGAAAAATGAGTTAATGCATGCGTACAGCTTCCCCATTTTAAACGTCTGAATAGCAGGATGGTTTAGGATTTTTTGTTCTTTTTATACAAAGGCATGATTCTATATTCTGGACTAATCCTCTGAAAAACTTTCTCCTCCCCCCCCCCCCCTTCCCCCTGAAGTTTGAGAACTCCACAAACGTCTTAAACCATAAAAATTGCATTCTCTGTGGTCTCCTATTACTACGCTCTACCAACTGATCTTAACTCTGCAGGGTAGCAGTTTAAGTGTGCCCTTTCTGGGCAATAAGCCCCAAATGCTGATGTAAAAGAATAAATCAGTGTTTGAGAGTCTCTTGTTGTTAGGCTCAGATCTATCTATATATTTTGAGATTCTTCCTGAAGTTGTTTGACTGTCAAAGGAACAGAAGAATAGGATAAATAATGGTAACAGTGGACAGATCTTTTAAAGCAGCATGCCTAAGCATTCCTATCATATGACTTAAGTGATAGTGATTACCTTAAATATGTAAAAATGTTGTAAAAATCACACACATTCCTCCTCATGCTTTATCCTAAAAGAAACACTGAGATAATATTCTGGCAGCTTCAGGGCAGCAATGATCAATCAAACTTTGTTGTCAGTCACACTTAATGATGATGGGACATAACATGCTACAGAAGGAGTTTGTTGCTACACAGTCTTTGAAGATCGACAGCTTTCACTGTTTATCCAGAAAAGTAGCCTATTGCTTTTATGATGTGACTGTTCTATGGAATTTCAGATATTTATGGAGTGATAGAAGATAAAACGGGACTCATTAGTATTTCTGAAACAGTGGTACCACACAGATACCTTGCAGAAAATAAGAGCACTATGAAGCAAGTTTTCCCCTCATATCTTCTGCTAAGATTTCTTCCAAATGTTTCTTAGATAAATTCCATATCAGGATGCTGGAACACTTTCCCCTAACAACAGGATGCAGATGCATTGGCAAGGAAACGTCTAAGCTGACACTTTATTCAGAAATTCCCTTGAAAGCATTTATTTATAAAAACACGGAACCAAGCATTTAGCACTGTTTTCTCTTTTTATATGCTAAGGCAATAGACACCTCTGAAGTATTTGGGAGAGATGGTTTGTAAACACGTAGAAAATATTTAACCCTAAACCCATAGTTTTGGTCATCTCTGTCAAACATATCAGAAGATATTTGTGCTTTTATGTCTTCTCTTGTGCCTACTACTGTAGCTTCCTCCTTTGCAGTCTTTCTTAGTATGGAGAACCAGAATTCTCAACCTTTAAGTGGAAGACAATGTCAGAGCATCAATTTTTTGCCAGCTTCTTACTCATTTCAAAGCCTAGACCAACATCCACTTGTCTATCTTCTCTCTCTCCTCCTTCCACTTTTTCTTTGTAGGGATGATGGGAAATGTATAGATCTATGTTGCTGTCAAAATTTGGAACATCCTCCCTATATCGCTGTATTTAATGTCCTTACTTTTTCCAGATTGACTCTCTGATGAATTAACCAGTGTTATGACTGGTTAATTCATCTATCAAATGCTGTTCTTCGCCCATACTGGAAATAATACTCTCACTGAGAAAGAAGGCCATTGTATTGCTTATCACTCATGCTCTACGGAGACAGTCAGGGTAAACTGCAACCACAATATATTTTATTTTTATCCAATACATTCCTGGTTTGCAAGTATGGACTGTTCTGTTGCTGTTCTATAAATGATGCTACTGAGAAATTGTATTTTCCTCATATTTGAAATGACAGATACTCTCATATTTGCATTTTTAAAATCAGTCTCTCCTTTATGAGAGATTACCAATTCCAATACAATAATATTCTTCAAGATAAATTCAGGGTGCATCAAGTTTAGTGAATTTTTTTTTTCAAGACAAAGGAAACTTTAAAAATCTTGGCATACCTTTCTCCAACCTTTCATCTGTCTTATCTATTAAAACTGCTGACCCTGCAGTTTCTTGGGTGGGAACATATTGCTACATTTGCACAGAGCCCCTAAATCAACAGGTCTCCACGTGGGCCCAGCAGTTCACCTGCACACAAGGTCTTGCAGGAGCAGGGCCTTAAATTGCACTCTTTGGGAAAGGTACTGTTCCTTACAGTGGATGCACAATGACTGGCACAGTGGGGTTCTGATCTCGGATGGGACCTCTAATGTCAAACAAATATGAAATAATGCAACCACTGAATATCAAATCTTTTACTAGCTATTTATATATTTAGAAACTTCACTTAATATGGTGGTCAAAGGTTCAAATAAAATACCCGCCCCCCTTAAAATTCACAGGCTTTTTCACAGTTTAGCTGAATTTCTTTGGTCTGAGAACTGAGCTGGACACTCTGCATAAATAGGCTCTATTAGCAGCTGAAACCAGAAGTGCCTGGTTGTATGACAAAAGAAAGAGAAAATAACGTAACTAAGCTTACAAACTTAAAGGGGGAGGTGGAAGAAGTTGATTTAGCTTTTGGGGCAATTTTTACTTTGTCCAAACTGGTTACACAGTTCTAATGTAACGGGATGTTGGCTTTATATAAAAAACCCACATGGTGCTATGCCAGGCATTTGTTATATTGTGGGAAACGCAGAAAGGAAGATTCCAAATAATGGGAAATAGTGCTATTAATTTCAGAGCTCCTTTCTGTTGATTTATGAAGTAGCATTTGTCACCACTGTTCAAATCCTAATATTTCAACAATACAGACGCTTACTGCTGAAATTGTAGGCTAGCATCAAACTGCACCTTAGAATTATTTTGCTTTAATCTAATTGTTCACTTGTTTTAAACAAGTCAATTTATAGAATTTGTATTACCAAGAGAAAATTGCAGTAGAACAAAGGGCCAAACTATCCCTAGAATGACAATAGAAGAAGTTATCTGGGACATACAAAGCAGAATATATGCCTTATTTATTAATATTAGTCATAATTAAAAAAGCTGGGAGAAGGAGGAGTCTGAGCAACTTTATAATTGATGAAAACACTGGGAGAGCAAATCAGGTGTATAAATAAAGCAGAGAAGTAAAGACTCTTCATGTGAAGAAGTCTGTGTGTTGGGAGAATAGCTTTCTGTTGGAGGTTCTTTGACATTGGCACCAAATAATGTGCTAAGTGAGTGGTGTCACAGTCAGGGCATAACAAGTGGGGCTCACAGGGAGAAGGTCCAGAGGAGAACAACAAAAATAATTAAAAGTCTAGAAAATATGACCTATGAGGGAAAGCTGAAAGAACTGGGTTTGTTTAGTTTGGAAAAGAGAAGACTGAGAGGGGGACATGATAGAAGCTTTCAAGTTCCTATAACACGTGTTACAAGGAGGAAGGAGAAAAATTATTCTCCTTAACATCTCAAGATAGGACAAGAAGCAATGGCTTAAATTGCAGCAGGCTTAGGTTGGACATCAGGAAAAACTTCCTGTCAGGGTGGTTAAGCACTGGAATAATTTACCTAGTGAGGTTGTGGAATCTCTATCACTGGAGATATTTCAGAGCAGGTTAGACAGACATCTATCAGGGATGACTTATATGGTACTTGGTCTCTCATGAGAGTAGGGGACTGGACTCAATGACCTCTCAAGGTCCCTTCCAGTTCTAGTCTTCTATGATTCTGTTAAAATGGCAGTTCAGTGCAGTGAAATTAAGTAGTTTATTGAGACAAGCTTATTGGCTTCTGACTGCCATCTCCCTCCTGATGTAGAACACAGTGTATTAGTAGGCCCAAGCAGCAATGAAAATAACTTAAAATGTCTTACATACACTGTCCTATTGCAACCCAGGTCCCTGCCAGCTCTTTAAATAGCTCCCTGCTGGCTGTTGCCACAGTTCAGCCAGCTCTTGCCAGAGCTGTGCACCTGCTTACTTTCACCTCTGGTCCCAGGATAAGGGGGTTTGTCTTTCAGGGACAGAAGTTGGTCCAATACAAGAAATTGTCTCCCTCTCCTTATCTCTCTGCTGAGTCTTGTTTAGAAGCCCTCACTTTACATGTAGACTCAATTCTATGATGTTTTGAGCATTCCCAAGTTCCCTTGATGGTCTTGGGAGTTGAGGGTACACAGCACGTTGCAGGATGAGGCTCTCAGTGAAGGCAAAGAGGCAGGAAGTGAAGTGTAAAAATTCCCACCTTTTGCCCTTCCAGTGGGGGACATCCTGCAAATTCTTACTCCTAGAAGCAGCCCCAGTGACTCAGCAAAGACTATTCATATAACAATTTGCAAATCCGGCCTAATAAGAACCAACAGTTTCTCTCAATTTATTATGGTTAATGCTTTGGTCGATTCATGTCCATATGTACAGAGGTTTGGAGAACTGGATTTTGGGGGGGGACATGGAAGTGGCAAGGGTGGAAGGATGAAATTAAGTGGGCAATGAAGAAATGTTATTTCACTTCGCTTTTATTGGATGTCAAATTGATCCTAGGGAGCACTTGCTAGAGGGTCTATAGAAAGCTGGGTGATCATATGGCATTTTCTTCCCCTTTATACATTCAAAATGATTGTTTAGATAGTTTTTGAGACTTGAGTCAGAACTCATGAATCTTCCATTGTCTTTAAACGAAAACAGTGCACATTTCAGCTTATTTCCAAACAGTATGAAGAGTAGCTGAGAACAAACTTTCAGAAACCAATGTCATTTGCATTCAGCGTAGAGTGAGGACTAGGAAGTCGTACGCAGACATGAGGCTGCTGCTTGGCTGTAATGGAATATTTGAGAGTGAAGACTATAAATAGTGAGAGAACAATTTCATTATTAAGGACAACAAAAAGCTGGACACTTTGTAATCTTGTCCTAAGACTGTAAGCATGACTTCAAGTGCCTCACATGAGGACCATGTCTGAATCTTTACTGCCATCTGCTGACAACCATTCTAACACTGTAGTATGCACTCTAGCTATAGGTGTTACCTCCCAAGCCAGGACAGAAAAACAGAGAAACAAAATATGGTATTACTAAGGGATCTGCCCGGATGTCTGTTGGTCTCTTGGTGTATAGTCATAAAACCCTGACTAGTTTGGCATCTACCTGCTTAAAAGGTCTCTACTTGCAGGGGTAACTGGTGTGTGCAGGGGAAAAAGGTGCAAGGAGATCCACCCTGAGAGGAAGGGAGGATGCACGTATGGAGCACCCCTATTTAGCAATTAAAATTTTGGCAGAAGATAGGGGGGCAGTGCATCTCTTGATTGCTACCACAAGTCACCTGTGCCCACTTGTAACAGGCTTTTATTTGGCAGTTTCAATGTATCCCTGGCTGGTAGTAATGTGCAGTAGCAAGTCAGAGCATTTTGAAGTGAAAATGGTTGCAATGGTTTAAGCCAGAGTTTTGGCAAGAGGAACTGCTTCCACAGCCCCGAGACACTTGAGGGCAACCATGGCATTTTGGGATAATGGCCAGTTTTGCTTCCAAGTGAATTGCCTTCACAGTGTAGTGTATTGAAGACATTCCATGTCTGATGAAAACACCAGCTGTCTCAGCTGGGTTTTAAATAGAGTGTTGAAATCCATTTGGCACTGGCTACAGAAATATGTTCTCCACCCTGATAGGCATGGGATCATGAGGGATCTGTTATCAACATGCATAATCTACATATGGGTCATTTTCCTATCCTACACAGGGACTTAATAGCTTCTGATGCATCTAGTTTGGGCCCAGTCTCTTTCAGTTGTTTTTAGACACTCTCCAAATTCAAAAAGGCTGAGGAAACAAGGCACCCCATGTGTTTCCTTTACTACTGTCCGATGAAGCATCAAAATTTCTTCCAGCTTTAAAACTACAGCAAATGAGAATTTGGCTTATGAAGATGCCTGTGAATGTTCTTAGAGTCCATTCTTTTTTCATTCAGGATCTGTATATTTCCTTTTATTCTCTCAGGATTTTATCACACGGTTTTCCCTTGTCACAGATACACAACAAAACAAAAGTTAACAGCCAGGCACAAGATTCCTCTGGCAGAAAGGAAGAGACAGTAAGATTGTTAGCTAGTGTTGGATGAGGCAGATTTTAATTAACTTAAATTCATTCACCCTCTTCCATTGGCTCCAGCTCTCTTTGCAAACTGGGTGTGGTCAATTGGTAGCCACAGAGATTGTCAGTGTCACTGATAAACTTAAATAACAAATGGTCATGCAGCACCTGAGAGACTAACAAAAAATACAGATGGTGGTATGAGCTTTCATGGGCACAACCCACTTCTTCAGATGAGTGGAGCAAGGGGTCCAGAGGTACAAATAGCAGAAAAAGAGGGGCAATCAGGAGGGAAGTGTGTGGGGGGGAAGCTCTTGTCAATTAGTGTCCATGCTACATGAGGCTAATAGTGGGCTGCAAGTGCCCAATACTTAACTTTTGATGTCATTTGGGTGTTGAATCTAATACCCCATCCAGTTCATGTCTTTGTTCAAATCTTGGTTAAATGTGTCAAATTTGCATATAAAGGCAAGTTCCATAGTTTCTCTCTAGCTGGCTTCTGAAATGGCTTTGTAAGAGGACAGTCACTTTTAGATCCATTAGTGATCTTGCCCAGGCAAGTTAAAATGTTCCCGAACAGGTTTCTGTGTGTTACCATTTCAAATATGATTTGTGTCCAGTAATCCTTTTGTCATAGAGACCTTACAGTTTAACCAATATACATGGCAGAGGGGCATTGCTGGCACTTGAAGGCATACATCATATTAGTGGATATGCAGTTGTATGAGCCTCTCATGTGGTTAGTCCTGTCATGGTGTCTCTGACAGCTGTCCATATGGCATTTCAGGCAGAGGTGTAGACTCCAATTCTTGCCTCTGGCAGAGGAGCACTCTGTAAAAGTCCAGAGGTATAGAGATGGTGTTAAGATGCTTTCGCACTTCCTTTGTCCAGGTGTTATCCTAGTTCATTGGTGTTAGGACAATTTGAGGACTTATCTAATGTGTGCCAATTGCCAGTAGCTGTTGGCAGTCTCCAAGATACAAGGACAAAGGGGCTACAACCTCTTACCCCACTCATGCCCCCATGGGAGCCACTGTGTCAGCTATATGCCACCCCAAGATCCTCTGATGGCTGCTATACTGGTATTAGGGCAGCCTTGATAGAGCTGTCCACAGCTGCTGCTAAAGAGGGTCCCAGCCTACCATACTCTGTTCTGGACCAACCCAGATCACTAACCCTCAGAGGGGCAAAGTCTGGATGTCCCAACCTTAAAGTAATTCCACACTTTCCTATCCAGCACAGTGGTGGTGTTGGGGACTGAATTAGAATATGGATAGAACCCAACTGGGTTTCTATTTGTATTCACATGCATAGACCCTCTAACTCCATATTCTGAAAAAACAAATGTATCTATCACCATTCCAAGTAATTTTTTTGTGTTTCCATTGGAACAAACTTGTTCTGTAGGGTCATTGTTGGTGCTGTCTTGTTTTTACTGAAAAAAATTTAGATTCCTGATTTCAGAGGCAAAACCGAATCTGATATCTTCCCAAAATATTTAGTATTCAAAGGCATTTGTCCTAGTACAGAGGACAAGAACTACATTTCTCTAAGTTCTATTAGTTAGTTCCTGTATTTTCACTATAGTTGATCTTATTCTAGCCAGGGGCATGTTCTTTTTTTAGTTTTAGTAAGTTTGGGCTCTTGCACGCCACTAATGTTTGTGTAATGAAAAAATTATTTTAAAGGGGACATACAAATGGTAAAAACCATTATGCGCGCACACAGCCATATCTGATATCTGTATATATGAGCTAAAGCAAATCCTAGTCCACTTATTTCCATGGGATCACAATATGATTCAAATGTACACAGAAGTATCAGAAAATACAAAAGTAAGGTTCTCAGCAACTTTCTCACCCACACTGCAGCTATATAATACTTCCCCTTACTACTGATGAGGTGTAAGATGTAAGGATAATGGTTAGGGTGCCTTGATTATACTGTTTGTGAGCTGGAAAACTCTAATTACAACATTCTCAACAGGATATTTCATTTTCTTCCTCCATATTCTTTTGAAAACTTCCAGCCAACCATACTGCTACTGGCGACTAGCATTAATAGTAGCCCTTCAAATGCATCTATTGTGCATAGAAAATTACTGCAATAGTGTACCTATAATCTGTGCTTCAGTACAACCCTCCCCCCAATCCCAATGTTCTAAAAAGGTTTTCCTCATCACTTTTCCATGTTTAAGTTAAAAAGACCTTTTAATTGTGTCAAATTATTCAGGGGGGGAAAAAACCTTGCATGTGATCCGACCACCATATTCAGGCTGACAAATTCTGAATTACTTATTAATTGAACGAGCTTTTACTTTGTTTCATGTGTTTCTCAGGTAACATTAAAACTGATTTGTTTCAGAAATGAATATTTTAATTATGAAGACTTAGCATCTGGGAATTGGAGAATTTGTACAAGATGTAGTGTACTTGGATATTTAACATTTTCAAGTAAAGAATCTCTACATATAACCGATATATAAACTCCTTTTTGGGAACAAGTAGGGAGTGGGGAAGAAGTGAGTGGTAAAATGGCCCTGATTTACAAAGGCATTTAGGTACGTAAAGAGACAGATTAATGTGTGGTAGAATTCACAAAAGCACCTAATCTGATTAGGTGCCAAATTCTCTTTGAAAAACACCAAATACCTCTGTAAATCTGGCCTTCAATGTTAGCATCACTTGTTTAGTTTCAAGTACTATGTGCTTTAGAAAGAAATAAAGGAAACAAATGTTGTAATTATGGATTCCAACACAGCTGACTTGATGTATTGCTAGTTGGCATAAAACAGACTATTAGAACTTGGCAGGCTTCTGATGTAGGATGCAAGGTTGTTTTTTTTTTTTTTTTTTTTTTTTTTTAAAACAACTGGTTTCAGCAGAAGAGTAATCTTTGTGCCACCAACTCTGCAAACTTTGAAACAAAGATGTTTTAGATTTTTATTAGAAATGATGGTTGATTTTACAATGACAAAAATATAGCACTTCCAAAATTAAACTTGAAATATGTTTTAGAAATCAAACTTAAGATTATAGCTTGGCTCTCCATAGTATTAAACTTGTTCTGCTTAGCAGTCAAAACAGCCTTTCAAGCAGATGTGCCTGAAATCAACCTGTGATCCTCCTTGCTTTATATGTCATCTCAGCAGTAAAGATTCAAAGAGCAAAACATTAGTTTAGTCAGAGATACAGTTTAGTTTTCTGCAGCTAACTAGCTTCATGGTCCTAACTGTGGTAAACCTCTGTACTGATTAAAGCAAACATAACTCAGAGCCAAAGCCACATTTCCAAAACCTCCAATTCTGTTAGGACAACTCATGCACACCTTACGTATGTGTCACCCTTACACTACACGCTGCCCAACCTTCCATGCACACCCACTTCTGTGATGTGGGGCAAGAGGAGGGAAGAATCCCAGCTGTATTAAGTTTGCTGTCTGTAACATAGAAATTTGGCAGGCTTAACTGACTCAATCCCCCATGTGTTTTCAGCATCAGAAGCCCAGGAGAGTGCTTGTCATGCTCTGGCTTGACTGAGACAGTTCATGGACTCTAGCCAAAGTAACCCTTTATGCTCCAGGTATTTCTCCAAGGTGGAAGAAGGGGTGTTGAATGTTAGAGAGGAAACAGTTGAAGAATCATCAGGGCTGGGTGTCCTAACACTTCCACAGAGAAAGGAGAAAGCCATGGTGCTGATGGAATAATGTTGCTTGTTAGGAGGGATAAGATTTAAGCTTTGTTTCTGTTTCTTCAGAGGAAATAAGGAACTCTTGAACATCACCTCTTAAGTCAAAGCATCTAGTTTATAGAAGTGGAACCTCTCTGGTCCAGGACAATGAATGTTGCTGGACTAGAGAGCCCCAGCACAGAAGTTGCTAGTGGTTGGGAGCAGAGCTGAAGGGGTGCCAGAACCCTTGCAGCTAGCTGGGATGGGAAGCCCACAGAGGGAGAACAGAGCACACAGCTGGTGAGCCCAGGAAAGGGGTGCAGCTGCAGAGCTCACAGCTGGCAGGCCACGAGTGCCTACAGGGCCACTGGCAGGGCTGACAGGGCCCCAAATGCCTGCAGGGCTGCCTTTGGAGCTCCTGGGGCTGCCACATGCAGAGGGCTAGAGCAGCAGTGGCAGGTAGCTAGGGAGAAGAGCCCAAAGGAGAGGCTGGCACCCCCACCAGACCTTCCCTAGTCCAGAAAACTCTTGTTCAGGAGATCCAACCTGTATTCTAAATCGGGATTCATCTCCCAGTTTATTACATACATAAACAGGTCTTTATTTTGGTTTGTTAGGTGTGTTGTGAAGATTTTTCTAAAAGAATGTAAATACTGCACAAGTTACACACGGTTTATTTTGTAATACCATATAGTCTGTAATATGGAAAAAGAGGTCTCTCAAATTTGACAGTTTAATTCCCTAAGGAAAAATTTTCTCCGTTTCCCGCTTTGTTAGAGGAGTTCTTCAGGATCTCTATTTATTTTCACTATGACAGTAGAGTGACTAGTACGGATACTGGCTGTCAAAGTAGCAATATATCCTACAGTTTGCAGAATCTGGATCTTATTTAGTGACCTTGCTATTGTAGGTATCATGGACAGTGCATTTAAACTACTGATTAAATTACAGATTACTAGCATAAAATTATATCTGCAATATTAGCAACAGAAAGTAAATGTGCCTTAAATAGACTTTTAGACTTTCTATCTGACCAGACTTTGTGACTATAAGAACTGGCAAAGCAGTTGACAAATAAAATCTTGCAAAAGTCTTTGAAAACATGCAGCATCCTATAGTAATTTTGCCAATAATAAGCATAAAAAGATATACTGGAAGGTAAAAGAAAAACCTTTAATGCCAAATCTCTAAAAATTGTAAAATACAATTTTTTAAATTTCATGTCTTGGTATTATGCTGTTGCTGAGGCATGCTATATTGCAAGAATTTTTACAGATTTCTACACAGCCGCCCTCATCTCAAATGAAATCTTAAATAATTTTTTAAATTTACTTACACACACAATTGCCTTCTCATAGCCCATTTTGTATTGCTTCTCTTCTACATGGTGAGGTCTCATAGTTGTGGACTTCTTTGGCTGCCAAATACTGGTATTCTGTGAACTACATACTTCTAATGGGCACAATATTTCCATATCAGCACTACAAGTTGGAAGGGCTAACATGGGAGGGAATATTATTGAATCTGTATAATTACTTAAGAAGAGCCTAAGCATAAGAAGGGTTACAATCCATCTAAGTCAGTAGGGTCTCATGCGTCTATTTTTTTTAACCAAGAAGAATGCTATGAATTCATTGTCCTAGAATTTCTACAATTAAACTGCAAGTCAAGAAAAACTATCCAATGGTCTGTTTGTGTTTCTGCTAGGATAGATTTCCAAAAATAGTATTAAAAAATGTGTAGCTATGACATCATCCTCTGGAGGAAAGGTAAGAGGTGATGGAATGTGAGAAGTGAGATTGCAGTTAAACAGCACTGACTAGGACAAAAGTTTGATTGTCTCATATTTTATACTCTTTCCTGAGTGTGGGAAGTGTCTCCTTGATAAAAAAAATACATGTATTAGTTTTTTGTGTGGGGGTCAATGGCTGGCTGTACATTAGATATCCTGCAAGCAATATAAGTATCTGTAAACATGGGGTAAAATATTTGTGATTGGGTGCTTCAGATTGGCTAGCATCATCTTTTTTTTCCCCAAGTGTCTATAAGTTACTCAGTGAGGACAGAACATCTTGAAATTTCTGATATATTCATTATGGTAATTACAGTAGGTTCAATCATGCAAATGTTGGGGGGATGAGGGGAAACAAGGAGAAATGCTCATCTGGCAATGGCTAATCTGTATTTTTTTAAAGAGTAAATCAAGATAGTGATCTTTTCAAAGAAGTTTGTCTTACAGTAGACAGTTTTTTGTGGACTTGAGTAAAACACAAAATTATTTAAGCTTTGCTAAGTGCAAATGATGCATATAGAATCCTTTGTTGCATACAGAATTTTTTAAAAATTCATCACCATCACCTCAGAGTGGGAGTTAATGAAAACGTAGTAAATAAGATTGTTCAAGTAGACACAGTTAAATGTTCATTATGAAATAGTCAAAATTCAGAAGGCACTTAATATGCACTATGAATCAGGTCCAAATTTCATGATGAAGATCTTCAAGTGCATCTGGCGGGGGGGGGGGGGGGAAAGAGGGTCTGACAGTGGTGATATCAAAGCAAGTTAAAAGGTGTGCCCCACAAATTCATCTGAGGCAAAGATAAATTGGAACACTTTTACTATGAAAGAAGCTGAAAATTCTGTACAGGATACTTCAGTGGTATAACAAATGTATCTGAGTTAAACACTGAATTTTGAAAACCTAATGTAGGGAGAGGAATTAAAAAAAAAAAAGACAAAGCTCTTCAAAACTTCTGTCACCTCAATTGGTAAGCTGCAGCAATATACTACAAGGAAGATGATCTGGTGATTCTATAAATCTATTTTATTTCTGGCTGCTTGGTGAGTCACGATCAAATAAAAGCCCCTAACTAAACTTCCGTCATGAGGTAAGATTATTTTTCCTTCTCGTTGATGTCAGACAATTCCTCAGTGTTCAGGAAGGTACAGTGCATTCTGCTGTGTGAAAACCCAAGTTTGGCTGACTTGATTGCACACTTGTCCACAGGTTGAACGCAACATTTGTGTTGCACGTGTAGGAAGAAATGGAATGCAGAGGGTGGATGAAAACCAGCTAGCCACCACTATTGTCTAAGCCCTTGATTAAGAGACACAAACTTTGTATATCAGCAAGTGGAGCAGGCACAGCCTGTTCCCAAATTCTTGGAATCCTTCCACAGCAAACAGAAAAACTCCCTCTCCAAAGGTGTCCACGAATTCAAACTAAAGTTTCTGTTTTTCCTATCATGAAATTAGTCTAACTTTTTTATTTTCATCATGGTGCCTTCTGTTTTTCACAGCTTCGGTATAGGCTGAATTTTATCCTCTTCAATATTAGAGTTCATCCTGGTAATAATAAAATAAAAATTACAATCCAAAACACTGATCCTCCATTATTTTTCTTCACAATTAGATTCTTACACTAGCTCTTCAACACTGTAACTTGGCTGGATAAACATTTAGCAAACTCTGCCAGCCTCAGGGTAAGCCTAACTTTCAATGTGAGCACAGAATTCAAACTCAGGCTCAAGATTAGTTCCCCCTTCCTCCTACAAACAATTTACATTTACGTATGGTCCCAGGACTCCATGGGGATGGAGGGTCTGATCCTGAGTCAAGCCGGAATCCAGTGTTCAAATCCTATTGCTCTGCAGTATAGACATAGCCCCACTGGACTCATGCTATTGGAAACTGCCAAAATTTCCCAGAATACCATGGGCCAACATTCCTTGTCCTCTGGACAGTCAAGTCCTCACTGCACCACTAGCAAGGGGCTAGAGAAGCCACGTTTTGGTTAGGTGTTGGGAAGGCACTAGGAAGTCTGGGATAGGGGTGGCTGGACTCAGGCCCATAAAATATTCAGCCACCTTGAATATTTTAAATAGAAAGGCCGGGTAAAAATATTTAAATAAATAAATAAAAATGCAGCATAAATATTAGTCCCATAGTGAGACCCAGGATTCAACAATGCCTAATGTAGGGTCATAAATGAGTGTAGATGCTCAAGCCCTCAGTTTACCAACCCAGGGTCTGCTAAGTCCACACAAAATGAGAGTTTATATTGCATTAAACTTTGACAGGGAATGGTGCAAAAAAGGGCCTCTGGAAGGGCACTATAACTGGTTCTGTTACATTGCACTTAGCTGCACTTGCCCATAAAACAGAAATACTGACTCAGTAAAAATGGTAACTAGTAAGGATGTCAACGTGTAGATGACTACATGATTAACCATTAAGCCCAGGCTCATAGATTAATTGTGTTGACTGCACACACTCCCCTCCTGCCAATGCTTCTGTATCAGAGATAAAGGGGTGAGGAAGCAGGAGCTGGTGCCCATGAGAAGCTGGCTTAAAAGAAGCTCTCCATGAGCACCAGATCCGCCTGCCCCTCCCCATGCTGCTGCTTCTAATAGAGGTAGCAGCGTGGAGGTTGAGGGGTGTAGACGGGAGCCCACTTTCAAGGAGGCTCCCCATGAGTGCTGACTAGAGAGGCAGTGGGGGGAGGGGCAGGCAGGAGCTGGGGGGAGCAGTCTTAAAAGCTGGTTCCCCTCAGAACCAGCTTCACAGTGCCACCTGCCTCCTCTGCCCCCTGCATCTATCGGGGGGAGGGGGAGGGGCAGGAGGGCAGTGGAGGCTGTCGCAAAGCAGCCTCCGTCCATGGTGGCCTGGGCCTGCCGTGGACAGAGGCTGCTCCGTAGCATCAACCCCTGTCTGTGGTGTGGTCTGAGTTCCCTGTGGACAGGGACTGCTGCCACTCCGTGCTGCTGCCTCTGTATTAAGAGGCAGCAGCTCAGGGTAGCAGGCAGGAGCCAGTCTGCATGGGAAGCCAGTTTTTAAATTGGCTCCTGCCTTCCACCCTGCGCTGCTGCTTTGGATAGAGAGACAACAGCGCGGGATGGCAGGGGGTTCGCTGGGAATGGGAGCACATTAGCTGCTGGGGCTATCGAATAGTCGTGTAACCACTAAAATTTCATGCGGTTACACAACTATTCAATTACGCTTTCTAACATCCCTAGTAATTAGCCCAAGATTGCATATAAAAAATACAACATTTTATAGACAAAAGATGACAGCTACCGCGATTCTTGAAACAGCTGTTCTTTACACTAATATGTCTTCACAAATGCCAAAGCCCACACTTCATACCTTGTTTCCAGGAGATTTTTTCCTCTTTCTTTTATTTTGAATAACTGCTAATCTTTCAGTCAGAAGATCAGCTATGCCCTTTGCATCTCTGCTGTCTATATGCTCTCCAAGAACATTTTTCTTTGAAAACAAGGGGGGAAAAAGTACATTATTTTTTTTTCTGCTAAAAATGTCAATTTGTCAAAAGTATGATATTTTGTGGAAATGTCAGTTTTGACTGAAGTTAATTTGGAAAGAAAACTTAAAAATATGTAATCTCAAAACCTCTGTTTTGACCCAACTTTGCTTCACTTTTATATAATACAAAATAAAAACCAAACTTTTGGATGAAATGTTCTGTTTCATTGAAGCAAAGCATTTCAACTGGACCAAAAATATTTTACATTTTATTTTACAGGACATTTTAAAATTTACTGCTTTCATTCCATTTAGGAGTGGAAAACTTGTACAATTTCTCACTAAATGAAAAATAGGGTACCCAGTTAGCTGTAAAATTATTTATTTTTCACTGTTAATTTGCCTAGATAGCAGCTTCCTTTCCTTTATCATTTGCTACAAGGACTATTTCTCATTGCATTACAGTTTTCCTGCTATGGTAATTCCAAGTATCTTTAAAAAGGCATCAATATTTTGTAGTGTTTCATTTCCTTTAGAAAGATTAGGTTAGGGGAAAAAGGCTGATAGAATCTGAAATAAAAACTATAATACACTTGAACATTTAATTTCTAGTATAAAATTAAGCACTATCCAATCTTAAATAATAGTGGATCTAGACCAGTTAAGCTGCAGAACCTCCCCTCATTGGTTCATACAATGGGGACGCTATTTAAACTAATATTGTACCTTTGCTCCTTCGTAGGGATAAAATTTAACCGTAGGGTAGGCTCTGATGCCAGCCGTCTGACAAGTGTGACCATAAGCTTGACAGTCAACTTTTCCAGCTTTTACTTTTCCTTTAATAGTCTGAAAAAGAAAATTGCTTATTTTAATGGGATTTTTTGTAAACAAACTTCAAGATGTCCACATGTGACAAACTGGCACTGTAGGAAAACACACAACAGAAGGATGGTATAGAATACACCAAGTATAGATAAAGGGTAACATTTTTTAAACAGTGTCTGAAGTCCTAGTTTTAAAGCTAATGCAGGTGCTCGGAAGACTAAATCCTGTTGATTTTCATTGAGACTTGGGCTATGTTTACGTTGCAACTTGGGTGTAATTTGCAGTTTATGTAGCTGTACCAGTGTGAGCTTTAATCTACCCAAAATGCTAAAAATGTCAATGAGAATAAGGTTTCAGCATGCGCAGAACAAGGGGGTGAGGTGCGATTTGAATGATTTGAACACTCTAATAAATGGAGTGAAAATAGAAAAGCAAAATTTTTACTCAGACTCAAAGAAAAACTGCAAACAAACAGGGACTTGAATGACACATTTCAAACAAAGATCTAGGATAAGAGCCACAGGCACACACATTCATAAAAGCCACTTTGAGTACCCCCTACTAAACCCCAATGCAAGGACATGTGTGCCAGGGATATGGAAGAGATGTGTCCATGGTGGCACCACAGTAAATAGTGCTGCGGCACATAGGGCAGCCCCAGGAGATTATTGTAAATAAGACAGACCCCCAAGAACTGTTCGAGTTATGCTGGAGTCACTGCATCTTCTACAACAGTCCTGAATCGGGAGGGTGCAAAAGTAGCTTAAAGCTACTTGAGCCTTCTCTTTCCTTGGTCTGCACGTTCTGTGCTGCTCCTTTTGAAGGGCATAATACAGAATTTCATCCCTACAAACTTCCAAATTTGTGTATTGTCTTTAGAGCTCAGTTAGGCATTGTGGGCACCAGTTTGTCTCCCTATGAATACATAACTACTGGGACATCTTTCTTATATGCCAAAGAAAGGCAAGAGCACTGAACAAAGAGCTGGGTTTTTCTCTGTTCTGCAATCATTGGTTCTGACCTCGAACAGGTGCCGGAAGCTGCCTGTGCCACAGACCCTTATGCGTAAAATAAGATACTTGCCCACCTTGCAGAGGTAATGAAGATACATTCATTATTGTGTAACACACACTTTGATAGTGTGGATAATTTAAAGAAATTATGTGATTTTTCTAAGTTGAGAGAAGAACTTCTCTCCAATCACGTATGCAAGTACCTAATGGTGCTGAGGAAACGAAGGGAAATAAAAAGCTTTCCCACATAATGAATTACTGTGTGGCAGTAGGTAGTGTAGCTTCACACCCTGGTTTGCTGCTTGGTATCTCGCTGTGCAGAAATGCCATAAGATTTACAGTTTTAAAATATACATGCTACTGCCATGACTTAAAATTTGTAACTGCCACTAAGTCTACTGATGAAAACCATTATAAAGAAGTAGGTATTGTTACTATTCATCAGAAGAAAACTAACTGGTGGTGTCAAGAGGTTAAAAACTTACCCTAGCTAACATCTCAAATTCCGGGGCAAAATTTTGGCAAGGGCCACACCAAGGAGCGTAAAAATCAATGACCCAATGATCTTTCCCATGCAAAACTTTTTCTGTGAAACTCTGGGGTGTCAGATCTTCTGAAACTTGAGGTAAATATCTGTGGAGAGGGGAAAATATTTAAATATATGTAAAGTTTTTAATAAATTCCCTATTTTTTGGAAAATTCTTATAGTGTAACTGGAACAGCTATAATGAAATGTAAATAAATACTGTAATACAATTATGTTTACAGGAGGTATAGACATCTAAGCATTATCTCATTATTCTCAAACCAAAAGCTTAGGATAGTGTGTAATTTGAGTATGGGGAGGGGGAGGAGCACAAACTTGTGTCCATTTAATTTGAATGGTCTTCTCTCCTAAATGGAAGTATCATCTTTTTTCCTGCAGAAAACTTGAATCTGTGAAATGAAAGACCTGTGTTCTGAGACTATAATAACGTATAGTCTCAGATGTGGCTTCAGAAAAGTGACACTGCCTTCACTGTCGGAGGAAGCTAAGAATACCTTCTCTAAGCAATGTTATTAAGGCCTATGCCAATATAGTATAGAAATTACTGAATCTGACTTGTGAAGCAACATATCAATCTATCTAGGTACATCTAATGCTTTGTTTGTAGGTGCCACCTTCTCCTAGACACAACCATTGGGCTAACTTGTGAACAAATTTCGATGTAGTAACTCACCCAAGTGCCCAGCTTCTTAATGAATATGAATCCCTGCGCCAGCCATTGTAACTACTATGAGAAAATACACAAGAAAATACTAATTACACAAATAGCTTGAATAGGTTTGAAAGACTTTGTAATGGTGTTAAATATGAACCCAAGATAATTTATTCACAAAGGTTAATATGCAATTCATTTGAATTCATAAGTTCTAGAATATATTTCTACTATCGTTTACATAGCAAAAAAGCTATTTTCAAATCTGAGTAATAAAAGAAGTCAATGATACACACTGTAAAGAACTGGAACATAAAGAGAAGACTCGATCCTATGTTATGTTAAATTAAAAGAAGAATAAGGTAAATTTAGTACGTCAGTCAAATTGACCTTTTATCAGGTAAAAACGCCAGTGAACATTATGTCTGGTAACATTTCCAGATAAATTTGCTAAATCTAATACAGGTGGGACAAGAAAATAGCACATGCTCAAGTGGAAAACACAATTCAGTAAAAATCCCAATTATAACCTGTCTTACAGAGAACATTTGATTATTACAATAGAAATATTTTCAATTAATTTTAGTTTTCATTCTATTAGCTTCTGTATTTGTCTCCATCGGACAATGAAAACAAGCTAATTAATGACCCCAAAATGTATTATTTGAACAGCAAGTACCGTAGGGGATTGTTTAAAAAACGATCCTTCACTGGAATTTTTCACATAAAAAAAGTGAAACTAGTACTCACAGGCTGTGTGAGTATTTTACACACAAATATAAATTAATAGTCCAGCCTAACTCAACAATTCTTAATGGCGTTTCTTTCCAGGAGCATTATTTATCCCCAGAGTATATTTTAACACATTTCTTAATTACAAAATCCTGCTTTCTGCAAAATTTGACATTATTAAAGGTAGAACGTTTTCTTTTCCCAAAAAGGAAAACAAAATATCTTTTTTGGTGGAATTTCAGTGTTTGGGGAAAGATTTATATAAAAGAAGAATAAAATCAACTTGCATCCCAATTAGTCCAACAGTCAAAGCTTCATGAGCATTTATGGCACTCCTTAATACAGTCTACATAATTTACTATCAAATGAGCATTTGATGGAACACTTCAGTTATACAAATAATTAGCCTTTCCCAATTCAGTTTAATCTCTTTCTTCAATATTCTATTTGGCTGCTGAGGTATTGGGTGGGGTCAGAAATGTAAGTAATTGATGTTACAAAGCTATCATAGAGAATAGGAGCATTATTACAATTTTTTTTAAATGGCCAGATTTCACTTTCTGTAGCAGTAGTTCCCCCCCACTCAAACATTTTTCTGTCATTGTCCCAAAGAAATGGTATGGTGAAAGGGCTCACGGGATGTGTGAGGTTCCACTAATGTATGCACAGTGAGTCAGAGCTATTGATGTCTTCTGAAAGAAAAAAAAAAAAAAGACTGGACAATTTAAGCATCTAGGGCACTGTTCTGTCTTAACTACCTATTTAGCCATTGACTTGGTAAAGAACCAGTTGTTCGAAGTTGTATAATTCATGTTTGTTATTAATGAATATGCTGCTCATGAAAACTTCCAGTTAACTTGGTAATAAAACAAAGGAATCCCAAACAATTATTTAGATTAATTTAATTAATTTCTTGTATTATTTTCATGTTACAGAACTGAAAATCTCAATGCGTGAGAATAAAATCATTCATATTGTACTCAAACGTTTATGAGTTTCCCATAGCTTTGACTTACCATTTGAAAGATACTATTTTCCCTCCCTAACCCCTATTTAATACATTCTGAAGATAGTATAAACACACCATGACATATTTTTCAACTTTAGGCAGTTATTTACTTACTAGTAATGATGACCTGTATTTGATTTTTGAGGGAAGAGTCTTATTTCAGGATATCCCTGTACATTTTCTTGATGACAGAAAGAAAAATATTTTTGACAGTCCATGCTGCCAACAGTGATTAATCCATTTAACAACTGAAAAAGAAACAAATATTGCATTTCCTAGTCAGTAAAATCACTCTGGGATCACACTGAAGCTAGGTCATGGAGTATGACTCTCTTTCCAAGATGCATACTTCAGAATTTGGACATCAACATTTATTGCAGTCCTCATCTCTTTAGTTCTCAAGCAAGCAAAATGGAAAAGGCTGATTTTTTTTTCTTCCTTTCTTTTTTGTTTGTTTGTTGTGGTAACTGAGTCTATGCATGCAGTAGAACCCCTATTTTACAAACAAACTGGAGATTGAGACATTCATAATAATCAAAACATCCAATTTTATGAACATCTCAATTACAGTGACTAAGCTGCAGCATGGTGCGCTACATTACTTTCTTTTTTGTCTCTAAGCATTGCAAAGAGATTTCTAATGCACTGAAGGCATTGGCATGTGAAGGGTTGTTAACTTGTTACTTGACATCACTTTGATTTGGAAAAAGGGTTCGTATAACTGCTAGTCTGACTGGTGTTTGATTTTCATCAAGTCATACTCTACATGTCTAGAACCATGATTAGTCTATACACACTGCTAACTGGCATAAAAATCAAAGATTTGTAATACCATTATGCGAATGACTACATATAAAAGGCCATGCAAAGTAAACACAGATCTAAATTCTGAAGCATGTATAGTTCAGATCACTGAATCAGACTTAAAACATCTTGAAAATACTATTTAATAAAAAATTGAAAAGCCCTGTAAAGAACATTTTAGTCCCTTTTCTTTAAAGATTAAAATAATTAATGTATCATTTTGAAATTAGAACAAGATCTTGATTTGACCCTGTAGGTGCTACTTTAACTACAAATAATTATAATAAATTATCCTCCTACCATTCCTCAGAATGATGAACTTTCACCATTTCAGACCACTTTTACTCAAGCTGCCTTCCATTCTCAAATTCTCAACCAGTTCCTCCCTATTTGTTAAAATTAACTCTAGAACAACCAACTCCCCCCTAGTAGCTTTCTCCACCTTCTGAAATAAAAAATTGTTTCCAATACATTCCAAGAACTTGCTGGATAATCTGTGCCCTGCTGCGTTATTTTCCCCACAAATGTCTGGATAGTTCAAGTCCCTCACCACAACCAAGTCCTACGCTTTGGATGATTTTATTTAATTCTTTAAAATTAATCACTAATCTTCCACTTATGGTAACTTCTCCAGGTCAGTTTATTGAACCATCTCAATATTTCTACTAAATAGAACACTTGAAAACTTGGAATGTGATTTCCACTTTACCCTGGCCATTCTTTTCCACTCTGGCATTAAAGCCTGGCAAGGCCCACACCAAGGAGCATAGAAATCAACCATCCAGACTTCATCTCGCTTTCTTCGTTTAACAAGTGCACTGAAAGTGTCTGGTGTTAAGGAGACCACCGAAGGGTTCATGAGATCCTAAAATACACAAATAACGAGACTTACATTTGATACATGATGAAATTATCCTGTATGCCATGCTATCAAATACAAACCATGTAATGCTATCATGCTCATCTCACTGATGAAGCTTGTTTGTCTTTAAGTATCAATAACTCAAAATTAACAACTTCTGAAGAATGTAGAGATTTGCACCTCATTTCACAAAGGTGATAAAACTACTTGCAAGCATAGGTTCATATATTTGGTACCACAGTCTCTGAGCACTCTTGATAATGAATGTATTTCTCCCCCCTATAAGGTTGGGAAGTGTTATTAACCCCATTTGACAAGTGGGGAACTGAGGCAGACACACCCCAAAGACTTGCATAAGGTCACAGAAAAAGTATGTAGCAAAGCAGGGAAGTGAATCCAGGTCTCCAAATTTCCAGATTAGTACTCAGGAGACTATCCTTCCTCACCCAAGATAACTCCCACGCCATCATTTTACGAATATCAGGTAGTTCTATTAGGATAGCTGGTTAGAAAAAAAGCTGCCTTGGAATGTTTTACACCAAAACAACACGTACATAGTGTGAATTCAGCGACTGACAGTGTCATAACGTGAGTCACATACCTCTATAAACTCCAAAATCTGTTCAGCAGAGTGATGCCCTTCATATTCATGAACATTGGACTGGTTGAACACGACTGTTGTTGGGTAAGCTCTAATGTTATGCTATCAAAAAACACAACAACAAAACACATTGTAAACAATGTTCCGGTTTGCTGTCACTACAGTAAGCACCACTGGATCCATACTCTTGCTAGCCAATTTGCTTTGCACAGTACAACTCAAACGTTTAGACAATATACTTAATTTTGCCTGCGTGCATGTGTGTGTGGTGGGGGAAAGACTAGATGACAGAGTCCCTTCCAGCCACGCATCTCTGATATCTTGGATTCTGATACCTGGGAATTTGGAAGACCTAGAGAAGACTATGGACTGGGATCGCCAAACCCTAATTCATAGTGAAAAGGATCATAGAATCGTAGAGCTGGAAAAGACCTCAGGAGATCATCAAGTCTAGCCCCCCCGCCCAAGGCAGGACCAATCCCAACTAAATCAACCCAGCCAGGGCTTTGTTAAGATGAGACTTAAAAACCTCTAGGGATGGAGATTCCACCACCTCCCTAGGTAACCCATTCCAGTGCTTCACCACCCTCCTGGGGAAATAGTTTTTCCTAATATCCAACCTAGACCTCCCCACTGTAACTTGAGGATGCTGGTTTGTTTCAGAGGCTGTACTGTTGGAGTTCAAAAGCAATTGAGCACTAGTTTCACTGTGCTTGTGGGAACAAAACTCCAGCTCTTCCTAAGTCTTCTGACCTGTCCCCTCCCAATTCTCAAAAAGACCCAAACAAACCAAAAATCTTTATTTGAAGTTTTCAGCTGTACCTCTCCCCAATCAGGTAAAACAGCTTGTACGGTACTAATAACTGTATATTCATTTTGCTATCTGTAAACCTACATTCCTCCATGATTTAAGGCCTTCAGTATCAGTGTACGTTGGTGGCAACTCTAAGGCTCTCCTTTTCCCCATGTATTTTACAACTTTAATTTTTTTCCACTATAAAACCAAAAATATGCAGGTTAATTGTGCATATATTTTTAAAAATCAGTTGTTGAATTCAACTGTCCACCAATTAAAAAAAAAGGCCTAATAAAAAGGCAAAAATGCTAAGAAAAGATCCTTCTTAAATACACAAATTAGTCTCGCATTTCTTGTGACCTTCAAAATTCCTGATTTGTACTGAAGACAAAAGCAATGCAAATTAAAAGCAGCTGTAGGCTGCGATTGGGAACTTGAACTCTTTGTGGCATTCTGAAAATGGTGCTTCCATTAGCATAACCTTTTCTGCTTTTTTTAATCTCTCCATGTTCAAAGCAGTAACCTGACAAGTGTATATTTTGTAAATAGATTTGGAACGAGTAACTAGATCTGTGCTCATTCATTTCTCTCTCTAAAAAGGGACTGGAATTCAAATCTTTCCTTACCAATATGAAAGCTAAGGCAAGACTTGCATTTATAAAAACACATTTTAAGTTTAAACACTCTTTTAAGAGACCCACATAGTTTATTACCTTGAAAAAAGCCCTGATGATGGAGCGCCTTGTTTGGACGTGCTCTGAAAGTTTTAACTACAAGAAAACAGCATTTTTTGAATAAGACCTTTTACTACTTGCACTTACCATGTTACAAAGCCCTTCATGGATTGTGCAGTCTAACGTGCCAAATTTAAGCTGACCAATAAGGTGCTTTGATGCTTTTCTCAACTCGGGCAACAAAGCTCGACATGGAGGACACCACTAAAAAAATGCAAATCATAGTACCACTGTTAAAGCAAAGCATATAAACACACAACTCTCCTGTAAGCAGTTCTCTGCAGAAATGTGAATACACACACACACACACGTGTCTATGTATATTGAACAATTTGTGGTCTTGACAAACAAGACTCCAATAAAGGATAAAAACATGCAATGTAGGAATGGTGCAACCTTCAATTAATTCACTAGGATGATTCATATTATAGAATATCATCTTCAAAACAAAAAAGTTACATGTTTGAGCAAAAAAAAAAAAAAAAAGGAAAAGAAATATAGCAATTTAATACTTACAGGTGCAAAGAAGTCAACAAGCCATGGTTCCTTCTCCTTGTCAGGAAAATTCTGAGGCCCAAGTGTGATAACATGGGAGTTTACACTCTCTTTAGCAAACGCAATTATGTCATACAGGATCATCTTTCCTAAAAATACCCCCAAATATGATTACTCAATATTCATTTACCAAAAACAGAAGCATATTTCATTAGCAGTGTATGGTTTATCTTATTATGAATGTTATGCTAGAGATCAGGCTGAAGAGCTGGTAAATGCAAACAGTCATTGATCACACTTGTGCTAATTCACAAACCATTGAAGTCAACAGGATTAATTCAGGTAACTTCAGTGGGCTTTGAATAAAGTCTTATTAAATAAACTGTAGAGCTACCATCTTACGTCACCGCTAGTTTACTCAGTGTAGGAAACAAATAAGGCAATTCATGTTGGACATTTGGATGAGAAAATTCTTAGTGAATAAAATGTCTACAATTTCTGTCCCAAGTCTGTATCTAAATCTTTTACAGTATTTCAGAGTTCTTTCAAGGGGACACTTCAATATGTAGGTTTGGAATGATTCACTTGTGAGCTTTGGAGGATTTATGCATATATGGCAAAAGTGGCTATGCGGTTGTGACTGAAAGCAACCCTGTAGTCACACCCTACACACTAATGTAATAGTCTTTGTGGGATATATGTCTTTTGAGTTGTCATTTGAAAACTAATAACTCTGGTTTATAACAACAACATGTTAAAATGTATGTAGCAATATTATATGTAAAGTTATACTGGGGGAATTACTATTGTTAGCACATGTTCAAAACCACATAGCCCTGCCTAGGAAACATTGTTAAACAGGTCTATGCTAAACAATTGAGTGTTAACTTCAATTCACATATTAGTAATGAACAGCGTCCTGAAGATAGTAGGGGGAGAAAATGGCAGGGAAGAGAACAATTTGCATTTTAGCAAACTCAAATGGGAGAAGAAAGAGCATAAAGCCTCCCCTCCTTTATCACCTTCTTCACACTGTTATGGATCAACTTTATTTTTTTGCAGGAAAGAGGTCTCCTTCAGAAGAATCTATTTCAAAGATTCAATATCCTAAAAAGAAAGGTGCAGGTACCCTGATTTCTCTCTTACCTAAGACAAAAGCACAAGAACCTTTTGGGACTCTAGGACAGACTCTAACTTAGAAGAGGATTGGCCACCATCTTGCTGGAAGACTGTATATGAGAGAGGCCATTTTACATAAAGACTTGAACCAAAAATTTCTAGATTAAGTTTTAAATGCATGTTTCCACATTTGGGAAAATTCAGGGCTGGGGACAGTGTGGACTCATCATCCCAGCTGTTAACCAAGGCCTGGTGAAGACAGTGGAAATCCATGATATTGCAGGCATTGCTCTAAGGCTACCCAATACATAGACAGAATGCATGCACATGGAGTTCCAGGCAGAGAGCCACTGTGACAAGGCATTGTGAAGCACTTACAGGGAAAGAGGAGAGCTACACCAGTGAAGAGTTGTATTTTTACTCCATAATTTGACAACTGTGGGGGAATGTGAAATCAGCAGATGGATTAGTGAGTTTTATTGCTGTGCTTTCTGTTGATACATGTAAAGTAAGAGATCTGGGTCCCAAGATTCTGAAGCCAAAAGCACTGTGCAAGCAGCATATGGAGAAGGGTGTGCCTTATGTCATTTTTTCAGCTACCTCTGCCAAGGCTATAATGATGTTTTTGAAATAGAGGGAGTACTAAAAAGTGAACAAGTAGGAGGATAACCTTTCGGGGTTTGAGGACTGCTTACAGGAGGAAAAAAGAAGTGTATTCAGAATAATATATCTCAAGTCAAAAGGCAATATTAGAGCAAAATTATGTCATGTTATTAGATTTGTGAAGACAATTGCTCTGAGAAACAAATTCAGTCTGCAAAAGACTTCATCTAAAAAAATTACACATGATCTTAAAACTTCTGTCAGTTTTCCTTACCATGGTGAATTTCATAATCGTCAGTTCCCCTTCCTTTAAAGGCTGCCAGACAGGGCTGATAGACATACAGATTACTGCAGACACTTGGTGCAGAAAGGCAGTCAAACTTTCCAACCTATTATTAAACAAATAGTAATATAAGAAAATCTAATTTATTCATATTATTACTATATTTGGAAAGTTGATGTAACATGCTCTTCCAAAAGGATTCTTCCTGTCAGCTATAAATGCAATTTTTTTTTAATAAGTGGTAGTATTCTTTGATCAGTTTTATGGCTGATACGATGTTTAATGAGTAACAGAATTCACATGTATGTTTGTATCGTAAACACAATTAGAGAAAACTTCTAAAAACAAAACAATTAAACATTGCAACATAGCGAGGCACTACTAATTCTTATTTCAAAGGCAGGTTTAGGGAATAGAAACTAGAACAATCCAATTTCTTCCAAATAAAATATCGAGAGAATATGGCATCTGAGAGAAATACTAGACCAAATTCTGCTCTTAGCAGAGTAAATTACTAGAATTTAACTAGAAAATTGTATGTCTGTTGTCTCTGTATAATTAAACTTCCCCTGGGAACACAAGAACTACTTTTTAAATTACTTTTAAGAATGGAAGTTAGTTTACTATTTGTGTCTGCTTGAAGCTGGAAATATAATTATAAAATTCTTGGGGGGAGGGGGTATATTTAAAATACTGTTCAAGATTTGCAAGATTTTTTTGTTTGAAGCAAAAATGTCTTCATCTTCTGCAAGGAAATACTACACTAGATGTGGTGCGAACATATCAAATGTAACTGCTGAAATGAGACAAATATGGGCTACAGCCAGTTTTCAAATACAAATGCCTAACCCATATTTAGGTATCTAAATCCATTCTGACACACATTTGATATAATGAAATTCAACGGGAGCTGCAAATGCTCAGTACTGTGAAAATCGTTTTGATTTAGACATCTAACTTAGGGTTTAGGTGCCTAACTTGGCACGCCCAAGTGTGAAAATTGTGGCCTACAGCAGGAAACACCTATCCAATGGAACAGTCTGATACAGCAAGGTAGATTAAGGTAGCTACTTCCTGTTTTCACATATTCAAGTTCTACTTAATGGATCAGATTTTGTTCTGAAATTAATAGAATTATCCCAGATGTACACAGCTGTGAGAGCAAAATCTGTTTTAGAATTTACAACTGATAGGGAATAATAAAGACGATAACATGAAACAGCTCGTTAATGAGAAGCTAGAGGGCCTGATGCTAAATAAATGTATTCTTACCTGAATATGTTCATCTTTAAGTAGAAAATTCAATTTTTTAAACTCATGCACATTCGACTTGTCATTCTCACCGAACTGAAAGAAAATCAGCCACCGGTGATGAGCCAAGTGGTCCTTAAAATGGGAAGCAAATGAGAGAGAAATGCTTAGCTTCCAGATTCTATCATTTGTGAAAGTTAAATCCATGTTTTCAGTCATAAGTCAAATGCTAAAAATTCACCAGACCTAAATCTTTATCCAATACACATAGCATTGTATTGCATTGCTCTCCAACACTTTACACATTACCAGCTTTTTAATTGAGCAACACCTTAAGAGAAAATAAAATTACTTTATATACCTTTTTAATCTTGTTTCCAATTTGCCTCCCTCATAAAAGTTCAAAAGTGCTAAACTTTGCATACTCTCTTTTAATGCAGTGATACTCAGATTTCAGTTGTTCAGGAGCCAGTGTAGCATTCAACATTAACCAAAATAGCCACAGTAGTGTGAAGTCATTTTTTTTCATTTACCATAGTACAATTCATATTTAACAGTATGATGGAAAATATTTAGTTTATTTATATAATTGTCACAGCAAGTAACTTAATAACAAGTTGATATCTTAACTGGTTAAAAACACAGTAAAAGCATCCTAACTGGTTAACAGTTAAATCAGAGCTTTAACATCATGGGCTGCAAAATGCTGCTGGCAACACATTAAAAAACCACTTTCAGGAAACAATATTATTAGCCTAATCAAAGGAGACATATGCTTGGGGCTTGTCTTTAAACAACTGGTTAAATTGTTACTGCTGCAATCAATGCAGCATGCATGAAGTTAGCAACCCTAGTGAAGACATGGTAAGATGATGGGAAAGTGCTCTCCTGCTGCGTTCAGTAGTCTACTTCCTTGAGAGGCAGAAGCATCAGTGTGAGGGCAACTCCCATCAATAAAGTGTGATATAGAGATCACTGTAAGATGATTTAAGCTATATTGACTTAAATTAGGTAGCTTGTGTAATTTGACTAACCTAACTTAGATAGATTTAGCTTGTTAGTGTGGACCAGGCTGTACTTTAGCTACACTCTAAAACATATAAAACCCATTCAATAGTTTTAATTATTTGGATATCAATGACACTAGATTTAGTTACTGAAACAGTCCACTAGGAATTTAGTTAATTAAAAAAAGGTAGTCATAGTATTATACCATCCTGAGTTCTTTTGTGGTTTAGTCAAATTTTCCTGTTTAAAATATGCTTCTTTTCCCCAGTTGCTGGATGAAAGGCTCCATTGCAAATAAGGAAACAATAAAACTCAATACAGATAAAGAGCTGCCAAACAAGTAAGCAAAAGATATTTGGTTACAGTAATTTTAAGAATGGTTTGTACCAATAGGAGGTGAAAACTTTTCAAAAAAAACAAGAGACTATTTTGCTGAAGATGGTCTTTTAAACTTAAAATCAGAATTATGTACTGTATTTATTTTAAACTTTACCTCTAATGAGACCGCAGAGAGCATTTCAAAATCTGGAAGATGCTGCATTACTTCCAAATATATCTCCTTGGCATCCAAGGATTCAAGAAACTAGAAGAGACAAAGTCACTCTAATTATATAAAAGATATAAACATTAACCGGATTGTTGATTAGCATTCTTCAACAGAATTAACCTGATTAGTCCCCATTCATCAACTGAAAACTGTTAAATGACATGTTACTTTATTCAAACTTTCCTTTAATTGCTGTTACAAGAACACCATACTCAAAGCAGTTTGCTCTTTTAGGCCCATATTTTAAAATGTAGTTAGGCATTACTGTGCTCAGTGTTACAATGCCAGAGTCTCATTTCCAAAAGTGATTTAGGCACATAGAAGCCTAAATCCCACTGACTATCACACACTGCTTTTCTTCCCATCTCCTGCACTAAAACCACAAAATACCAAACTGCATCAGAATGAGTGCTAAAACAAAGTCATGGCCTCAACTCACAAAATACTTTCTTTGGCAACATATCTCTATTTTATCTGTACAGTTCAGATTAGTAGATTTCTGTAATTTTGCAAAGATCAGGAAAAGCATAAGTAGTAGTAACTCAATGCTGGTGGATTTCAGGTAGCTCCAGTTATTGTTGCTTTCTCTTCAGGTTCACTTTTGAAGAAGGGCTTAGGTGGCAGTAGCATCAGAGAGAGAGAGTAATGTTTCAGATGGGTGATTTTCTTGCATAAATTAAGACTATTAACCTCAAGGCAACTGAAATAAGAGTTCAAGATGATATGGGAATAGGAGGATAGCACAACACAGTATATATCCAAAGCGACAGGCAACACAAATACATCACATTTCTTTGAGATTTTGAGATCAGAGGAGGGCAAACTATGGCCTGTGGGTCACATCAGGCCTGTTAGACCCTTCATTCTGGCCCCCCAAGCTTCTGCTGGGAGCAGGATCAGAACATCCATGCCAGGAAAGCCAGCCCAACTCCCAAGAAGTGCAGTAAGTAGGGGTGGCTAGCCTTTGGTCCCTCCCATTCTGGCCCCCTCCTCTGCAGCCTCAGGTCCCCTAGTGCTTGGGTGGCGCAGTCACCAGGCCATCAGCCCTGATGCTCTAGGCAGGGAGCTGGGGAGGAGGAGGAGGAGGAGGATTTAGATAGGGGACTGTCAAGGGGTGGAGGTTTGGATGGAGTCTGGGGAGGCGATCCTGGGGTGGGGACCAGGCGAATTGCATGGGGATAGAGATCCTAGAGACGTGGTTGAATAGAAGGCATATGTCCCAGGGCGCCCTGGAGGGTCAGGAGAGAGAGAGTGAGGGTGGCCTATGCTTGGCTGTTTGGGGAGACATAGCCTCTCCTACCCAGTCCCCTATACAATTTTTATACCCTATGTGGCCCTCAGGTGAAAATGTGTGCCTGCCTTGGTATAGATCATTATATATCAAATTTATCACTAGCATATAAGTTAAATGTAAATGGGAATAATCATTTCTCAGTGTAATAAATTCAATTTTGTTTGACTGATGAATGTCTATAATCCACTCTCTCACCACCACCACCACATTAAACAAACTGTTTAAAAGCAACTCATACCAAAACACCTCCTTTCTCTCTATGAGTTAAGGTGGCTCCAGGTGGAAAGTATGCTGTAGTACTAGATGAGATATCCAAATTATCACAAAGCTCACCCTGGGTGGCACAATCCATCCAGCCTACATTAACAAGGCCTTCCTGAAATAAAAGAGCAACAATTTCTGAGTGTTATTTTTTAAACTCATGGTTAGAAGAATTTCTGCAAATACAATAGAAACAATTAGCTACTGTTTTTAGAGGATGGGGGGGGGGGTAAGGGGACACTTACAGTGCAGCACAACAGTACTTTGATAGTCATGTACACTATTTTAGGAAATCCTTTAAACATAATTCCAGTAACGAGATGGCTCTCAAACATAAAGCTGATTTGAAAACAAGCTGTTTGAAGGTTATTGGGTGAAATCTTGGCCCCACTGAACTCAGAGGGTGTTTGCCATTGACTTTGATAGCATAAGAATTTTACCTTTAGGAATTCTGATTTAAATATAATTGGTAACATTTTCAAATGAAATGCTACTTACCAACATGCCAGCTAGTTTAAGGCGCGTCTGGGAAGTCAAACAATCTGGAAAATAAAGATTAACGATTTACCTATAAACATGAGGCTTTCAATGATCAAATCATTTAACTTACTCTAGTTTAGAACTTTAACATTTTTGTAGCTTTGTGGTGATAACTGCGAATGAAAATATTCTTTATTGGGTTCATCAATAGAGAATCCGCTCTCATTTTGTGTACTAGGGATGTTAAGTAGCGATTAAATTGCTACTTTGAAATGTACAAGAGCCCCCACGGGGGCTTTTCTTTATTTCCAAGTTGGAACGCCACGTGGAGCCCAGGGCCAGCAGGAAGTCCTGCTGACTCCAGGCTCCACCTGGGCGCTGCTTCTTTGAAATTCACAAGAGCTCCCGCTGGAGACTCATACATTTCAAAGCTGGCATGGAGGCCGGGGTCAGCTGGGGAGTCTCCAGCTGACCCTGGGCTCTTCTTGACATTTCAAAGAGGCAGCGCCGTGTGGAACCCGGGGTCAGCAGGAGTCGTCCCCAGTGGCGCTGCCACTTTGAAATGCCACGTGGCGCCTGATGCCGGGCTCCCCTCGGCATCCAAAGTGGCAGCGCCACACAGAGCAGCTGACCCTGGGCTCTGTGCGGCACTGCCGCTTTTAAGTACTCCCCCATTTCTCTGGCCCCCCCCCCTTGCTGCCTCTATTTGATAGAGGCAGAAGGGGGGGTGCGAGGGACTGGATGACTAGCTCTCTACATCCCTAATGTGTACATTAGTTTTATATGGCTTATGATTGCTGCCCTTATAAACTGACTCTAGCGTGTGAGAGTTTTAAAAATATCTACCAATGTATCAAATTTTGTCATCATAGAAAGATTTCATTGGAATTATTAGAAACCCCACAAACATTCCAAAGCACTAATTTCAGAAGATAACTGACTTTTTTGATGAATGAGATGTAGTATATTTAGTCTATCTGGATTTTAGTAAAGCATATAATACAGTTCTACTTGTGAAATTATTAGTTAAATTGGAGAAGATGGGGATTAGGACTATGTTAAAGAGAAGACTATCCTGAAAGGTGAACTGTCAGCCTGGAGGGAAGTTAATAGTGGACTCAATCCAGAAACTGATCTTATTTAACATTTTCATTACTGACTATGGCCCAATAAGTGGGCATGTGCCAGTAAAATCTGTGGATGACACAAAGTAGAAAGGTCGGGCCAAAATGGAGGAGGCCTGAAATATCAAAAAAAAAACCCCAAACAAACCAACCAACCAGGATGATTTTGAAAACTAGAGTAATGGAAATGGGATTAAATTTAAACAGGGCAAAGTGCAAGGGCATGCATGTAGGGACTAACTACTGGGGTCTTACCAATAGGAAGTAACAGGACGAGCCAGACCTGGGTGTATTGGTTGATAACAGAATGACTCTGAGCCACCAATGTGATGCCAATATGAAAAAGACTAATGCAATCCTAGGATGCATTAGGCAAGTTATTTCTAGTAGGGACAGGGAAGTGTTATTGCCTTTATACAAAGTACTGGTGAGACCTCATCTACAATACTGGGTGCCATTCTAGCCTCTCATGTTTAAGAAAATTTAATTAAAACTGAAACACATGAAGAGAAGGGCTAGCAGGAGGATCAGAGGAATAGAAAACCTACCTTCCTTGTGAGAGGAGACTCAAAGATTTTGGTTTGTTTAGCCCAGTGTTTTTCAATGCTACTTCCTGTGGCTCCCCTCAGCTGCAAACAGCAAACCGCAGCCAATGGGTACCATGAGGCTCTGTGGTTGCAGAGCTGGTAAGTAAACAAACCGGAGCGGCCCAGTAACAGCTCTCTGAGTGGGTCAATGGACCACTTTGAGAAACACTAGTTTAGCTTAACCAAATGAAGGCTGAGGGGAGACGTGATTGCTCTCTATAAATACACCAGAGGGATAAATACAAGGGAGGGAGAGGGAAGTTATTTAAGTTATGCACCAATGTGTACATAAGAACTGACTATTAATAAGATTCTGCTTCAAATTAGACAAAGGTTTCTGGAACAGCCTTCTAACGGGACGAATGGGGGGCAAGCCTGAGGTTCAAGCCTGAGGTTGATAAATTTATGAAGGGGATGGCGCGATGAGACGGGCCACGTGCCATTGTAGGCAATCTGTGACTTCTAGTAGCAAATATCCCCAATAGCCAGAGAAGACACTAGCTAGGGAGGGCTCTAGGAAGATTACCAATCCAAAACACCACTAATTTATTTAACAAGTTTATCCTAATTTTTTAAAATTAATCAATCAGGTTTGCAATTTGCAACATGCAAACTCACGCTGCACAATGGCTACATAATGCCTAAAATATTTAATCGTTATTCAATCTTTTTTGCATTATGAATGGGGGTGGGGGGAGGGAGAGTCCACCAGGACAATGAGCAGAAATGCTGTGCATTTTTCTAGTACCTGGCATTGAAGCCTATGAGCTGTAACAGCAGCCAAAA
The DNA here is from genome assembly GCA_032595735.1 of Pelochelys cantorii. Lineage (NCBI taxonomy): Eukaryota > Metazoa > Chordata > Testudines > Trionychidae > Pelochelys > Pelochelys cantorii. Next base: position 50,515,272 of record CM064332.1, on the reverse strand, counting down.
CAACTCTTGTGCTGGCTTCATGGGCTTTGGAGGTTCCTGTAAAAATATGGATCCCAGAGCCAGACCCCATTGTGGGCCCAGTGACACAGATTGGGTGGGTAGGCACCAGGTACAGTTCCTCCATTAGTGTTCCCTTTCCCAACTAGCCTATGATGGGGCTTGTGCACAAATAGTCTTGTGCTGGCCTTCCACACTATAGATGAATTTTACCTAATTAAAAACCTTCATTAGAAGCCGATCAAATGTGTCACTCTCAATGGAAAACAAAATAGAAATCTACTGTCTTCAGTTTATTTTATTTAATATATTTACCTCCATGGTCAGCACAGAAAGTGATCAGCCAGCCAACACCAGAAGCAAATGAAGTTTGAATAGCATTAACAAAATTTCCTTAAAGAAAAGCACAAAATCCATATAAATTTCCATTCACTGTTTTGTTTTAAATATGCAAAAATATTTTATGTAAACTATAATAAAAATGTTTCAGCACAATTACAAGTAATCATTTTTTAAAATTTCAAGTAGTGTGTGTGTGTGTGTGTGTGTACACACACACACAAAATTTCAACTTTTAGTAGAAATACTGGGTACACACTTGAATAAATGTGGATATAATTCTTGCAACACCTCTTATCTTTAAAAAAAACAAACAAAATTAAAATAAAAAGCTCAACAGCCAAAAATAATTACATTACCTGCCCATAACTCGATCACTGTGCTTGTGACATACTGCATGGCAAAACTCATTAAACTTTCCTTTGACCTGTCTCCATAATATTTCACTGGATTCTAAATAATAATAATAAAAAAAGTTTTAACACTTAACTTGTAGAAATCATTACCCAATAGTTGATTAAAATTATTATTTACAGTGCAGACCTTACCCAAAATTTAGATCCAAATGCTTTAACCCTCCATACCAAATATTGGAATTCAACCTTAATTTTGAGTGTTGTGACTAAGGCTCCTGTCTAGTTTATATGAGGCTTCCATTTAGTCAGCAATGCAACAAGGATTAGAAATGTCTAAAAAAATCAGTGATTATTTTACTAGCCTTCTGTTAATACATACTTTAACCTCCTCAAAAATGTACACATTCTCTCCACAGTAGTATTATGTGCTGCATGCTCAATAACCAGGCTAAGTAGCATGCAGTACAGAATACTGTACAATGAAAGAAATGTTGTAGCACTAATGTGCCGGTGTCTTTTAAAGGAACGCTATCAGAATGTTTTAGGCCTGAAGCAGAGTATTGCAATATATGTAAACATTACCGTACATTGTTGGAAACTTCAATACATAACTGTGATATCGACAGTGTGGGTAGGGCACGAGTCCGGGTGTTCACTCTGGGATTCAATTTCTGTCTCAACCACCTACTCTTTGTACTGCCCTGAACAAATCATTTAACTTCAGGGTCTCAATTTGCCCAAAATGGAAGAAGTGATAGATACTCTCTATTGCAAAATGATCTGAAGAGAACTGTTTGAGAGAGATTTATTTGTTTCCACCTTTAGGTGTAATGCAACATGATCAAAAAAGTGAAATTGCCTAGTATAATCGGGCAGTTCCTGATGAATGAATTTTTTTATAAATGAATAAATTGGACTCTTCTAAAGAGAAATTCTTTGCCAGTATAGCATTACTGATATAATATAATGTATTTTAGTTCAGAATTTTTCCTTAGAATTCTTTAACATTACATTGTTTATATAAAACAAACAAATAATAAAACACAAATACAAGCACAAGATGGAAAGAGCATATCAATGTTCATTATTTATAAAACCTGGAAAAACAAAACAAAATTTAATTACTCACAATTCCAGTTTTGAAAACATAGAGACTTGGATAACTGTTAATTCCTTTGATCCGGCAAAGCATTCTATTATCACCACAATTTACAGCGCCAATGCGTATTAGTCCATCCATTTCTTTAGCACATTTTCTCCACTGAAAAGAAAGGGGAAAAAAGAAAACATGGGATATTTTCCTTTGAAAACAATTTTTCAAAATTCTTCTGCTGTTGACTTCTTGAATTATTGCTGGTTTTGGCTCTGGCCTCAGCACGCAAATCAGCTGGACAAAATTTTACTCAAATTTTTAAAAAAAAAGTGTCAACTTGAAAAAGATGCTGACAGTAGATACATACCGTAGGTGCTAAATCATGGCAGTGCGAACATCGAGGGGAATAGAAATTTATGAACCAGAGTTCACCAGAGTTTATAGCAGCATCTGGTTAATAAGAGGAAACAAAAGGAAGCGTTTATCAATTCTTAACTTAAATATATTTTAAGCTGTCCATCTATAAACAGGGTGAATGAGAGAACACACACACACACACACACACACCCTTAAAACCCAAGTTTGAGTGTCTAGAATTCCCTGATTCAGTGGATATCATTAATACTATGATAATGACTAGAACCCTACCAAATTATGGTCCATTTTTGTCAATTTCATGGTCAGATATTTTAGAAGTTGTAAATCTCATTATTTCAGCTATTTAAATCTGAAATTTGAGTGTTGTAACTGTTGGGGTTCTGACCCAAAAGAGATTGGGGGGGTGATTGCCAAGTTATTGTAGTGGAGGTTGTGGAACTGCTATCCTTACTTCTGCACTGTTGTTGGCAGAAGCACTGTCTTCAGAGCTAGGCAGCTGGAGAGCGATGGCTGATGGTGCAGAGCCCAGCTTCCAGGAGCTGCAATGCAGAAATCAGGGTGGCATGGTATGGAACTGTCATCCTTATTTCTATGCTGTTGCCTGCAGAGCTAGGCTCTCCGTCAACAGCAGCTACTTTCTGGCTGCCCAGCTCTGAAGGTAGCACAGAAGTAAAGCTGGCAATACTGTAAACCCCTAAAATAATCTTGTGATCCCCTTGCAATTTGAGAGAGTCGACTTCCCAGTGAAATCTGTATAGTATAAGGTAAATGCACACAAAAGACCAGATTTCACAGACTTCAGTCTGTGATGCATTTTTAATTGCTGTGAATTTGGTAGGGCCCCTAGGAATGACGGCAGCTCCCTTCATACTCACACTGGCATATGCAAGACATATGAAAACTGAAGTGAAACCACTTGCTTAACCATGAAATTTTGTTTACATCTAATTGAGCTAGTAAAACACACTACAAATTAAACATACTCTTTAAATAAGAGAAGGATTATCGAAATTTTGTTACAATAAAAACAAAATACAAACACTGTTTTCTACTCTTCAGATACATGTTATCTCCTCACAATCACTAAGCAAGTGATTGATCAAATCACTAAGCAAGTAATGATCAAATCTGAACTGACTCAAAACTCCATTTCAAATAGTTTTATTCTAACATCTGAAAAATGCAATTTAAAAGTAAGGCTGGGATCAATCTCTTGTGCTTTGGAAAAGGCCTAATCTCAAAGGGACTTAAAGACAGAAGTATAGGACTGAAAGGGACCTGGAGAGTTATCTAGTCAAGTCCCAAGACAGAACTATGTAATAACTAGACTATTCCTAACAGCTGTATGTCTGACCTGTTTTTAAGACTTAGCAAAGAGGGAGGTATCATAACCTCCCTAGGCAAATTTAGTGCTCATGTTTTTCCTGATGATCAGCCTATGCCTTCCTTTCTGCAATTTGAGCCCACAGCTTGCTGTCCTGTCATCAGAGGCTAACAAGAACATTTACTTCCCTCTTATAATAACCTTTTATGTACTTAAAAACTGTTATGTCCCTTCCATCTTCTCTTTTCCACACTAAACAAACCCATTTTTTTTCCAGTCTTCCTTCATAGGCCACGTTTTCTAGATCTTTAATCATTTGATGCTCTTCTCTGGACTTTCTCCAATTTGTTCACAACTCCAATTGAGGCCTTGTCAGTGTAGAGCAGAGGGGAAGAATTACTACTAGTGTTTTGCTTATAATGAACTCCATAGCATAAACCATAATGTTTGCTTTTTTTTTTTTTTGGCAACAGCTAACTCATTTAGCTTGCAATCCATTGTAACAGGGGTGATCAAACTGTGGCTATCGATTGTGGATCCCCTTCTCCCATTCTCCACCTACCAGATTTGGGGGAGGGAGAATCTTGGGACCTCCATCTTACATTAGGGTAGTGGGGGAGGGGCTTCTGTCCAGCAGGGAGGTGGGGCATGCCTGGTAAGACTTAGAGAAGTGGGACTGAAGCCCTGAGCCTTAGCATGTGCCTCCCATGGGGTGTCCGCATTGGGGCTTCCCATCTCCTGAATATCTGAAGACTATCATATGTGGCTCACACTCAATACATTTAGCCACTCCTACACTATAATCCCCAGATCCCTTTCCACAGTAATCCTTCCTAAGTAGTCATTTCCTATTTTATGTGCAATTGATTGTTCCTTCCTAAGTGGAGTACTTTACTCTGGCTCTTAATGAATTTTGTCACATATCCTACCGACCAGTTCCCCAGATAACTTTGAATTTTAGTTCTACACCCAAAACACTTGCAACCTCTCCTAGGTATTGGTATTGTCTACAAACCTTTTAAGTGTATACTCTATAGCATTATCAGGCTCATTGATGAAAATGTTGAACAGAACTGTATCCAGGACTGATCTTTGCAGGACCCCACTCAGTATGTCCTTCCAGTTTGACTGTGAACCACTGATAAATACTCTCTGTGAATGCTTTTCCAATCAGTTAGGGGCCTATATTACAGCTCTAGGTAAACTGTATTTCCCTAGTTTGTTTATAAGAAGGACATGCCGGACAATATAAAAAGCCTCACTAGAGTCAAGATACACCACATCCACCACTTCTCCCATCCACAAGGCTTGTTACTCTGTCAAAGTATGGATGCTTATTAGAATACTCATTACTAAATGGGCATACTTGACCTCAAATCATGTGGCTCCCTAATTTTTGTGGAGTTTTTTCCAATCACATTTTCCTATGTTAAAAATCTCTCTGCTGTTGCTGTGTGAAACACCTAAACACACAGGGAAAACTGTTCCCATGTGGAGCCTCTGGGTATTCATAAGGCTCTATTTGGGTATAATAGACTGTCTTATTGGTACCACTTGTAAGCTCAAAGCCTAGCTTTTTATATATAGAAACTATACCCAAAATGCTGTCAAACATATACAAGTGGGGAATAAAATGACTTTTCCCCACCATTCTACATTAGTTATGTTTATCGTTAAAAGTATTACTTCTAGCATCAGAAAAGAGAGACTTCCATAGAAGATGTGAAATTAAATTGGCTATGTACCTTGAATTTGTTTTAAATAGAACTTTGTTTAAATTCATAACGTATCTAGAATTTTAACACAGAAGCTGTGATGCACAGAAAATTAAATTATATTTTGTTAAAAAATATTTTTTCATTAAATATCATTAACCATGGACTAATTCAGCATATATTAAGGACATTAAATTTTGATTAATCAGCTAATCGTGTAGTCAATGGAGTTTCCATCAATTAGTCAGTAAGGAGGGGCGCTCGCTGTCCCACTCCACCTCTCCCTTTGAAATGTACAAGAGCCACCCGTGGCTCCTGTATGTTTGAAAGGGAAAGAGACAATAGGAACGGTGCCAGTGGGACCTAAGCAGTCCCTGCTAGCACGGTTTCCCTCTACACCTCTTCCTTTGAAATGTACAAGAGTCAGGTGGCTCTTGTACATTTCAAAGGGAGAGATGCAGCAGTCAGACCAGGGCGAGCGGGACTGTTTCAATCCCTGCTTGTGCTGTTTCCCCGCTGCCCTCTGCCTTCCCTGCCCCCTGCAGAGATGATGACAGGGGGGAACTGGCTTTTAAGCTGGCTCTTGCCATCAATGACTCCCCTATTGGCTCTTAATCCATTTAAAAGGCAGAGCTGCAGCGGGGTTAGCTCCGGGGCGGGTGCTAACCCCACTGTGGCTCCCCACTTGTCAACTAATAGACTAGTTGATGGAAAATCCATCAACCAGTTCATTAGTTGATTAAACTAAATTTAACATCCCTAATACATATTTAAGGAATCCTCTTCAGGTACCTGCATAAAAAGTCACCATCGCATCCTGGCTCTAGTTTATTTGTGCTTCATCTTTTCTATTTCCTTGGAGAATTACTGTTTGGGTTATAAGCAGTATGTTTCACTGAAAACTGCTGTCTGAAAACTGAATTGCTAGTCTTGGAGATAAGCTGCTTAATAGGAGATGCATTCTAAAGGAACAAAACCAAAGACTGAGAATTCTGTAAGATAATAAATCTGGAAAAGCAAAATTACAAGGTACACTTCCTCTTCCTTCAGATATTCACACTTTCTTTGAAATTCAGTCTTAAAATCAGTCTAGCATTGATCTGCATAGCATTTGTTAATTGACTAATAATGCTCAAACTTTTTTCTCTTTGGAAACAATATGCACATTCTCCCTGACCAATGGTATTCTGACAATTTTATAACATATGTATGTCATGAAAAAGTCAGTCTGAAAATATTATTTACATTGTCCTAAAATATTAGAGAACCCATGATTTGAAGGACGTACCAAATTCAGCTCTGTCCAACGTTATAATTTCAGGATCATCATCATAAATACCTAGCAAGAAGAATACAAAGTTAGCAATTATGTTTTTCTTTTTTAATCTTTTAAATACTCCTGTGCTTCTTTCACAGAATGAAATTTGTAGAAAAAAATGATGGTGCACATTAACAAGGTGAAAATTGTTACCTTGTGACATGTATTCAGTGGTATGTGTAAGAACTGAATTGAGACCAAATTATTTTCAGGAAACAAATGTCCACATCACTATGGGCATCATCACAACTGGGAAACTTTTGGCACTGTCAGCAGACAAACCAATCATTGAGTAGGCACAGTAGACTGAACTGGATGTTTACACAAAGACAAGGTGCATCTATGTCACAGATGAGACAATATGGAGTGTCTGATGAGGGTTTGAGGGGCAGCATGATTCAGTTGGCACGGCATGGCACTGGGACTCTAGAATCCTAAATTTTAGTCCCACGTCTGTCACTGGCCTGTTGTTTGACCTTTGCCAAGTCATCTTCTCTTTTGGTGGCCCAAACCTCTCTGACCCTTTGTCTGTTTTATCTACTTAGATTGCCAGCTCTATAGGGCAGGAACTGTCTTAGTGTAGTTTGTACAGTGTCTAATACTATATGCCCAAATGTCAGTTAAGGCCCCCCCCAGGTACAACTATAATACAAGTAAGACAGACAAAACTTCAGTCTCTGCCAAGTTACGATAAAATTAAAATTCAGAAGGAAAAGAAAACTAAGAGCATAATTTTACAAATTTAAAACTAATGCTCAATAAAAGTTAATCTGACATTTTACATCAACCACTTTTGTCAAAGTGCAGACTCAAATGTGACATTTTTAAATTATTGTAACTAGTAAAACAATTTTAAATTACACTCACACTCATGTAATATACATATCTCTTGTTTATTTAATTTAGGTGTGTTCAAACATTAAAGTAGTGCTTAGATTTCTTCTTGTATGAAAAGCTGGCTTTCTTCCGTTGTATTCTGAGAACTTTTTCAGGGCTAGATTGCTTTAGCAAAATACAAGTGTAGGAATTCTCTCCTTCACTTGTGATATCTAATGCACCAAAAAGGGTCATTTCAGCTTCCATATTTGTAGCATGGTGGAAATCACCATGGCAGTCACTGTTTCCTATTTTCCAAATTAGCTACCTATACTACAATAGCTCTGATAACACATCCTGGCTGTCTAATTCCCAGCAAATATCTGGACAATTTTTGTTGGAAGAACTGATTTCAAAATCATTTTTGGTATTACCCTATTGCTCTTGTGTATGCTTATTTGCTGGTATAGATACACTGATCTCTAATAGGACTCTGGGAATTGTTTTGCAGGACTGAGCTCTTTATGAATAAAGTGTAATAAACGAGTTAGGGAGAAAATTTGTTATGGATTTCCAATATAAAAGATTATCTGCAGGAACTGAAAAGAAAAACTCCTCCCCTCGTATTAAGTTAATACAACACAATATTTGATTAATTATACTATAACTGAGCCGCAGCAAAGCAAATAAACACAATAGATCTTACCAAAATCATAGCGATAAAAGTTCCAACTCTCATATCGACCTCCTTGTTGTTGATCTTCCAGACCTTTCTCTCCATATTTATCATACTTCTTCCGTAGCTCTTCATCTTTTAATACTTCATAAGCTCTACTTATTTTCAAGAAGTTTTCATGAGCATCTGGATCATTCTATCAAAAGAAAACCACAATTTGTAAAAGTTTAATATTTTTCATTATACAGTAGATAAATAATCAGCAATACATCTGTTTCAGTATCTCCATAACTCTGAATGTTTTAAATGGTTTCTCAGTGGAAATTGCTATCATATGGTAGTCTCCACGTAAGACACCAGTGTTGATAACGAGGTAGAGTAACACAGAAAGTAAAGTTAGCAAGTTTTTTAGGTTTTTTTTTTTTTTTTTTTAAAAACACAAATATGTTAGTGATTTATTCCTTTAGAAATAGATGTTGTGCTTGCAGTATGTTATTACAATGTAATTTTTACTTAAGAAAACACTTACATGTCCTATGGGGATTTACCATTTCCCTACAGAAATACTTGGGCACACATTGGCCTTTGGCTCTATTTTATTTGCATCTCTCTGGGGACACAAAAGAGATACAACTGCAGCTAGAAACATGAATATAATAGAAGCAATCTCTGCCTCCCATTAAACCTCCCACTCCTCTTTCCCATCCCCACTCAGGTGTAGGGGAAGTGATGGAGACAAGGTGGAAAGCCAAGAGTGGGGATGGAATATAATGTGCTTCAGTAGTCCTGGCTAGAGAGATGAGTGATCCTCTAGGAACTGACCACATGATGTGGCTGGCACAATTCAGAACAAGCCTTAGGCTTCCTTTAATTACACCAAGGACCATTTTGGCTTCTAGTCAGCTCCAGATTGAGGGTAGTGGAAAGGTGGCTTACAACCACCTTTACATCTCATCACTTGGTCCTGCACTGACTCAGAGATCTAGCTCACCAGTATCATATTAACTTTCACCTTTCCCATAAAAACCTGCCTTAAATTACTGTATTAATGTACAGTAACACTAAAACGTTTACAAACTATTTTCCTCTAGGAGCACCTATACAACTACTATTAACATTATAGGAAACCAACAGTAATGATTACAAGAATCAACAGGGTCTTCTTAGAGACTATTTAAAGTAACATATCAGTTATCACTAAATTGCTCTTTGAGATAGCAAGAATCAGTCACAGATAGCGTATCTTTATTGGGGGGAAAGCATAATAAAAACCAACAGTTTTCCTAATTAGAGGCTATATACTTGAACACTCAACAATTAATCCATGTTCACTCACTCTTCTCTTTCACATTGAAATGTTAGTATATACTCAAATACACATTTGTTCCCTAGACCCGGGTCATGTTTGGTGAAAGGCCCTTCTCCTTCATGTTAAATTCAACAGTACAAACCCATGCTTGCAGCTTGCTCTGTGCAGGCAGATTTCTGTGCCCATATGCTTGCTAATATTGCTGGGGCTCAGAGTACTGGGTTCAATATGCATGGAACAAGTCACAGGAACAAAGCCTTTGTATTGTTCTACTCCAAGACTCCTAGTGTAATTATTCCAGGAAGCCTTGAGTAACATATAGGGATTAAAAATTTAAAAAAATCCTTAGTGCTGTTGAAATTACACTAACTCTCAATCAGTGTAATATCTTCAATATTTAATCCGTCTCCTCTCTCCCCATGAGTCCCTCCATTTCCCCTTCTCATTCACCAGCCATCCCAGAATTTTTGCTTTCCCCTACTCAATTTCCAAACAGGACTGACAGGATATAGCCCAGCAATATTTATTTCACAAATGCAACTGTATAGTAAGAACAGTAAATAGCTAAATGCTGCAGAGACTATGTAATTCTAAGTAAGAGAAAACACTGGATTTCAGAGAGGTAGCATATTAGTTTATTTCAACAAAAACAAGGAGTCTAGTGGAAATGTAAAGACTAATATACCTCTTATGTCCTAATACATATATCTCATGAAAGCTTATGTCCTAAAAAATGTTAGTTTTTATACACAAACAAAGAGTCCGCTGGCACTATGAACTATTATGCCTTTCAGCTGCAATGGCTTAGTATGACTTCTGTTCAAATTTGCCATAATTTAATAATATATCAACCCTGTTTTAGTTTTTTTTACAGGACAGTACAAAGTTTCAAATTCATTTAAATGCATATAAAAGCCTATTTTAAATTTAACACTGGACCAATTAACTCTCAGTGCTAATTTTATAGCTGGAACTCAAAAATTTTACTTACCTGATTTTTATCAGGATGTAACTTTAATGCCAGTTTTTTAAAAGCCTGTCTTATTTCTCTATTACTTGCTTCTTTGGATATTCCAAGTAAACTATAATAGTCCTTATCAGTGCAAACAAGAGCTATCAGATATGTTAAAATTAAAAAATATAACAAAGCTCTTTTCAAATCTCTACTGCAGTCTCCTTTGGATAATAAGAACTCCATTGTGAAACTTTTAAAAAGTTACACAAGTTACAATTCAGACAAACTTCAAAAAGTGTATCCACTAAGTTCCAAGATGGTCAAAAGATAAATAGATGTTTAATTTAAGGGGTTTTCTTGGAGATTTTGGTTGTCATAATTCAGTCGTCACATAACTGCCTCACAAAGTTACAACCTGTAAAGAGGGGGAAAATTCATTTAGTAAAGGTTTCACTACATTACATTCATTTTCCCAGTTATTAATGTGGGGTGCCTTCTGTAGACGCTGTTAATATTTCTTAGTAACTTATCAACTAATCAACATCTTTTGATATTTCTATATAACTTAAATGTTAGTGGACATTAACTTTATCATTCCGTCTCTGGTATGGGGTAATTCTTCAAAGATTTACTCATGTGATAAGCTCCTAATGAGGGATATGAAAATCTAGACATGTTTACTGTTTAGGAATACATTTGTATGCTGATTGTTTTTCCTGCCCAATATTTATTTTCTTTAGTCTCACTCGGCATATAGGAAGATGAGATATTTCTGCATGTGAACGCAAGTAGGTTGAAATCAGTTATTTTAATATTTCACTTCTGTAATGAAAGAGTACGTCTAAACTTGCACCCTAGTTCGAACTAGGGATGCAAATGTAGGTGACCGAAATTGCTAATGAGGCGGGGATTTAAATATCCCGCGCTTCATTAGCATGATCTCGCCGGCGCATTACATATTGATTTTTAATAAGTTTCAAATGTCTAATTGAAGCACGATGTACAATCTTTGGGTACGTCTACACTTGCACCCTAGTTCGAACTAGGGAGGCAAATGTAGGTGACCGAAATTGCTAATGAAGCGGGGATTTAAATAGCCCGTGCTTCATTAGCATGATCTCGCCGGCTCGTTACTCCACTGAACAGCTGTTTCGGAAGTAAAAGTGCACGCCGGGACGCGTTAGTTCGAACCAAACCCCTTGAGGAGTAACGTTAGTCCAAACCAAGGGGTTTGGTTCGAACTAAGGCATCCCAGCGTGCGCTTTCACTTTCGAAACAGCTGTTCAGCAGAGTAATGCGCCGGCGAGATCATGCTAATGAAACGCGGGATATTTAAATCCCCGCTTCATTAGCAATTTCGGTCGCCTACATTTGCATCCCTAGTTCGAACTAGGGTGCAAGTTTAGAAGTACCCAAAGATTGTACATCGTGCTTCAATTAGACATTTGAAACTTATTAAAAATCAATATGACCCTAAAAACCACCTCAAGTAATTTGAGTGAAACTGATCCAGGGTGCCTTCAGAGTCATTCAACCTGTTGTGTGCCTATGCATGCAGGGGTGGATGTTGTCTGTTCAGGAATACAGGTTGTGAGAAACAGGCTGGGAACAAAGATACCCCCTTTAGCATCTTATTCTAGGGTGAGATGATAAAAAAATCAAAATGCTCATTTAAAGACCTGCAGAAACCTGGCACAAGAGGGCAGGAACAGAACAGAGGATAAGTGTGTGACAAAGACGGAGAGGAAAGAGGAAGGAGATCAGGGCGAGGGAAAGAAAGAGGGCAAAATAGGGTAAAACAGGGCCAAAAAAAGAGTAGAAATGGGGAGAAGATGCTTTAGAAAAGGCAGGTTTGGGTTAAGGAGCAGATCTGGGAAAGATGGGAGGAGTACCAGGATGGACAGAATGGAAAGAGGGAAGCTGCTTGAGGATAGGAAAGTGAAGAGGACTGGGGAAAATATCCCAGGAGGAAGCTGGGGGGATAGGGGGTGGTTGAGAGCAAGGCTAGGGTGGAGGGCAGATGCCGGGGGGGGGGGGGGAGTGAGAAGAGAGAGAGGGGCTGAGAGCAGGGCTGGGGCGGAGGGCAGATGATGGGGGGGGGGGAAAGAGAGGAGAGGGGCTGAGAGCAGGGCTGGGGCGGAGGGCAGATGCCGCAGGGGGGAGAGAGGAGAGGGGCTAAGAGCAGGGCTGGGGCAGATGCGGGGGGGGGGGGGGGGGGGAGAGGAGAGGGGCTGAGAGCAGGGCTGGGGCGGGGGGCAGATGCCGCAGGGGGGGGAGAGAGGAGAGGGGCTGAGAGCAGGGGTGGGGCAGATACGCGGGGGGGGGGGGGGAGAGAGGAGAGGGGCTGAGAGCAGGGCTGGGGCGGAGGGCAGATGCGGGGGGGGGGGGGAAAGAGAGGAGAGGGGCTGAGAGCAGGGCTGGGGCGGAGGGCAGATGCCGCAGGGGGGGAGAGAGGAGAGAGGCTAGAGCAGGGCTGGGGCAGATGCGGGGGGGGGGGGGGGGGGGGGGAGAGGAGAGGGGCTGAGAGCAGGGCTGGGGCGGGGGGCAGATGCCGCGGGGGGGGGGGAGAGGAGAGGGGCTGAGAGCAGGGGGGGGGCAGATGCCGCGGGGGGGGGGGGGAGAGGGAGAGGGGCTGAGAGCAGGGCTGGGGCGGGGGGCAGAGGGCAGATGCCGCAGGGGGGGAGAGAGAGAGGGGCTGAGAGCAGGGCTGGGGCAGGGGGCAGATGCCGGGGGGGGGGGGGGGGGGAGGGAGGGGCTGGGAGCGGGGCTGGGGCGGGGGGCAGATGCCGGGGGGGGGGAAGAGGGGCTGGGAGCGGGGCTGGGGCGGGGGGGCAGATGAGAGGGGCTGGGAGCGGGGCGGGGGGGGGAGAGGGGGGGGGGGGGGAAGGGGGGGCTGGGAGCGGGGTGGGGGGGGGGCGATGCGGGGGGGGGGGGGAAGAGGAGGGGTGGGAGCGGGGCTGGGCGGGGGGCAGATGCGGGGGGGGGGGGAAGAAAAGGAGAGGGGCTGGGGCGGGCGGGGCGGGGGGAGGAGATGGGGCAAAGAGCAGGGAAGCTGGGGCAGATGCCAGGGGGGGGGAAGAGGAGAGGGGCTGGGAGCGGGGCTGGGGCAGATGCAGGGGGGGGGGGGGGAAGAGAGGAGAGGGGCTGGAGCAGCTGGGGCTGGGGGGCAGATGCGAGGGGGGAGAGGGAGAGGAAGAGAGGAGAGGGGCTGGAGCGAGCTGGGGCAGGGGGCAGATGCAGGGAGGTGGGAAGAGGAGCAGGGGCTGGGGCGGGGGGCAGATGCCGCAGGGGGGGAGAGAGAGGGGAAGCTAGGAGCAGGGGCTGGGAGCAGGGCCGGGGCGGGGGGAGAGGAGAGGGGCTAAGAGCAGGGCTGGGGCAGGGGGCAGATGCCGGGGGGGGGGGAGGAGAGGAGAGGTGGCTGAGAGCAGGGCTGGGGCAGGGGGCAGATGCCGGGGGGGGGGGGGGGAGAGGAGAGGGGCTGGGAGCGGGGCTGGGGCAGGGGGCCGATGCGGGGGGGGGGGGGAAGAGGAGAGGGGCTGGAGAGCAGGGCCTGGGGCGGGGGCAGATGCGAGGGGGGGAGAGGAGAGGGGCTGAGAGCAGGGGTGGGGCAGATGCGCGGGGGGGGGGGGAGAGGAGAGGGGCTGGGAGCAGGGGCTGGGGCGGGGGGCGGGGCAGATGCCGGGGGGGGGAGAGAGGAGAGGGGCTGAGAGCAGGGGCTGGGGCAGGGGGCAGATGCGCGGGGGGGGGGAAGAGGAGAGGGGCTGGGAGAGCAGGGCGGGGCGGGGGGGAGGAGAGGGGCTAAGAGCAGGGCTGGGGCAGATGCCAGGGGGGGGGGGGGGAAGAGGAGAGGGGCTGGGAGCGGGGCTGGGGCAGGGGGCAGATGCCGGGGGGGGGGGAGAGGAGAGGGGCTGGGAGCGGGGCTGGGGCGGGGGGCGATGCCGGGGGGGGGGGAGAGAGGAGAGGGGCTGGGAGCGGGGCTGGGGCGGGGGGGCCGATGCCGGGGGGGGGGAAGAGGAGAGGGGCTGGGAGCGGGGCTGGGGCAGGGGGCAGATGCGCGGGGGGGGGGGAAGAGGAGAGGGGCTGGGAGCAGGGCCGGGGCGGGGGGGAGGAGAGGGGCTAAGAGCAGGGCTGGGGCAGGGGGCAGATGCCGGGGGGGGGGGGGAGGGAGGAGAGGAGAGGGGCTGGGAGCGGGGCTGGGGCAGGGGCAGATGCCGGGGGGGGGGGAGAGGAGAGGGGCTGGGGGGGGGGGGGGCCGAGCGGGGGGGGGGGAGGGAGAGGGGCTGGGAGGCGGGGCTGGGGCGGGGGGCCGATGCCGGGGGGGCCGAGAGCTGGGGGGGCGCAGGGCGCTGGGGGGATGCGGCGAGGGGAGCGCGGGGCGCAGGGCTGCCCGGGGCGGACGCGGGGAGGGGACGAGGCGGGGTTACCCGTGTGCTCCTTTCCCGGGCGGGCCAGGCCGCCCGTCCCGCTGTGCGCGGCGCTCGGGTCCCCGGCGGGCTGCGCAGGAGCCGGCTGCAGGCAGGCGGCGGAGGCGGGGCAGGCCGCGGGGCCACATGGGCGGGGGCGGGGGCGGATCCGGCTCGGAGCCGGAGGCAGGAGGGGCCGGGCGGGCTGACGTGGCCGCGGTTGCTGCGGGGGGCGGGGCGCTCCCAGACGCCGCCCGCGCCCTTCTCCCTGGGCCCGGCGCAGCGTCTCTCTCTGCCCCTCCCGCCCCAGGGGCTGTAAACCTCCAGGGCCGGGGGGCGGCGGCCTGGGCTGAGTTGGATTCTGTTCGGGGGGCCGGGCCGGGCGGGGCTCGGGCTCGCTCAGCAGGGCCCGGGGAGGAGGCGCCGCCGGCCGCCCAACCTGTCAGACCAACCTTTGCGTAGCGAGGGCGCTGCAGTTTGCGGGGGAGTGGGGCGACGGCCCTTGTGCCCGCCCAGCTCCACCCATGGGTGCCCCGTGTACACCAGCAGCTGCTGGCTTCCGCCCAAAGGCGAGCACCTGGGCTCGCAGCTTCAGCCCTATGGCTCTTTGTGGTGCAGTGGGGCATGGGGCTGCAGCCCCATGGATCCTGGCTTTGGGCCTGTTGGAGGATGCTGGAGCTGCAGCCTTGTGGACCCCCTGATATGGTTCTGGGGCCGCAGGCTCCTGGTGGAGAACCTGGTGTACAGTACAGACTCGGACCTTTTTTTTTTTTTCTTCTCACGACCCAGTTGAAGGAAATAGTTGTTGCCTGTGACTCAATTATATCTTTTGACTAGCGTGCAAGCTCTGGCATGGAGCTGGGGATGAAGGGGTTTCAAGCTGGGGGGTAGGGCAAAGAGGTTCAGGGTGTGGGAGGGGGCTTAGGGCTGGGGCAGGAGGATGGGCTGCTGGGAAGTGTGGACTCTGGGGTGCAGGCTCTGGTGTGGGTCCAGAGATGAGTTTCAGGAGGAGGTCTGGGCTTACCTCTGCAGTCTCCTGTTCAGTGGCACAACAGCGGTGCTTCCTGCCTGTCCTGGCATTATGCACTGTGTTGTGCCCTAGAAGCGGCCAGCAGCAGGTCCAGTTCCCAGGTGGAGGTGCACAAATGGCCTTGCATGCTGCTCTCTGCTGAGGGCACCAGTCCCCCCAGCTGGGCAGGGCAGTGCCCTGTGTCCCTCCATCTTGGAGCTAGATCTGATGTTGTCTGCGTCTGGGGTGCAGTGCGGGTCCATTGTGGTAGGACAGATAGGAAACCTGCCTTAGTACCCCCACTGGTTGCATAGTCACCCTTCAGCAGGGTGATCCAGTGCATGGCATGTTACAACCTGTAGTACTGCTTTAAAGTACTGTAGCATAGGTTGGTGTAGCAAGGGAGAGCTGGGAGATGAGAGTTCCCAGGGAGAGGAAAGGTGGAAGCATACTAACAGAGACATCTTTGTATGACACTTGTTGGCTCATTAGTATTTGTTTCTTTTGGACTCTTTCTCCCCCCCTCCACCCCCCTTAAGTGGGTAGGAGCTGTAAAGTATCCTGACAGTTATCATCTAAAACTTACTCTTTAGGTTTTGAATGGGTCCTGGAAAACAGCTCACCGTGCCAAAATGTTGCGAGAAATCTTTGGAATAGAGTTTCTGTGATATTGATTGCATATTACCTCTGCAGGGACTTTGTTTTAAGCAGCATCAAATAGGCTTACATATACCAACCAGTATGAAAATTACTTAATTACTGTATTTTACATAGACAAAATTAAGTGACTCAAGACTTAAACCAACAAAAGTCAAGTTGACATAGAAATGCAGAAAGGCGTTGGTTGCAAATGGTATGTCAGCATGAACTTTGTGTGCTATTGTTACTTGTATCACAATCTTAGTTATTTGAACATTCTTTTGAAAAAAAATCTGTTAGATCAAAAAAATGTGAGAGAATTTGTCATCTTATGTTAAATATATATTAGCTGAGGTTTTCTTGTTTTTTTTACGTGAATATAAACTTAGTAGAACCAAATTGGTTCTAACTTGGCTATTTTCATTTGTAGGAAAAGATTAGCTTAACACATTACATTGTCCTCACAATTAATTATTAACAAACTAGCAATAATAAATGCATTTTTAAAACCATCCTAACTAAAATTGGGGAACTGACAGATGTACTCATTTTATGTCTATGTAGGTGCTTCCAGTTCATCAGCAGGAAGAAGTCCTAATAAATAAACACAACTATGACATAGTTGGTATCAAAGAGACTTGGTGGGATAATGCACATGATTGGAATACTGTATAGAAGCATACAGATTACTCAGGATGGATAGGCAGGGTAAATAGGAAGTGTTACCATGTATATTAAAAATGTACACATTTGGACTGAGGTGGAGATGGATGTAGGATACAGACGTGTTGAGAGTCTCTGGGTTGGATTAAAAGGGGTAAAAAAACAAGGGTGATGTCATGCTAGGGGTCTACTACAGACCACCTACCCAGGTAGAAGAGGTGGATGAGGCTTTTTCTAAACAACTGTCATCCAAAGCACAGGATTTAGTGGGGATTAGGGCTTAACTATCCAGACATATGTACCAAGAGTTGTATATTAACTTGACCATTTTAACAGGACAGTCCCACTTTTTCAGTTGATATCCTGGGGTCCCAAAACTGTTTAGAATGCCTGAAATATTCTGATTTTTCATTTAATCAGAACATTCAGAATTTTTATGAACTTCAAAAGATTTGTTCAAGATTTATTGTGATATTGACAAAAAGGGGCCAATTCTGACAACATGTAAGGGGAAGTGAAGTCTTTGCCTGTGTAAACCATATTTTTGGTTATCAGTAACTGAATGTCTAAGCTGGGTGTAGGCTTTGGCAGTGCTAAGCACTTGCAAATTTATTTATGCCATAAGGAACCAACATGACCCAGAACTGGATGGAGAGAGTGTGGCCATAGCTGCCAGTCTCCTCAGTGGCTACCACCAGCAGAATTCCTGCAGAGCCCCCGCACAACTTGAAGCTTGAGTGGAGCCCAGTAGAACTTTCATAATCCTGTTTGGAATATTATCTCCGAGACGTGGTGTCTTGTTTTGGTGTCTCAAGTGGGTAGAGTTTCATTTGTGTTTGGAGCCAGGAAGAGTACCACTGCTTTTCCTCCTCATCCTCTAATTTAGGAGTTGAATCTTTGATACAAAGGAGACGAAGCTGCTGCAAATGTATTTTTCACGAAGGGCCTGGAACATCGGAATGTGCTTTTCTTCAGCCTTAGTCTGCTGAAATTCAATTTCTTAACCTCTGTGTGTGCTTCAAGTGTAGAGGAGGGCTTTGGGTTTATTTTATTGTGATTTATATTTGCAGGTGGAATCAAGGAGGAATGAGCAGTCCTTATATTGTCATTTTTATAGTGTATTTTAATTTATACAAAGGTTATCCTGAGCATAGGATATATACCTACAGATATTTTAAGTCTAAATAAATGCTGCAAATTAATTTAATATATATTTTGAGATGAGCCCAATGTTGCAAAATGTTATCTGAATTTTAAACACCCCAGTTTCAGAGAGAGTCAGTTCTGAGCTTCTGAGTTTTGTCCATTAAAAAGATAGGGGTCACCTGCAAAATTTGGATCGCTATCTAGGTGTAGATTTTGAAATCTCATTGAATTTGTACATGGACATATTGGGGGTTTTGGACTGGATACATACATCGGTATTTTTAAAAACATGATTAACTACAAGGATCAATGTGAACCGTATATAGATGCTCTTTCCCTATGCCAACTTCTTCTCTGTTCCATACGGAGTTCTGTCTGCTATCTCTTATGACCACTTAAATCCAACCTTGTATATGTAATAAAAATCACTTTTGTTTATTAATAAGCTCAATGTAAGTAATTGTACTGATGTGTGGTGGAGGGAGGCAAGGATTCTCTGCATATCTCCCTTTACCTGAGAAAGAGGGCAAACATGAGCTTACCATGTATAGAACTTGATACAGAGTAAAATGGATTTATCTGGCATTCAGGTGCCTTTGAGGCTATGAATTTGGGTGATGAGTTGAATCCCTTTAGCTGAGCCTTGCCAGAGCTAAGCTGTTCTCAGTGTCTGTGTTATACTGCAGAGGGGTGTCACCCTATTTCTGTCTCAGTACTGCTGTCTTAGCAGGATAGAGTTGAGGAGTGCTCAGGAGGGCAGGAAGGTAGACGGAGTGGTATTTGAGCACATCAAGTGACAGTCCTAAGGGAGTCTCTGTGACCAATCCTGTCACACAGATGACATCAGTGCCTAGATGTTTCATTATTCCGTCTTTAAAATATTAATAATTAGAGCTGGTATTTTGAAGAAGTGCTTTTATTAGACCGTGAAAGAATAACAGCAGAGTTATGCCACATTTTAAAAGAATAAAATAGAAACTGTACTTCTAAGCATAACAATGGTTATTGTTTGCCTTTGTTCAGGAATCGGTAATATTAAAACGGGTTAAAAAAGCAAACAAGCCACACAGACCTTTCAGATGGAAGAGTATTTAATCAATGCCGCAAGGGCTCATTTTCTTCCTTCAGTTTATATTACATTTTGCTTTGATGTTTCTGATTTTTAGTTTCCATACTTGATCAGTGCTGCTACTCTTAATACAGTACTAGCCATTTCCCAGGAAGTCCTGGCTGTTTGGAGACTTCTCAAAACAAATGAAAACCATTCCTACTACAAAACTAGGACTGACCCACACTCTAGCTAGCTATGTCCTGAAAGTCATCCTCATTAGAAGCAGTGCTGCTACATGAAATGGGACCAGTAGGGCCAAATTCAGTTCTGGTGTAACTCAGTGGAGGCAAGTAGTACGCATGAAACGTGGAGGCAAAGGGCAAAAAGAAGAGGGACAGTTGCTAGTTAGGTAAGCAGAATCGAGGAAATATCTAGGCTGGCAGTACAGAATCATGCTTGGAGACAGAAAGATGCCCGATGAGGGAGAATGAAGACAAAAATGACAGGATGAGATGGGATTAGTTATTAAAAATCCGTTGTTATTGAGGTAACATGTAGGGGGGAAGGGCAAGGGACTGGCCAGCAGCTGGTGAGACCAGAGTCCTTGGGTGGAAGTGGAGACTAACAAGGAGCTTGGCACCAGCAGGAGGAGTTGAGAAGGTGGAGCAGGGGCAGGAAGAGGCAGGGAATAGAGTTGGGAGGGGGGTTGTCCAGATTAGAGAGGTAACTAGTGGTGTCCGTCGGGGTCTGTACAGGGACCAATCCTATTCAATATTTTCATAAATGATCTGGAGGGGAGGTAAACAATGAGGTGGCAAAATCTGCATATGATACCAAACTGCTGAAGATAGTGAAATCCAAAGCAGACTTTGAAGAACTTAAAAATGATCTTACAAAACTAGGTGACTGGACAATAAGATGGCAGATGAGCTTTAATGTTGATAAATGCAAAACAATGCATATTGGAAAACATAATTTCAACTATAGGTATAAATTGATGGGGACTAATTTAGCTGCTACCACTAGAGAGAGAGAGAGATCTTGGAGTCATTATGGATTGTTCTCTGAAAACATACACCGATTAGCAGTTAAAAAAGCAAACAATGTTAGGAATCGCTAAAAAGGGATAAGACAAAGACTTAACTTATTGCTGCTATATAAATCCCTTTTATGCTCACCTCTTAAATACTGCATGCAGATATGGTTGCCTCAGAAAGATATCTTAGCATTTGAAAAGTTCAGAAAAGGGTAGCAAAAATACTGAGGGGTATGGAAGGTTGCCATATGAAGAGAGATTAATCACAGAATACTAGAACTAGAAGGAACCTCGAGAGGTCATCAAGTCCAGTCTCCTGGCCTACCGGCAGGACCAAACACTATCTAGATCATGCCTGATGGATGCTTATCTAACCTGCTCTTAAATATCTCCAATAATGGAGATTCCACAACCTCCCTAAGGCAATTTATTCCAGTCTTTAACCACCCTGACAATTAGGAAGTTTTTCCTAATGTCCAACCTAAACCTCCCTTGATGCAGTTTAAGCCCATTGCTTCTTGACCTCTCATCAGAGGCCAACAAGAACAATTTTTCTCCCTCCTCCTTGTAAAACCCTTTTAGATACATGAAAACTGCTAACATGTCCCCCTCTCAGTCTTCTCTTTTCTAAACTAAACAAGCCCAATTCTTTCAGTCTTCCCTCATAGCTCAAGTTTTCTAGGCCTTTAATAATTTGTGTTGCTTTTCTTTGGACCTTCTTCAATTTCTCCACATCTTTCTTGAAATGTGGTGCCCAGAATTGGACACAATACTTCAACTGAGGCCTAATCAGCACAGAGTAGAGCGGAAGAATGACTTCTCGTGTCTTGCTCACAACTCTCCTATTAATGCATCCCAGAGTCATGTTTTCTTTTTTTTGCAACAAGGTCACACTGTTGACTCATATTTAGACTGTAGTCCCAATGACCACTTGATTCCTTTCTCGAGTACTCCTTCCTGGACAATCACTTTCCATTCTGTATGTGTGAAACTGTTTGTTTCTTCTTAAGTGGGGTACTTTGCATTTGTCCTTATTAAACTTCATCCTATTTACCTCAGACCATTTCTCCAGTTTGTCCAGATCATTTTGAATTTTGACCCTATACTCTATAACACTTGCAATCCCGCCCAGCTTTGTATCACCTTCAAACTTAATAAGCATGCTCTCTTATGCCAATATCAAAATCGTTGATGAAGATATTGAACAGAACCGGTCCCAAAACAGATCCCTGCAGAACCCCACTTGTTATGCTCTTCCAGTATGACTGTGAACCATTAATAACTACTCTCTGAGAATAGTTATCCAGCCAGTTATGCACCCACTTTATAGTTGCCCCAACTAGGTTGTATTTCCCTAATTTATTGATAAGAAGGTAATACAAAACCGTATCAAATGCTTTATTGAAGTCTAGGTATACTACATCCACCTCTTCTCCCTTATCCACAAGACTTGTTATGCTGTCAAAGAAAGTTATCAGATTGGTTTGACATGATTTTTCCTGTAAAAATACATGCTGGCTGTTACCTATCACCTTATTCTTCTTCGAGTGATGTCCTCGTGGATGTTCCATTGTTGGTGTCGGGTTGTCCGGGTGCGGCAGATGGGAGTTTTCACTAGCAGTAGTCTGCCAGACTGCGCATGCGTGATGGGTGCCTTGTGCCATTAATGCCACGCTAAAAAACAACCAAAAAACAAAAAGAGAGAAAAACTGTTCACAGTGCCAGGCTCTCTGGACTCCAAAAAATGTTATATGTGTCGTGAGCCCATGCCTGCTCTGCCTGTATAATGTGCCTTGATGAGGTGCATGTGCCTCAAATGTCCACATTGCTCCAAGCCGACAGCGAGAGTGTGCTGGGACAGGGAGCTGCAACTGCGTATGCTCCTATGTGACAAAGCGCTCCAGTCATCGGAGTCCATTGCCCAGTCAGACCCTGTCAGGGCTGGAAAGCAGAGGGCCACTTCCCCAAGCTCAGGCTCTGCTAAGAAATGGGGTTCACTGCCGCATTCCCTTCCACTGATTTCGACAAGTCAGCTAAGCATGGGGGACAAACCCGGAACATCTGGCATCACAGTTTCGTGGTCTAAGGCTACTCTGAAACTGAAAGCGCGGCACAGAACATCATCGGTGCTGAGAACAGAGATGTCATTTCACCACGTGGCACTGGTGTCAGCAGCAGCATCACCAACTCCCTAGCTGCAATTATCGGCACTGGTGTTGGCACCAACAGATACACCGGCATCAACCTTTTTGCTGGCTTGGGGCAGATGGCCAGAACCAACATCCCAGTTTTCTACCCCAGTGCTAGATGCACCAGTCAAGCCACTGGCATTGGCAAAGCTCATGAGAGATCTAGCAAGGTCCGGGATGTTAGTCCAGAACCGCTGCCTTTTTTCCTGGCACCGTTGCCCCCATTACTGGCACTGCTGTCACTGGTTCTGTGATGTGCCAGAATTGCACATGACCCCCATGCACAAAGGAGACATCACAGTTCAGTGTCCTCGCTATCTCCACATGGTGCCCATCGGAGACACGTGTCTATATCTCCTCCCCTTTCTTTAAGGGGTTCCATGAGATTGCCTCACTCTCTGACACTATCAATTCATACACCTTATCATGGAGACTGTAGGAGTGTTTTCTCTTCAAGATACTCTTCCCCTACTCGGTCAGACTATGTGCATCATTGACATGGATACTACTATGACCATCCACCATATTGGATGGCGCATTACCATTACCAATAGCCCACATACTCCAGGCACTGTTCACCTTGCTGTCTCAGGTCCTCTTCCAGGCACGGATCAATTGTTTCCCCTTACACCCACACATAGACAGCATGTTGCATTGGTACCTCACCCCCATCCCTGCCTCAGCAATCCGAGCTTGAGGAGGGGCAACTATCAGAACCAAAGGAACAGCAGCCTGGTACTTCCCCCACGGACCAGTCCTCTTCATCCCTAGATGAAGCAGTTATTCTGGGTGACACGTCTCCCACAGATGACCTGAAACAATTTCAGGATTTGTTTAAAAGAGTGGCCACCAGCCAGGAGGTCCAGTTAATGCAGGTGCAAGAAAAACAGCACCACCTCCTCAAAAACCTGCCACCATCCTAGCAGGCCAAAATTGTACTTCTCATAGATGAGGCCATTATGGAAGCTGCTGATGAAATCTGGAAAATCCCAGCTTCTGCTCCGCCAACTAACAAGTGTGCAAATAAGAAGTACTTTGTGCCTGCCAATGGCATGGAATTTTAATTTTCCCACCCCCAACCTAATTCCCTGTTTGTGGATGCCACCCAATAGAGGTCTAAGCTATCTCAGTATAGGAACATGGCTGCAGACAAGGAAAGCAAATGAATGGACCTCTTTGGTAGGAAGGTTTAGTCTTCCTCGATCCTCCTGTTCTGCACTGTGAAGTACGCAGCCCTTTTGTCAAACCATGACTTCGACAACTACACTAGACTCACTACCTTCATGGAGTACCTACTGGACTCGAAAAGACCAATCCTCAAGTCCATTATTCAGGAGGGTTATGCCTCTGCAAGAACTCCTCCTCCAGATCGCGCTCTGTGTTGCCGACACGGCAGCCCATTCCACAGCGGCCTCCATAGTTATGCGGAGAGCCTTGTGGTTGCAATCCGCTAAGGTCCCTCGTGAGCTGCAAAATAAAGTAGAGGACCTTCCATATGATAAGCAAACGCTATTTGCTGAAAGGACCGACGAGGTCCTTCACTCAAGTAAGGACTCCAGAACTACCCTTCATACATTGGGTAAGTACACACCCCCATATTGTCATAAGTGGTACATGCCCTGTCCGGGGCACCGTGATTTTTCATATTCAGGGTACCAACCTTTGACCAGTCCCGAATGAGCCAGCGACCTTGGAGAAGGCGCCCTCAAAATAGCCGCAGCGCTAATCTGCATTCATAAAAGCAGCAGATTTGACTTACTGGTCAAGGGCTTGCAGAACCTCCGCATGGTACACCTTCACGATCACAGGGTTCCCACTTTTCATCACCGTTTGAGGCCCTTTCATCACTGTTGGGCCATCATTACATCCAATCGCTGGGTTCTCAAGGTTGTGGCATCGTATTACACCATCCCGTTTGCAACACTACCATCCACCTCTCCACTCTCCCTGTCCCTTTTCAGGGACTCTGCTCATGAAGATCTACTTCAAGAGGAGTTCCATCAGCTCCTCTCTATCGGAGCAGTGAAAAGGGTACTGGATGAATTCAGAGGCAAGGACGTCTACTCCCACTACTTTCTTATGCGGAAAAGAACGGGTGGTTGGAGGCCTATTCTTGACCTTTGAAAACTGAATCTATACCTTTGGAAACAGTGATTCTAAATGGTGACCCTGGCATCAATAATCCCAGCGCGAGACAAAGGGGATTGGTTTGCAGCCCTTGACCTGCAGGATGGTTATTTCCACATCACTATCCATCTGGCTCACAGGCCGTTCTTTTACTTCATAGTCGTATCAGAACACTACCAGTATCATGTGCTACCCTTCGGCCTCTCCTCTGTACCCAGGGTATTCTCAAAGACACTCGGGGTATTGGTAGTGTACCTCCATTGACAAGGAATTATCTTTCCTTACCTCGATAACTGCCTAATAAAAGGACCATCTGCTGTGGACACTGACCACATGATGCTAACAACCAGACAAATGTTTGAGTCACTTGGATTTATCATCAATGACCAAAATTCTACTCTCCAGCTTACATGGGTCCTAGAATTCATAGGAGCCCAATTGGACTCTACCATGGCATGGGCATATCTGTCCACCCAAAGATTTCAAGCAATCCAGAATCTGATCATTGCAGTCACCATGAGCCCCACAGTAAAAATAGTTACTTGTCTCCAGCTCATGGGCCATATGGCAGCCACACATATATATGGTCAACCATGTATGACTGTACTTTCGATGCCTCCTGCACAGTCTGGCTTCTGTCTATACCCACTCAAAGCACCATATACACAAGCAAGTCTCCTCCTACCACTGTCATAGCTTCCCTCAAGTGGTGGACCTAGCCGTGCAAACTTTTCACAGGAGTCCTATTCCACTGGGACCAACCATCCATCCACTTTACCATGGATGCCACCCTCATTGGATGGGGAGCCCACATGGGAGATGCATCTGCACAGGGGCAATGGATGGCACAAGAGGCAACCTTTCATATAAACCTCTTGGAGCTCAGAGCCGTCTTCAACGCATGCAAACACTTCATCACGCACATTCACGATACCACCATCAGAATACTTACCGACAACATGATGACGATGTATTACATAAATTGCCAAGGCAGCACCTGCTCCCTGTGCACCAAACAGTTCATCTTTGGAATTGGCGCATCCACAACAGAATCAACCTAGTGGCTTCCTACTTACCTGGGATCAACAATGTGACTACAGACTTGCTAAACAGACACTTTGTGCTGAACTATGAGTGGGAGCTCCATCACCAGGTACTACAACCTACCATCCGCTGATGGGGCTTTCCACTAATAGACCTCTTTGCAGCCTTGTCAGCCGGTGGTCAGGGCAGTGAGTGGTGTGTGTGTATTATACACCCGAGACTTCAACTGCTAGGACTGGGGTCCCTTAGCAGCGGGCAACCTGGAGGAGGTTGATGGGCACCCCAAGAAGTTTACAGGGAGAGCTTATTACACCTCAGATTTTGACTGCTAGGATACACGATCCCTTCGCAGCGGGCAGCCTGGGGAGGCTGAGAGATGCCCCAACGGATCTGTCCCTTGGAAGCGACATGATCCAACGCTCAAGCTCTCCCTATATCTGTCCCTTATGACCGGCTGGAGTTCTTTTAAAATTGTGCTTGGTTCTGTTACTGCAACTGAAGGAGTCAGGTCACAGCTTAAACAGTTACTATTTTATTGTTACAGGGTAAACTTAGCTGTTAAATGCTACTACAATCTGTAATGTTACAGATAACACAGCCACTATAAAGGGCAGGACAGAAATTACACTAATAAGTCACTTACAGGTACCATGAAACCCTTTTGATTCTCTGAGCTCTTATTAAATGCATGCAAAATAGACACCTAGCAGGTATATATATTCTCACCCCTGCGTTCCAGACTTGGCGTGGCCAGCGTCTTTCTCTCAATCCCTTGGGAAGAAGTAGGGCGAGGTTGGGCGTCCCACAGACCTCGGGAGACAATCAATACCTGCCAGCAGGTGTAGATGATTGGAGCTCAAATGGGGTGGGCTATTAAACCCCTCTTTATACCCTTTGGGTCACGTAGGCTTCTTCCTCGTCTCAAGTGGCCAATTAGGAAAAATGGCTTTGAACGCCAAGTTTCCCATGAAGGGTGCAAAGTATAATTCACACCTGGGAAAATGCAGACAATGGGCACCTCTGGTACGTGATGGGCGAAGATTCCTCTCCTGGGACAGTGCAGGCATGTCAATTACTGGTACTAGCCATCAGGGCGGCGGGAGGCCCCCGGGTCGTCAGCTAGCCCATTTACTGTCTGGTTTCTGTTTATTAGAGTCAGAGACAGGCAGCACACCTGCGTTCCCAGGGCATCAAAGGCTGACTGCCTTTCTCTTGCTCTCTGGTGGGGGGGGGGAACAAGATGGGGTTCATGTCTGGCTACACTCCTGCAAGAACGCCAAGTGCCAACAATATTGTTTCAGAGCCAGGATCGGACCGGGATCCATAGGGGACGCCTTTCTCCTCAACTGGAAGGGCCCCCTGTTATATGCCTTTCCTCCAACTATGCTCATATCCAGAGTCCTCGAAAAGATCAACAGGGACAGAGTGACAGTGATTCTCATAGCCCCCTTTTGGCATGATACATGGTTTTCTTATCTCTCTCAGATGTCTCCTCAGCCATCCTCTCCCCTCCCCACCCCAAACACCATGACCTGTTAATCCAGAACAATGGGACCCTGCTTCACCCTTAGCCTCAGGTTCTGTGCCTGACGCCCTGGCTCCTCGTTGGTTCAACGAACCTGAGTGGTTCTGTTCAACCCAGTAAAAGAGGTGCTCATGCATAGCAGGAAGTGAACCACATGCTCCACTTACCTTAAGAAATGGCATAGATTCATCTTGTGGTGCACTAGTAAATGCCTTAATCTATACACAGTGCCCCTACATGAAATTCTAGAACATATCCTCCTATTGAAGCACTCGGGACTAGCCCTTCCTTCACTGAAAATCCACTTGGCAGCAATCACCACCTTCCATCATCTGATGGGCATTTTTTCAATGTTCATTTGCCCCACAACCAAAAGATTCATCAATGGGCTCTGCAACCTTCACCTGCCACACAGAACACCACCCCCGGCATGGAACCTAGAAATGGTGCTGGACACTCTTACCCATCCCCCTTTTGAACCACTAGCTACCTCCCTGCTCTCAATAATGATGATCAAGGCAGTTTTTCTACTCGCTATTACTTCCAATTGCAGTCAGCGAGCTGGCGGCTCTCATGGCAGTACCACCACATACGACCTTTTAATAAAGACAATGTTGTGTTGTGCCCTCATCCTTCCTTCATTCCCCAAAGTATGTTTCAACTTCCACATCAACGAATCAATCATCCTTCCATCCTATCCCAAGCCAGATGCATCCTGGCAGGAAGTTGTTCTTTGTTCCTTGACATGCGTAGAGCACTGGCCTTTTACAGAGACAGAACTCAACTTTTCTGCGAGTCAGAATTCTTGTTAGTTTCCTTAGCAGACTGATCCAAGGATGAATCACTCTCATCTCAATGCATTGCCAAACTCATAGTTTCATGTACTACTAAATGTTATGCCATCCGAAATAAGCCACTTCCTTGAACACCAAGAGCTCATTCCATGAGAGCTGTAGTTACATTCATGGCTTTCCTCCGAGGGGTTTCCCTCTGAGACATCTGCCATGCAGCCACATGGTGTGCCAATGATACTTTTATGAAGCATTATGCATTCTCCCAGCACTCATCTAATGATACCTCAGTAGCGTCACCAGTATTCTCAGCAGCTGTTAAGCCATGACTCTGAGACCTGCCTTCTGTGTGTTCTCGGATCCTGCTATAAAGTCACCAACAGTGGAGCACCCACGGGGACATCACTAGAAGAAAAAGAAGAGGTTACTCACCTGGTGCAGTAACAACAGTTCTTTGACATGTGTCCCCCCGTGGGTGCTCCACTAGCTACCCTCCTCCCCGCTTCAGAGTCTGTGGTCTTTAATTATGTCTTTCAGATGCTTGGGCTGACATGAGGAACTGGTGGGAGCTGGACCACGTGCAAGAGCAGTGTGGCACGAACAGCATGAGGTTCCCACCACGCATGTGCGGTCCAGCTGACCACTGCTAATGAAAACTCTGATCTGCGGCGCCAGGGTGACCCGACATCAACAGTAGAGCATCCATGGGGGCACACAACTCGAAGAACTGTCGTTACTGCACCAGGTGAGTAACTTCCTCTTATCTTCCAGATGTTTGCAGATGAATTCCTTAATTTCTGTGCCAGGAAAGATAATGGAGCAAGTAGTTAAACTGAGTGGTCTGCAGTGGTCTCTCTAAGTTGTGCGGCTGCACAGCTTCACAAGTGATTAATCAGCCCCTCCCAGTAGAGGCTCAGGGCTCCTGGCACAGAGCTGACTGATTGGCTGGGGCTGATTAATCACCTGTGAAGCTGTGCTGCACGCAGCTTAAAAGGAACATTGCTGGTCTGTCATTTCCTGGGTTGTTCTTATTTCCCTTTATATAGATGGGCACTATATTTGCCCTTTTCCAGTCTTCTGGAATCTCTCTTGACTTCCATGACTTTTCAAAGATGATAGCTAAAGGCCCAGATACCTTCTCTATCAACTCCTTGAGTATTCTAGGATGCAATTCATCAGGCCCTGGCAATTTGAAGAAGGTAGGATTCAGATTTCCCTTATTGCAATCAGTGTGACAGAGGTCTCAGGGAGTTACTCAATTAGGGTGAACTGAAAAGAATGGGACAAACAATCACCAAAGTTAGTGGATATTCCAATATTGAGATTTACCAAACCAGCACAAAACTGCTTCTATAATATCTTACTGGTTACCCAGAAGCCAACAACACTGTTCCCTTAAAGGAAACCCAGCCTCCACCCCTACACCCAATTCAAATACGCTGAGGATCACTGAAAACTTATTTATCATATAAGTCAATTCTACTAATCTCAAAGGTTCGGACACATTACCTCTTAGGTTAATGAATGTTTCAGATCTTAGCCAAATACACGCAGTGAATTCTTAGTAACTAAACTAAAATTTGAGACCATATTAGTTAAAAGAAATTAGCACACATACAGACATTTATACAATTTTGAAATCAGATTGATAGTAGAGCTGGTGAGGTTCAGCCTTGCAAAGAGTTCTTACAGAATCAGTCCATAGATTATAGTCCAATGTCCATACTCAGGGTGATCCAGATGGGACTGGAGATCTCAATCTTATGACTTAAATCAGGGGTGGGGAACCTTTTTTGGATTGGGGGACACTGACCCACAGAAAAATCAGTCAAAGGCTGCACCCAGGTGAGAAGCAAAAAACCAAAACCAAAACAAAAAATCCCTCTTTGACATGGCCCCCCTGACTAAGAAGCAGAAAGACGCTCCTCACATTTCCCTTGCACACCAGAACCTGGGGGGGAAGGGAAGTAGATTTTGTATGCTCCAGTCCTGTGAGGGGATGGCAGGAGGGCTGGAGCCCCGAGCCCTGGGGGCCAGATCCAGTCAAGTCAGGGGCCACATCTGGCCCCCAGGCCTTAGGTTCCCCATCCTTGACTTAAATCTTTCCTTGATAAAGCATCAAGCAGATCTGAGATAAAAAGGATCAGGTCCCAAGGGCCTTTTTACAGTCCGGAGGCTTCTCTTCACAGGTCAGTGTCTTCAGACAAACAATAAGTAATCCTGGAGACTTATTTCCTAGAAACACTGGTAATTAGCTAAATGGACTAACAAGGTTTTCTTTTTAATATTCGCCGGTAATTTGCTATATACTTCAAAAAGAAATCAATACAGTGAAATTACTATATTTATAGTTTGTTTAAATGTTAAGATCTCCTTTTGATCTCTAACGTAACAGAACACAGCATAGGAACCATTTGATTACATTGTCAACCTCAAACAATACACTTGCAAACACAAACATTTATCTAGTCCTTAAACAATGAATTTGGGTCACTTTATTTCTGCAGGCTGCTTAACTCTTTCTGGCTATGTCACAGTTTTAAACAAAATATATTTATCGACACTTCAGCTTTGGAGTGCCTCTCTGCAGCATTGTTCTCCAGTTGCAGCTGTGGCAAGTACTGTGTACTGTTGGCAAGAGGATGGAAGAAATGTAGAGGGAACTGTTCAATTGCATAAAATATAAAATTTCATCCCCTATTTATGCGGGTATGAGTACAGCATCATAGAATTTAGTAATGGTGCTATTTGGTTCCTGGAGCAGGGATCTGCCCTCCACACTCAGGGTGTGTCTACACATCAGGGCTTAACTTGAAATAAGCTACGCAAATTGAGCTGTCTTATTTCAAAATAGGGAGCATCTACACAGCACTTATTTCGAAAGAGAGCACTCTTCCTCGACTTCACTTATTCTTCGTACAATGAGGGTTACAGGAGTCGGAGTAAGAAGTCCTCCAACTTGACAGTATTTTGACACTATTTTGAAATAACTGCCTGCTGTGTAGACGCGAACTAAGTGATTTCGGAATAGTGCTAGTTATTTCAAAATAGTGTTGCAATGTAGACGTACCCTCACCGACAGTGGCGGGGTTTTGAATAAGGATAATGTGTTAGATTTGTAGATGTTTATGGGGAGCTTCTCCCAAACATGAACAATATGGGAGAAAGCATAATGATGCTAGTCTGAAAACTTAAAAAATGGGCAATGGAGGCTGGTGGTATAGGCCAATCTGAGGCAAGCACCAACAGCTCAATAGTGAATGACAGATGTTAGGGAAGATGATAAATTGTGAAGAGCCTGGAAGTGAAATTCAGCAGCACATTTGATGTGGGAGAGCCAGCTGGGGAAAAAGAAAACACAGTATAGTATGCAGTACATTTATTTTTACTAGACTAAAATAAAAAGCTTTTCACAAACAAGAAGCTTTTTCTAGAATAAGATTTTTATTTTGTCTTGAGACTCTGCTTACATTAGTTGACTTTGAAATTTGACATACACATTTCAGGCACTCTGGTCTGATGCCAGCCAGCCAATCTATTGTGTTTCTAAGAATTGTCGTGTTATTTTGGAGGTTGAAGATGTTACTTGCACAAATCATTCATTTCCCAGCATATAGGAAGAACAGAGATCTATTATACACTAAACACTTTTCCATTGCCATGTCATTTATATGCCATCCTTTTGTACAGAGTGAACAGAGTATCTGGAAAAAGCAATGGATCCAGCACATTACAATGGGAAAATGAAATTAATTTCCAATGGGAAAAATCTTGAGGGAAATTATTCTTAAATTCTGAAGAAAATTCTTCATGATTCCTAATCTTGCAATATGCAACTGTGTGAAAGTCTGACTGACATTTCAAAGGTGCAATTTCCTTAAAAGTAAATAGGCATATCACCATTCTAGGTCTAGTTAAGCATGAGCAATATTTGACTGTCCTCCATCCATTTTGTGACAAGTGGTACTCCGCATGTCCATTTCTAGTTGTAACTGAAGTATGTGTAGATATGTTTAAATTTATAATTGTGAATGTCAGATTCATGAAGAGCTCTGACTCTTTCCAGAAGAGACTGTTACATCAGGAACATAATCTATTTCTGTTAATACCGAAGTATCTTATCCCATGAACAGAAGTACAAAGTAACATATAAACAAAAGATTGGGAAAATTTTAGATTCAGTTTCTTTCCTGGAAGTTGATTCCTTCAAGAATGTTTATATAGCTTTATTTTAAAAAAATCCTATGCCAAAATAGAGGGGAAAAACAATTGACGGGTAAAATCCTTCCTTCTTTCTTTCTCTAGAACTAATCCAGGATGGCTGGGTTAGGATGCTAGAGTCCAACTATGGGCTAGACCTACTGGGAAGTGATTGATCCAGTGGGGCTTAATTTATTGGAGATAGTATAGATGTGATAAATTGACCATCCTTGGCTCTCCCGCTCACTCCCGTAGTGCACCAGAATGAAAAGAGTAAGGGGAGTCAACTTATCACAGGATTCACACCATGTTGGGTTGATAGAAAACTCTCTGTAGACCCAGCATGGTGTGAACTCTGCGGTAAGTGGATTCTAAACTATCTCTGTTTGAGTTACATGACTAACATAACACAAATTGTGTAGCTTAGATTGACCTGTCCCCATAGTGTAGACTTATCCTAAGAAACAACATGTAGCTGTGTCCCTCCTTCCACCAAGGTGTAGGTCAGGTACCACGTTTTGAGTCAGTCTGTTTCCCATTTGCTCTGTGCTGGCTCAGCTATACAGGCTGGCCCATTGGGCAAGAGTGGGGAGCAGGGCAGAGACAACACTATCCATTTCTCCTCATCAATACTCATTCTCTACCCACTTGCAAGGAAGGAGCCGTGGAGTCTACTGATGCAAAAAGCCAGTGCAGGGAGAAAAGAAGCTTTTTTTTTAAACCAGGTGGTTTGTTTATTAATAAGCAAAGACGTTATCTTGTTCTCATTCGAACAAATGGAAAAACTTCTATTCAGTGCAGACTCAAGCCCCAATTAGTACAAGTCCTATTTTGCTTTGGGGCAGAGAAGATGAGGCTATAAGAAGGGGTATTATCACACATTTATAAAATGTGAGCAATATATATTGCAGCAAGAGCAATCCATTCCTAAGTTTAGATTCAAGTTGTGTACACTATAAAATCTTTCTGATTTTATTTGGCCTGTGTAAGTAGAATTGGTACAGAGTGTTAAGAGTTCCTTTATATAATCCACTCATAACTGCACATGTTCTTGTAACATTTGGGTTGCCATAATTTCAGCCTATGTTATGAGAGATGAGACGAGATGTAAGATGGCAGTTTAAAATAATTAGTGTGTGCAATTTTTTCCATTTTGCAGTGTGTACCAGAGGCAAGACTCTAGAGGGAGCTCTTGTCACATCATTGCTCAGTGAATGGAGAAATAATTTCGCAAGGAAAATTAATCTAGCTGTATGAGTGAACTTACTGTCAAATCTATTGTAGATGTATTCACAATACAGGAGACGTTAGGACACCACAGGAGAGTTATCTGCAAATATAACCTGATAGGTTTCTTCATTTGTACAAGCAAAACTTGGCTCCTTATTACCTGTAGGATGTGAATATGAAGGAAAGTGAACTGAGTGAAGGAAATTTCAGTGCTCTGATGACAATGTAAAAGTCACATTGTGACCACACACCTGTGTGGAGCTGTCAGGGCACAGCAGGTTGAGGGGTACGGCTCTGCAGTAGGTGAGGGTAGTCAGGCACTCTCCCTGCACAGAGTAGATGCAGACAGAACACCTCAAAGCTTTAAGGCAGGGGTAGGGAACCTTTTTGGGGTTGGGGCCCGCTGACTCTCAGAAAAATCAATCAGAAGCCACACATAAGTGAGAAGCTCCTGACCTGAGAAGGAGAAAGACACTCCCCACATTCCTCTTGCACACCAGAGACTCGGGGGAGGGAGGAGGCAAGTAGATTTTGTGTGCTCCAGCCTTGCAGGTGGGTGGCAGAGGGGCTGGAACTCCAGCACAGGCTTCCAAATGCTGAGCCTCGGGGGCTGGATCCAGGCAAGTGGCCCCAAGGCCTGAGGTTCCCCACCCTTGCTTGAAGGGAAGCTTCTGCGTCATGTTCTTTATCATATGTGGTTCCTTGCACAAGCATGTGTAGCTGGGGATCTGCCATGTGCCAGTGGGCACATCAAAGAATAATGGTGTAGTGATAAGAATCTGACTGTGCCTCTTCAACTAACTGGCATATGTCTATCTGAGCAGTGGAGTTCAGACCTCAAATTATGCTACAGCAGTGATCGGGCAGTGGCTGTAGTGCTTGATTATTTCTACTCATTTACCTTTTGGTTGTGGAGAATACTTTCTTGGCATTTTTGGAATCTGGATGGACCCTTTTCTGGAACAGACAGGTTAAGTGACACATTTAAAGCTATTAGTGAGATTTGATGTTGGGTAATAGAGGAATTAAAGCTTCTAGTCTGAGCCCTTGGGCTCAGTTCCTTAGACACACTGCCTTCGAAGGCACTGGGATAAGAAATGGCTTCAGACTGCAGTACAGACAAGTGGAGATTAGTAGAAAAATCTGTTGTTTTGACAAGTTCAAATGCAATATTTGTTCTGGGGGGGACTGATGGTTTCCATATTTAATGTAGTAATTCACAAGAGATTTAGTGCTGAAGGAATTTGTCGCTTAACTGTGTTGTATGTCTAGTCTCCAGATTCATAAGCTGTAGAGCTAAATCTGTCAAACTTGTTTACAATTACTCAATAGTAATTGCTTTCCTCTACAATAGATCCATTTTATTGTCTCTACTACACCCACATAAGTATCTCCTATTAGCACATTAATTTAATATTGGCAAATATTAGTTATCTAGCATAATTAAACATCATTGGTATAAAATATTTCAAGTTTGTTTGTTCCAAGAAATTCTAATAAATCTCAAGGATTTTACTCATAGTCCTGTTATCTGAGCTACATTTAGGTTTGCTTTCTAGGTAACTTACAAGGAAATTCATATTAGAATTTATTTCCCTTTTATGAAATGGTTTTGCGATAGTCTGAAGTACAGGTGAGAATGACCAGAACTAATAGTTTCTAATGTAAATACCTGTACATTATTATTCAGAAGATAAAAACAAATACAATAAAATCAAACCTCAATCTCTCTTCCAAATGGAATAACCATTAGCAGTAGTAGGCTGCCATCTTTCGTATAGACCACCATTAGAGGAGAGACAATTTTGTCAGTGGGTTTTACCAAAACTTAATGACAGCTGAGGAATGATCAGATGCAGGAATCTTGGATTCCATTCCACACTCTGGAAGGTAACGTAGTCTTCTGCCTGTTGCTCCAAGATTGATACCTTCAGCCATATCTGCACCAACTTATACCTGTCCAAATCCTGTCAGGGCCCCACCCTTAATTCCTATTTTATTTGCCTTCCCAGGCTCTGTCTAGACTACAGGGATTTTTCAAAAAAAGTGGCCTTTTTTCGAAAAAACTTCACCTGCATCTAGACTGCCGTTGTGTTCTTTAGAAATTAAATTGAAAGAATGCGGCGTTTTTTTTGACAGCGGTAAACCTGCTTTTACGAGGAAGAACACCTCTTTTTGGAAAGAGCTCTTATGAAAAAAGGCATTCTTGAACGCAAACAGGGCTTTTTCGAAAGAGAGCATCCAGATTGCCAGGGTGCTGTCTTTCAAAAAAGCGGATTGCTTTTTCAAAAGTCTTGTGGCTGTCTAGAGGATCTCTTTTGAAAGAGCTCTTTCGAAAAAGGCTTGTAGTCTAGACGTACGATTAGTCTCCACTCCTTATTTCCAATCTTATCCCATTTCCAATCTCATGGGCCACATGATCTTACTCTTTCCCCTCCAGGCTCTGAGTCCCCAACTCTCTCTAACTTTCCTTACACCCAGTCCCAGTCTTCTTCCCCAGGAAGTCCCAATTACTACTCTTCCTCTGCCATCCATTACCAGATCCCCTTCCTCTCTGGTTCCTCATCCCAGTCTCTTTGCTTGAGGAAGAACTGGGACTGGCTGGGCAGTGTCCCTATAGGCACTCCACTTTAGCTATAATCATGCCTGTTGGATCTCTAATCAGAGACTTCTGGCAGTAATGCCAGTTCACTTGGCACATGCACCCTACACTTCCTTGTGTCCCACTCCAAGCCTATGTAGGGCTGTGTGGGCTGCCAACAGGGTGAGGACAAATGGAGCAATTGCCCTTGGGCCAGCGATTCATAAGGGCCCAGAGCTCCTGGCTGCCTCTGCTGCTACTGCACAGCGCACTCCAAACAGCTCTTGAGGGCTGGGGGAAGGCATGGCCCTCTCTGGGTGGCACTAAAGGGCTACATATACTCAGCCCTGCTCCTTTTGCCCAAGTCCCAACTCCTTCTGGGAGCCCAGAGCAGCCCCCCTGCCTCATCCAGGGGTCCAGTGAGGCTGTTGGCTCTACTGTTCCTTAACTGGCTCGACCTGAGATGAGGTATGATATGCCTAATTTTTGAAGTCTTAACCTTGTTTATCTTTTTACTTCATCTTTTCTATAGCTATTTTATTTACCTTTTTATTTAGGAGACTTTGTTTCAATTCCTTTCCCCCTTGGGATCAGGGACCTTCCCCTGCTACATACTATTGACTGGCTTTTTGGATGTGAAGCAGTGTTTTTTCTTGCCAGGAGGACATCAAGGACAGAGACGGGTTTTCCCACTGTAGTTGCTGCTTGGGAGGATCTCATACTCCACAAAAGGGCTTGACTTGTGTCACTTTTAGGGGCGGGCCAAAAAAAGATGGTGAGCTAAAACTGAAACTTACTGATGGAGTGTTCCCTGCAACCAGCCTGAAATCCAAGTCAGGAGGCCCTAGATATCAGTCATTGAATGACCATCTGTGCTCTTCACCTGGGGCTACCTGGGTTAAATTCGGGGAGAAGATGCAAGAGCACTTCTAGATGCTTTTCCACAAATATCACTGACAAAGCCAGAATTATATTAATTGGCCCAGAGAGAGATGGTATCCTTACCTGTTTTACCTAGCCATCTCTCATGTGATCTGCCTCCTATACATTCCTTCTTTTTCCCAGGATGTTGGCTATGCAGATATATATAGATATATGCATCTCAAAGCTTCAGTTCTTGAGGGTTCACAAGACTAGAATTGACTCACTCTGAGGAGGTTCAATGAGTATTACTGAAGAGTAAGAGAGTCCAAAAGGTACTTACCTCCGCATGTGGAAAAGATACATCCTGTGGTGCATCTAGAGAGGTGTTCCTCCTATTCACTTTCTTCTCTTGATCATCCTTTATGACTTTCTTGAGCTAAAAAGAGAGAGGATTACCTGTGAGTTTATATCAGGGTCCACCTGGTGGTTAAAACAGCCTTTCATTCAATGGTTCAGGGATTCTCAAACTTCACCCTTCCTACAACTGTAAGGTTCCCCCAATCCTCTCAGTACTCTCTTTCTCATTCACCTATGTGGGATTTGAAGTTAGTACTTAAATGCATTTATGAGACCTCCTTTTGGTCCAATGGCTTCATCTTTATTAATTAATTTATCTCTGAAAACAGCCACCAAAAAGGTGGTCTCTGCTCATAAGGAAGTAGAATTTGTGCTAATTTACAATAGGTGCTCGATATTTTTAAGGACAAAGTTACCGTGTTGTATGAGTTTCATATCAGCTAGGCTATCGACCTTCCATTTCCTCCTTCCCTCACCCTGGACCTATCAGTCCAGAGAAAGGAGGCAGTTTTGCAAATGTTAGGATGGCATTGGCCTTTTATTTAGACAGTACTAAGTCACTTAAGAAATCAACCAGACTGTTCATTGCTATTGTAGATAGATCCAAAGATCCTGCAATTTCCACCCAGAGATTCTCCAGTGAGACCTCCAGATGATGTCCTATTGTGCTATAAATCTTCAGATATACAGTCTCCTTCTAGCCTATTGGTCTTTTCCATATGATCTCTATCTGCTTCTATGGCATTACCCAAGAATGTTCCTATTTTGGACATTTGCAAGGCTGCACTTGGGCTACCTTTGCAAACCATAATTCATTATTCCAGTCTTCTAGATCTGATGCTTCCATTGGAAATGCTGTGTTGTCTGCAGTCTTTGACTTGGCTCCAAAGCACACCCCTCCAGCTGCAGGTTCTATTCAGTAGTCACTTGGATTGGAGGACTCCTAGGGACTCTACTTGAAGGAGAGGGAAATGAGATTCACCTTGTGATATAACTGGAGTTCTTTAGAGATGTTTCCATGTGGATAAATCCACTTCCTCTCTGCTTCAGAGTTTTCGGCTGGAGACTTCACAGTAGAGGAGAAACTGAGCATGATTCACCTGCACTGTCCTACATAGGCTGAGAATGATAGTGCAGGGTGTATACAAGGACTAACAGGCACTAATACCAAACATCTTCAATTAAAGAGATAAGGGGTATTGAGTACATCTGAAGTGGAGCACCCATAGGACACACATCTCTAACTTCAGCTTTTTCCTCCACACCTCAGCTCCTTGTTAGATCTCTCTCCTCACCTCCTTCCCCATTGATTCCTATATCCATTCTCCTTGTCCAGCTGGTCCCACTTTCCCCCTCCCTGGGTTCACATCTGATTGCAGTGTTCCTGCTCCCCAGAAGCTCACAGACTTGCAGTCCTCACTCACTTCCTTCACTGCCTAACCGCTCCCAGTTCACCCCTTTCCACCAACATCTCCTAGTCTCCCCCTCCTATTTCCAGTCAATGGTTATTGCTCCTCATCCAGTCCCAGTTTCACCATATTCCTTGTCCTTTCCCTCCCCCATGTACTGGCTGTTGTCCTTCTGCATTCAAATCCGATAGCTTCCTCCCCTATGCTGCTTGGATACCAGCCATGAGCATCATTGAGAGCACAGAAGAGACAAGCTTTCCACTCTCAGTTCTGGTGTTTGGCTCCACCTTGATCCAGAGCCAGGGCCGGATTAAGACCTTTAGAGGCCCTAAGCACTGAAAAGATTATGGTGCCCCCCCATATGTAATTCAAAATAAAAACAATACTATACCGTAAAATCTCTTTTTTTTTTTTTTTTTGGTGCCCCTGCTTTGCTGGTGCCCTAAGCACATGCTTAGTCTGCCTATTAGGTAATCCCGCCCTGTCCAGAGCTGCAGGAAGCAGCAAATGAAGAGTGAATCTTTCTGATTTTTCTCTCCTCTCCCTTATATTCTGTGGCTGGAGCATTCTCAGTCCCTCCATGATGATGGCACATGCACAACCTAGTGAGTACTAGGAGCATTGGTATGATGAAGCATGCTCAGTTGCTCTGTGGGGATAATACATGCTCCATCTGCTCAGCATTAGGAATTGAGAGGCAAATGCATGTTCAGTAAGGATGGAATCTGAGACTTTAGTTGCTGTAAAAGCAAATTCATGTCTTTTGAGCATGTGTGAATTGCAGTTTTACAAAGGCCTGTAATTTAGCCATTTGGAACAGCAAGAGGCAGTGACAAAGGTCCTTAATTTTCAAATCTTTGCTCCAAAGCCTGGGAAATGCTTGAACATTTCAAAGAAAAGGTATCAAGAATTGTTTTGCCCACCTTAAATGTCTTCCCTAGTCTTGTTCTCAAAATGGCTGAACTATTTTGACAGTTAAAAAAACCCTGTAATGAGGGGTGCTACCAGCCCTGCCTGTTGGCTTACAGTATTTTTGCTGTTTCAAGTTAAAGGCCTTTCTACTGGTTGAGTTTAAAGAAATTTTCATTCCCTACCATACAACTGTACAGTGTTTAGTTGGACTCCTTCTGCAATGTAATTTCAGAAACAGAAATTCTTTGATATTTTGAATGACTGATGAACCCACCATTAACACCCTGCACAGCGTAACTGCTGACTTCATTTTGACATAACAAAGATGATTGAATTATAGCCTTGGGCTGAATCAATGCCTTTCCAAAAGAAATGCCAGCCACACTGGTATTTTTGTTTAGGTGCAGAAAGGTGTGAAAGGAAATAACTTATCTATGATGAAAGGATGAAACCTCTTGAAACTGCAGGCATAGGATATTGGAGACAGAATTAAAAAAACAACACATTTCAACTAAAAAATTCTTAAATATTTTAGGCTGAGAGCAATTGTTCGAGAACTTACAGAAGTGAGTAAGGTTTTTAATTTATCACTCCAAATAAATGTCTAAATATTTGTTTACATAGCCTATTGTTCCAGAAACTTTGTACCATATAAATTTGTAGTCTAGTTATGTGTGTTACGTTAGAAGAACAGTTACTACTACAGCACATAGAAGGTGTTTGATGCCTGATACTTGCTTAGTGTAAATGACCTGATGAATGTGTGTACGTGCACCTCTTGGGTTGTGTGTGTCTTGAGTCTCCAGCCAGCAGTATTTGACTGTCACTCAACAATCCTGGCAGCATTGCTCAATAGCCATTCCCAGCAGTGTTTCCCCCTGGCAAGAGCCGGTAGCCAAGGGTAGGGGAACTTGGGCCCTCCCTTCTCCACCAAGCTCCAATCCAGGGTCTGTTGAGACAATAATTCAAAGTAGCATGTGAGGAAAATTTCAATTGAAAGCATCAGGTATTTGAATGTTTAAGAATCAATTGCACTTCTCTAGCTAAGACGAGAAAAGCAAATCCACTCTGCTACTAATGTTAAATCTCCAGAAAGAATAAGTTGAGAGAAACACAGGAGTGGCGATAGTACAGCCAGACAACCAAAGGAAGCTGATTTCATGTTTTTAAATAGGGAAGTGCAAACTGAGCAGGCCATAGGCCAGAGTGAAATATAATTCATCTCATAATATAGTGGTGAAATTCTCATAGACTAAATGGAATGAGAAAGGGATCCTATGAATTTATCTGAAGATAGAATGCATCACTCAGATATCTTAGTGCTACTTTTGATTTAGAGCAGCAGGATCACTGGCAACTTTGCAAGTAAGAACTGTGTTAAAAATTGTCTCAGAAGTGGAAAGAATTTTACTGGTCCACATTCCACTTGTAAGTTTCCTTACAGCTCTTTAAAACTTGTTGGGTCCTTAACTCAGGTTTTTTTTTCTTCATTTAAATCACTGTTCTGGGGTGGGGCTGGGGATGAGGGGTTTAGACTATAGGCTGCCCCGGGGAGAGAGGACTACCTCAGCCCTCACCATCGGGAGGAGGGGTAGGTCTAGGTTCCTCTGCGCCCAGCACTCCCCAGGCAGAGTGAGGAATACAGCAAACTGCACTTTCCTCTTGCTCCCTAATGACGGGAATTGGTATATGTGTGGGAGAAAGCCCGCCTGCACTCCCTAAAGGGCACTTAGAGTGGGAGACTCGGGGATAGGGCAGTCCTGGATTGGGAGGAGGCACGGTTATGGGAAGCCGAACTTGAGACCTATTCAAGGAACCACTGAAATACTGGTCCCATTTGAAGTCATTTAGAGTTTTGTCATTACTTTAATGTGGTTGGATTCCACCTCTGATTTACAGAAAGTACTGAACTTTCTGAAAGCACACCCATTATAAGGCTCTCAAGTCACATCCTAAGATGGTGACCCAGGATCAATAGTTTTTGAAAATCTTGGCCATTGTTCCTAAATAAATGAACTCGAAAACTGCTGCCAACGAATAAAAATAATGTGGTGATATAACAAAACTGTAGGTTGGATTACATCCGTTTTTTTCTTATGCTGATCAAGTGTTAAACCGTAAAATGCTTCATCCCTGGGCTATCATATCTTTGTATCTCCTTATAATACTGGTTGTTCTTGTGTTCCTGCCAATGTTATTCATAAAATCTACCTGAACTTCCCATACTTTTGTTAGACAACTTCATTTTTTCTGGAGCATCATTAAGATTGTTAATTATTTATACAGTGTTAAGAAAAAAACTTGACAAAATTGCACATCACTCATCTAGTTGTTGAACTGATAATTCCCTACTATAAGGTCATGTGGTTTTTTTGAGTCTGACCTTGAAATAATTATTGGAAATATTGCATATCCCAAGATGGTTAGGAGAACTATCAAGTAATTATCTCTAACAGTTAATGCCATTGCTTCTTCACATAATTCCGTCAGACTACAAGTCCATCAATTATATTGCAAAAAGAAACGGGAGTCCTGTACTTATAATGAATATTCTATAATTATAATTACTTGATTAAATGTATTATGCATTTGTTTAGGAAGGACAAATACAAAATTACATTTGTAGCATAGTTAAATTTGCCAATGTTTCCACTGAGACTGAGGCTACAGTAGCTTTGATTTCTCGGTTAATGGTATATATTTTACTAATATAGCTTTCAAACACCTCTCTCTCAAATAAGATTAATGCAGGTGCGTTTATACAGAAAGAATTTTCTACAGCTCCAAGAACTGGCTCTGCATTATATTATTTCAATGCTACTGGATATATGCAAACTATATCAGGGCTTCCTAAGCCTGGGAACCAGAACATACATTTCTGTCCTGTTGTATGACTTTGCTTCAGTCTTCATGGCTGAGGATGTTAGAGATTCCCAACATTGAGCCATTCTTTTTAGGTGACAAATTTGAGGAATTGTCCCAGATTGAGGTGTCATTAGAGCAGGTTTTGGAACAAATTGATAAACTTAACAGTAACAAGTCATTGGGACCAGATGGCATTCACCCAAGAGTTCTGAAAGAACTCAAATGTGAAATTGCAGATCTATTAACTGGTTTTGTAACCTATCCTTTAAATCAGGTTCTGTACCTAATCACTGGAAGATAGTTAACGTGACACCAATATTTTAAAAGGGCTCCGGGGTGGTCCTGGTAATTACAGGCCAGTAAGTCTAAAGTTAGTACTTGGCAAATTAGTTGAAACTATAGTAAAGAATAAAATTATCAGACACATAGATTAACATAATTTGTTGGGGAAAGTCAACATGGTTTCTGTAAAGGGAAATAATGCCTTACTAATCTAGAGTTCTTTGAGGGGATCAACAAACATGTGGACAAGGGGGGTTCAGTGGCTATAGTATACTTAGATTTCCAGAAAGCCTTTGACAAGGTCCCTCACCAAAGGCTCCTAAATAAAGTAAGTTTTTGTGGGATAAGAGGGAAGGTCCTTTCATGGATTGATAACTGGTCAGAATGAAGAGAGGTAACTAGTGTCCCCTAAGGGTCTGTCCTGGGACCAGTCCTATTCAGCCTATTTATAAATGATCTGGAAAAAGGGGTAAACCGTGAGAGTGCAAAATTCACAGATGATACCAAACTGCTCAAGATAGTTAAGACCAAAGTAGACTGTGAAGAGTTTCAAAAAGATCTCACTAAACTAAGAGATTGGGCAACAAAATGGCAAATGAAATTTAATGTTGATAAATGTAAAGTAATGCACATTGGAAAAAAATAATCCCAGCTATACATACAATATGATGGGGACTCATTTAGCTAGAACTACTTGAGAGAGATCTTGGCATCATTGTGGATAGTTCTCTTCCACTTAGTGTGCAGTGGCAGTCAAAAAAGCAAACAGAATGTTAGGAATCATAAAAAAGGGATAAAGAAGACAGAGAATATCTTATTGCCTCTGTATAAAACCATGGCATGCCCACATCTTGAATACTGGGTACAGATGTGGTTGTCTCATCTCAAAAAGGATGTATTAGGCATTGGAAAAGGTTCAGAAAAGGGCAACAATAATGATTAGGGGTTTGGAATGGGTGCCAAATGAAGAAAGATTAAAAAGACTGGGTCTTTTCAGCTTAGACTAAGGTGTGGAAAAAGTGAATAAGGAAAAGTTATTTGCTTGTTCCCATAATATAAAAACTAGGGGTCACCAAAAGAAATTAATAGGTAGCATGTTTAAACAAACAAAAGGAAGTTTTTCTTCATGCAGCACATAGTTAACTTGTGGAACTCCTTGCCAGAGGATGTTGTGAAGACTAGGACTTTCATAGGGTTCAAAAAGAGCTAGATAAATTCATGAAGGTTAGGTTCATTAATGGCGATAGCCAGGATGGGTAGGAATGGTGTCCTTAGCCTCTGTTTGCCTGGAAATGGATGACAGAAGAGGGACCACGTGATGATTACCTGTTGTGTTCCCTCCTTCTGGGGCGTACGACACTGGCTACTATCAGCAGACAGGATACTGGGCTAGATGGACCTTTGGTCTGACCCAATATGGACGTGCTTATGTTTTAGGCAAATAATTTCTGTGATTCATTCCTGTTTGTCTTTTAAAACTGAGTTTGTATTCCTTATGCATATAGGTAAAGTGCTGTAAAATCTATGAATTAAAACCATAATGGATCAAATTCTAGTCCCATTGAAATATACGGGACTACCCAAGGTGAAGAAGGGTGTTAGAATCTGGAGTACTAAGTACTTAAGCCACAGACTGCCATGTACTCTGCATTTTCTAGGCTCATCCTGTGTAAGTGTTGGAATTAGGGATGCAGCGGGTGTTGTACCCCCTGATTTGAAGTGGTTTCCATTATCTACAGGGTTTAGAATGTTTGGGTCACTGTGTCTCAACATCCCCACTATATGATTTTTCCCCCAGCATCTCTGTCATCCTGATTTTGATGAGCTCCTGTGTCCTTTAATCACTGTTAGCATTTTGTGTCATGAGAAAGTAGGATTTTGACACGCTATAGTAATGTTGCCACAACAAAATTTTAAGTGCATCAGGTGTACCAATCCGTCTACTGGTGAACATTTTTCTACCAAAACTCTTCCCCAGTAAAAAATTCAGACCCAGGCCAACCAAACATTTTATAAATTGGTGTCAAATGCACCAAATCAATGTGAGTTTAAAAAAAGATTCTGAAACTTAGTTTTCTTTTGGTATTTTTGAAATGAGATTTTGGTGTTTATTCAAAATG
Source organism: Pelochelys cantorii (assembly GCA_032595735.1). Lineage (NCBI taxonomy): Eukaryota > Metazoa > Chordata > Testudines > Trionychidae > Pelochelys > Pelochelys cantorii. The sequence goes on along the minus strand of CM064332.1, from coordinate 50,470,553 downwards.
GCTTTGTATTGAAATTTTCTTCAGTTTTATCGAATTATTTTAAAAGGTTTTAGGCTCAAATCAAGCAAAATATTTATTTTTATTTTTGGGTTGAATGAAATATTTAGTGTGACTACACAGCAATTTTTTAAATCAACTTTTGGTTCTAAAATTCTTTCAAATTTTTATTTTTGGCCTTTCTCTAATAAAGTTGGTACAGCCAGTGAATCAAACATCAGTTATTTGCACGGCTCCAAATGCACAACAATATGGAAATACCTCATAACTTTAGAACAGGGATACTCAACTTTGGAAGCCCTGGGGGCCACAATGACACTCACAGCATATGCAAATATATGCAAATTGCTTTCACAGAAACTCTGACAGCCTGTACCTGTGTGTTCCAGCCAGCCTGTCTGCTTGTGTCTTTCAGTGCTTACCCTGCCTGGGAGACGCCTCGCCATTGTGGAGAGTGTTCCCTGTGGAGGCCATGTTTAAAGGATCCCACCCATGGGCCACGTGTTGAGCCCTGTGTAAACCCAAACCACCCCGCAGGCCATGAAAAAAGGGTCACGGGCCACGTGTTGAGTAGCCCTGCTTTAGAACAAACTTGCAAGATCACTTTAGCTACACTCCAAAAGGTCAACACTAGATGTCCCTCCCCCCCCATATGTATAGTCCCACTGAAGTGACAGAATTCCAGTGTGTTGCATTCTCTAAGCACTGAGGGTATGTCTACACTACAGCATTAATTCTAGTTAACTTAATTTGAAATAGTTATTTCAAATTAAGCTAATTCTATATAATGCATCTACACACAAAAACTATTTCGAAATAGCGTGTCCACACTGAGTGGACCCTGAACTGAAGTTCAGGCTGCTGGCCGGAACCAGTGCCAGCAGGGCATCAGGTTAGGACTTAGTGTGTGGGACTGCTGCCTGAGGGTAACTGAGCTCCGTGCTTAAAGGGACTCTACCCCCACCCGGACAGACTGTTCTCAGGGCTCCCCGCTTGCTTGTCTATCTTGATGAGGGACAGCAAAGCAGTCCTGTCTTGGAGTGCCCTGAGTGCCCGCACTCGGGACACCACAGCACTTGGCCACATGGAGCCAGAGCTGCCCCTGGGCATGCCGGTGCATCTCGTGGGGTCATTGCCATCAGCCCAGCTGCACTTGTTGCAGGCTGCCATCCTGGGGTCCATGGGGGGGCTGTCAGGATCCAGGAGGCCCTGCGAGAGAGCGTCCACCCCGAGGAGCCCTCAGAGCCACCCCAGTCCTCCCTACCGGGGGCTCGTGCCCCATTCCTCCCTCACGTCCTTCCACTTACCCCTCCTTAGCCCCCCTTCCTGATGTCAAACAAAAACCACGTATGCTCAAAAATTGAAACTGGGTTTATTGAACAAAACTGGGGGCAGGGGGGATGAACCTCTCGGGAGACTGGGAAAAGGAGGTGGGAGAGGGGAAGAGGGAGAGGCGAGGGAGAAACCTGGGAGGATGGAGCTGGAAGGGGGAAGCAAGGGGAAGAATGGAGAGGGGAAGCTCAGAGCTCAGGGTTGGGGGTCTCACTGGACCAACTTGATTTTCATGCAAACCTGCTCCTGGGTTCACATGTGGCCTTTGGTGGCCAGCCTGGCAGCTATCCTACCATAGACGGCCGCATTCCTACGTCTAGTGCGGAGATCATGGATGTTGGGGGCATCCCCCCCAAACCTGAATAAGGTCCATGATCTCCACCCTGGACCAGGAAGGCGCCTGCCTTCTCCAGCCCCTGACAGGCTCCTGGGAGCTGGCAAACTGCTTCTGGGGAGCGGTGGAGGGCTGGCTGCCAGTGGCTTGCTGGCTCATGTTTTGGGGCCCCTGGGTCAGGGGCCCCGGTGGCCACTGCTGGCTCTGGGCTGGCAGCCTTGGAGCTGGCACAGGCACTGTGGCCAGGGTCTACCCCTTCAATGGCTCCGGAGCTGGGGGGAGAGGAGAGTAAGTTTTTGTGGTTGTGCCCAGAGTGGCCACCAGGGCTCCCTGAAAAGGGCTGGAGACCCCCTATTTCGAATTAAGTGTCTACACAGCACTTAATTTGAAATAGCTATTTCGAATTTGGCGTTACTCCTCGTAGAATGAGGTTTACAAAATTCGAATTAAGCGCTCCACTATTTCGAATTAATTTCGAAATAGCAGTTTGCATGTATAGATGCTATTAAAGTTAATTCGAAATAAAGGCTGTTATTTCGAATTAACTTTGCAGTGTAGACATACCCTGAGTGACTAATGTGGTGAAAAGCAGCAGTGCTTAAATTGACTAAGATATGTGTTTGAGTAGTCGGCAGACAAGTGTGATAGAAGCATATTTAAGAATATTTTTACAATCATAAAATGCACTGTAATAGTAAATGACAATCTATCCTCACCCATCAGAGTAAAAAAAAAAATCTGATATAAGGGCATAGCATTATCTGTATTTATAGGTTTTAACGATTTGCCCATTGAGAGAGAAAATATTGCTGTCTCTCTTTTGGAAGGCCTTTGTTTTTGTTTACAAAGTAGAGCAGTGTAATTTAAGGGGTGAAAGAGGCAACTGGCATCACAAATATTCAGTGAACGATTTGTTGGAGTCATCACTTCATCAGTGTATATGGCATGCAAAACTTTTTCTAGACAATTGTGTTTGTATTATCTGAGTAAAAGCAAAATTAGATTATTTAGCTATTATCTGCTTTCGTTTTGCCATCCAAACAGGCAGACTGGACCTGAGGTTTAAATATAAGTGTATCTGCATTAATCTCATTCAGAAAAACAAAGGTTTTTTTATTTGAAAAATTTGCCATTACTGCTGAGTATTGTATGAAGTGGGGGGTGAAGTGATGGGTTATTGTCCCTTAAGTCTGGATGGAGAAAGAAAGGAAAGGAGCAGGGAGGCTCTGTTTGCAGTGGAAGAAATCAGAAGGGGCTTTGTGCATGGAAGGGATAAGAGAAGCAAGGAGATGAGGTTCTATATGGTGGGGAGAATGTGAAGGAGCTGGAAAGTGTTTTAGCCCCAGCACTTGTCTTGAACACCAGCCAACTTCAACTGTAAAAGTGGAAAATAAATGTGTGGTATTATGAGGCATTATGCTATTGGAGATACACTAGGATGCATGAGGTTCTTCTGACAACCTGCAGTCATTCTAGGTTCCATGGCAATTGGGATATTTGCATTCTGCCTAGCTAAAATCGCTCTGCAGTTTCAAATAGATCAAAAAATCTTGTATTCCTGTCTTAAAAGGTTACAGAGTAACACTGTGTGGTACTTCATCCACTAAAAAGGATGTCTTTGAGTGTACATGCTGTAGAAGTGTAGTATGTGTATGTGATTTGGATTTCTTTCAAAGGCAGGATGTTATAGTCTTACATTTATAGACTAATAACTGTGATTCCTGTTTTTATATTTTATAGTATATATGCAACACAACCACCATAGAAAGGTACAATGAATTGAAAAATAATAAATTCTGGGATCAAAATCCACTGTTATGAATATCATATCATGTATTGGAAGGATTTAATTAAACTCTTATGCACAGTTGAATATCTCTGAAATTTCATTTAACTTTCTATAAAGCATCTGCATTTGGGAGCAAGTATAATCACAAGTCTTGTGGCATTTGAGAAAAAGATTTTTATTTGCCCAAATGGGAACCTACCTTAATTACACTACTAGTGAATATTTATTCTGGTTTATGCAGTACAATTTGTGCAGTGATAAATGATCAAAGCACTAGGAAAGGAGGGTATGTTTACTCTCCAATACTGGTAAAAAATGAGAATAAAAAATAAAATACTTCTGTATGTTTCTGTTTAAAAAATAAACTTCCTGAAATCAGACAATTTTACATTTTGTAGGGGAACTGTGAGCTATGAAGTTCTCCTGTCTTTCAGACAATCTATGTATCTTCCCCCCCCCCCCCGCCACACACACACCAAAAAAAGGCAAAGCTGTCATAGGATTCACATGTTAAAGTAAACAATGTTTTTTCCATATTAAAGTTGCTGTTTAAATGCATAAGCTTCCTCTCCCCCACCATCTGCCTATAGTAGTAGATAGATATATTTCAGCTTGACTCTTTCTGCATGATAAATGAACATATCATGCGTGCAAGTATGTGGAAAATGTGACTACTGAAGAGATAAAGAAACTAAAATGTTCCTATGTGAACAATGATGAATTTTTAAAAAATCCCTATTGTAGTCATGTGCAAATGGTTTGAAATTAGAGAACATCAGATGCAGTAGTCTCTCTCAGATGAATCCTCAGCCACAGTAGTGCTCTGGAGAGAGATTCAGGATTGCTTCCAGTTTAGAAATGCAATGCCAAAAAGGCAATGTAATTAAAATATGTAAACTGCAGACTTTTCAGTTTCTGTGCTCTTACATGCTGAACGGAGGTTTTACATAGATCAGTTTTATGCTGTTTAATACCTGTGATTCATTCCATAGTATATTCACCAATTGCTTTTACATTTTCAATATGTTATAGCACTGACTGTGTAGCTACTATTTCGGTCTTTAAGGCAAGCATTCAATTTAATTAAGGGTGCACTATTTATGTGGTGCACCCCTTTAAAATTAAAACAGTATGACTTTTTGATCCGAGCAGATTTCTGTGCTTTGTTAGAGTCCAAGGTACATTATTGAGCCAACAATTTGTATTCCTAACTACAGATAAAACGTGAGCATTTTCAGTCCATCTGAATTGATGACTAAGCAGATATTGGCTTGATCTTACAGTCATTCCATAGGCAGTCTCCCCTTTCGAGTTAGTGCCCTAAATGGTTCTATGTCTGCCTGGTGTTCAGTATCAACATGTAAGGGGGATGTCAGTTATAAACAACAAAATCACAGCTGCTTGTGTACAGGATACTCCAATGATTTATTCCCATCACCTTCCTAACCTTATTCTCTAGTTTGCCACATTGGCTCAGTTGTGATTTGACAGCAGTTTGGCCAAATTCAGAGCCGTTGTGTAAATAAGATTTCCTTATTCTCAACTGGCTTCTTCAGACCTAATTACACCAACTGGTTAATGTGAAAGGGAGTCTTGTTGTGTGCACTGGGATTTTGCCCTGATGGTAACCACTGATGTGACTACCCTCATGAAAGACTCCATGAATAGACAAGGGGAAGCTATGATTTGCAACAGTTGATCTTATCGTGGTTTCAAGTAAGGGTAAGCTCCACTCTTACAAATTGTAGCTTTTGGAATTTACACTTAAGATCTGCAACTTATGTCAGTGACTCGTTATCAATTACTGGAATCAGAAAAAACAAAGTGCAGGATTGTTTTCAGTTCTGATTCATCTTTGCTGCTTAATGTTTACAGTAAACCCCTCCTTTTCTTGCCCCCAAACTGTCAGCCTTTTAATGTTCTCCATAACAATCATGTTTTGTCCTGGCAGCTGTCTTGCATGGGATTGGGGGAAGGGAAAGGACTTTAACAGTCTACCCTAATTCCCTTTTAGCTTTATTTTTGTCAAATTTAGTGTTATACAAAATAGATTAAAATCTGTCACAAAGCTTTTCTTCACAGAAGCATTTTGTGATTCCTTTGATATGAAATGGTGAGTGTATGGGAATCTGTGAGTTCTGTTGTGTAGATACAGTGAAAAGTGTACAGCGTATTCATTGTAAATCTTGATTTCTTTAAAATCATCCTTTCAAAGACTGCATTAGTAGTAACTCAAGTTTTGTGACATCTGCTATTTATCCACCTACCTCCCACATATAAGTATAGTCTTCTAATGAAAAAAATATTCCCTATATACTGATGTTTAATAATTTCAGTCATTTGCACTGCAGAAAGGATGTGTAATAACAATTGCATAGTATCCTTTCCATTTGTCCACTATCGAGACCCTATAATCAGCATGAATACAGTAATTGTGTTAGCAATATTTCACGGTGTATCAAACATGTATCATTCTAAATTCTTTAGCTTTTAGTCCTACTTCTGAATGAGGAATAATGGCCATTGACTTCAGTAGTAAAACTGAACTCACAATTGAAATTTATCGGCATTTGACACTAGTAATGCTTATTAGGAAAGCTAGTTTGGACCAATGTAGGCACATGTAAACATGTATTTAAGCAACAAGCAGACTTCTGTTTTGCCATGTTGCTGCACAAAATCCCTCATCCTGTTAGGTGTTCATTTATATTGATATCATCCATGTTACCTGCTTAAAAACTGATCCCCCCACCAAGATCTCTGCAAGGAAGGCAAAATTTAAATGAGTCTCAAAACTTCAGCATTGATTAGCATTCTGTACAGGAGGCAGCAATAGGAACATCTGCAGCAGTACATGTGCAATTGGCATCCATTTAGATAATCAAATATAAATGTGTGCATAGTCTTCATCTTATGCAAAAAATCAGGCAGGTTTCTGTTTCTTTGGAACCATGACTGAGGTTTTTCGGAAGTTTGTCAAATCCAATATGTTTCTGCAAAACATTGTGTTCAGTGAATCAGCCTTTTCCAGCAAAACTTTTTTGAGCTGGTTGAGAGTTTTTCAGTTACACTAAAAAGCTCTTGACCTTGTCTAGAGAGCATCAGTCATGGCAAATTGTTATAGTAGACTTTTGGGTCAAATCCTTAATCAGTGGAAAAATGAAATCAACGAGCGCTTTAGACAGACCTCTAGTACAATGAAGGATTTGGCCCAAAGACAGCAGGATGAAATGTATTTTCACTTGTAATTTCCCTCACACCATATTTACTGCTAGCTTACATTCATAGTCTGCAGAGTCGAAGGCTAATAGTGGCAGTTTGCAGCTTCTTAGCTATTTTTAGTGCATATGCTACGATGACACATTAGGGCAGTGGTCACCAACCAGTAGATCAGGATCTACTGGTAGATCCTGGAGTCTCTGACAGGTGATCCTTATTAATTTGGCCAAGAGGTTATCAAACCCAGCACTTCAGCTGCCCCTCCCCCCACTGCTGCTCATCTCCTGCCCTTTGCCTTGGAGTTGCCCCTCCCTCTGGGGGGCCTCCTGCTTTCTGGGCAGGGGAGGGGAGGGAGATGAGGGGTGCTGATGTCAAGGTGGCCCCTCCCACCCTATATTCTATCTTCACAAAGCAGAGAGGGGGCACAACAGGACTTGGGATGGAGTTTGCTGACTGCTTTAGGGAGTGGGCCAGGGCAGGGGGAAGCCTGCCTTAACCCCACTGCACCACCACCCAGGAGTCACCTGAGGTAAGCAAGGCCCAGCTGGAGCCCACATCCCAAACTACTACCCCAGTCATGAACCCCCTTCTGCACCCCAAGCCTCAGCCCCGAGCACCCCTGCATCCAAATACTGTCCCAGAACCTGCACCTAGAACCCCCTCCTACATCCCAACGGCCTGCCCCAAAAGCAGCTCAGAGCCCCTCTCGCAATCCAGATCCCTTAATCCAAGACCAGAGCCTGCACCCCAACCCGCTGCCCCAGCCTGATAAAGTGAGTGAGGATGGGCAAGGGAGGGAGGATGGAATGAGCAGGGCCAGGGCGTTGGAGAAGGGGCAAGGCAAGGGTATTTATATTTGAGGTAGATCTTGGATTGCACTTACATTCAAAAAGTGATCTCGTGCTTAAAAAGGTTGGAGACCCCTGCATTAGGGTAAAAGTCTCATAGCCTGAAACAGAAGAAGAAATTCAGTTCTTTAACATTGGCTAATAAACAGAAAAAAAAACCCTAAACATTTTCATAGCTATGTCTTCTTGTGATGGGGGTATACATAGCCCATACTGAATTAGGTGGGGTTAAAACCCTATGGGTGGAGGAAGTCCTGCCCCTCCACCTAGATGGGGCATGCTCCAAATGCTAGAGCAGCATAAAAGGGAGTAGCTCAGCTCAGTTTGGGTTGGCCATTGGAGGAGAAGGACCTCCAGCAGGAGCTGTAGAGCCATGCCAGATGAAGATCTAGATGACAGGAGCCAGCAACCACTGTTAGCTACTAGTGCCAGAGGAGCCCCAGGGAGAAGCAGCTGCAGGGGAACCAGAGCACCCAGAAACCACATGAGATGTCACCCCACCAACACAGGTAAGAAGTGATCCAGGGAGGGTGCTGGAGTGGTCTTTCCAATCCAGGTGAGCTTGGCGTGTTTCAGCCAGATTTTCCACTGAGCGAGTGGTAGAGTGCTCTGCCACTCACAGGGCCCGGTAGAGTAGGGTGGGCCCGGGTTCCCCTACCAGGGCTGTTGCCCCAACTCATTGATTCTGGCAGTTAGGCCCTGAGTTAAGGGCTCCCCCTTTTACTGACTCTGGTCATTCATTAGACTGTGTTGCCCTGAGTTAAGGGCTAAACCTTATTGACTCTATCTGTTAATCTGTACTGCCCTGAGATAAAAGCTACCTATTAACTTTAGCTATTAGTCTGTACTACCCTAGACCAGGGGTGGCCTGTGAGCCTAGGCAAACTAGGCAGTTGCCTAGGGCGCCACCAGCCCAGGCGCCCAATGATGACGTCACGGGGCGCCAGGGCACCCCGTGATTATGTCATGGCCGTGCAGGCAGGGGTGCCGATCTCACCTTCCACCTGGGGCGCCAGCTGCCGCAGCCGGCCACAGGCTGGTCCTGCCCTAGACCAAGAGTTGTTTCTCACAGACTAAAAGGGATTGCTGACGACCCAGCAGCGGACTAGGCAGCATCCACACCCCTGAGTACCCTCACCCCAAGGGATGGCGTGTGCATATGCCGTGACATGTGGTGGAGAATGTGGGCAGCACCTAGGACCTGCTGGGAGGTCCAGATAGAGTGGGAAAGAGGAGCAGTGTTCCCTCTAAGGTGTGCACCTGCGTGGGTGCACACCAAGAATTTGCCTCCCACTCACCTCCTCAGCAGAGCCATGCAGTGGCTGCTCAGCTGCTCCGGGGTGGGGCTGCACCTGGCCCTGGCACTGGCCTTAGCTTCAGCCCTTCCCCAGGGCTGGAGCTGCAGGCTGCATGGTGGGCAGCTGCTCTTCTGGTGGCTCCGTCTGGGATCAGAGCTGTAGCTGCATGCTGGGCTGGTTGGGACCATGTGGTGGGGGATCCTCACAGAGTGCTGTACAGGTGAAATGTAGCTACTTTGAAGGCACCTCTGAGACTGGAATTGGGGCCCCAGTTCCAGCTATGGCAGAATGCCACATTGCCTATATGAGAGCTGGATGCGCAAACAGGTAACTGACTTTTTCTTCAAAACATTTGGGTGCTTGGGGAAATGGGCAGGGTATTAGCATGTACAACTGGCCAAGTTGCACATTCAGGTATGAATGTTTATTCTTAATGCTAGTTGAACTGTGCAGGAGTGCAGCAATGCTAAGCATACTCATGAACGGGGGGCAGAGCGGGGTTGAAAAATGCTGTTAGGGGATAAGGCAGGGGCTGGTGTGGGAAGTATAGAATAAATTGATGTAGAGAACGGTTGGGAGGAGCACATGATTAATTAATTGGCATCTGTGTTTTTTGAAACCACCCACCGCACCCAGGAAGAGAAGCTGGAAACCCTAGTGAAAGCAGATAACACTTTGTGCATATTTAAAATCAATCTGTTCTTTTGTTACAAGAATTTGGCATGTGTCAGACAGGGAAAGTGAGACACTTAGAAATACAGGAACTGAAATCTGTGTAAGATGCAGGTTCTAAACATCTCTGTTTCTGGGATAATTTATTCAGTCACCTGACTTTGAAAATTTTGACCACCCAGCAGGATGGCCTACTTCAACAGATAGCTGCGCTGCTATAGCCAAGGGTCCACCAAGCACCATTGCCATGGGGACAGAGAGAGGAGACAGTGGGCTAGGATTGACCATTTGGCTAATGAAGATGGGGTAAGGGGATGACCCTGAGGCATTTTTAGTTACTTTCAAGCAGGAGGTTATGGCCGCTGGCACTCGATTACCAATGTTGGCCCCTTACCTAACAGGACCAGCACAGACCGCATATCACATTCTGGACTCCTGAGATACACTGGAGTATCCATGGGTAAAGGTGGCCATTTTAGATAGGACCGGTATCAACCCAGAGACTTGCTGGCAGAGACTGCATAAAGAAGGGTACCCTGCTGAAGCACAGCCAAGGGCTGTTGCCCAAAGAATCAGGGACCACTGCTGGAAGTGGCTGAACCCAGAAGGCTTAACCGGACCAAAAGTCACAGAGATAGTGGTCCTGGAGCAATTCACACATGTACTCCCTCCAGGAGCCAAGGAGTGGGCACAACAACATCAGCCAACCACATTGACAACTGTGGTAAGCCTAATGGAGGATTACCTAGCAGTGGAAGAAACTGGAGCCCATCCTTGGTTGTCAGAGAGCCCCAGGAGATGAGAGTGTCCAGGGAGAGGGAAACCATGGAGGACAGAACTGTCAGGATCCCATGCACATGCTATACTCAGCAGGCTGAGATCCCCCAGGACAGAACACCAAAGAGTGGTGACCCAGAACATCATGAGGAGAGAAGTCCACCCAAGGATGATCCCTAGTCTACAGGCCTCCGGGCTGTTGTTGGGAGCTTAAAAAGGTCATGAGAGACTATGATTATTGTCCTGAGAAAAAGCGGCAACCTAGGGCTCCAAGAGGGAGGATGCTGGGGCTTCCCATGGAGGATACCCCCAAGAAGGTCCATCTAACCATCCAAGACCACGGTAGTCCCAGACCCAGGTGAAAGCCTGCCAGAGGAAGATGTCCAGGTAGAACTGTAAAGGGTTGTAGACTTCCTGCAGGAACAAACTGTGAGCTGAGCATCGGATCAGGCCAAGGTCCATGACCCAGAGGAAACAAAGGAGGCAAGATGCCCACAGGGGCCATACTTTGAGATATGGAAAGACTGACTATATCGAGTGGTAGCGGACCCCCAGAGACGAGAGGAGATGCACCAGTTACTGGTCCCCTGGAGGCTACACCGAAGCCTACTAGATTTGGCACATGCCACCCCCTGGTCAGGACACCTAGGTAGGGAAAAGACCCTCCAGCGAGTGGCAAGCTGCTTCTTTTGGCCTGGCATACACCAGGAAGTCCAAGACTACTCTGCTTCATGCCCAGAATGCCAATGAGCAGGCCCTAAGGGCATACCCAAGACCCCCCTCATACCTCTACTGGTAGTAGGTGTAACGTTTGAATGGTTTGGGATGGACCTGGTCGGGCCATTAGAGAAAGCAAGACAGGGAACCAATTCATCCTGGTAATAGTAGATTACATGACCTGGTATCCGGAGGCTGTGCCACTTCTTAGCATCAACCATGATGAATGTTGCAAACAAGTTGGTGAAGGTATTTGCTAGGGTGAGGATACCCAAATAAATCTTGACAGATAAGAGTACCAATATCTCATCCAAGCCGAAAACCGAGTTGTTGGCTCATGTACATTTGAACCCTCCAGACATCAGTATATCACCCCCAGATGGACAGACTCGTAGAACAATTTAATGGCACCCTCAAATTTGATGCTACATAAGTTCATAGATGACCCACAACATGCTCCTACCGGCCCTACTTGTCGATATAAGGGAAGTTCCAGAAGTCTTGATGGGGTTTTCTCCCTTCAAGCTTCTCTACGGGAGACAGCCTCTGGGGATACTTGACTTAAGAGAGGACTGGGAGACTCAGGAAACGTAGTATACACCATGACACTCCTTCACAATACCATTACGTATTTCAACATCCTGATTTCAGGATGCTCAAGGTAGTCAGTTTCTTGGAGTGATCTTTAGTACATAAATCAGAAATTGACCCATTTTGGGGAAAATAGTAGAAAGTGTTTTAAATTGATACAGCAAATGTATATGCTCATTTATTCTTTCTGGTCACAAACCTGCCAAAGATTCTAGAAAACTTTTAAGTAGAATTAGTTTTAAATGTACCAGGAAACTAATCCTACCTGTATTTGTCAAGGCTGGTGGAAAGAAACCTGGAGGGACTACAAAATGATGGCATTAGGGAATTGACTGGATGGCTCTGCTTGCATTATAATAATTTAACATCAGTATTCTGGTATTGCACCAAATTGACATGGATCAAGAATGGTCCCAAGTGACAGTGACAATAGTTATTCCAAAAACATACATCCTATTGAAAATACGGGCTGCATCTCACATGAAACAAGTGTGGGGTTTTGATACTAACTTTCATGCTGATTGAGCAAGCAATGCCTTAGATGCCTTTTTTGTCCCTCTCCATCGCACCCTTTTAGGACAAGTTTTGTGTCTGTCTGCGTGGGCGGTGAATGAAGGATGTGTGCTGCGGTGAAAGTCCATGTGTGTGTGTTGGCTGTGTTGTCGGGGTGATTGTGTTAATGTATGTGTGGGGGTATTGATTTGTTCGGCTGCAAGGTTTTGCAATTAGGGGAGTTGAGTTGTATAGTGGTAACTCAGTCTTTGGGGAACTGTGGCAGTTGAGTTCATTAATCTATGTCCTCTCCTTCAGCCTTAGCTTGTTACAACCAATGAAATTGAGGCAAGAAAATTAGCTATAGAATAAGATTGGTGATTAGTTGAGTTACTGCTGATATCATACTGGTCAAGGCATGCCATAAATATTATTGTACTGCTGCAATGCATAACTCCCTCATTCTTCACAAATGCTAAAGCTTTTTATCAAGAATGGATTACTGTTTAGTTATTTACTGTTCAGTCTGAGAGAGAAACGGTAGGCAAAAAAGATATATTGACATTGGAAAAGGTTCAGAGAAGGGTAACAAAAATGATTAGGGGTTTGGAAGGCCTGCCATATGAAGAGAGATTAAAAAAGACTTGGACTTTTCATCTTAGAAAAGAGGAGACTAAGGGGGGGATATGATAGAGGTCTATAAAATCATGACTGGTGTGGAAAAAGTAATAAGGAAAAGTTATTCGCTTGCTCCCATAATATAAGAACTAGGAGCCACCAAATGAAATTAATAGGTAACATGTTTAAAACAAACAAAAGGAAGTTTTTCTTCATGCAGCACATAGTTAACTTGTGGAACTCCTTGCCAGAGGATGTTGTGAAGACTAGGACTTTCATAGGGTTCAGAAAAGAGCTAGATAAATTCATGAAGGTTAGGTTCATTAATGGCGATAGCCAGGATGGGTAGGAATGGTGTCCTTAGCCTCTGTTTGCCTGGAAATGGATGACAGAAGAGGGACCACGTGATGATTACCTGTTGTGTTCCCTCCTTCTGGGGCGTACGACACTGGCTACTATTGGCAGACGGGTTACTGGGCTAGATGGACCTTTGGTCTGACCCCGTATGGCCGTTCTTATATTTTTATGTGGCTTGGTCTTTAGATGGGGTGGGAACTAGAGGAAGGCAAGTGTAATCAAAGTTTTTATTTCGTGGGCTTTTGGTAGTTAAAGAAATAAAAACCAGATTGTAAATAATGAAATAAAAGTATGAAGGTTAAGTAAAGGTCTGATGTTGGGGAATTGAGTACAGGGAGGAGTGAGGACACTGTCTCTGGAATACTTCTTCCCTGTTTTTGCAGAAGTTCCTCTGTAGGTTCACTATAGGGTCAGGAAACTTTATTTGATGGTTAGGGATAGGTGTTTGTGATGTCACCAAGTGGATGGTACTAAGGGACCTATTACTACTTCTATGTAAGGAAGATTTCCTTTATCTCAAGTGTAGAAGCCTGTAGTTTTGGAGCTGAAGAATAAGTTTTCTTATCCTGCCTTTCCAGGTGCATGTATGATTTATGGAACTATAATCTCAGACATGAGGATTTAATACAAATTTCCTCTACTAAATGTTCAAATGGGATTATGCCTTTATCTCATCAAAAAAGAAACTGTTTTTTTTTACAGTATGAAAGTTTGTGTTTTGATTCTCTTTGTACTGTCTGTGCAGCAGATGTAAATCATGGTTTCTGTATGTATAAAATCAGGGATTGTGAGGCCATGTCAAATATCTCAAGTAAATAACTTCATCTAAACAGATTTTCTTAGAGAATAAAGTTAAGCATCTTTGGAAGCAGAATTACTTAGTATGCACACTGCCTGACCCATGTCACATAGTTGTATGAGAATGCATCTGAAAAGATCTAGTACAGTCGATAGCTAATATGTAATTAGTATCCTCGTGAGAACAAATTTCTACATGTGTAAACTGAATGATAATGAAGCATGACAAACCATTTAATAGGAACTGTTCTGGCTCATAGTCTCATAGGTGCAAAAAACTATATCCCCAGTAAAAAAGTTGAATGTTTTAGTTAGGACACTTTTACAATAATCTTTTCTTGAGCAAATAAACATATTTAAATACCCCCTTAACGTTGTAACAAAAGTTGATCTGACCAGAACCAAATAAACTAGAAAAAAGGAGTGAAAGTGAGGCTGGTCTGATTTTATATCATAAATCTGAAGAAATGGATAGTCTTACCAGATTACAAGGGAAAAGATCACCTGACCATTGAGATGGCTCATCGAGTCCAAATGATTCTCTACTAATCCAGCCTACTGTGTCAGAAACAAAGGTAGTCATATTCCTCTTTCTTCCAGGACTGGGAATACAATGAACAATGGTAAGAAGAAATGAGTCTGAAACCAGAAATATAATGTTTGTGAGGTTTAACTCATTATTATTGTTGAGGGGCTTAAGCATTAGAAATGGCTCTGAATGCTATAGATTTGTCTAAAATTTCAGGTACCTCCAAGAGGTCATCTAGTCTAGTCCAGTCCAGTCCCCTTCATTCAAGCCAGGACTAAGCACCATTTAAACCAGCCCTGATAGATGTTTGTCTAACCTGTTCTTACAAATCTTCAGTGATGGAGATTTCACAACCTCCCTAGGCAATTCCAGTCCCTGACAGGAAGTTTTCCCCCCCTAATGTCTAACCTACATCTGTGTTGGTGCAGTTTAAAGCCACTGCTTCTTGTCCTGTTCTCAGAGGATAAGAACAATTTACCTTTTTCCTTTTTGTAACAACCTTTCATGTATTGAAAACTCTTATGCCCCCACAGTCTTCTCTTCTCCAGACTAAACAAAGTAAGTCTTTCAGTCTTCTTCATGGTCACGTTGTCTAGTCCTTGAGTCATTTTTGTTTCTCTTCCCTGGACCTCCTTAAGTTTGTCCATATCTTCTTGAACTGGACACAGTGCTTCTTGAACTGGACACAGGCTGTTTTTTATTGTGGAGAGAGGAAGAATTACTTTTTGGTGTTGTTTACAACACTCTTGTTAACACATCCCAGAATGATTGCTTTTTTGCAACAGTGTTACTGTTGATTCATATTTAGCTTGCAATCCACTATAACCTTCAGATCCCTTTCTGCCATTCTCCTTCCTATGCAGCCAGTTCCCATTTTATATGTGGGTAACTGATTGTTCCTTCCTAAGGGGGGTATTTTACATTTCTCTGTATTGATTTTCATCCTGTTTACTTCAGATCATTCTCCAGTTTGATCAGATCCCTCTGAATTTTAATCATCTCCTCCAAAGCACTGGCACCCCTTCCCAGTTTTCTATCCTCTGTTAACTCTAAAGTTTATTCTTTTTACAACATTATCTAAATATGCCACATAGGCCAGATACAGCCCACCAAACATTTGGATCTGGTTTGCCACGATCCTCTGGGCTGCCAATGTCCTGAGGTCCAGCAAGATCCTCAGGCAAGCTCCATGCCTGCTTTGGCCACACACAGTGCTCAAAGCAGGGGAAGGGTCGCGTATACATCACTGTGTGATGCAAACCTCTTGAATGGGGGTCTTCATGGTCTGACTCCAGCCCCTGCATAATCCTTGCAGTTGCCATTGGCCAGAAACCAAATGGAATCTGGCATCTCATCCTCTTGCCTCCTGCCCCCCAACTCCCTGCCCCAGGTCACAACCCCTGGTACCCCAGTCACAACCTAAACCATCTCCACCCCTCTCTTGCATCCCTAGTCATGACTCCTTCCCAGACCATGCAGTACATCCTGCACCTCTCTTATATTAGAACCCATTCCTGCACCCCAAACCTCTCCCAGACTCCACACTCCCTCCTGCACCCCCAAGCTCTTTTCTTATAACACAATCATAATTGCCCATGCCCTTAAATCAGTCCTTTTTGGAGGATAAGAGTGGCTGTGTAAAGGGAACTTAGGGTAAATAAGAACAGGGCCAATATTTATAGTCCAATAATTAGTATAACTTTTTGATATGTTTTAAAAACCAGAAATCCTTAATTCTGTATATGCAGTGGTATGTGTATTAGTGGTCTAATTTATCCTCCATCCATGTGAAACGTGCATTGTCTATTAACAGATATCTTTACAAAGAGGGTATTTTTCTGTTTTTGAAATCTATTATAGCTAGACACCGCCAAGATTCTCTGATTCCAACAGATATCCAGGCTACAGTGTATTTTATGTCAGGATGTATTATTCCATATTTTTGTCTTTATACACTCCAAGCCTTAAGATATTATCAGCTTGTTCGGATTCTAGGTTTTATGTAAGGCTCAGATGTTTCTGGAGGGAAAACAAAGACATTAAAAGATTAAGCTTTGAATAATTCTTATGAGAACTGCAGGATGCAATAATAGACAGGAACAACAAACAGTAAAATAATACAAGTATATAATAAAAGTGTCAAATATTTTAATTGATAGTTAATAGCCGCTTAATGGATGGTCCAAACATTGATAAACTATAAATATTTCTCAGAAAATCTTGATTATCAGTATTTTTTGTTTAAAAATGTAATTTGCATTGCCACACACTGGACATGTGCCATATATTTTAGCTCTTGGTAAATAATCATATAATCACTCATCTCGTATTAAAAGGGAACTCCTTAAATGCTCAAAATTTCTATCCACATACTGATCATTTCTAATGATGGAACTGTAACATCCTCTAAAAGAAAATGTTTCTGTACTTTACTTTTTACCTTAGAAATATCAGGTGTTTTCAATTGGGGGCTCCTTGGATATACTGGAGAACTGAAGTGGGGTATTGCCATTCCAATATTTTTATTAGATTTGTTCTTTTTTTATTAGTGGAGAATTTAGGTGCCTAACTATTTTTTAAAAAGTGCTAACTATATGAATCCTCCGACTAATGCTATTTCTACATTGCATTTTTTCACATCAAGAATCCCAACATATTTCACAAACCCACTATATAGGAAGACAATTGACTTAAAACAAATTGCTCTACAGTGGTGAAGATAGATTTACAGTAATGGTCACAAGCTGAGTCACACTTAGCTCAGGGCAGAAGGAACAGAATCTGGTACTAACTACATTGCCCTGCCCTACTGTGATTGTAGCAAGGAGACTGCAGGGATACTAGCCACTCTGTTGGTTGCATATGATGGTGGGGGGACAGCTTTGGATGAGGGTATCCCTCTCTGGAAAATTTGTTCAGCATTTGTAGCTGAACGCACACAGCACAAGTACAGGTTGGACCTCCCTGATCTGGCACTCTGGGGTCCTGAGTGGTCCCAAAGGAGGGATTTTGTTGGATCAGCAGCTCTCCTGAGACTCCCCTCCTGTCAACCCATCCAGACAATGTGTTGCCCCCAGCCGGTGGTGGGGGCTTCACTCCTGGCTGCCACATCGCTCTGGCCAGTGGGGCTCCCTGCCCCCAGCCAGTGGAGGCTTCCCTGCCCCCCAGCCACTGGCAGCTCTGCATCCTCAGCTGGTGGAGGCTTCCTGGCCAGTAGTGACTCTGTATCTCCAACTGCAGGAGCTCCCTGCCCTGGCCAGCAGGGCCTTTGTGTCCCCGCCAGCAGAGCTCCATTTTTGGCTGGCAGGGCTCCCGCCCAGTTCTGCTCTGGCTGCCAGCTGCTGACTGGGCTTCCTGCCCCCAGGCCACTGGCCCTCCAGACTGCCTGCCAGCTGAGTTCCCAGCTGCTGACAATCTCTGCGTCTGGGACTCTTTGGTCCTGCTGGACTGTGAATGATGCTGGACCAGAGAATCCTGGACCACAGAAGTTCAACCTGTAGGAGCAATGCACCCTAGGATTTGACCTCATTGCACTGACTATGAATTAAGTATTCTATGAGGCAGTAAATGGAGGCATTCAGTCTATTTAAGAGTATAAATTGCCCAAAATGCGCATAGAAAAAATTAAGATAATATCAAATGAATGACACACAATAGATATTACCAAATCACTTACTGCCATCAGAATAGAACCGTACTATGCTAATGTACTATGCTAATGCCATCAGAATAGAACCGTACTATGCTAATGCTAATTCTCAAACAAGTCAAGACAAACAAATTGTTTCAGTTTGATTGTTTGGCTTGCTCAGAAGAAGGAATCCCATAATATTTTGTGATTTAGTCTCTGACCATGCCACTAACATAAATATAGAGTGCAGCAGTGGCAGGAGTTACTACGTGTTAAAACATTGGTTAATTTTCTGTGCCTAAGAAATTGTCTGCCTTAATAGCAAAGGTTTTTTTTTTTTTAAGATTGTGGCCTAAATCTATTTCAGAGGAGTAAAGCAAGCAGATATGGCCCAGTATAGTTAGAAGCAGAAACAATATTGACAATGAAGAAATAAAATATAGTTGTTGATAAGCTAATAAAGGGCTACTTGGAAAAGTTGAAATTTTATATATATAAAATAAATGGGCAAGGCAGGATGTTATGCATCTCAGAGAATTAGCTAATTTAGTGGACCCACCAGCCTCTGAAATTGAGAACAGAGATGCAGATACAAATTTTGTATTCACGCAGTCTTAGAGCTCATTCCCTTAGTACTCAGGAGTATTTCCCCTATCAGCATAGCAGAAGAGAGTCAAACCCATGGCATCATTCCAGGCCATTTTCAGAGGCTGTTTGGGACAGAAAGTCTTAAATTGTTAGACTGCTTGTTACCCTGGGACGCAGTAACGATTAATTTTAAAAGGTCTAATAGGCACACTCTGGCTTTTAACGATGTTAAAGTCCCAAGTCCCAGAAAACGGGAACTACCTGAGGCCGTATCTATCACCGGCTACCGGGTTTCACAAACGAGTCAGAGCCATAGTTTAGGGCCAAACCATATATTGTAAGAATTTTCCACTAGCCAACAAGTAAAATTTCAACCAAGTCCACCCTAACCCGGAAGGAAAAGAGTGAAAGAAAGTCCCCGATACAATAAATATACTTTACATTCGCCCCAGATAAGCAGGAGGAAAAGGGGTGCTCACGACCTCGACGTTTTGGCTCAGTGCGAGCTGCAACGGAGGAGCAGTGAGGCGATCCCTCGATGTCAAAGATCCCCGGTCACTGGTCTGCACGGTCAGGTTAACAGGATTCGGGTGTGAAGGCCTTCCGCACTCCGTCCGAAGCCTCTGTCTACTTCAGTATCTTCCTGGCATAGGCCGTCTTTTATCTGGGATTACCCACAGACAAAGTGCCTCCAAGCCAATAACCCAACGCTTATCCTAACCGATCATTCACCTCAGTCACACAGACAGACAGGGTCGACGAACACCATTCAAACCTAAGGAACTATGAACGAACCCAGAGAACGAATGAAGAACACGAACAAACCTCAAAAGGGGTTTATATAGATGCACAGGCGGGAAAATTCCAATAGGACCATGTGCATAGGTTTTAGTGCCTAGTGCACAGATATTAGTGCCCAGTGCAACTATTTTGAGCGGAGTGCACAGGTTTTAAACCGTGTGCAAAGCTAAAATGGGGTCGTGTGCAAAGGATTTTGAAAGAGCGGGAATTCCGTGTGGCAGTTATCCACTTAGTTTGAACTAAGTCCTTAAGTTCGAAGAGAACTAAATAAGTCCGAACCACCATTTATTAGTCCGAACTAACTGAGGGGGTTATCCTTAGTTCGATCAACTGATTCGAAATACCAACCCGACCTTAGGTCCCTAAACCTATCAGCACAACAAGGTTAACATCATGAAGTAAACCTTTTAACGTTCACAAAACCATTTTAGGGTAACATGCTAAACTGCTTTATTGAATGAGTAAAGTTTATCACCGTGATGGAGGATTGCATTTCATAAAAGTGCAGAATTAGTATTTCAGATACATGCATATACAGTGAATGTACTTAGATTAGCAGACAACATTGCCTCATAGTTTCATTTTGTAGTGGGGTTCCAAAGAGTATAAGACTCCAAAGACAAGATTTACACAATCAATGAGAACTGAGCTACCTGGAAACCTCAGTCCTGACAGCTTACACATTCTCCCCAGTTTATACTAGTTCAGCAGTGGGTCAGAGGTCAGATTCATCCCTATAACTTGCCCTGCCTGTACTGGCATGGGAAGTGTAGGAGCAGGCTGGAAGTAGGGACTGGGTAGGATGCTGGGTGCAAGAGCAAAGTTGGGAGGGGGCTGGGGGGGAGTGTAGGTGCAGGAGTAGATTGGAGGTGCGGGGTCAGGTGATGGGGTGTGTGTACCTGGCGCAGCAACCAGAGGATGCACATGGCTCCATGTCCCCTGCTGCTCCCAGGCACCATCCCCTGCTGTTCCTATTGGCCATGATTACAGCCAGTTGTAGTGGTGGGGGAAAAGCCTCCAGGCAGGGCTTTTGCTGTCCTGCTGTTTCCCCAGCCAGGAGAAGGGGGAGGGGGAACGGCAGTGCCTGGAACCGCTTTCTCCCTCAGTTAGGCAGAGTGGACTGCATCCAGTCCTGGGCTTTCCTGACTCCAGCTGTGAGGCTTGGGGCTCCCCTCAACTCCAGCTGGATTCAGGCAAGTGGGCTTTAGGTTCTCCATACCTGCTTTAAGACGCAAGGAGATACAAGTATTGGTCCTTTCTGCTTTGGATCATTATTGAGCAAAATCCATCATCAGCATGGACGCATCCTCTGGAATGGTGGTTGAAGCACGAAGGGACACAAGAATCTTTAGCATGCCTGGCATGTAATTTTTTTGTGATTCCAGCCACAACAGTGCCATGTAAATGCTTGTTCTCACTTTCAGGTGATGTAAACAAATGGGCAGCATTGTCTCCTATAAATTGCAGCCAAATTTGTCTGAGTGATTGGCTGAACAAGAAGTAGGACTGAGTGTACTTTAGGCTTTAAAGTTTTAAATTGTTTTGTTTTTAATGCATTTTTGTACATAGTTCTACATTTGTAAGATCAACTTTTATTGCACTATAGCACTTGAATAGGTGAACTGAAAAATACTATTTTCTTTGTTTTTTACTGTGCAAGTATTTGTAATGTAAAATAAAGTGAGCGCTGTACACTTTGTATTCGGTGTTATAATCGAAATATATTTAAAATGCAGAAAACACCCCCAGAATATTTAAATGGTATAGTTTAACATCACAATTAATTTTGATCATGTGATTAATCATGATTAATTTTAATCTCTTGACAGCCCTAGTTCATGGATATCCCCTGAAGAGTATTTTATCTTATTTCTTCTCATTTCAGTGCTACCTATATGATCCCCTCTCAAAGTTATGAAGCTAATCAGTAACTGCTTCTGTTGTGAAAGGTGTCTTGTAATGGAATAATTTCAGGTCCCCTATTGGATTGTATTTATGTTGTCCATATCCTGACTTTGAGTGATCTCAGTGTTTTCCCCATACATACATTACCACCAAGGTACTTAATCACACCATTACATCTTGCCATCGATTTTTATTTCAGCTTCCTGTTGATTGCACATGGAATGACAGTAGGATCTGAATCAGCATAGATCAGTCAGTTCTACATGTGAGTCTCAGAATATCCAATTTCCCACATGAGTGCAACCCGACACTTACAATATGTACTGCTTGCTGATTTTGTAAAAGGGCCATTGTACTTCTAAATCATTCCTGTGTAGCTGGGGGTCAAGTCTGAAATTAATTAGATTTGTGCACTTGGCAGCTCTGTTATACATGGAATGAAATATGAACAGGTCCTAACATCTGGATACAATGAAAAACCATAGAACTGATTATTCTCTCTCTTGCATTGAAAACGTTGTAGCACTTATCGCCAGAAAATTGGTTTGTTCTCTTTCTAATGTCTTTCTAATGTTCTGCTAGCTGAGCCAGTTCACAGTCTGAAGACAGCAGCAGCTAGGGGTTCATTTTTAAGCTTTTAAATGTTAGTATTTTTGTAATTTCTACTTTATATATTTCACAGGTACTGCCTGTGGCCACAGGATAACAATTCCTGCATGGGGCTTTTAAAAATCAAGAGATAGTCTATATTATTTTATATTGGTTGTGTGCTCTCTGTCTCATCTGTGTTATTCGTATTTTGCTACATATCTAATAGAGTTCCCAAACTCCCAAACTGACACCCATATATACAGTATAGACTGTCACTTGCTTTTTCAAAACACTTATAATACTGTGTGTGTGTGAGAGTGTGTGTGTATAGGCAGAAGGTAGTCCCACACATTCCTGAGCTCCCCGCCCCTATTTGGGTTCCCCCTTATTTCCTTTCCCTGCTGTTTTCCCCAAATAAAAAGTCATGTTGTTTTAACAACAACGGTCTCTTCATTGCTTGAACTGCAGGGGTGGGGGATTAAAAGGAAACACAGGGAATGCAGGGGCAACTTATGGAGAGCCACGGGGAAGTTTCTAAAAACTGGCCTTTCATAAAAACTGTCCTTAAAGATGTCTCTGATTCACGCTGGCCCTTGCTATGCTCTTCTTATGGCACTAGTGTCCAGCTGCTCAAGCCCTCTAGCAGGTGCTCTGCCTTAGCCCGTCACCCTGCCAGATAAGATTCCCCTTTGTTCTTGCACAGGTTATGGAACACACTACACGCTGCCACCACAAAGGGAATGTTTCATTCCTTGAGGTCCAGGTGAGTCAGGAGACTTCTGAACCTCCCTTTTAAATGTCCAGAGGCAGATTCTGCACTTCCTCAGCCTGTTGTACTCCTCCTTGCTGGGATCCAGGCTGCCCATGTAAGGCTTCATGAGCCACAGGAGCAAGGGGTAGGCTGAGTCGCCAAGGATCACAATTGGCATTTCCGCATCTCCGATGGTAATTTTCCAATCTTGGAAAAAAGTTCCAACATGCATCTTTCTGAAGAGGCAGGAGTTCCAAAAGATGCATGCGTCATGCACCTTTTCCGACCTTCCCTTGGTGATGTCAGTGAAATGGCCCTTGTGATCCATGAGCGCCTGCAGCACTATGGCCCCACCGGAATTAGGGAACCCCATCATGGCAAAGTCATCCACTATGGTATCCACTTTTCCCAGAGTCACAATCCTCCATAGCAAAATGTTATTGGCTATTTGTATGACAACAGCCCCCACGGTAGGTTTCCCCACTCCAAACTGATTCCCAATTGACTAGTAGCTGTCTGGTGTTACAAGCTTCCATAGGGCTATTGCCATGTGCTTCTCCATGGACAGGGAGGTTCTCATTTGGGTATTCTGGTGCCTTAGGGCAGAGGAAGGCCATTCACACAGTTCCAAGAACTGGCGTTGCACATTCAGACGTTCTGCAGCCACTTCAGATTGTCACATGTCCACATCACAATGCGTTCTCACCAGTCTGAGCTAAGGATGTCAAGAGGCGGGTAATTGACTAATCGTGTAGTCAATACAATTTGTATCAATTACACGATTATTGACTAATCATGTAATCGATACAAAAGCTGGGCAGCTGTTACTACATTTAAAATGCAGAGCCGTAGCAGTCCCAGACCAGTGTGAACCAGGACTTCTTGGTCCCAGCTTGCGTCAGGTTGAGCAGCCCCTGTTTGTGGCAGCCTGGGCTGGCTGCAGGCAAAGGCTGCTCCAGCAGCAGCCCCTGTCCATGGGGGCCAGAGCTGGCTGTGGACAGGGGCTGCTGCCGGAGTAGCGTCTGCCCAAGCCTGAACAGGGGCTACTTCATGGCAGCAACCCCTGTCTGGGTGGGGTACAGCTCCCCAATGGGACTCCCCCACGGACTGGGGATGCTGCTGGAGCAGCTTCTGCCCACAGAGAGCCTCAGCCCACCACAGGTAGAGGCTGCTTCATGGCAGCCTCCACTATCCACACCCCGCTGCTGCCGCTAATAGAAGCAGCAGCATGGTGTGGGGGTGGCACCGGGGAGACAGTGCTGGGGGGAACAGCTTTTAAGATAGCTTCCCCCAGCACTGGCTCCTGTTTCCACTCCTCTCTGATAGAGAGGCAGTAGGGTGGGGGGAAGCGAGTAGTTGAGTACTCCCTAGTCTGAGCATGTCTCTCAGCACCAGAACTGGCATTCAACTGTGTCCACAGGACTGACTGGTGGCTGCACTGGCTGATTGTCAGAGCTGCACCTCCATGCCATGCCGAGCTCCATCCTCGTCCTCTTCCTGGGAGAGTGATATGCGTATGCAGTTGAGGTACAGTGCCATTAGATGCACCGTGACACAGATGAGCATGAAATTGGTTTCCTGCAAACTGGGCTCCATGCTTGTGCTGCTATGGTGTCCGCATGGGCAACCAGGCACAAAAAGGTATAAACTCACTGCCTCCCACTGATGTCTCACAAGGGGGGGAGGGACTAGACAAATGCATTCTGGGACTCTGGCGACATGAGCTGCTAACCACCTGCTGCAGAGTTTTAGTCCCAGTGGGCACCGTGACCACAGCTCAGAATGCAAAACTGCCCGTGGTGCATCGCTCTCTGAGTTGAAAGTAGGCTCCCTAATGGGGACGCGCTACTTCAGACAACATTCGATTCTTCTCCGCAGAAGAAATCAGGTGGTAAGAAATTGACCATCTTAGATGCGACCTTATCTCGTAGTGTAGATGTGCCCTCAGAGATAGCTCACGAGGGAGTGTTTGCCTGTTTTGTCATTACAGTATTTTTCTCTGATAATTTCTATGGTATGTTAGCCTGCCTCCTACATCAGCTCCTGAAAGGCAACTGACAGCATTTTTCTTCATAAAAAGGAAATTTTAATGGGCTTTAACATAAATAGCTGGAACTAGCCATCTTGTGTGAAAAATATGGGATGTGAGTCATTATCAGCAGTAGGAGACCGTAGATCTTCTGTAGCTCTACCTATCTTTTAAGGCCACATCAACAGTCATTCAATCTGAGCAGGACATATTCATCCTAAATAACTACAGAAGTGTAAAATTTTCCAGAAAATATCACTATTGTTAGTGTCCTTTAGTCAAATCCACTCCATGTTGTTAATGAAATTCTTGTTTCCTTTTCACTCATTTAGCTCCTGCTACCCTAAAGTGAAAGGGAAAAAACAGGGGTAGCATCAGGTGATAATTAACTGACTTGGGAGAAATAAAGACTTGAAAAGGTAACTGAAATCTGGATCTTTGAGGTGATTTTCCAAAGGCAACACTTTTGTGACTTACGTAATGCCTCTTAAAATGACATGGTGGTGCATAAAAGCTGAAAAGGGGTAATATCAGAGACATGAGTGTTACTAGCAAAGAAAAACTAATAATTACTGAGATAACGTGAATCTTTAAAAACAACTATTCCTTCCACTACATTTTTAGAGAAGAGTACTTGAACTTCACTAGTTTTAAACATTTAGTATGAGTAATTTTTGTTATGGAGAATCAGAGAACACTAGAACTGGAAGGGACCTTGAGAGATCATCAAGTCCAGTCTCTTGCCCTCATGGCAGGACCAGCACAGTCTAGATCATCCCTGATAGATGTGTCTCTAACCTGCTCTTAAATATCTCCAATGATGGAGATTCCACAACCTCCCTAGGCAATTTATGCCAGTGTTTAACCACCCTGACAGTTAGGTAGTTTTTCCTCATGTCCAACCTAAACCTCCCTTCCTGCAATTTAAGCCCACTGCTTCTTGTTCTCCTTGGCCTCTGATGATAGGACAATTTACTGCCCTCCTCCATGTTATCAGGCCTGGTCTTTGGGCAAGGTGAGCGAGGCGGTCGCTTTGAGCCCCAGGCATTCAGGGCGCTGCGCATTCTGTCCAGCTTTCGTCCCCGCCCGTCTGGCCACTCATTCACTGCCCTGACCGGGAGGTGCCCAAAAGAGACAGGTTTGTTTTTCCATCTGCATTTTTAAAGTGTGTGTGGGTTTGCTCTTCTGCCTTGGCCTGGCCCATGCCGTCTTTCTGCCCCAGGGCTGCAGAGGAGGCTTGGGCGAGGAGCAGGTGCCACCAGAGGGGGTCACCGTGGCCAGCGGTGACTCGGGAGGGAAGGAAACCGGAGGAGCACAGCTGCCCACAGTGGAAGGTGAGTGGCTGTCAGAGTCCCTGCTCTGCCCGCCCCACCCTGACTGGGAGCAGAACACCCTGAGCTGGCCAGGCACAGGTAGGCTATCTAACCCCCCCCCCGACTCTTGGTGTCGGTGCTGCTCTCATTAGGGGAAGTGTCTTGGGTCAGCGCTTCAGCCCCTCCCTAGTCACGCAGCTGGTCTGTGGCCTGCTCTGGCTGGACATTAAACACTGAGCTGGGTTGCAGCAACCTCCCGGAGAATCACCCCCTCCCCCGCCTGGCCGTGCAGCTCAGCCAACCACAGCGTGCTGCCTTGGGCCCTGCAAACTCTTTGACCGGGCCTGTGTGTGACACTCTTTTAGATACCTGAAAACCACTATCATGTCCCCTCAGTCTTCTCTTTTCCAAACTAAACAAGCCCAATTCTTTCAGTCTTCCCTCATAGGTCGTTTTCTAGACCTTTAATCATTCTTGTTGCTCTTCTCTGGACCTTCTCCAATTTCTCCACATCTTTCTTGAAACGTGGTACCCAGAACTGGACACAATACTCCAAGTGAGGCCTGATCAGCACAGAGTAGAGCGGAAGAATGACTTCTCGTGTCTTGCTCATAACACTCCTATTAATGCATCCCAGAATTATGTCTGCTTTTTTGCAACAGTGTCATACTGTTGATTCATGTTTAACTTGTAGTCCACTATGACCCCTAGATCACTTTCTGCAGTACTCCTTCCTAGACAGTCGCTTCCCATTCTGTATGTGTGAAACCGATGTTCCTTCCTAAGTGGAGTACTTTGCATTTGTCCTTATTAAACTACATCCTATTTACCTCAGGCCATTTCTCCAGTTTGTCCAGATTATTTTGAATTGTGACCCACTTGCAATCCCTCTCAGCTTGGTATCATCCGCAAACTTAATAAGCATACTCTCTATGCCATCATCTAAATCATTGATGAAGATATTGAACAGAACCGGTCCGAAAACAGACCCCTGCAGAACCCCACTTGTCATGCCCTTCCAGCATGACCGTGAGCCATTAATAACTACTCTGTGAGAATGGTTATCCAGCCAGTTATGCACCCACCTTATATTAGCCCCATCTAAGTTTCATTTCCCTCTGGATTAGTTTTGAAAGTTTGGCTGAGCAATTTCAAACAGGATTTATTGTATGTGTCTTTTCAATCTGTTTTACAAATCCAATCTGGTAGTGCCACTTTTGTTGCAGGTCTAGTAAAGCTGGAGTTGCATACCTTACATTGAAATTCCCCCTGGAGTGTAGATTTGGCCTAAGTCAAGTATCTAAGCATGAGCCTTGTATTAGGTGCTGTGCAAGAAAACCTGAAAGGAAGATGGATTTCTCCTTGAGTCCTGTAGGTTAAATGGACAGGCAATGTGAGATCCAGAGGCTGGTTATGGTAGATTTTTCTTTCACTGAAATGAGTTGGTGTGGTTTGTTTCACAAGAGAGAAGAGGCCTCTGGAAAGACCTGAATGAGGATAAGATGGAAGTTTTCCCTCCTGTGTGCTTATTCTTGATGTAGAACTTTGCCAAGGCTACAAAGGAACTAATTCATGCTACTGTCAGCCCCATCCTGCTTCCATGAAAGTCTATGTGAATTTTGTTATTGTCTTCAACAGGCAGAGGATAT
This sequence comes from Pelochelys cantorii, assembly GCA_032595735.1. NCBI lineage: Eukaryota > Metazoa > Chordata > Testudines > Trionychidae > Pelochelys > Pelochelys cantorii. Next base: position 50,442,927 of record CM064332.1, on the reverse strand, counting down.
ATCCTCAAAAATAAAATCTGGAATTCCTGACGCCTAGTCCCATGATCAGATCACTGAAACAGTGTTTGTTACCTAGTAAATATGGAACTGTGTCAGCCAACTAACCCATGATTACACAGTTCATCCAAATGTTGGCATTTAGTAGTTTTATTGTGTATAATTAATTGTGAAGCATTGAAAACACATAAATTCCAACAATTTTGGAGCTAGGAATAATATTATCTCCCAAATAAGTGGGTGGAGGAAACGCCATTGAATTCTAAGTGCTTTCCTCCCTACGTGCTACAGCAAAAGTGGATGATTCACGTGTGATTCAGTTTGCTTTTTCCTGAGAGTTGCAAAAAGCAGAGCTCCACTGTATTTTTCAAACATTTTTATGAACAGTCACACAGTGGTGAACATAAACAAGAAAAAGAATTGGAGTTGACCTATAAGGAAGCATGTATTACAGGTTGAACCTCTCTGGTCCATCAACTTCTGAGGCGTGGCATGAATTTAGTTAGCCACATGTCCACTTATCATGGGTGTAGCCAAATTTCCTGCGGTTCCATAACATTTGTTTATAGCCACTAGTCCTGGCTCTGTGTTCTGTGCTGTGACCTAGCTCTAATTTACCCCTAAAAGTCTTATAAGAGCCCAATAAACAGGGGAAGTATTGGTAATACTGCTAGAAAATATTGATGTCCTGTGATTTGGCAAATTACCTGGTTTGGCACCAGCCAGGTCCCAAGGGTGCTGGATTAGAGAGGTTCAACCTGTAGGACACTTCCAATACATATTGTATGTAAATCTGTAGCTGGCTTCATTCCTGTGAAATAAATCAAGAGAAGGTTCTAGAAATGTAAATTGGACTTCTGATTGATATCTACATATGGTTTTAGTCACTGAACATTTGTTAAATATAAAGTACAAGCAAGGTTTGTACTTTAAGCATTTGATATCCAGGGTCTTTTCCAAGTGAGAGAATTTTATGGCTGGCAATGCTTGATTTCTTCTTTTAAATTCTCACAGAGAAATTTCTTGTTCGATGTTGATTTTAGAGTGTTTGATGACAGCATGGTGCCACTGGGGAGTTGTCTGCCTAGTTCTAGACCAGCCATTGCAGTGGAGAGTGCAATGTTTGGAGTCTCATGCCATGCTGTTCATGGAGTTACAGTGTCCACGGAACTGCAGTATCCATTCTCACATGTGCTACCTCAGCAAGTTGGAGGAATTATTAGTGAATCTGGAACTCTGTCTGACTCACAGTTGCAGCACCTAACTTTTAGGCAGCTTGGGAAGGCTTGTGACCCACAGAGCCTGAGTAAGGGACCTAGACAGATGCGTTTGAATGCAATCCCCCAGACCAGCATGCTTAGCAGGGAGCTGCCTATGATAGCCCATAGGAGATGTGTCCCAAGCACCGGTCCCTCTCTGAGTTTAGTGTTTATGACTGGGCTGTAGGGAGGTATCTCACTCTGCTTGCAATCCACAGCTGGGAACCCTACTCTCGCAGTCAGGCAGCTTAGGTGTCCATGCTATTTCTTGCCAGAAAAGTGTAGGATCCTGCCTACCTTCACATAAAATGGCTGAGGAGGCAGAGGGCTCCTTTGTAGCCTATGGCCCACTGGTTGGAATACTCACCTAGGAAATGAGGAAACCTGGTTCAGTCTCTCCCCAGCAGGATGAGGAGAAGGCATTTGAACAATGGTCCCCCACCTCTTAAATTAGTGCCCTCATCACTAGACTATCCAATACACTGGCATGGGACTCCCTCACCCTCTCTTCTTGGAGTTCTTCCATTTATTTAACTAAATAGACTAAATTGTAATTGGAACAGAGTAATTCCTATTCTACAGTCCAGTAATAAGCGTGCTTGCCAAAGAGGTGGGGTCTTCTCTTCATCTCATGGGGAGGGAAAATTGAACCAGGTTCTCACATATCTGGGTGAATACCCCATTCACTGGGCTAAAAATTATAAGGGAGGCCACTAGCTATTTTGTATGGTGTTAGGCATGCTCTACGCATATCTACTGGATCAGGACCTCTGGGAAAAATGGCTGGAGAACAGTGTCTTCTGGTTTGAAGATTGTGCTGGGGCTCGAGCATAAGAGAGGTGTCTGGATGCCTGCCTAAGGAATCAGTGCACATGCTCGGAGGCAGAAACTGAGGCAATTAATGAGTTTAGGAAGCTACAATGTTAGGCTGCAGCTGAGCAGAGGATATGGGACTGGCAGTGGTGCCTCAATATAGAGTTTAGATGCTTAAATACCTTTGTGGATTTGGCTTGGAATGTCTCCAGGAATATCTATTGCCACAGAGCACTTCCTCATCTTTTTTCTCCTCTCATCACCTGCCCTACCATGTGGGCTGTGATTTAACTGCCACTGTACATTCCTTAATCCTACTACAGCAGTTCTAAAAGTGCTGCTTTAAAATAAGCTGTTTCTCTGACCGAGTCTGATTTCCAGCTTTGTCTAATGGTCATGCCACATGGTGAGCTGGCCCTTTAAGAGAACTGGGGCTCAAGTGTGGGAGCAGAGTCACATGACAGGGTTAGGTGGCTAGAAACCATACTATCAGGGAATGTAAGGGTAATCTGTGTCAGCCCAAGAGTTTGTGGAGGGAACTTGATGGAAAGAAGGTATATTAGAAGTGCTAAGACTCACCTGAGGAGCAAGAGTCTGCTGGGTGATAAGCTGTAAGTTGGAGGTCTGCACAGGACTGTGAACCTGGAGGAAAGAGTACAAGGAGAGGGAAGCCCTCAGAGAAGGGGAAGACTTCTGAGCCCAGAGGACAGGCTAGATGGATACTGACCTTAAAAGACTAACTGAACTGGGGGAAGAGGGCTGGAGTGTTTGTTTTTGATAGTCAGCCTCACCTGGAAGAGGAAATGTATTGTGAAAACAGCTGAGGGTGGCTGATTTGATATGAGCTGAAAGAGGAACTGAAGCCAGGGCAAGTCCTGAAACCATAATGGGTAAGTCTTGCTACTGGCATCGTAAGTGGGAAGAAACTATATCTGCATTTTCTTACCTCCTGCCTCTTCCATTTTTTAGAAAAATCATTGTTTGACCAAGGCTACCAATGACAATGTACCAGCTTAAGCCTTGAAGGAAAGATCTGCCTGCATTTCATGTGTTTTTTCCAAACCTTTTCCACTCTAGAAATAAAAAACCATTGCCACTTGAATAAAATGTCACTGCCCTTGGAAAAAAATTGACATAGAGATACACTTTTGTTGTAGCATACAGAAATTTAACTGCACTCACGTGATTTGGCTAATTTTCAGTGCAGTATGTATCTTGAATCATATGAATGTACATTGGACATCATGTCAGTCAATGAAACTCACAAACAGAAGTGTTGCCAATGAAATATAGGGTATGGAAGGGGTTATACATTCATGTTTACTGATTGGTGATTTATTTCTTTTATCCAGTACTACATGTTTGTCAGTCCTTTGTATGAGAAGAGTCTCTTATGTAATGACTGTGGATGAATATTGTTGAATTTTCAACCAATTTTTCAACAGCTTAATGAATGAAGCCTTCAAAAGAGGCTTTCTGAAATATTTCAGTGATTTTTACAGACTTTACAAAGTTCTTTAGATACAGAGTTTTGAAGGCTTACATGTAGGAATAGACTGGGGAAGATGGCTATTTACTCTTAATTTTCAACATCACGTTTTCCTGTAAATGGAACAGAATTTATGTAGCCTGCACCACTTGGCCTGTTACCAAGTCTGCTATTGATTCTTGGAATCCATACTCCCTCAGTGTTGATCCTGGCCAGGGAACCATGGACATGTTGGAGGTTTTATCTGATTTGCTGCAGATGGGACTGTAATTTCTTGGAGTTTGCACATGATAGGGTGAACGGCATTGTTTACTTTCATTCCCTTGCCTGGTATTTCCAAGAAGTTTGATTCACCAAGGGCCTTCACACTAATTTAAAATTGTACTTAATCTTCTCTAGAGAAGATAATATCTCTTTCATGCACGTTGGTTTCTGTGGACATGACCCAACAAAGCACTTAAGCATATGTGTAATTAGTCCCACTTACTTCCATGGGATTACTAAGGTACTTTAAGCACTCTTGTAACTCAAGGCCTATAAAGTATTAGAAGTTGAGAGCAGTGGGAATGAAAAAAGCCATAGCATTGAAAGGTGTATTTGAATCAGTGTTTTATTTTCAAAAGGCGCCATCTTTGTCAAAACATCATTAGAAATAGAACTATAGCGGGGAAAACAACAGACAATATAGGCAACAAGAAGGAAAGAAATGCAGATGCTTCTATTGTGATGCAAAAAACTTTACTTCCCAGGCTCCTCACCCAGTAGTGGGAAAGGTATATATCTATATATTTTGGTCATTATTCTTTATTGCATTTTTTCAAAAATATAGCATGTAAACTGACAAAACAAAGCAGATGAAGAAAACAACACAACTGATAACTAAGCTTGGAAGCTCTCTTTAAAGAGAAAAGTGAGTGGGTTTTTTGGCACTTTCAAATGCTTAAGTGTACCAACTCTCTTCCCTCCCCCCCCAAGAATGGGTGTCTGGAACACACAGCTCTTCTGGCGGGCAGGTTTTTTCCTACATTGGAATGCCCCTAGAGCAGTGGCTCTCAACTTTTCCAGACTGCAGGTTGAACCTCTCTAACCTGGACCAAGGGTGTTCCAGGACCAGAGGCTACATCTAGACTACACAGTTTTTCCGGGATACTGGAGGTATTCCTGAAAAATTGTTCTGAGTCCAGGGATCGCGTTTGCTCTTCTGCTTTTTTTGCGGAAGAGCAAGTGCACTTTTTCAGAGGCCCCTGTATTCCTTGTTCCTTGAGGAATAAGGGGGCTTCTGAAAGAGGGCTTTTCCCCGACATTTGGCCCAGTCTAGACAAAAGAATCGGAAACAGCTATGCAAAATGCAGAGCATATTTTATGTAGCTTTTTCCAAAAAAAAGTGGCAGTGTAGACCTAGCCAGAGAGTTCTGGTGGAGGTCTGGAGTCTGGGAACCCTGCAGGGGGGCTGGAGCCCAGTAGTGGGGCTGCCCTGCTGTGGCAAAACTGGGAGCCCAACAGCTGCCCGGTGGGACGAGGATGCAGCGGTGGGGCTGGGAGTTTGACAGCAGGGCTGTCCAGCAGTGGGACCGAGGGTCCAGGAGTAGGGCTGCCACCCAGCAGTGCAAACAGAAGCCCGGCAGTCCTCTGCCGCCCAGAAGAGCTGCCTGGAGGCAGCAGGGCTGCCCAGCGGGGCTGGAGTCCAGCAATGGGGCTGCTACTTGTGGAACAACTGAATCCTGGCTGCAGGGCTGCCACCCAGTAGCACAACTATGTGGTGGGACGGAGAGGTAACAGGGCTGCCCCATGTGGCTGGGAGCCCTGTGCACAGAGGGGCTGCTGGGGGAGGGAGAGGAGCTGTCCAGGAGGCTGGGAGCCAGGCCATGGCTGTGGGGGTGGGGAGACAGTGGCAGAAGGGGGCAGAAATGATCTCCCCTGGTCCAGCAAAATCCCTTATTTGGGACCAGTCAGGTGTGGCAGGTGCTGGACCAGGGAGGGGCAACTTGTACTGTTTCCGTTGCAGGAGTCTGATTTGTCTTATGTACCCAAAGTTTCATCTCACTGAAACTACTTGGTTACAAAATCAGACATAACAGTTGAAAAGGGTCACAGCACACTGTTACTGAAAGGCTTGCTTTCTTATTTTGACCATATAATCATAAAATAAATAAACTGGAATATTAATACTGGGCTTATATTTCAGTGTACAGTACATAGAGCAGTGATTGTGTGAAATTTTAGTTTGTACTGGCTTCACTACTGTTTTCCATGTAGTCTGTTGTAAAATGAGGTAAATATCTAGATGAATGAATATGCCTCCTGGAAGATATTGGTGTACCCCCGTGCATGTACCCCTGGATCAGAACCACTGCACTAGAACATAGTGCCCCACTAAAACAGGGTCTGACAAGCCTTTGCTGATTAAGTCTGTGCTTATAGCCGTCCTATTTATAAACTAATCTCTGTTTCTTCTTCTCAGTCACTGTGTATGGCAGTCCAATGCTTGTAAACCCCAACAGCTCAGAAAGGAGTCACCCTCGTAACTCTCACAAACTGAGGTGTTTTGTGTAGTAAGTGCAAAGTGCTACATAACTGAACTCTCTGGGTTAATTTCTTTTCATAATTAAGCTATTCACCAATTTGAGGTTACAAATATAAAACACACGGTTGTCATGGTAATGAGGAATGCAGTTCTGATCAACAAGAGGAAACCTTTCTAGCCTTGTGGTGGAGTGTAAATCAGGCTATAAGGTACCTGTCACAAAATGTCTGCTCTAGCCATTAGCAGAGTGAAATAGAAACATGCCAAGGTTGATGTAATCAACAAAACAATGTGTATGTATATGTAACCATGGCAACACGCAGTTGATAGATGAGATACAAACAGGAGAAAATGGCACAATCACAGGTTACTATTAAGTCAGGGAAGATTACAAGCATTGTTTTCACCTACAAAGAATGAGTAGGAAAGGCAGCATTAAAGCGTTCATCCACATTCCACTACTGGTGTCTGCAAGGAAGCAAGAAAAAGGCTCCAACTGTATTTTTGTAAGGGACTATGCCAACTAGTGGGTCTTAATTCACAAATCTCAGCAAAAGACAAAAGAGAAGTTTCTAGATACCTTTATGCTTCACGTTTTCAGCTCAGCTTCTAGTATAAATTATAGGAGCCGTGGGCACTTCTAACTCAAGGACTGGCTTTCATCTGCCCTAAGAGCCATTCTGTGGACTAAAAAGAGCTTGTTAGCTACAGTACTTCAGCTATTCTCTTCCAGCCACATGCCTTTTCCCAGAATGGCATAAAAGCTCTTGTTATAAGAGAAATTCCATGCAGCTCCATAAATTGCCAGATGAATGAGTCTCCCAGTTTGCAGCTTCCAGAATTTGCATGTATAGTTCCAAAACCATCACTTTCACATGCATGTTAGGGTCAACTGTGTTCAAGAATTAGCTGGTGCCTCAAAGAATTATGGTTATGAAGTCAAAGCAAAGCGTCATTCCTGGTCATAAAATATAGGCTGTCTAATGCTAAGGCTCTTTGCTATAAATCTGCAGTAGCTCAGATCCCATATATGGTTCAACTCCTTCCAAAAATTTGCATAACACACCAAAGCCTTGCTTGGCAAAGATGAAATTATACATAAAATAGTTATAACTTTAAAATTTCATATGCCACATGAGTTGTGTTCCCACTATTGTCACCAAAGGACCTTGAGATGCATGTAGCTTCCGCTTACATGCTACCAGTCTTGGAAATAACAGATGCCATGCTTGCAGCTGTACATATTTTTCAGGCAGTAATAGTGCCACAAAATTCAACACACTAAAATAATAAAATAGGCTGATGCAGCTGCCACTAAACTCAAGAGAAGATTTACTATTGACTTGAGATTGGGTGAAGGAATGGCCACATTGTCTTGGAGTCCTTTCTGGAGGTCTGCAGCATGAAAATGATGTGAAAACCAAATGCCACATATGATGCCGGGAAAGGAAAGATGAGGGAGTTTGAGAATAGCTCTCTTCCTCTTATGAAAAGTTTGTGAATGGGAAAAAGTCTGTGAACCGCTGACCTATGAACTTCAATAATTCATACTTGATTTCAATGGGGAAAAAACTCCCAGAGAAGCTGGGGAACTTCATCACATGCACACTGGACACCATCCTTCATTTGTCACCTAGATTTTTTTACAGCATCAGCTGCCAAGTTCAAATACAGATGTAAAAAAGACAGCCTGGAGATTTTCCAGAAATAAACTACACAAGGGATCCTCCTGAACTCTCTTTGAACTCCAAACAAAATGCAACTCCGCGATATAGCCTAAACATTGGTTTAGTTTGAGGAGAGTCATTACATGAATTTTCCGTGGTCTCATTTGCGGTGTTAGAAGAAATCCTGTAAAGGAGCAGAACCAGAATCTTCCCAATTTTTTGCTTCCTGTGGATTGATAATCAAGATAACGTCGTTATTGTTAGTGAGCATGCATGTATTAACCTCTAACAGAAGATCAATAAACACTCTATCTAGAGTTGCTAAAGGTTGGGATATATATACTGCAAGGCCTTGTCTAGCTCAGTATGATTTGCAAGGGATGTTTGTTCTATTAAGTGGAAAAACAGCTAAAAGTCTTTCCCCAGGTCTTTGGGATGTGTTCACTTTCTAGAATAGAACATAAGCTTGAAAACAGAGGGAAATGTTGGCCTTTATCTGTGCTTTATATGAACTTTTAAAAAAAGTGTGATGGGGAGAATGTGCCTGTGTAGGAAAATTGCAGGAATGTCACTAAACCCCCATTCCTAATAGTCACATCTGAATTTTACAGCTAGGGAAGGTGGGATGAATGCTGAGTAACTTAGCTAGAAAGAAGCTAGATTAAAGACGTTGAGGAGTGTGCTTCTTGATTCTTAGCATGTCTGCAGTTTTGGTTGAGAGAAACCTTATTTATACTTTGGGATTTTCTGAAATCTTTCTGCTTTGGAATCATGACTGTTGGGTTCTTCCATAATGTGAATACTTGTTACATTGACTGCACATTAGCTGGTGGCGTCCTAGCATTATGTTTTCAGCAATAACTTAGAGGTTTAGCCTTCCTCTTAAAAAGCATGTTAGAGAGTGCAGACTTTATGGTTTGTCCCTTTCTCAGGGTAATCTAACCTGGCATATAGTTTTTGTCTTGGCTGGATATGCTTGGATCAGTCTCCGACTGCCAGCTGTTCTCTGATAGAAAGTGATATAAAGTTGCAGTGGCTTTCCACCCACTGTCCCCAAATGAGACAAGGCATCTTTCTAGCTTCTTTACTTCCCTGCCTTATAAATGTTTTGCTCTTGTGTTTGACCTTTGAAAATAGTAACAAACTTGAGATTTACCATATCTTTCCCTCCCCTTAATGCTCTGATTGGCTAGGAATAGTTCTTCTTAAACAGCCTGTAATGCTCATTTAAAAAAAAATCCTTGCTATTCAACATTGATTCACTTAGCATCCCATTTTTAGGGAGAAGTAGGTGACAAATCTGTCTCCTAGTTGGCTGTCAGGCATGTGGCTGAGATCAATGTGATTTGGCCCAAGAAAGAATACCTGCCCACTTATCACCTGCAGGGCTACATGTGCCACTGAAGATGAGATCTTCTTTCAGTGTTGCAGATTGAAAGAGATTATCACTGTTTTGAATGCAATCGGTAGGCTTATTAGGACAGGGACATTTTTAAAAGGAAACTGGTACAGGTTGAACTTCTGCGGTCCAGGATACTGGTCTGGCAAAATCTGTGGTCCGGAAGGAGCACCGATATTGCTAGACTGAAGAGCCACAGCACAGAGATTTCCAGAGGCTGGGAGCAGAGCTGACTGATTGGGGCAGCGGAGTCCATAGGGCAGCGGAGCCTGCAGCTGGCTGGGCTGGGAAGCTGGCGGGGGAGCTGGAGACCATGGGGAGGGGAGGGAAGAGAAAAGCGCACAGCTGGCGGGGCTGCTGTAGTCTGCGGGTGGGGGTCTGCTAAGCCTGCAGCCAACAGAATGAGGAAGGGGAGAGGGAGCTTCAGAGCTCACATCTGGCCGGGCTACGTGTGCCTGCAGGGCCACCGCCGGAGCTCCTGGGGATGGCAGGGTCGCGAGCACCCTCAGGGCTGCCTTCAGAGCTCCCAGGGCAGACAGGGCTGCTGGTGTCACCGGAGCTTGCGGGGCCATGGAACTTGCAGGGCTGCCACAGGCAGGGGGTCAGGGCAGCAGTGGCAGGTAGCTGGGGAGAGGAGCCTAGAGGAGAGGCTGGTGCCTCCACCCCCTCCAGACCTTACCTGGTCCGGAAAACTCCCTTGTCCAGGATGGGTCAGATCATACGGGAGCCAGACCGGGGAAGTCCAACTTGTACTGGGAAGCCCAGGCAATGAAAACAGTACACCAGGGAATTAAATTGGTGTGGACAGTTAGTGGGCAGTCAGTTACAACTGATAGCCACAGTCTTAGTCTCTCTAAGTCTACAATACCACTTTACTGAACTGCCACTTTCTTGGTCAGCAGTGTAAATCAGTATAAACCAGCCTGCAGTGCTGGGAGACGCACTCCCAATGCAAATAGATACTGCCCTTTTGGAGGTGGTTTACCTGGAGTGCTAGGAGAGCTGTCTCCCAAAGTGACTGCCAAGGCCACGCTGTCACATTTAAATGCCATAGTGGCTGCACGTTAAACTTTCAAGTGCTGACAAACACAGCCTGCAGTTTGGTTGCAAACTAAAAGGTACCTTTTCTGCATAAACTCATCCTATTTGAAAGTGGACTCCATGAATACAAAATGGGCATTTTTTTTCATTTGTGCAGCAATGTCCACACAGAGCAGTATACCAGTGTACCCTGCCATTTACACCTCCCCAAAGTCCAGACGGCGAAGCTGGGTAGACAGGCCCTAAATTTAGGACAAAAATTTCCAAATTGCTCTAGCTGTACTAATTTCCACTTCCCAGTTTCTGAGTACAGTGTTGAACAGCTGCAGCTCCTGTTGTCTTAACTTGGTTTATGATTCCCACCAGGCCTGAATCGGTGCATCCCGCAAAAATAAGCACTCAAACTCAGAGGTGATCTCTGGAAAATTTTAGCCACAGTAGTCTGAGACATCCCGAGTCTGGTGCATCCCATTACATTTGTAGAATGTCTTTAGTTTTGTAACCCCGTGCTCCAGATGGGTCACTGGCTGCTCTCATCTTACATGCAAAGACCAATGATATAAAGAAGCTGTACTTTCTTTCTTGTTTCAGATTTTATTTTTAGCCGTGGAACTGTCCAAACAATCAGTGTGGTATTGGCTCCCAGCCATTTCCTCTTGACAACAGCCAATTATTGCTCACTTTCATAGTCCTTTTACGTGCTGAATGAATGGTGTTGATGTTGAAGACTATAAACTGACCGCTTCTTAAAAGGTGTTCTTAGTGTCTCTTTCCTCCCCCAATACCCACAAGCATGAACTAGGTTCATAATGTGAAGGACAAATGCAAGGACACCGTATTAACTCATATAGCTGGTTGGTTCAAGCTTTAAAACACTGGTTTGAATTTAATGCGCAAAGTGCCAAAATGACAGGCTGGGGGAAATGCTCGATTTTTCCACAGAACAAGCACAGCACTGACAGCAGCAGTGCAAGCTTGTCCATGCTGTTCTGACAACATGCTACAGTCCTCTTCCTGGAGGGACCACCCTCAGGAATGGTACTGTGAAATGCCAGTCTACACATCCATTAAGATCTTGGTTTAAGTTCTCAGGCCACCAGATCTGTCAAAGTTAAAACTGAGACTGGCCTGGATCAAACAGGGGGAACATAAGAACATAAGAATGGCCATACTGGGTCAGACCAAAGGTCCATCGAGCCCAGCATCCCATCTGCCGACGGTGGCCAATGCCAGGTGCCCCAGAGAAGGAGAACAGAAGACAATGATCAAGTGATTTATCTCCTGCCATCCATCTCCTGCCCTTGTTATGAAGGCTAGGGCACCATACTTTATCCCTGGCTAATAGCCATTTATGGACCTAACCTGCAAAAATTTATCAAGCTCTTTTTTAAACCCTAATAGAGTCCTGGCCTTCACAGCCTCCTCGGGCAAGGAGTTCCACAGGTTGACTGTGCGCTGTGTGAAGAAAAATTTCCTTTTATTAGTTTGGAACCTACTACCCATCAATTTCATTTGGTGTCCCCTAGTTCTTGTATTATGGGAAAAGGTAAATAATTTTTCTATAATCACTTTCTCCACACCATTCATGATTTTATATACCTCTATCATATCGCCCCTCAATCGCCTTTTTTCCAAACTGAAAAGTCCCAGTCTCTCTAGCCTCTCCCCATATGGGACCCTTTCCAAGCCCCTAATCATCTTAGTTCGCCCTTTTCTGAACCTTTTCTAATGCCAATATATCTTTTTTGAGGTGAGGAGACCACATCTGCACGCAGTACTCGAGATGTGGGCGTACCATAGTTTTATATAGGGGAAGTATGATATCTTTTGTCTTATTATCTATCCCTTTTTTAATAATTCCTAACATCCTATTTGCCTTACTAACTGCCGCTGCACACTGCGTGGATGTCTTCATAGAACTATCCACTATAACTCCAAGATCCCTTTCCTGATCTGTCGTAGCTAAATTTGACCCCATCATGTAGTACGTGTAATTTGGGTTATTTTTTCCAACATGCATTACCTTACACTTACCCACATTAAATTTCATTTGCCATTTTGCTGCCCAATCACTCAGTTTGCTGAGATCTTTTTGTAGTTCTTCACAATCCCTTTTGCTTTTGACTGTCCTGAACAACTTTGTGTCATCTGCAAACTTGGCCACCTCACTGCTTACCTCATTTTCTAGATCATTGATGAACAAGTTGAACAGGATTGGTCCCAGTACTGACCCCTGGGGAACACCACTAGTTACCCTCCTCCATTGTGAAAATTTACCATTTATTCCCACCCTTTGTTTTCTGTCTTTTAACCAATTCTTGATCCATGAAAGGACCTTTCCTCCTATCCCATGACCACCTAATTTACGTAAAAGCCTTTGGTGTGGGACCGTGTCAAAGGCTTTCTGGAAATCTAGGTATATTATATCCACTGGGTGCCCCTTGTCCGCATGTTTATTAACCCCTTCAAAGAATTCTAACAGATTAGTTAGACACGACTTCCCTCTGCAGAAACCATGCTGACTTTTGCCCAACAATTCGTGCTCTTCTATGTGCCTTGCAATTTTACTCTTTACTAGTGTTTCTACTAATTTGCCTGGTACTGATGTTAAACTTATCGGTCTATAATTGCCAGGATCTCCTCTAGAGCCTTTTTTAAATATTGGTGTTATATTGGCCATCTTCCAGTCATTTGGTACCAAAGTGGATTTAAAGGATAGGTTACAAACCACTGTTAATAACTCCGCAATTTCACATTTGAGTTCTTTCAGAACCCTTGGGTGAATGCCGTCTGGTCCCGGAGACTTGTTACTATTCAGCTTATCAATTAATTCCATAACCTCCTCTAATGTCACTTCAATCTGAGTGAGTTCCTCAGATTTGTCACCTAAAAAGGCTGGCTCAGATTTAGGAACCTCTGTAACATCCTCAGCCGTGAAGACTGAAGCAAAGAAATCATTTAATCGCTCCGCAATGGCACTGTCTTCCTTGATCGCTCCTTTTATATCTTTATCATCCAAGGGCCCCACTGCTTTTTTAGCGGGCTTCCTGCTTCTAATGTATTTAAAAAACATTTTACTATCATTTTTTGAATTTTTGGCTAGCTGTTCCTCAAACTCTTTTTTGGCTTTTCTTACTACATTATGACACTTAATTTGGGAGTGTTTATGTTCCTTTCTATTTTCCTCACTAGGATTTGACTTCCACTTTTTAAAAGCTGCCCTTTTCTCTCTCACTGCCTTTTTAACATGGCTGTTTAGCCATGGTGGTTCTTTGTTAGGTCTCTTACTGTGTTTTTTTATTTGGGGTATACATTTAAGTTGGGCCTCTAGTATGGTGTCTTTAAACAGTTCCCATGCAGCTTCCAGGGATTTTAGTTTAATTACTCTCCCTTTTAGTTTCTGTTTAACTAGCTTCCTCATTTTAGTGTAATTCCCCTTTTTGAAATTAAATGCCAGAGTGTTTGACCGCTGCGGTGTTCTTCCCAACACAGGAATATTAAAAGTTATTATATTGTGGTCACTATTTCCAAGCGGTCCAGTAACAGTTACCTCTTGGACCAGATCCTGCGTTCCAGTCAAGACTAGGTCGAGAATCGACTCTCCCCTTGTGGGTTCCTGTACTAGCTGCTCCAAGAAGCAGTCATTTAAGGCATCAAGAAATTTAATCTCTGAATCCCGTCCTGAGGTGACATGCACCCAATCAATATGGGGATAATTGAAATCTCCTATTATTACTGTGTTTTTTATTTTGGTAGCCTCTCTAATCTCCCTTATCATTTCAGCATCACTATCACTGTCCTGGTTAGGTGGTCGGTAATATATTCCTAATGCCATATTCATATTAGAGGAATGAATTGTTATCCATAATGATTCTATGGAACATTTTGATTCCTTTAGGATTTTTACTTCATTTGATTCTATATTATCCTTCACATATAGTACCACTCCGCCACCCGCACGACCTGTTCTGTCTTTCCGATATAATTTATATCCCGGTATGATAGTGTCCCACTGATTGTCCTCATTCCACCATGTTTCTGAGATGCCTATTATGTCAACTTCCTCCTTTGATATGAGGTACTCCAGTTCACCCATCTTATTAGACAGACTCCTAGCATTAGTGTAAAAGCATGTTAGAAAACTACCACTATTTATATGTCCGCCTTTCTCAGACACATTGGATTTTTTTATGCACGATTGTTTCACATCTGATCTTGCCCATATATTATTTCCCATGTTCCCTATCTGACTAACTTCTAGGGAATCCCTACCTATGGAGCCTCGTGTAAGAGAAGTCTCCGTCCGATCCAGGTGCTCCCCCGCACCAATCGGCTTTCCCCCACCTCTTAGTTTAAAAACTGCTCTACGACCTTTTTAATGTTTAATGCCAGCAGTCTGGATCCACCTCGATTTAGGTGGAGCCCATCATTCCTGTATAGGCTCCCCCTACCCCAAAAGTGTCCCCAGTTCCTAATAAATCTAAACCCCTCTTCCCTGCACCATCGTCTCATCCACGCATTGAGACTCTGAAGTTCTGCCTGTCTATCTGGCCCTGCGCGTGGAACTGGAAGCATTTCAGAGAATGCCACCAAAGACGTTCTGGATTTCAGTCTCTTTCCTAGTAACCTAAATTTGGCCTCCAGAACATCTCTTCTACCCTTCCCTATGTCATTGGTACCAACATGTACCACGACGACCGGCTCCTCCCCAGCACTGCCCATAACCTGATGGCTGAATCCAGACACAGTGTAAGATTCTGTAATGTGATCTTCTGCTCACGTAACTAGAGCATTACTGTTGATTTTCCTCACACTTGGCATCTTTGAAACTGTCTCATTAAAACATTTTTGGTTTTTTTATTTTCAACTTCTTAAAGGGAAAAAAGCTACCTCTCTGTTTTATTCAGTCTTGTTCATTCCTCCTTGTCATTCTTTTAAAATATCTTTTCCCCCCAAAGACAGCCTGTCTCCAGCATCATTTTCCCAATCAAATGCTTTTTTGGGGGGTCTAATTAGATGACTGCAACTAGCATGAACTATACAATAGGCTTAAATAACATCAGCATCTGATAGCATAGTGTTGCCTAACAACTTGCAGAGCAGTTCTTCCATGTGTGCTTAGTTACCATAGTAATGTCTGCCCACTGGTCGTGGACCCATTTAGAGAGAAATTTAAATGAAAACAACTGTGAGTATAACACTATGGTTGATATTTTGACCACACAAACATTTGGAAATTCAGTTATTCCCAAAGCCACGGTCATGAAGCTCACTTTGGCATATGAAATATCTTGGTTTTGGATATGTTTATTTTCTGTGGATCCAATTACTTGCTGTCCTGTTCCTGCATCGGGTGTAGAAATGGATGGGAAGGGTCACAGTGACTTTATGAGACTTTTATGGTTCAAAGCTGCCTTTCAACCACCTGCATTTTGGGGCCTTTCAAAGGCCTGCTAGCTTCCAGTGTAAGTTAGACAGGGTGCTTCCGAAGCCCCCTGATGAGTGGTGAGAAGCAGCATCCTGTCCCAGTGGGAGGTGGGTGGGGGGGGATAATGCTAGCACCAGCTGTAAGCCAGCAGAATAGTCCCTTACAGTGCATATGGGGAGGTCCCCGGGGCTCTTTGTTTCTTTATGATATTGGTGCAAAGTCAGGTGAAAACTGAGGTGAAGGAGCAGTGAGGGATTTCTGCTAAGTTTTTAAGACCTAACACAGCTAGGGAAAAATAATTAAAAATGGGAAGTGCCCACTTTGAGTAATTGTATATTACAAAAGAATAAGGAAGGTACTCTTTTAAAGTAAACTATACCTGATGGGGAAGGCGAGCCACCTAATTGTACCACTGACCAAACAGTTATGAAACATGGATCTGAGACTGAGCAAAGCTTGTGAGTCTCTCTGCTACTCCTATTAACTGCGAGTGTTTAAGAGACATTCACACACACCCCTTTTGGTTTTATGTGTTTGTAGAGAAAAGAACATCTGCTGCCTCCATTAAAGGTATTTATGCCATTCATAGAACTGTCACTCTCCACAGAGTGTATTGATGGGTCCCAGAGTAGAGTTCTATCCTGTTCTTGCCATAACTAGGGAGGAGTCAATGGGCACTGTATATGTCACAACCTGGTCCCATCCAGCTCTCTGGAGGGGCACCGTGGGATTCAGCTAGTGAGCTGCTAAGTCCCTTGAGTCTGGGTAATGATCGGTCGCTTTTTTGTTCCTAGTTCTGAGTCTCTCATATATACTCACAAGTGCAGATTCTATGTCTGACACCTTTGGTGTTCAGTGGGAGCCTGAAGTTGGGTCAGCTGAATCAATAGTTTGAATCAATAGTAGTGAATCCAAATAGTAAAATTGCCTAGTTAATGAAAGCTTGGATTTTCAAAAGGGACCTAATTTCAGCTGAAGTTGGGCATTTAGCTCTTTTAGACGTCTTTCAACATTTCAGGCAATGTCTATGCCCAAAATGATCAGTTGACACAAGTTACATCTGTGCACAGCTGCCAACATTTGTATATCATTCAGGCACATGCACACTTGGGTGCATGCATTGGCACTGTTTCCAACCATGGGAGCCACCATCAATGCAAAATGTGCTGCTGTCTGGCTAAAGGCCTTGGGGGACATTTTCTCAGAGCTTAAGCTTTGCTCAGATTTCTGGGAAGTAGGGGTCAAGTTCCAATCATCCTGTAATTTTCATGCCATTAAAAAAATCACTTGGTCCTATGGTTTTCAGTCTCTGTCATCTGTTTGGCAGAAGCACAGTTGCCACACAGTTCAGCTCTCATGAGGGTTGCCAATACACAATTCATTGTTATCTTATAGTTGCAGGGTGTGAAAGAGTGTGACTGCAACATTGAAGACATACCTATCTATCTCATAGAGCTGAAAGGGACCTTGAGAGGTCATTGAGTCCAGTCCAGTCCCCTGCCCTCATAGCATGACTGAGTACCATCCCTGACAGATTTGCCATAGATCCCTAAATGACTCTCTCAAGGATTGAGCTCACAATCTTGAGTTTAGTAGGCCAATGTGTAAGCCACTGAGCTATCCTTCTCCCTCTGAAGTTGGGGGAGATGTTCAATGCAATAACTGGATGACAATTGACACAGCAGAGAAACATGCCAGGTTGCTGCTGGCATTCACAGAGCCACTCCACACAGTGGATTGATGCTTCTGGGCCCAAGTAATGAGCACTGGCTAATGGAATTATATTGTAATGTAATGGATGTTTAAAATTTACTAGCAGTGGCTGCAGAACTTCTGGATGTTAAAGCCCACATTCCTGGATGTTTGTGCTGAGCTCACTCAAACCTCCAGCACAGGAACACCAAAATGAGAGAAGGGAAAGGTGATCATGCTCGGGAAGCTTGTAGTATTGGATTGCTATTGGTTAATGGGCAATCATTTTGAAGTTGGAAAATCCACAGTGTGGGCTCATGTCAACTTAACTTTGCAGTTTATTCTAGGCATTGATCTAAATTTTAAGTGGATGAGGTGTAGAAAGCTCGGTGCCACATGTTCGAAGTATTCAGATCCTTTCATGTATGTGAAACCAAGTAGGGTCTGAGTAATTCATAGGCTAGGATGCTGCTGTTGGGCCCATAAATTTTAAAGCAGAAACAGTTATTAGCTCATTTATTTTCTTCATAAGAAGAGAGCCATAGGGATTCTTTAGTGTTTTAATTTGGATGTGTGTTTCCAAAGATGGTTCACTTAATTTGAGGATGGAATAATGGGCTCTTCTTTTCTGAAATGTGGGCTATTTGGTTGGTTAGGTTTTCTGGATTAAAATTCAATTTAGTTAAATGCTCATATAAAATGATGCTTTAATTCAGTCTCCATACAAGCTTTTCCCACCCTAAGTAGTAATTGTTTGCTTTGCTCATTGCATTAAGCAGTAGTAATATTATTTGATATCTGACCTTCTAGGCTTTTGTCTTTGAACCATAGTGTGAAAATCTCCATTTAGAAGGCTGTGTTTAGTGACTATGTCTTAATTGCTCCATCCCAATCCATCCCCAACCATCCACTGTTAAATAGAATGCAAGTGGTACTATTGTGTAAACAGGAATAGGATGGAATATTAATTGAGTACTGGTGATGTATTTTCTTTGTAATTTACAGGCTATCACTCTGGTTAATAGCAAGACTTACCGTATCTATGGAGACCATAGGGGGAAAAACTGCTTCTGAATTTAAGGAATGATCAAGGAAAGAAAATGCTTTGGTTGTCTGAAAAATCAGTGCTGATGTCTTGATTGGTGTCCTTGTGATGTTCTTGGTTGCAAAGAGGAAAACAAGAAACTAAAAGCAGAATTTGAACAAATTAAGGGGGAAGAGTGACCCACTTGATGTATTTTACATATGCACTATTAACGATAAAGTAGATTTTAATTGCCAAATCAAATATAAGTGAGCAAGGTACCAGTTTTTTTGCTAGACACTCAACTCAGAGCTAGTTTTAGCAAGTTGAGTTTATCCAATTTCCTTGTGTCTTGCATCTATAGGTTGCTCCTTCTTGTGCTTTAGCAGATCTTATGTGAATATAAACTATAAAGCCACAACATTTATATCATGGTTCAGATTTTGGAGATTTTCAGATCAAGGGTTTATTTGTGGGTTGATCTTTATTTTCAATGAGCTTCATACAAAGTCCTGTTATGAGCTGTGTGAAACCTTGTTATGGGTTGAATTCAAATGCCCATTGAGATTGGTGGATATGAACATACCCCTCAACTAACTGTAAGAATATGCTAATTATAATCCTTCACCTAAAACAGAAGACTATGTGAATCCCCACAGGAGTTTTGGACTGTCACTGGAGGGATTTTGTTGAGTGGTGTAAGCAAAGTGTCACCCTTGAGAGGTTCTGGGTTTAGGATGCTGACTGAAAAGACATTTGAGTTTGAAAGGGAAGAAACTATTCCTTTTGCTTTTTAGTTCCTACTGTGTTCAGAGATGCAGGACTTTGTACATTCCTTGTAATTAAACAAAATGGTATCAAAGAAAATACCTGACTCCATTGTCAATTTCTGCTCCCAACTGGAACATTCCAGGGCCAAGGGAAAAGACCAGTCCCTTCCAGAAAAAGTGTCTTTATTTTAGTACAAAGCAAGACCCTCTATGGAAAAACAGTATTGCTCCTAAAACATGTCTCTGCCTCACTGTAAAGTCTCTGCCTAGAAACTTATCTACTCCCTTCTGCATGGGTTCCTGATGGAGATTTAAAGGAACAGTACACACATCCTCACCTTTTCCCTCTCTTGCTTTCATTTTCTGTGTAAACAAGCTTTGACCAGAAAAATATGTAACAGATGATAGGTTTGACAAGTCACTGACTTTGCCACTTACCCTTAGCTAATCAAATTCTACTTGTCAGGAGAGTTTTGTCCTTGTGATTTACCTGGATTATCAAATCCCAAAGATATAGGCTCCTGTTCAGTAGATTTAAAATTGCTTAAAAGGGCTATTTCTTTTTGGAGTGGTTTCTCTTATATTCCACTGAGTGTTCTGTGCATGTGTCCAGTGCCCAGAGCCAGAGTTGATGAAAGTGGTGCTGTTTGGTAGTCCCTGTGCCACCTCATAGTTTTGCCTGGGATGATGAAAGGCATGGCAGGCCGCCAGTGTCTCTGGTTCCTTTTCGCCAATGCATGGTGCAAGTCAGAACTTCTACTCTCCTGCCACCATTGTGATGCATTTTCCAAAACTTTAGAAAAATATTCTTAGTACTGTCCATCGATTTAGTATTTTCTATATTTGTTCCTTCTTTGTATCAGATTTAAGATTTGGGATGCTGCTGTGGTGGTGATTCCTGCTGCTCTCCCCCTCTCTCCCTCTCTTCAGTACTCGGGCCTGTTTGTACTAGTTGGGGGAAGTCCATGTTGCATCCAGGTGCAATATCTGCCTCTCTTCTTGACAGAACTGGGCTCTCTCCACCTCCAGAAAGAATGTACGGGAATGGCATTCGATCCTGAGTGGGGACCGCCCCCCCCCTTGCAGTTTGGCGCATCATCAATGTTATAAGGCAAGCCAATTGGCTTTGGAACATGTTAAAGATGCTGACTTTCTTCTTGACTGAGTACCTTGATCAGTCTCAACTATCTTAGGTCTCAGGGTACAATTCCCATCAATGACACTAGCTGGTATGTAATATATTACCTTCTTCAGTTTTATCAGGATGGTGTCTCCTGGTTTAAATTTGGGAGCTTTGGGTTGCATTTCAAAGAAGAACAAAGAATATCTGAGATACCTTTTGTACCCCAGAGTCTGTATGCTTATCTAACCTTCCTGAATCCTAAAATTTGGTTTATTTTGGCCTACCCTTGGTCTATACTGAGTTGGTTGGTGAAGAAGAGGTGGAGATGCAGAAATAGAGGGGAAGGGGCCATCTGGAAGTAACACAAAAAACAAGAATAAATGTGTAAGCAGAAAACAATTTTAAGAGACAATCCAAACTGGACTGGCCGAAATATTTGCCTCGGATTTTGGTCATAACACTTTTTGAAGGCCCATGTAATGAGTAAAACAAAGGTATTTTAAATCTACATGAGAAAAGCTGTTATCATTGCATTGATAGACTATGAATAATGCATTTATTTAAAGAAAAAGAAGCCAAGGATTTCTAGTGCAACTATACTGCAATAGTTCAACATGTGAACATAATTGGATAACATAGCAGTTCAATGTTTAGATGAGTTTTCCATTGATATTTATTGGTGATGGGTTTAGAAAAATATTTTTGCTGCAGCTGTCCACAGTACAGGATGATATAAGGTAAGACATAATCTTGCAGGTAAAATAGAATATAATCAGACAGAATTGTCCATGAGTGACTAAACCCCTTCTGTAAATGTTTCATCAGGTGTGAGTAGTGAAATGCTCCAGCCTTATTTTTCTCTGAGGAAGAAGGGAAATAATTTTTGTAAATAGTTCCAGGAACAGCTAGTGTTTACATGAGTTTCAACTGGAAGATTTCCAGATCCTCTCTGTAAACCTTTATATAAAACCAAGCATAATGTATAGTTTAAAATTTGGAATCATCCAAAATATGTGATCATTTGCATGTTCTAGAAGATGTTGGATTTGTGTCACAGAAGAAGTCCCTTGGAGAGACACAGATGGTGTACAAATGGCCTAGATAGGTGCTTGGAAAAGCTTGGCAAGCAATCTGAAGGTAAATTATCTTAATTGATATTGGGTGTACTTTCATTATTATTCATTGTCATAAATCTGATAATGAAAATGTGCAAAAGACTTCACTATTAAATGACACTGCAGCTCTGTTACAAAAGGGTGTTCTTCAAGCCTCCTGCTCTCCAGTTTTCTCCTCAGAACTATTAATGAATGGATGATGGAAAATAATTAGCTTTGGAGGATTTTATACAAAACACGTGGAACTGACAAGACACATTTCATTTTCATATTGTGGCAGACGGAAGGCAGTGGGCTGTAGGAGTTTGGTGGAGGACAGGTACACTGGTAGTTGGGTGTGTGGGTTTATGTTCCCTGAATAGATTACCAGAGACTGCTACTGAGCCATCAGGTCAGGTATGTACCTGAAACTCATTGGGAGCCAGCCTGCAGTTCAGCCTAATAGAACACCTGCCACCAGTTAAGTCCTGCAGCTCCACTATAAAAGGCTTCCCCTCCGGTAAGGCAGGGGAAAGAGAAGAGGGATGGACTGGAAAAGAGGAAGTACAGAGCAGAGGCAAAAACTATAGGCTGCAAGCAGGAGGAGTTTTCCCCCCCAAGATGCTAGGGAAGAGGTATTGAGGGAGCAGTTGGGGAAATGGCCCAGAGAGGGGCTGCCATTCAGTAGGGATAAGGACAAGAGCCCCAGTAATGGCTGCCATACAGGGCCCTGGGCTGGGATCTGGAATAAGTGGGTGGGACCAGGTTCCCCCCATTCCTCCCCCTGGCCAGTGGGTCACCAACAGGGGAAAAGGATCTTTGGACTGTGGAGGAGTTTTTCCCTCCAAACTAGTGACTGGCCTATAATGAAAAGGTACATGAAGCTATTCCACAATCCATATTTTGGAATATTTTTTGATACCTAACAAATTGCCTTTACTTGGGTCCTAGGAAGAAGTGCATGTTAAAGGTGGAGATGAAAGCAGCAGTATATCAGACAGACGGATTAGTCAGTTTGTGTCTGGCAACCACTATGTCCAATTTGCTGTAGCATAAATTTTTTTGGATGTTGTCCATTTCACAAGCCAGCCTCAGCAATATGATTTTTCAAATATGATCCCCTGGGAACTTGAATAGAGCAGAGTTAATTCAAATAAAATCAGAGAATTCATTCTCTGAGTATCACAATTCTGAGTGAATATATTATCCCACCAGCTCCTATTAAGATTTATTAGAATTAGAATATATTTAATACTTAAAAAATACTAAATGCACTGAAAGTTCTGAAGTCTACATTGGCAATGCCTGTATTTCAAGAAACACACATACTTTTAAAAAATTCAGTTACCTTCTGTCACCTATGGCTTTACTTTTATTGGGAAGGAATCTTGACTGTAATGATTTCTTCGAAAGCTACACTATTTTCCCTTTTATATTTGGTCATATAATCCGAAGCCAATTATTGTTATGAGCAAAAGCTACAAATGGGAGTTTTGTGAGGGTGTGTGGAAGCCGGATACATCTAATAAACATTCTTTAAATTAAAGTTAGGCTGATAACCTAGCTACACTTGTTCTCCTTCCCTCCCCCTCCTCGCCCCCCCCAGGCTGCGTCTAGACTGTCATAATTTTCCGCAAATGCTTTTAATGGAAAAGTTTTCCGTTAAAAGCATTTGCGGAAAAGAGCGTCTAGATTGGCGCGCAGTTCATGTTATAACGATGTGCTTTTGCGGAAAAGCTCGTCTACATTGGCGGCACGCTTTTCCGCAAAAGCAGAAGCCCGGAACCATTTTGCGGAGGGCACAAGGGCACCAGCCCTTTCCGGGGGCGGGGGCTGGAGCTCATTTCA
Source organism: Pelochelys cantorii (assembly GCA_032595735.1). Lineage (NCBI taxonomy): Eukaryota > Metazoa > Chordata > Testudines > Trionychidae > Pelochelys > Pelochelys cantorii. Next base: position 50,419,759 of record CM064332.1, on the reverse strand, counting down.
GACATGTGCTTAAAGGGATCTCCCCGGACAGCCGTTTTTCTCTCTGCTCCGTGCTATAGGGCCTCTTGCAGGGACTGACAGCCATAAGCGGGTTTGGTGGTTGCCCTCTGACTTTTGGACACTGCTGCCTTTGGCCACCTACTGCTTTTGCCAGGGGTTTTTTTCCTTGCCTTGTTTTTTGTGCCATGGAACCAGGGGTGGCCATATGCCTGCTCTGGCCCCTGTCAGACATTTTCGAGTGCCTGCAGCTGCTGCTCCAGGTTGGTGCCCTCCTCTTCCAGGACCAGGAGGGGCACATCGCTTTGGACTCCCTCACCAGTGAGGCTATGGCGTCCCTGTGACACCCCCACCCCAGGGTGCAGAGGCGACTGTGGAGACTGGACACCAGTACCGACTGGTGGGACTGGCTGGTCCTAGGGCAATGGGATGACCAGCAATGGCTCTGGAACTTCTGCATGCGAAAGTGGACGTTCCTGGAGCTCTGTGCCTGGCTCACCCCCGCGCCCCAGAGAGCCGCCACCCGGCTGCGGGCACCCATCCCCGTCAAGAAGAGGGTCGCCATCGCAGTCTGGAAGCTGGCCACCCCGGACAGCTACCGATTGGTGGCACACCCATTCGGGGTGGGCAGATCCACTGTCGGCACCGTCGTGATGGAGGTAAGTCCCAGGAGGAGTGGGGAGTGGGGTGGGGGGAGGGTGCTGCACTCCACGCCCAGGGGCAGCCAAGACTCCACGCTGGGTCACCCAGGGGTTCGGGCCATCCCTCCCTTGCACAGGCCTGCTGGGGGGGGGATGTAGGGCGAGGGGGCTGTGGTGTGTGTGCACGTGCATGCATGTGTGCGTGAGGACAGAGGGAATCATGGGGAGGGGGCCAAGGGAGCGCACACCTACCCCTGCCTTATGTGATGTGTTCCCCGTGTTTCTCTGCACCCTTCTGCAGGTCGTCCACGCCATCAACAACGTCCTGCTCCGCAGAGTGATCCGCCTGCAGGACATGGACGCTACCGTCGCCGGCTTCGCTGCCCTCAGGTTCCCTAACTGCAGGGGAGCCCTGGATGCAACCCACATCCCCGTCCAGGCCCCGGAGCATCGAGCAGCCCATTTCATGAACAGAAAGGGGTACTGTTCCATTGTTCTGCAGGCCCTCGTGGACCACCGGGGCCACTTTCTGGACATTTATGTGGGCTGGTCCGGCAGGGCACACGACGCCCGCATCCTCCGCAACTCCGGACTGTTTCGCAGGCTGGAGGCCGGGCACCTTCCCCCGGTGGGAGTTGACTGTCGAGGATGTGCCTATGCCCATCTGCGTCGTCGGGGACGCGGCCTACCCCCTGCTGCCCTGGCTAATGCGGCCCTACACGGGGCGGCTGGACCAGAACCGGGCCTGGTTCAATGACTGCTTCAACCGGGCCCACAATCAAGTGGAGCTTGCCTTTGGCCGATTAAAAGCCCGCTTCCGGTGTTTGCTCACCCGTCTCAAGAGGGGTGAGCGGAATGCAACAGAGGTAGTGGCCACGTGCTGTGTGCTCCACAACATTGTGGAGCGGAGCGGGGAGGCCTTCCTTCCCGCATAGATGGCAGCGGAGGGCCAGGCCTACGAACAGCCCCACACAGCTGCCAGCCACCAGGCGCACCAGGATGGGGTGCGCATCCAGGACGCCCTCACGGACATGTTTTCACAGGCCCCGGAGTAGGGTCGCCTTGGTTTCCCTGGACAACTCCCTCCCCTCCCCTTACCTCCCAATATACAACAACACAGTTTAGGGGAGAAGGGGATGTTGTGCAGAATGTTCATGATTGTTATATAAAATATGTTTGAGCAGTCTAGTTCAGAGCAGAGTACTCTTGTTCTGTTAAGGGTTTGGTCAGGTCAAGCGGAAGGCTTGTACCTACCAATTAGGATTAGGTTAGATTTAGGTTTAGTTAGATTAGCTATCATCGTCGGTTCAAAGCATTTCGGCCATCGTCGAGTTTGTTCGTTGGGCGCGTCGGCCATAGCTAGGGTTTTCTTTGAGTTCAGGGTTAGGTTTAGGGATATTCTAGGCCACCATCGTCTGTTCGAACTGTCCCGAAGAACAGGAAGAGGATTCGAGTTTCGTGCGGAAGGCTCGAGTCAGCGCACCCGATTCCAGTCATCTTCGAGGGATCTCCTGGCAGTTCCTCTCCTGAGGCCCGGAAGGACCAAAGGATCGAGGTCGCCAGCGTCATCGCAATCGCCCTCCGCGCCTAGACTGTGTTTGTGTTTACTCTTTTGTAATCTATCTCTTGCTTGATTGTGATTTTCTGCATGTCAAATATAGTCCTGTGGTTAAATTTTATCTTCAGAGTTGGTATTCATTTATGCATCACAAACTCATAACCCTTTAAAATTATTTCCCTTTTTTTGTAGAAAACCTGTGATAGATATGGAATTTGGAGTCCACATTGTCATCTTCATGATTTTATTAGGTTGATCGGCATTCTAAATTAATTATTCACGTTACCTCGTGTAACAGGGAGGAGACCTTGAACTGGGAGGGGGAGGGGAGCTACTCCTGGGAGGGGTGGCCCCTGCGACCGCTCCTGCGGGGGCGGACCTGGACATGGGGGACAGGCTGAATGGGAAGGTGGGCAGGAGGAGCAGGAGGGGCCATTGCAGGAGGGGACGGGGACAAGTGCACCATGATGGGGTGCACATCCAGGAGGCCCTCACGGACATGTTCTCACAGGCCCCGGAGTAGGGTTGCCTTGGTTTCCCTGGACAACTCCCTCCCCTCCCCTTTCCCCTCTCCTCCCCTCACCTCCCAATATACAACAACACAGTTTGGTTTCACCAAAAAAACTTGTCAGTTTTTATTTACAAAGGGGGGAGAGGGGGAGGAGACCTTGAACTGGGAGGGGGAGGGGAGCTACTCCTGGGAGGGGTGGCCCCTGCGACCGCTCCTGCAGGGGCAGACCTGGACATGGGGGGCAGGCCGCATTGGGGCAGGCTGAATGGGGAGGAGGGCAGGAAGAGGAGCAGGAGGGGCCATAGCAGGAGGGGCAGGAGGAGGAGCAGGAGGGGGCGGGGGCAGTGCTAGGGGAGGGATGGCGGGGGCATGGGGCGAGGCCATGCCATAATGTATGGCATGGGCAATGTGTGCGGAGAGGCTGGCAACGGAGTTCGCCATCAGCGCACAGTGTCCCTGGAAGGTGGCCCAGGCCTCCTGGCGCCACTGCAGGTCTGCCTCTGTGCGTCTCTGGATGGCAGCCTCTATTCGCTTGATGGCCTGCACGTGGCGCCACAGGAGCTGGTCCCGGTGTCGGACGCGCTGCCTCCGTGGTTGGGCGGCTGGGGGTGCTGCTGCTGCCGGACTGGAGGGTCCCCAGCTCCTGGTTGGTCCTGCTGCAGGGAACAGAAGAAAGGATGGGTCAGTCAGGCACCCCGGCCACTGTCCCCACACCTCATGCCTTCAACCCCACCCCAAGCCCAAGTGACACCACAGGGGTAGTGTGGCTTGGGCCCCCTTGGTTCCCACCCGCCCCCCTCGTGTTGTATGTTTGCATAGAGGACCGCCTCTGGAGTAGGGTCCTCCTCCATGTATTGGAACCCCCGGTCTGTGTCCTGGCCCTGTAGAGGGTGGGAGGGCGCTTGTGTTGTGTTAACCTGTGGAACTTCCTGCCGGTGGAGGCTGTGAGGCTTTGGGCTAATCAATGGTGTTTGACAGGGAGCGAGATTGAATCCCCACACAGTGCCTGGGAGCATGTCTGGCAGACGTGGTCTGGGCTCTCAGATCCCCATCGGGTGGGATATCTCCTGGACGGAACCAGGAGAGTGACTGGGGAGTGTCCCATCCTTGCAGCAAAACTTAGGCGGCCCTAGGGGTGGTCCGAGCGCTTCCCCCCCCTTCTCCATCCCACTATCCCTCACACACGGTAGCCCAGGGATATGTGTGGCTGCAGTGGGGACTTCCCTCAGGGAGCCAGCCAAGGCACTGGGAGCAGGCGAGGGGCTCAGGAGGGGCCACGCTCACAGGGCTGTGATGCTGCGGTTTTCCCAGGAGCAGCTGGCTGTGCCTCACAGCCAGGCATGGGACAGTGTGCCATTTTGCCTGCTACACCCTTGCGGAGGTGCGGGCTCTGGCCTGAGTCCCTGGGGCCCTGGCTGGTTCCAGCTGGCATCCACCCTTCCCCCCCCGAGTCCTGCCGGATGTGTGTGAGCAGCACAGTCCCAGGCGTGCCCTGGAGCTGCCTGCCGCAGCCACGTGCTGCTCGGTCACCAGGCTGCACGTGGTTGCACGTGCTGCTTGCTGCCTAATGCTACACAGCGTGCAGCTCACGTGGCCCAAGTGACATGCTCTCCCCGTCCCTCCTCCGGGCGCCTGGCTCCCCTCCTGCCCACCCTTGTGAGTGCAAAGTGCAACACTTACCGGTGGATCCTTCCCCGGCCTCTGAGGACGCGTGGGAGACGTCGGGGCTGCCAGAGGGGGCCTGCTGGGTGGTACTGCTGGCCTCGTCCTCCGATGTACTGCTGCTGCTGTCTCCCTGCCCCGTCATGGTGGTCCTGGTGACGGGGGGGGGGGGGTGCACGCAGGTGTCTGCTGTGATGTCCGGGGCTTCTGGAGCTGGCTGTCCCAGGATGCGGTGGAGCCAGTCATAGTGGGGGCAGGTGTCTGGTCCTGCCCCCCGTTCCTCGCTGGCTCACACATAGCCCAGGCGCAGCTCCTTCACCTTAGCCCGGACCTGTTCCAGGTTCCGGGCTGGATGTCCCTGCTGGGCTAGCGCCTGGGCCACGCGGCCAAAGATGTCAGTGTTGCGGCGCCGGGACCGGGTCTCATGGAGGCCCTCCTCCTCCTTCCACAGGTCCAGGAGGGTCTCCAGCTCCCCCGAGGTCCAGGAGGGGGCTCTCCTTTTGCGGCCCCTGGGGCCTCCTGCGCTGGGGGTGCAGGTGGCTGAGCGCCCGGAGCTGCCATGCTAGGCCGTGAGGTGGCTGCTGGGCACGGCAGGGGCAATGTGGCAGACCTCAGGCCAGAGGTCTGAGGCACGCTCCTGCCACGTGCGCTCAGCAGCCTGTGTGTGCTTTAAGAGCCCGGGTTACCAGGATGTCCGGGGCGGCTACGGGGTCTCCCAGCGTCCAAACGGCTTTTTTCCGTTTCGCCTGCTTTTGCGCAAAAGTCTTAGCTAGCTGTCTACACTGGCCCTTTTGCGCAACAGTTTTTTCGCAAAAAGGACTTTTGCCCGAACGGGAGCGTCATAGTATTTGCGCAAGAACACTGGCGATCATACATTAGATCGTCAGTGTTCTTGCGCAAATTCAAGCGGCCAGTGTAGACAGCTGGCAAGTTTTTCCGGAAAAGCGGCTGATTTTCCGGAAAAACTGGCCAGTCTAGGCACAGCCCCAGAGTGATTGAATGGGAGGAACTAAGGGAGATAGGGAGCTACACAGATGAGGCTTTCTGGGACACAGCAGAGCAGCAGTTCCAACCCTAGTCGTGCATGCTGCTAAGGAGGATGGAAATCTTGGGGAAGGAGAACATCAGGCTGGACTGGAAGGAAATTATCCCATTTTTGGTCACCTAAATAAGCCCTATCTGGAAGTACAGTGGTGTCTCAGGATCAGTCTACACAACAAGAAAAACCTGTGGCTGTCTTGTACCACTCAACTTGAACCTATTGGGTTTCTGGCTGCAAGGCTATTTAATTGCTGTGAAGGCTTCCGGGCTCAGGCTGGAGCCCAAGTTCTGGGACCTTCCTATCCTGCTTCTATTCAAATAATAGAAAAAACACCCATTAACTTTAATGGAGTCAAATCAAGCGTTAAAAGAGCAGACTCCTTTTAAATGACTGCTTTTAGAATCCAATTTATCATCTCCATTGTATATCTGCTCTTTGCATCCTTCATGGGAATAGCTTAGGGTATGTCTACACTGCCACCCTAGTTCGAACTAGGGTGGCTAATGTAGGCATTCGAACTTGCAAATGAAGCCCGGTTTTTAAATATCCCAGGCTTCATTTGCATGTTCCCGGGCGCTGACATTTTTAAATGCCCCGTGGTTCGAACTACCTGCCCGCGGCTACAAGCAGCACGGACTAGGTAGTTTGAATTAAAGTTCCTAATTCGAACTACGGTTAAACCTCCTTGCAGGAGGAATAATGGTAGTTTGAATTAGGAGCTTTAATTTGAACTACCTAGTCCGTGCCGCGTGTAGCCGCGGGCAGGTATTTTGAGCTATGGGGCATTTAAAAATGGCGGCGCCCGGGAACATGCAAATGAAGCCAGGGATATTTAAATCCCGGGCTTCATTTGCAAGTTCGAATGCCTACATTAGCCACCCTAGTTCGAACTAGGGTGGCAGTGTAGACATACCCTTATCGTGAGAACTGTCATGATGTTTGCCTGGAATATTATTGTTGTGTTCTACCCAAAGCTCCCAATCAGATTCTGTCCTGGGGCTAGACAAACACAAGTGATGATACAGTTCCTGCCTCAAAGACCCCATTTCTGCAAACCACACCTGTATTACTTTACTTGTGATTAAACTTCTATCTGTTTGCAGGTTTGGAGTCCATTTATCTTTTTGTTAATTTACCTACTGTTTAAAGAAAAAAATTCCCTGTTGTCTGTGTTTAACTGCCCATGTCTCCAAAGTCTAGATAACAGCTGCTTTGCAAAGGAAGCTTCCTTTCAGTTAACTTAGCTGAAATATTGTTGCATATGGATTATGGCTCAAGTCTCCTGCAGTATTATGTTCATGGAGAAACATATGTAATGATATAGATTGGGGGTGGCATAGAAGGTGATGGGAAATTTGAATTTTCAGCTGTCAAATAAATAATAAACTTCCAGTATTTAGGAGATTGTTGAACATTATCTTCCAGTAAGGAAACTCTCTCTCTAAGGCTACATCTACACTGCAGGCTTCTTGCACAAGAACTGTGCTTTTGTGCAAGAGATGTGCTTTTGCGCAAGAGCATCCATGGCAGTGTGGACGCTCTCTTGCACAAAAAAGCTGTGATGGCCATTTTAGCCATAAGGGTTTCTTGTGCAAGAAAATCATGTTGCCTGTCTACACTGCCTTCTTGTGCAAGAGCTCCTGTACAAGAGGGCTTATTCCTCGTGGGGAGAGGAATAACTCTTCTGGAAGAAGCCCCGTTTTCTGACGCTGTACTGTAAATTTACTTGCGCAAGAACGCGCGTGCAATGTAGACACCCAGCAAGTTTTTGCACAAGAACAGTTGTTCTTGCGCAAAAAGCCTACAGTGTAGACGTAGCCTAAAAGTAACCAGATTATAAGGCTTTAGGGTGATGGCATAGACTATTGTGGTAGTAAGTGTAATTTTATCACCTGGAGAAATATTCTCATGTTGTGATTTGTACATTCATTTACAGGTAGTGCCATTGATTAATGTAACAGAACCAAGACATTTCTGCAGCTTTAATCGCCAGGTCTTACTTCTTTTTTAAAACAGTGGTCCAGTTCATCCATAATGAAATACTCTTCTTTGTGATAAAAGAAGAACACATGTTCTCTCCATCTGTGGAATTCACAGAGGCTAAATAGGAGGGGAATTACACAGAAGAACATTTTGGATATGATGTATTTGCTGCTGCAAAGGCCAAGTTATAGAACATTTGTACTCCACTGTTTCTATTTGGAAAACATGAAGAAAAAATTCAGTTCTGCAGATGAGCTTGCAGCTAATAAAGCAAGGAAGAGAGACTTAGCAAATCTGAAGTGAAAAGAAACACTAACACCAGTGCCTTATCCTTATGCAGTAGCTTGTTAAAATTAAATACTTTAGAATTCTAAAGGGCCACTCTTAAGATAAAAATCATCTCAACATTCTTTGCATGTGTTATTTAGACCTCTTAGGGTTGAGGACTTTTCAGTGGAACAAGATGTCTGCAGTCAGGAATCAAGACTCAGCTGATGCTGGGACCAATGAACTTCCTTGCAGCTGAACAACCTGATTGACTGTCCAACCTGATTGGCTGAGAGGCATCACCAGATCTGTTCTTAAGCTCAGCAGCAGGCCTAGGCTAGTGGTTTACTCAGTGCTTATTCCTGCAGCAGTGTTCATTCTTGAACTAGACTTATACTGTTTGGCTCCTGACTTTGGTTCTGATTCCAGCTTTGATCTTTTGTGCTGTTCCTGGCTTCTGACTACCATGGTTCTAACCATAAGAGTTGACCTCTCACTGCTTGGTTTGTGACATCTGTAGTCTGCCATGTTTTAAATTGATGACCTGTCAACAGGAGGACTTCAGCTAATCTCAGTTGTTTGGAACATGCAATAGAATGAATGCCCAAAGCCCAGTCCTGCAAAGTGTTGCATGTGTCTTGCTGGGCACTGTATTCCCTTAATGATCACTGAAGTCAGCTAATGGAGGGCAGCACTTTGGTCCTGAGCCAGCATATAGACTGTATAGAACTTTATTTTTAAAACTGCATCTTAAATTACTTTGGGAGCAAATGGGAATTCAGCAAAGCACCCAGAATGTGGCTGTAATATGGTCATGGCTATATCAGTGAGAGAGTCTTCTACCTTCCAGGCTACCTGAATGAAGGAATTTCCAAGTGATCTTCTGAGTATCTCTTCCCCACACCCGCCATAGTGTTGCACTAATCCCACCTGATGTTTGTTAATGCAAATTATTTGCCTACTTGAGTGTCTCTAAACCCTTTCACAAATGCCTTTTGGAACAAATATTTAATGATCAAAGGAGAACAAGCTATCTACAAATAAAGGCTATGAGGTGGACTTCAGCTGTAGTGAATTTATAATTTTTACAAACTGACATAGCAAATGCACAGGGAATTCCTGTACTTCTTGTCTTGTTTTTGTTGTTTTCTGCTGAATTAATTACTATTACACTCAATCATAATTACTAAAATACCATTGGCCTAATTTTCAAAGGTGTTTAGCACTCACAACTTGCAACAAAGTCAGTGTTATGGCACTTCTGAAAATTAGGCCACATCAAAATATTCAGTTATGTAGGGCCCAGTTCACCAAGGCATTTAAACGTGGCTCTAATTCTAGGCACGCAAACATGCTCCTTGGCTTAAATTCAGGTGTATCCCCGGCAAATCTGCAGCTACTCACAGATATAATGTGGGTATCAGCACATGCAGATCACCATAGCTCATTTTTGCAGATACAGATGCAGTTCTGTGGATGCAGGTACCCACAGCTCATTTTGCAGATATGGATGTGGATACAGCTACAAATTTTGTACCCGTGTAGGGTTCTATTTATATGCTTTTGGTTATGCACATGCTTAAGTACCTTGAAGAATTAAGATCTTATAGTTTTCAGCATTTATTTCTGAAATTCAGTGTTTAATTTTTTCAGGATGTTTGTCTTGTTGGCAATTAAGAAAAAGTATTTCCAAAATTTACATTTTTTTTTAAAATTCAGAGGGGTTGCCCTTTGCAGGGTGAGGAAACTAATACAAGTCGTAAGCAGAGAACTCTTGAGGAAGTTTTGATGTTTCTCAAGCTTCCCGCTACAACATTGTCTGAATCTATTAACGGTGGAGCACCAGGAACTCTATAACCCCTGCACACTCTGTCTGAACACACTTAAAAATATAAGCAATGAAATTGCACTACTCTTTCTCTGGATTCAGCATTTAACTTCTCACCAACTAATTCATGTGTTTAAGTGCTTTGCTGGATCAGGGTCAGAGAAATCATCTTCCTGCAGGATCAAACACTATATGTAGTCATATACAATGCAAGTCTCTCCTTATCACTTAATTTTGAGTGATGAGATTTAATTTCTCTTAAATAACCAGCAGTTCTAGAGATGTATTGGTATTATTCATACCTGACATCTGTCCAGGACAGTTGTTGACTGAAATGCATGGCTCTGCTCATTATGGGTGTGTCTAGACTACAGGGTTTTGTCGACAAAAGTGGACTTTTGTCAACAAAACTATACCTGCGTCTACACTACCGCCAAGTTCTCTTGACATAATGTCAACAGAACTCAGCATTTTGTCGACAGTGGTAAACCTCATTTTACGAGGAATAACACCTTTTGTTGACAGAGTTCTGTCAACAGAAGGCGTTATTGCATCTACACTGTCCTTTGCATCTACACTCTCATGTCAACAAAGCGGCTTGCTTTGTCGACAGAACTGGATGTAGTCTAGATGCTCTTTGTCGACAGAAGCTTTGTCGACAGTATCTGTCGACAAAGCCTCTGTCGACAAAAGCCTGTAGTCTAGACATACCCTATAAGACCACCAATTGCTTTGTCTGGCTATTTCTCTTCAAACTGAAATATTGGACTCTGTGGTAGTTCTTGTATTTTGAATCCTGGTTACAGGGGATTGACTATGAGAATAATATTGTGAAGAATTTTATAAGTGTTATTGCTCTCAGAATAAGTGTCTTGTTTACCTGTTTTATTGACTTATTTTCTTTTTTTCATGTGAGTTCTTCAGTGTGTCTAGAAAGATTCTGCTGCTTAATTTGGGTTGACCTGGATGGATTTTTTCTTTTGACTAGATCTTTTTTGTTTTCACGTTTAACATATTCTCATTGCACAAACATTTCAAGTCTTTTTTTGTTTTTTATTTATTGTCAAAGAGCTTTTTGGAGCTGCTCTTTTCATTATGATATCTGACATTTTATTGATCACACAAAGTGACTCTAGAGCTGGATGAAAACTGCCAATACCTTTTTTTTTTGGGTAGGAAATCTTGAAGAAAATTGTTTCGTGTGAGAATTGTCTCTTTAAATCAAATACATGTTTTGGTTTCAAACCCCCTTAAAATTAAAAATGTGTTGGGTGTTCAATGAAAAACTAGAATATTCTGATCAAATATAAAAGCTTTCATGAAAATTTAATTATTAGCTGACAAACCATTTTTCATTACATTTTTTTGATAAAATACTTTTCACCATTTCTCGGTGAAATTCACCCTTGAACAGCTTTAGTTGAGGGTTGAAGTGGAATGTAAGCAGTGAATAGTCCTATTTCACCCACAGCAACACGTCAAAGGCACATGTGGTCAGTCATCATTAGTTCTGTCTTCTACAGTTCCCACATGTATCTACATGTGTTATTTATATATAATAAATTATATTATAGAATACTAGAACTGGAAGGGCCCTCAAGAGATCATCAAGTCCAGTGCCCTACCCTCATGGCAGGACCAAGCACTGTCTAGATCATCCCTGAAAGATGTCTGTGTAACCAGTTATTACTATCTCCAATGATGGAGATTCCACAATCTCCCTAGGCAATTTATTCCAGTGCTTAGCCACTCTGACAGTTAGGAAGTATTTCCTAATGTCCAGACTAAAACTCCCCTGCTGCAGCTTAAGCCCATTGCTTCTTGTCCTAACATCCGAGGTTAAGGTAACTAATTAATCTCCCTTCTCCTTGTAACACCCTTTTAGGTATTTGAAAGTTTCTATCTTGTGCCCTTTCAGGGTACGTCTACACAGCAGAGCTAACGTTGAATTAAGCTATGCAACTTCAGCTATGTCAATTGCGGAGCTTAAGTCAAAAGAGTTTAACTTGGCTTTAGGTGCTGTCTACACAGCAGGAAGTCGAAGGGAGAACACTCTTCCTTCGACTTCCCTTAATCCTCGTAAAATGAGGGTTACAGGAGTCAGAGTAAGAGGTCCTCCAGCTCGATGTTATTTCAAAATAAAGGCTTATAACATAGACGTGCTCTTTGTTATTTTAGAATAACGTCAGTTATTCAGAAATAATGCTGCTGTGTAGACGTACTCTCAGTCCTCTTTCCTGATCTAAATGAACCCATTTGTTACAGTCTTCCCTCATAGGTCATATTTTGTAGACTTTTAATCATTTTTGTTGCTGTTCTGGTATGGTATACTATAACAAACCCTATCAACTTACAGGTAGTCAATAAGCAGACCATCAGATGCTTTTGAAAGGACTCCATATCTTTATGTTAATAAATAATAATAATTAATGTTGCTGGGTTTTTATTATTTTCTCTGGAGTCTGGACCTTAACTATATCTTGATCAAGAAATGTAGACCTTGACAAAAAATTGCCTATTCCTGATGTAGATTGATCCAAAACATCACATTTATAAAGAGGCAAGTTAGGGAAAAGTATGTTTTTCCTTCAGAGAGACAGGATGATAATATAAATAGCCACATTACAGAATGGGTTAAATAAGGCATAGTTTCCTAACTCATGCCCTGAACTAGGTCTAACAGATGAACAAGCATGAATTAAATTACAGATGGATGTGAAGTTAAGCATAACTGCCTTGTTTAACTTGTCCATTTATGGCCTACCATTCTGTCTCTCTGCCTCTGGCTTTCCTTATGTAACAACACACCAGTTAAAAATCTTGGATCTGCCAGAAAAAAAAATGTTTGGCAAACTTTGAAAAGGTGGGTATTTTGTCATTTTTAAAAATCCGGAAAAGAGTAACTTTTAAAATCAAATCAGTTTCACATCTGACATGGCTGGGATCTGCAATCTGAAAAATAGTTTAGAAGAAGCCTTTCTTGTGTGTGTTTGCCTTCAGCAAAGACTATAATCCAGTTAAAATAATTCTGAACAGGCAGCTCAGGATTGCTTTTGAAGTTCAATGCGAGTTAGAAAGTTATTGATGTTAACTTTTCCAATCTCTTTATGAGGAAATATAAAACATGTATATTTTTTTTTTTACAAAAACTCATTAGTGCTCCTAGCAGAGGTCATGACTGAAGAAAAGAGCCTCTTCCCACTTCCTTTTGGCTTAAATTCAGAGAGAAAGGCCAGCAATATGGATGGATGGATTGCTGATGATGTTTTCATTTGATAAGTTTCTGAGGTACATTCATGACAGAGGATGTTTATTTTGCTGCAATAAGTAACTTGTTTGCTTTCTCAGAGTTATATTTGATCAAAACAAAAACCTAGAAGCTTTGAGAATAAAATAGTGTTCAGGTTTATTCATGTCCTTTGGTGGGGAGGAGGCAGGTGAGGAATGCTGCTGGATATTTTTTTTATCCCTTTGCGGATTTTCTATAATATCCATTCTCGATTGTAAGCACATTTTAATTACTTAGATGTGTTTGCAAGGAGCAATATCAACAACACATTAGATATTTAATTCATCAACAATGTAATGGTATTGTTCTCTTCTTATCTCAACCACTTGTCCAGAAGGTCCTGGCCAGTTTGTCTCCTCCTTGCTGCCTGATTGTTATTGCTGCAGTTGTGATCAGCTTCTGTACTTGGGTCCAGATCCACAAATGTACTTAGGAATCTAAGGCTTTGTCTGCACTACACTGGCCATGTCGCTAAAAATCAGGCAGCGTAAATGCTGTTTGTTGCCACTTTCGCTGACTAAATACTCCCACCCCCGTTGAGTGTGATTTGCCTTGTCAATGGGAAAGCACTTTCCTTGACAAAGAGCCATTTATACTGCTACTTGACATGGAATAACCTTTGTCTTTTGCAGGGGAAGGGGTTTATGCACTGTGAATGACAAAAGGTTTGTTGCTCAATTGGCAATGTAGACGAAGCAAAAGTAAGCTAATTTTAGGCATCATTGGGATCTTCAAAGCCCTTACTTGGCTGCTGACGAGCCCTGTAGATGCCTAAACTCATTGAGCTTGTTCATTTTCATTCTAAAAGTTTTTAGGGGCCTACATTTCTACTTCTAGGTGCATGAAGTTGACATGTGCCCTCTAGGAGCTTAGATATCTATCTTCCACATAAGTCCTGGCATTATCCATAAATGATGAAAAGATGCATTCTGCCCCTGCCTGTGTTGCTGGAGGGGCCTGATCTGGAAGGCATGCACAGAGGCTGCCTACTAGCTTGTGTCCCATTGAAAATCAGGACAAAGGAGAACAAGATAGTGCCCAATACCTCACATCTTATGGTCCAGTAATTAAAGAACTCATGAGATGGGGAGTTCTACATGTTGCATAATGGGTATGTGTGGGGGATGTGAGCAGGAGCTGTCTTGCCTCTCTGCCCTAGTCTACACTAAGATCTTATTCTGAATGCCCCCCCCAACTTTGAATTTATAAGCAGTGCCCATTATTTGGAAACAATGGGCCACAGAATTCGAACTCTGTACTCCTGCTTTTCATGAGGAGTAATGCTAATTCTGAAATAATAATTTCGAAATAACGTTAGTATGGACACTCCGGAGCCATTCATTTGAACTTATTGGCCTCTGGGAGGTGTCTTGCAGCTCCACAGACTGCTTCCTGGAGTTCTAAGCCCGAGATATCGCGTCCACATTAACGGAGCCTGCCTCCGTTTTCGATGCTTCCCCATAGTGAGGATGTGCTGGTTCGAATTTGTTAAATCAGAAGTTCTTAAGTTGAATTTAGGACAGGTTGAACCTCCCACATCTGGGACTCTCTGGTCTAGCAACATCCATGGTCCAGGAGGGCCACGGATGTTGCTGGACCAAAGAGCCCTGGAGAAGGTGGGAGCAATGCTGGGGAGTTCCTGCCCCAGCTGGGGAACCCACGGTGTTAGCAAGGCCAGGTGACTGCGGAGTCCCAGCCCCAGCTGGGGAGCTTTGGGATGTTCTGTTATGGAGCACTGATGTTCTGAGGGGAGACCCAAAGGAAAGATTGGGCAGACTGGAATCTGGGCTGGGGTAAAGGGGAGAATTTTATTGGGGATTACTTCATTTTTCTCTTAGTGAAGTTATTTCTTTATACTGTATTTAGCTATGGAATGATAAATTGAAAGGCACCTAGATCCTCAGGTACTTTTTTTATAGATGGAAATAAGAGTAAATATAAAATAACCTTGCATTCATCAGCATAAATGGCCTTTGCATGCAGGCATCCATTTAAAAGTGCCTGACTGCCTGAGGGAAATATAAATTGTCCTTGCAAATAATGGATTTTGCAAATAAGCAAGCTTGCAATTTTGGTGGCACCTCTCAAAATCTTACCTCAACTTGAATCAAATCTATTTTGAGACTGAAAAGTCCTCAGCAAAGCGTGATTTCACTTCATCTTTCTGGACAGCCCTGGACGTGCCAGAAATCTTACAAGAAAGTCTGCACTCATGACACTTCCAGCCAAATTTTGCAAATTCAGGCACTTTGGATATGCTGTGGACTATTTATCTCTTCCAGTTTCTATTGATATATAACCAGCTCCCATCTAATAATCCTGGTAGCTTTGTCACAAATTAAAAACTTGCCTCCTGCCACAGCATCTGTGGTGGTGGCCAAAATATAACTCGGATCTCCAGTTTCCTAGTTCTGTGCTTTACTCACTAGACCATGCACACTCCTTAAATTAAAAAAAGTTTTTATAATTTTTATGTCAGGAATTGCCAATGTTGCATATGACATTCATATATTTAACAGAATAAATTCTATTACAAGGGAATTTCACGTCTATTCTTGCACTCATATTGAAGGGAATAGAGTACATTAATATTAAATTACATGAAGTGTCCTGGAATGTTATAGCAAGCCTCTTTAACATGCATATTCATGTACCTTAAACTTGAATTATTCACAGAAACCCTGTTTAGTCAAGTTCATTTTTTATTATCTTCAGTAGATGCGTGAGTCAAATGGCTCTGAATCCAGGGAAGGCATAACTTTTACTAGGGCTTTATTGAACTTAAATTTAGAGTTTGAATCAATGCCCAGGAATGATGTCAGACATAACGGATTCAATTTGTTAAAGTCTCTTCACTTTAAATGTGTTTTTAAAAACAGAGCAGATAATTCTTCCAAGTCTTCCAATTTCTAATGCTTTCAGCTTTTACTCAGGCTGAGTGAGCTGATATACTTTGGGTTATTGCACATTAGTTCTACTTGTTGTGTGTTTATTTATACATAAACTTATGATTGTGCAGGAATATGATGTATAACCTGGATATAATTTGTAGGTAGAGCTTTATGTCCTCTGTTACTATCATAGCTGCCTTTTTTATATTTTGGAGGGCTGAGGGGAAAGGCAGGGGAGCTGGACTAATTTGTATGGTGGGAGTGCTTAGCCACTGAACCAAACTGTAAACCCTGCTTGTAATGGAAACCACTTCAAGCCAGGGGATGCTGCAGCACCCTAGTTCTGGCACTTCAGTACGTTCTGTGATTCTTTAAAAGGCCAAAGACGGTATAGGATTCTCTAAATATTGAAGTATAAAGATAATGTTCCCTATAGCACAATAGACAAGCGTTCATCTAATTCAGTTTCTTGATTTCTGTAGTAGCCCATATCAGACATACGCGGCCAGTTCTCTTTTGTTGTAACAAGGGATCTTTTTCCCTCACTCCATCTAGTAATCAGTTTAAGCTCCAAAGCATTAAATTACTAACTCTTCTTACTTTTCCCTATCTAATATTATATAGGTTGAACCTTTCTAGTCCGGCACTCTCTGGTCCAGCTACATCCATGGTCTGATATGATTTAGTGAGCTGGATGTTCACTTACCATGGGTGTGGCCAAATTTCCTGTGGTCCCATAAAGTTTGTTCACAGCCCTCAGTCCTGGTTCTGTGTTCTGTGCTGTTATTTAGCTCTAATTTATATCTTCTATGAACCCAGTAACCAGTGGACGTGACCTCTTGTGGTTCAGTAAATTCTCTGGTTTGGCACCAGTCAGGTCCCAAGGGTGCTGGATGAGAGAGTTTCAACCTGTAGCAGATGCCATTATAATTTATAATCTAATCTTCTGAAGATTTTACTAAGCTAATTACTCCATTCTATGTTGCCGCAATGAGTTCCACAAATTAATGAGTTTTATAAACCCAAAGGATACAATTGGAGACATGGGTGGTGGGTGAATATAGGGCTGGGGGAAACAAGCCCCAGCCCCATCCCTTCTGCCCAAGACCCCGACTCCATGGAAGCCAAGCCTAGCCTCCGTTGGAGGGGCAGGCGCCTCCCCCCCCCCCAAAGGAGCCTCCCTGGTCCTGAGCACAGGGAGGGCACACTGCCCTAGCCTCCCCAGCTTCAACACGGCTGAAGCCTGAGAGCCATGCTGAATCTGGGGGCAGAGTGTGGGCAGGACCATGCCTCCCAGTTTGGGAAGGCATTGCCTTCTCCCACCTCTTATACCCATGGCCCATGACTGGCGATTACGTGAAGCTTTACTTAAGTCAAGACCCAAGTCATTTTTTAAGGACCTTAAGTAGATGACATTGTAAATAGGAGTCTGAACATGCAGTGGGTTTTTTTGGCTTGCTTCAGGCTTAATGATTTTAGAGAAGGAAATAGTAATGGGCCAGATTCTTTAGTGTGGTGCAACAGCTTTGCACCAGTGTGAGAGGCATACGGACTATCACACCTCTTTTTGAGCACAGAGGAAGAGGAATGTGATCAGTATATTTTTGCACTGTATTATCCCTTTGTTGTCCCCTTATGGATGTTAGCTCACAAGGGGGTAATGGCAAATAAGGCTTCAGAGCAGGAAGTGCAACACCATCATTACCTCATCTGTGCATTCTTCTTTCCCTGCTCTCCAGTGCTCAAACCCCATGATCTGACCCATTGTCTCTTGTCCATTTGGACCCATGTGCTACTTACTGGTGCTAAAAAAAGATATTAAAAGTTTCCAGCTGAGATTAATCTTTTCTCATCTCTGAAGTGACTCATAAAGACTGATTTGCTTTCTTCTTCTTTAGAAAAATGAAAGTTGTGTTGATCTTGTTTTTGAAGCCAGGTACAATAGGCTTCCTTTCTGTCATGTTCCACGTGTTCCATTTCCTTTCGTTTCTCAATCTTGTGACTTTGTGTAGTGCTAGGCAGCACACTGGGAGAAAATGTTTTTCTTCATGTTATTTGTTTGATTCTGTTTTCCTCCAAGGCTGGATTCTGTTTTCTGGGCTCTGGCAGAAGCCGCTTGCCAACTCCCAGAAAAACAAGTCAAACACTAAATCACAAGATCAAGAACACATATTCCTGTTCATCCAGAAATATAATTTATGCCATTATGTGCTAACAGTGTCCGTCTGCTATGTATATTGGATAAACTTCTCAGACACTTCACCAAAGAATCAATGCACACAAAACAGACATCAGATAGTTTCACAAAGAAAAAAACAGTTTCTTGCCATTTCAACCAGACTGGGCATTGTCTGAATGACCTGACTACATGCATCCTGCTTCAAAGGGACTTTAACACAAGACTACAAAGGGAAGCCTCAGAACTGTCATTCATGCTTAAATTTGACACTTTACAAATGGGCCTTAACAAAGATGCTAATTATCTTACCCATTACAAAGATAGCTTCCCAATTATCACCCCTAATATCATCTCATAGACACTAACCTCCCCACCTCACCCCCCTCTGTTCTAAAATCTGATTTGTCAATTTTATATGCGTTCACTTTTTTTTGATTGTATCCCTTTGGTATATATGGTCATGCCAATTTTCTTCCACAATTTGATCTGAGGAAGTGGGTCTGGCCCACGAAAGCTCATCACCTAATAAACCATCTTGTTAGTCTTTAAAGTGCTGCATAGTCCTGTCTTTTGTTTCAACTAAATCTTTCCTACAATGTAAAGCATCTTTCTGAATGTTTACACAAATTGAGTGCAGCCTAAAATGTAACAGAAGTTTTAAAGTACCAGCCATTTATCCGGATTCTTACCCCTTCAATTCCTCTGTGAGCATCTCTCCACAAGAGATTACAAGTTACCTTTGCTACTTTTAAGAACTTTTGTTTTTCATCCCATCTTGCTATAAAAGCTCCATCCCTCTTTAAAGACTCTGATGGCAACATGAAAGGAAAGCTGCCAATGATAGGGGAATAGGCTGCATTCAAAAAGATGCTATTACAAGTTATCAACAGCTTGGGCGAAACTCATCTTGTATAGTAAGCATGCACAAGGCCTATGCACTTTCAAACTACTTAAAACAGGTAGGACCCAGAGACAGATCAACAAAACATTTTGGTTAATAATGTCAAAAAGGCTGCTGACAGACCCCATAGAATCAACATGGACACATGGGACTTTTGTCATCTTATTGTGGGTATAAGCACACTATTTCTAACTTATTAAATTGTTTTAGACAATTTACAAATATGTTAAATAATATGGGCCATATTAATAACATTTTGAAGTGTCTACTATAATTTAGGTTTGGAGAAACAGGAACATTTTAAACTGGATAAAAATAGATGGATGCTCTTTTCATTTAAGAGGGTAAAAGTCAGTCTTCAATGGAACTTGATTAATGCTCATCTGGACTGAGTTGAGTCTTAGTGGAAAATTATGTTGCTCAAAATAAAGCCTAAGCAAATGTAAATAATGAATCTAACTCTTGCACCATCCCAAAAATTTCAATAAAACCGCATACTGGTTTGATCACGTTAGTTGGAATCTACAGTACATGTTGATCTGGTAGAAATATGATTTTTATGAAATGTCACATTGTCCTCTGGGCATCTTTCCATCACAACATAGTAAATAATTTTCTATCAATGTTATAAAGTGCAGTTTTTTAAGGACAGGTTATATAATATGAGACACTGACAACTGTTTTTCATTATTAATAATAAGAACATTGCAATTCTGTTGGTACATATATTGGCAATAATTTGGCTGGCTCACAAATATGCTCCTAAAATCTTGTTGATATGATCAAAGGAACATGACAATGTTTTTGATGTATGCAAATGTGATTTCTTTACCAGAAAAAACCCCAAATGATTAAAAATGATCCATTTCCAGTCTTTTCCCCCTAATTTTAGTATTTAGACCTCTACTGCAGTAAATTGAACCATATCAGCATCAAACAGTATACTGAAATGTGTTTGGCTGTATGAAAACATTATGGTAGTTCTGAGCACAAAGGCAAGTCACCAGTTACTCACCACCAAGTTGCTTCTTGCAACCTACTTCAGAATATAAGTTTGACATGCAGCTTGATTGTCCACCCCAGGTCTGACAATGGTGTCAGGGCGGGGAGGGGCAGTTGCTCCTGGCTGCCACTTCTGCTACTACCCATTAATTAAGCATGTCAATTAAATTAAGCTTGCAAAATCCCTTATTCTAAGTACTTTTTTGAATATTTTAAAATAAAACTTGCTTTTCTTAGGTTTACATTTTTAACAAAATTTACACATTTCTTTTTATTTCCTTTTTAATTTTCCTTTTAGGAAGTCAGTGAATCCACTTGTATTCAGATAATAAAATGTGGAGAGAACCTTTGACACGGGTTACATTTTATTAGTTTGTCTCTAAAACTTGCCGAAGTTTCACTCTTACACTTTAGGTGAATTTACAACATGGTCCAATGATATTAAACATCTAATGAGATCTACTGAATTTTGTTCTTTCGTCCTTAATCTTTGTGCACTATGAACGGTTGAACTTTTTGTTGTTTATATGCTGCCAGTTTTTAGTATTGGTTTTAGTATGCTACACTACGGCTACACTGTAGCCTTCTTCCGGAAAAGCTTATGAAAATGAAGCACGGTGTGGAATATTGCCACACTTCATTTGCATAATTAATTAGCAGCTGCTTTTGCACAAGAGGCTTTTGTGCAAAAAGGATCTGTGTAGACTGCTCCTTTTTGCGCAAAACCCCCATCTTGCACAAGAGCTGTTCTTCCTGAAAAAATGAGGAAGAATGGCTCTTGTGCAAGAGGGGGTTTTTGTGCAAAAAGGAGCCGTCTACACAGATCCTTTCTGCGCAAAAGCCTCTTGCACAAAAACGGTCCCTAATTATGCAAATGAAGTGCACCAATATTCCACGCCATGCTTCATTTGCATAAGCTTTTCCGGAAGAAGGCTACAGTGTAGCCGTAGCCTTTGTCATTTTTAAGATGTTTAAAAACCATATGCCAGAGTCCATGTGAGAGGAATGAAGATTTTAATACAGAATGTATTATAGGAAGAGTCTCTTAAACATCAGGATACGTACAATGTTTTTGAGTCACATTACATTTTTTCATACTCCAGTCTTGAGTCACATAATGTACTTTTTTGCTATTCTATAAAACCAAAGGGGGTAACCGTAAAAATGTGTTGATGTACAAAGATAACCTGAATTCACTGCTTAGTCTGCAGTATTTATTGACGCATGATATAATGTTCTTATAGTGGCACCTGTCACCATAGTGTCTTGAGTACTGCCAAGGGAGAAAATTCTGTTAAATCTCAGAAGTCCAGCTGTCTGTCTTATTTCTTGTCTTCCTTGCTTTTTTTTCTCTTCTTCTTTGATGTTCTGAGTTGTCTGTGAAACACAAGTCCAGGAAGTGAGTTTTCCACTTTGTTTTGAAAGCTGAGAGATTTATGACCATTCTTATCTCATCTTGTGAAGGCTGAGTTCCAAACTCTTGGTGCGGATGCCAAGAATGACCTGTCTCCCCAACTCTGACAAGCTTTGCCTTTGAAGCTGACCCACATCGTAGTTCTTGAGGAAGTAGCTTTCGGGGGAGATGGTTGTTGTGGAAAGAGGTGCTCTGATATCTTGGGTTGATTCCATGAAGGGCCTTAAAGGTTAACAATGAGCTTTTGAATTACTTAATCTATGGGGAACCAGGGTCAGGAGCAGAGCAAAGGGTAATGTGAAGGGGTCAATTGGCTTGTGCATATGGCTCCAGTCTGGGAAATTGTTATTTTATTATACTGCTGTGATGCCAAAACATACATTCTGGAAAGAGCAGCTGGCCTTCAAGAGGCTATCTGCTCCAGAAGACGGAGGATGTTTTGTAGGAAGCAGCAAAGTTGCTGTTCACCCCACCTGCTGAAGGAGGGAGAGAAGGAGAATAGATCCCTCCCCCATGACTCCCAGACTAGGCGCCTCTCTTAGCACTGATATACACAAGAGGAGGCAAGTGCCTCAGGCTGAGGGCGAGGTAGTCACCGTAGCTGCCTGGGGTGGAGGAAGACTCTAGCTAATGTGCAGTTCCTCCACTGATGGGCCAGGCTATCCTCCATAGTGGCCTGCTGCTGCTGGGAGAGGAGCACGCACAGGTGCCACTGCACTTCCGGCACTCAGGGAAGGTGTGGGGTCCAGCCACTATCACCACCACTTTTGCTGCTTCTTGTGTGGAATAGTGTTTCCCTTGCTGGCTGGCTTGATCTCCTCCTTGTAGTGGTCTTCTAACTATTGGTCTCCAAGCTGATGGGCAAGGAAGAATGGTTTAGTCCATTGCTGCGCCTCCTAGAATGTAACTTCTCTTTTACCCACTCTATCACCTCAACAACTCTCCAGCCCAATAAGGGGTTGAGAGTTGTCTGGTCTGCTGTCACAATCACATCTCCATCTGGTGAGCTGGGACAGGAAGGGCATGACCACCATTTTGCGGGTGGAGAGGAAAAAAGTTCTATGTCTCCATGTGACAGGCTGTACTAGCTCTGCATGGGGGAAGCTAGGCCTAACCAGGCTCACCTGGTTGAAGGAGTCCCACCCTCACAGCCCTGCTAGGCATACTCAAGTATGAAGGCCTGGAAAGATGCTCAGTCTATGCTGGCTGCTGAGGAGGAAGGAGACACTGCCTGAGTTTCTGGAGGTGAACCGACAGTGGGACCAGACCTGGGTACCAGCCAGCGAGACACCGGAGACACAGCCGAGAATCTGGAGACACAGCCGAGAATCTGGAGGAAGGACACTGGAAGGAGTGCGGTGGAGACTAGTAGAGCTTGTATCCTGAAGAGCTCAGCGTGTTGCAGTGGGATTCCCCTCTGAGCCAGCAGTGACCACGCCACAGTTAATAGGGCTCTAGGCTGGCACCCAATGGAGTAGGGAGGACCTGGGTCCTTCTACTCCTTCCTCAATCCCCAAACCCCTGGGGCATGTGCCTGCTACTAAAGACTCTGGCTGCTAGGCCACACGGCCCCAGTTGAAGGGGCTTTTGGTATAGACTTTGTCTGCTAGTCCACACTACCCAGTGAGAGGGCATTTGTTAAAGACTCCAGCTGCTAGGCTGCACTGCCCCAGCAGGAGGGCATGAGTATAGAACTGCAGCTGAGTTTCAGGGAACATGGGGTTGAGCGTGGGCCCAAGAACCCCAGGGACGCAACATCTCCCCCTGGGAGGAGGATGAGTACATCACCCTGTGACACTCCACCAAACCCCTATTCCCTTGCATGGAACATGGTTCTTTTGTCCGCTTCCTGCAAACCTTAGACTGTAGAAAGCTTCAAAGATTTCCTTCCTGAGCACTGCACAAAGCATACAAGAGCCATCACTGAATACACCCTTTTGACAATTGTCTATCATGCCAACTGAAGTCAGTGGCATAACTCTGGGTTTGTATCAGTCTGAGAGCAGCATCTGGTCTATAGGGAACCACACCATTAAAAATCAGTTGCTGTAAAGCACATTGTTTCTGACAGGAGGCTCTCACTTGTTGCATAAAAAATGTCCTGTAAAGATTAAGAAAGGACCAGACTACTGGTGTTTCTAGAAAACTGATTTGGCTAGATCCATAAAATTATCTGTGGTACAGAGCTCTTGTGACAAGAAACTCTCAAGTCTGTGGCAATATTAATTCTGTTACTTTGCTCATTTGTTCGAGTACCATGCAATAATTTTTATCTTTTAATTAAAGAGTTGTCAAAAGAGAGAAACCCACAAAGCGAATATGTAAGTTTTTATAACCTAACTCATTTATCTTTTTTTATTGGCTCTCACACTCCTGGCTTCCCTGATGGCTTTCCAGCCAGTCACTGCTGAACAAACCTTTATTCCACATGTTCCAATTAGAGAGACAGTGATGTTTGGCCTTGCATGGATCATGAACCGACCTATCCCTTGGCATTGGAGGGCAGTCGGGCACTTTGCTGCCTTCTCTTGAAGCCTTCAGTTCTGGCTACCTGTTTGCTCTCTCCCTATGGCACATATGTGAAGGAGTGGGAGGAAGAAGAGGTCTCATTTGTGCTCAGCTTTTTAACACTAGGGATAGAACAGATTTGTCTGAGCTAAAATTCAGATCCAGAAATTGGGGTTCAGCTCAGCTACTCAGGATTTACATACATGTATATTTTGGTCTTTGTTAGATTTTGCAAATACATGTTACAACATTGATGGAAAAATACTAGAACTTGGAGCTTGCGAGCTCAAAGTACATGGTTATTATGTAGATCTGATAGTATTGCAAGACTTTTCATTTTCTCATTTTCCCCTAGCTTTTGTAATCCTAGAAGGACTGTACATATTAGGGATGTAAGTGACTAATCGACTATCCGATAAGCAAATGCTTAAATAGTCACTCTCCCCCCGACCTTGCTGCCTCTGTCAAAGAGAGGCACCGAGGTGGGGTGCAGGAACTTGTGCTGGGGGGAACTAGTAAAGCCGTTTCTGTGGGGGGCAGAGCTCTGTGCGGGGCCAGGCTGCCACAAACAAGCTGGTGCACTCAGCACGAGCTGGGACTCTGCATTTTAAATGTAGGAAGAGCCTAGCGTCTCTTCCTACATTTAAAATGCAGAGCTGCAGCATGGGTAGCTTGTCACAAGCCAGGACTGCTTAGTCCCGGCTCGCGTCGCCTCCTGGAGCTCCCCGCCCCCAGCTCTGCAGAGGCACTTATTGACTAATTGCATAGTTGATACAAATTGTATCAACTATACGATTAGACAGATAATCGCATTTTAACATCCGTAGTACATATAATTGCAGATATAATTATTATTCACTATTTCCACATTAACCTGAAAGAATGTTTAGGGCCAGATTTGTAGTAGTCTACTAAATATGTATAAGCCAGCCACTGTGCATGTAACTGCATTTTCAGATACACAGCCAGCCATTTGATGTTAGTTACATTGCCTGTTTCCTCTCATAGAATCATAGAACACTAGAACTGGAAGGGACCTCAAGAGATCATCAGGTTCAGTCCCCTGCCCTCATGGCAGTACCAAGCATGGTCTAGACCATCCCTGACAGGTGCCTGTCTGACCTGCTCTTAAATATCTCCAGTGATGGACATTCCAAAACCTCCCTAAGGCAATTTATTCCAGTGTTTAACCTCCCTGACAGTTAGGAAGTTTTTTCTAATGTCTAACCTAAACCTCCCTTGCTGCAGTTTAAGCCCATTGCTTCTTGTCCTATTCTCAGAGGCCAACGAGAACAATTCTCCTCCCCCTGTAACACTCCTTTAGACACTTGAAAACTGCTATCATGTCCCCTCTCAGTTTGGAAAAGAAAAGACTAAACAAGTCCAATTCCTTCAGCCTTGCCTCAGAGCTCATGTTTTCTAGACCTTTAATTATGTTTGTTGCTCTTTTCTGGACCTTCTCCAGTTTCTCCACATCTTTCTTGAAATGTGGTGCCCAGAACTGGACACAGTACTCCAATGAGGCCTAATCAGCGCGAGCAGAAGTAAGACTTCTTGTGTCTTGCTCACAACACTCTTGTTAATGCATCCCAGAATCACGTTTGCTTTTTTTTGCAACAGTGTCACACTGTTGACTCATATTTAGCTTGTGGCCTACTATGACCCCTAGATTCCTTTCTGCAGTACTCCTTCCTAGGCAGTCGCTTCCCATTCTATATGTGTAAAACAGATTGTTCCTTCCTAAGTGGACTCCTTTGCATTTGTCCTTATTAAACTTCATCCTATTTAACTCAGACAAGTTCATGTTTTGCAAATATGACACGTTGATCCTAATTGTAAATTTTGCCTCTCATATTTATAGTTCTTGGGTTAAAGAGGTTATGACCACTTTGTTCCTCTTTAAAAAATGCAAAACAAAACCAACACACTCCCCCAAAACACACAACACATGGATAAAGACCTTGACTGGATATAGAAGTACTTTTTGTACATAATTTTCAGTGCACCCATGTGATACTGCACATCATGCACAGCTGTACAAAACATGCTGGAAATGCCCTGGAGGTATGATAGGGAAGTCCCTGTTAGTTTATTCATTATTTGGGCTTGCTTCCTTGCTGTGTGCCTGCTTGAAGATTATATTGTGGTCACTTTAGGGTGGTGTGTGCTGAGTATAATAGCCTATTAAGTGATGCTGTGAGCTTCCGATGCTTTAATGCCTTGAGGATCCCTTCCAGCCACTGCTGGCCCAGCCAGGGGTCCCCAGCTCTGCCTTCTCCCACTGGCTCCCACTCCTTGCCTCCAGGGCTCTTTGGTCCAGCAACATCTGTGGCCCTGACAGACCACTGATGTTGCTGGACCAGAGAGTCCTGGATTTGGCAGGTTCAACCTGTACTGAGAAAAACAGAATGGATCAGCAAGTAAAGTGCAAAACCATGATTAGCAGGCCAAGACACAGAAGAGCAATAAGAAAAAGAAACAAACTAATAGCAAATTTTGTTAAAGGCCCCAGCAACTGGCAGTCTGACAGACAATCCGTGGGGCTATTGGATGATGAGGATACTAAAGGAGCACACAAGGAAAACAAGGCCATTGCAGACAAACTAAATGAATTCTTTGCATTAGTCTTCACTGCAGTGGATGTGAGGGCCAGAGATCCCATTCCCAAGGCATTTTTTTAGGTGACAAATCTGAGCAACTGTCCCATCT
The DNA here is from genome assembly GCA_032595735.1 of Pelochelys cantorii. Lineage (NCBI taxonomy): Eukaryota > Metazoa > Chordata > Testudines > Trionychidae > Pelochelys > Pelochelys cantorii. Next base: position 50,393,377 of record CM064332.1, on the reverse strand, counting down.
TGAGGTATCAGTAAAGGAGGTTTTGGAACAAACTGATATATTAAACAGTCACCAGACCAGATGGTATTCCCTCAGCTTCTGAAGAAACTCAAATATGAAATTGCCGAACCACTAACTGTGGTATGTAACCTATTGCTTAAATCTGACTCTGTACCATGACTGACAGATCCTGGGTAATGTAATGCCAATTCTTATAAAAGAGATCCAGAGGTGACACTTTCATTTACAGGTCAGTAAGTATAACTTCAGTACCAGGCAAGTTGGTTGAAACATTAGGAAAGAACAGAATTCTAAGACATACAGGGGAACGTATGTTTACTCTTCCCCCCAATATGGCTTTGTAAGGGAAAATCTCATTAATCTATGAGAATCCTTTGAGGGGGGTCAACAAACATAGTGAAGGGTAATCCAGTGGATACAGTGTACTTGAACTTTCAGAAAGCCCTTGACAGGATCTCTCACCAAAGGCTCAATGGGCCAGTAATTGGTTAAAAGACAGGAAACAAAGGGCAGAAATAAACTTAGTTAGTTAGTTTCTACAGTGGAAGGGAGAAGTTATATTAAGGCTGCATTGGTGGACACATTTTCTAATTTAATTCCCCTGTGTGATGGTGAAGGGATTTTTTCCCCTTTCTCTCTAATGGCATCTGTTCTATTATAGCCCTTTATAAATATCAAGAGCTTTTTCTTGTTGCCATGGCCCTTGTGGAAACACTGTACAGCTAGAGGGAATATTTTCTTGTTTCCTTTGAGCAGTTCAAAGTGAATGTTGAAATAGCTTCATTAGAGAATTGTTAGCTGGAACAAAATTGTGTGCTACTTCTGTGTCCATATTTCACAACAGTCAACTGGCTATATCCTTACTCTCTTTTTAGTTTAGTGGGAGAAGCTGGCAGTCATTCTGTCATACCCAGATTTCTTTATTCCTTTCACATATTCCTCCTCTGCATTTTCTCCATGCTGTTATAGGCTGAGAGCAAATAACTTGGCAATTCATTTGTTCACAGGTCCTATTGAAATGTCAGTCATGGCTCTGGAATATTTAGATTGATGTGTGTTAAAGTACTTTATTAGTCAGAAAGGTCAGATCAAAGCAGAGAGGCCAACAACTTCTGTATCCAGAAGGCAAGTTGTGACGGGGAGTTCCATGTTCCTCGAAGGGGTGGAGCCTTGGGCAGAAAGGGGGCAGGACCAGAGCAGCCAGCCCTCGGCACTGATTGGACTGCACCTCAGCTCTCAGAGCCATGCAGAGTGGCACTCTGGTGGTGATTTAAAGGGTCTGGGTCTCTGGGAGCAATTTCCGTCTTAACCCCCCCCCCCATCAGTGGGCTTGAGTCAGAGTATCAAATCCATAATAGATATATGAAAACACCCAAGACAGTGCACAGAAAAGACTTTTATCAATTGATGCAGCCAGTTTGTGGAAGCTCAAAAGAGGCACACTGAAACCTATAACATTTACCCTTTCCCTGTGTATCCTCTCACCAAACAGTACATTGTTTATAACTTTCTGCTCTGCAAATACTTATGGGTATGTCTACACAGCAAAGTTATTTCGAAATAACTTTCCTAGCATCTACACAGCCAAACCGCTATTTCGAAATAAACTCGAAATAGCGGAGCGCTTATTTTAAATTTGGTAAACCTCATTCTACAAGGAATAACGCCAAATTTGAAATAGCTATTTCAAAATAAGTGCTGTGTAGACACTTATTTCAAAATAGGGGGCCTCCAGCCTTCCCAGGGTTCCCTGGTGGCCACTCCAGCCTCAACCAAGAAAACTTCTCTCCCTCCCTCCCTCCCTGGAGCCCTTAAAGGGGTTGACTCTGGCCACAGTGCCTGTGCCAGCTCCAAGCCTGCCAGCCCAGAGCCAGCAGTCACTGCCCCATACTCAGTGGCCCCAAAACATGAGCCAGCAAGCCACTGGCAGCCAGACCTCCACCATTCCCCAGAAGCAGTCTGCCAGCTCCCAGGAGCCTGCCAGGACCCGGAGAAGGTGGGTGTCTTCTTGGTCCAGGGCGGAGATCATGGACCTTATTCAGGTTTGGGGGGGATGCCCCCAATGTCCATGATCTCCGCACTAGATGGAGGAATGTGGCTGTCTATGGCAGGATAGCTGCCAGCCTGGCCACCAAAGGCCACATGTGAACCCAGGAGCAGGTTTGCATGACAATCAAGTTGGTCCGGCGAGACCCCCAACCCGGAGCCCTGAGCTTCCCCTCCCCCTTCTTCCCCTTGCTTCCCCCTTCCAGCTCCCTCCTCCCAGGTTTCCCCCTCCCTTCTCCCACCCTCTCTTCTCCCCTCTCCCGCCTCCTTTCCCCAGTCTCACCAGAGTTTCATTTCCCCCCCCCCCAGTTTTGTTAAATAAAGAGAGTTTGTGTTCATGAAAATACATTTATTTTATTTGACAGCAGGAAGGGGGGTTAAGGAGGAGTAAGTGGAAGGACGTGAGGGAAGAATGAGGCACAAGCCCCCAGTGTGGCAGACCAGGGAGGCTCTTAGTGCTCCTCAGGGTGGAAGCTCTTCCGCAGGGCCTCCTGGATACTGACAGCCCCCCGATGGACCTCCCAAATGGCAGCCTGCAGAAAGCGCAGCCAGGCTCACAGCAATGCGTCGAAGAGAAGCACCAGAGTGCCCAAGGGCAGCTCTGGCTCTGTTGCTGAGTGCTGTGGTGTCCCGAGTGAGGGCAATCAGAGCATGCAGAGACATAATGCTTTGCTGTCCCTCATCAAGGTAGACAAGCAAGCAGGGAATCCTGAGAACTGGCTGTCTGGGGGGGTCCCTTTAAGCACAGACCTCAGATAGCCTCAGATAGCAGCCCCACACAGTAAGTCCTGACCTGGTGCCCTGCTGGAACTGGTTCCAGCCAGCCTTAAATGTGATTCGGAGTCCACTCAGTGTGGAAACGCTATTTCAAGATAGCAAAATGCTATTTCGAAATGCATTTTGTGTGTAGATGCATTATTTCAAAATAAGCTATTTTGAAATAACACTGTAGTGTAGACATACCCTAAGATCTTCTCTCTCTATGGTGATTTGAAGGTGCATGATACATTTCTCAACTAGTAGAGGGTTGGCAGGGTTTCCAAAGTATTAAGTATTAGGAGTAGTAATTTTGTTGCCAAACCATTTTACTGATGATATTCCACAAAAGTAGTATTTGCTTCTTTTTCCTGTACATCCACAGCTGCTGTACTAAGCACACATGCTTTTTAACCCCCAAATCTTTCAGATATGTGACCTCCCTCATTTTTTCATGTCCTGTCTGTTCTTGTGAACGGCTTGTGGTATCTGAATTGCCTTGGCCCGTGATCCCCACATCTATTACTAATACCTTTTAATTTTTCTTCCTTGTCATCTTCTGCTTGTTTTGACCAAAGATGTGCTATTTTCTTCTAACTTATTTCAATTAAATGTCTCAAAGGCCTAGTGGCGATTTATTTTTGGAGAGGCGGGAGGGAGGCAGAATGTTGCCAAGCACCATTCGATCCTTTCTTTTTTTCATTCACTCAGTTCTCATTTATCTCTTCTATCTGAAATGCCCTTCCCAAATGGTCTGTAAAGTGCCAGAATCACATCAGCAACTAATTCCCATTGATTATAATGAGTTAAATGCCTAACCTGCATAGAAGCTTTCATGAATCCCACTAGACTGTTGCTGGCATCCTTAGATTCCTAAATACCCTTGTAAATCTGGCTCCAAGTAAGACTATGAGACTAGTGAATCCTCAATGCAAGTAGTGTATGAGCAGGAGGTTCTTTTTTCAATATTATATTAATAGTGCACATGGGTACCAGAAGGAAATCTATCAAACAGCCCACTGCTGTGAAAGAAAAGAAAATGCAAAGGCTAATAATTATTTTTAAAAAAACCAAAAATATATTTCCTTTTGATTCCCTTTTTCTAGGTCATCTGGTCTGTGCCAGTCTTCTTGACAGTCTATATCAATCCCGACTTTTAGCTAGTTAATTTAAACAGTGCCAGTTTACTGAGTGGGCCATCTGTGTAAATCTCTCATGTGGCTCTACCTTAGTGATGTTGCCAGTGGCACAAATCTATTCTGTGGACAGTTAGCACAAATCCCAGATTATTATAACACGGTTGGTTTGCAAGCACCAGTTTTACAGTTTAAATTAGCTCTATGAACTTCAATAAGACTAGAAGCTCTTTCTCTTATCTGAATAGTAATAGAGATGTAGCCGTGTTAGTCTAGTCTAGCTGAAACAAAAAACAGGACTATGTAGCACTTTAAAGACTAACAAGATGGTTTATTAGGTGATGAGCTTTCGTGGGCCAGACCCACTTCCTCAGATCAAATTGTGGAAGAAAATTGGCATGACCATATATACCAAAGGGATACAATCAAAAAAAGTGAACACATATAAAAAGGACAAATCAAATTTCAGAACAGATGAAAGGCAAATCTGTAATTACAAAAAACAGGATGCAGGCAGAAGGAGAGAAGACTGCCTGACAAAAAGTTCACTGGAAGTCACGTATGCAGGCAAAGACAGAATTGGGCTGATGGGATCTTTCCATGCTTTAAAAGGAGAGTAGATTACAGCATACTGCAGGACATCTAATACATGGCAGTAGACTTCACGTAGACATTTAGGATATAGTTCCACTATATGAGCTGTGAGTCACCTGCTCATGTACATGTATTTGCATTAGCTTAGTTAGAGCAAGCACGAGTATAAATAGCATAGGTAGTGACAGCAAATCATGGCTTAGCTGCCTCAACTATTCTGCACAGCTAAACCATGTCAGCAGTGCCGCAGTCCATGCTGCTATGGCTATGCTACTGCTTATACTCTTTCTAGCTCAGTAATACCTAGCTCAGGTATATGCACAAGAAAGAGGACTCCCCGGAGAGCTAGTTATATATGTCTACACTAAAAACACTGCTGTGCAGCAGCCCTCTGTAGTGTTGACATTTACTACAGCAATGGAAGGGTACATCTGTTGCTGTAGTAAATCCACCTTTTTTGAGAGGCCATAGCTAGGTCAATGAAATAATTCTTCCATCAAGCTAACATGTCAACAATGGGGTTTAGATCAGTTTAATTACATTGAATGGAGTGTGAAATTTTTCACCGGCATGAGTGATTTTGTAAAGCTGACCTAACTTCATAGTGTAGACCAGCCCTAAATTTAGGCATTTGGTTGTGCAACTATGTACAGTAGAAAGAAACAGGCTGCATTCACACAGCAGTGTATAGCTACACGTATCCGGGAAAGGCTCTGGTAGAGGGAGGCAGCTTCCACAGTTTCCTCATTGCAGTGAGAGCCTCGCTTAATTCAGTGCCTTCAAATTCCTCAATTAGTTCCTGGCTCTCCTGTAGTTCTGATGAGGGAAGTTAGCATTGTAAGATTTGAAAAGATGAGTGACAATGAGAATATGAGTTCTTCAGATTTCTTGTTTCTTTCTCTTTCTCCACTGCTCTTGATCTACAGCACGGAACAAAATAGTGAATAATGTGGCATGGTTTGTTTCCTTTCAGGAGTAAAGGATTTAGCAAAAATAAATCTCTAATCCTCCCCATCAAAACCTGTGTTAGCCCTTATCCTATACTAGTGGCAAACTCTCTAATCCATGTAGTTGCAGGCTTCTCCCTGTTTTTAAAGTGTAATTTTTTGTGTAATTTTAAACTTTGATGATGATTCAGTGTTCATAGTACAAGGATACTGTTTTAACTGTGTAGTAAGACACAATGTTTCTCTCTTCTAAAGCCATCTTTCTATTTATTGTAAATGAAAGATGCACTTTGAATCAGAGCGTGGGAGGGGGGAAGAAGGGCATTCCATGTTATATTTCAACATCTGATTTAAGTGTTTGTTTGAGGATTAAGTGGCACAGGCCTTAGTTAGGGGAATAGATCAGGGTGCAAAAGAAATTTTCAAATCTCCACACTGAATCATAGGGCTTTTCCTAATACCCAGAGATTTGTTTTGAATGAATGGCTATCAGATTAACCAAGGAGTATAAAGCTAAACTTTAAAAAGATGCAGGCCAGGATGAAAAAGATTGTTTTATTTTTTCCCTTGTGTCATGCTTACAGTTTGCTAGGTTTTAAAGCCCATTCTCCTTTAAAAAAAATAACAAACACACACAAGTAATCCTGAACAAGAACATGGGGAGGCCAGAGAAAAACATTTTTTGCTTTAAATAAAAGACAACAACACTCATTTGTTCAGCTGTCATCCTCTTATGTAAATGCCAGTTGCTAAAACAATTGCCCACTGGTTAGTATTTGGAACTACTTTAAGCTAGATTTTGCCTAGAACACCGTCTACAGCAATGGTAAAGTATTGCTGTGGTGATGTTGCTGGGTCCTGATGGGGTGGGGGACAAAAGAGGCAAGCTGTCCCAGGCTTGGTGATTTAAAAGGGCCAGGTGGGCTCCCAAATGCTGTCCCTGCTACCATGGCAGTGGCTGGAGCCCTGGGCCTTTTACAGCCTTTTACAGCACTTCTGGAGGTGGGGGTAGGGGGAGGTGGGAAAGGGTGTTGGACGGAGGCTGGAGCTGTCCCTTATCGGAAGACTTTTAAATTTCTTTCACCGCTGCACCTCCACCAATCAATCTTCTAGCCCCTGTTTTTGCTGTATCACTTCAGTCCTCAGAGAACCCCTTTGGCCACATGATTTAACTTCTTCTCCAGCCTTGCCATGTGTCTGTGCTCTGTGGGGTGCTCTGATTGCTTCAGCCATCTGATTTCACAAAGGAGCTCAATTGCTTTTTTACATACATCCTGAATGAAAGGTAGCTGTTACACCCACCAGCTTCAATGCAGTTTCCCAATGCTTTGGTAGTTCATAACTTCAGCCCTACCTGAGGGGAACATAATACCGGAAGAAGAAGCAAAATTCCCTCCTCTTCAGAATATCAAAAGTGGTATTTTCCACCACTCCTTCTGTTCCTTTGGTGGGGAGCGGCGACGGGGGAGGGGAGGAGAACATCATAAACATGGTGCTATTGCCACTAGGAGCTGGCATAGTTTTCTGTCATAGAATAACACTACGGGAACAGAGAAAGCCTCATGAGAAAAATAGGGCCTTAAAATTTCCCTCTGTCCCTGGAGAGGTGTACGAATATATAGTTATTTTCTTTGCATCGCTTCAGACACGGGGGGAATGAGTGGTAGGGGGCAGGGAAGAATTCACATTAGTGCTAGTGATTCATATGTTACTCCCCATGAGGGTATGAGTGCTATTTCTTTAAAACTATTAGGACGCCATGCAGAAAACAGGACTGGGAGGTTTCTAGGCAGGAGTTCCTCAGTGCAGCAGCAAAAGAACAGTGTTACGGCTCATACTGCCTTCATGTAATAAAGTATGCTGTACAGTGACTGCTTCTGTGGTTCTTTGGTTTAGTCACACAACACCCTTCATTGCAAGCAAAACTTAGGGGAGGTGTGGATCACCCTCTGATGTTTAAAAAACTATTGAAATCTATGGTCCTAATTCCTCTTTTTCTTATGCCTGTGTGAATCAGGAATATTTGTATTGAAGTCAGTGTAATGACACCTGTTTGAAACCAGTGCAAGTGAGAAGTGAAACCTTAGAAAGAGATGACATGCATCAACTAACGATCTGTCTGATAGAAGTCATTGAGAGAAGGATCCAATATAGAATAGAGATTAATAAAACATAAAGGAGATATTTAAATATGCATATTTGAATGAAGAGGAAAGTATCCTAATATTAGGCAACTTAGGAGGAAATGAAGGGAAGTGGATAGGGGAACTTCAGTGACAATGAATTATTGTGATGGTTCTTTTTCTTTTTCCTGGGCATTTTCACCCATCTCTGATAGACTCTTCAGCTGGATAATCTCACATCTTAGTTACTTTTAAATATACACAACGTTCTATTGTTGAAACTGATGCACAGACAACCTAGTGGTAGCTGGGACTATTTGGATCTCCCTCCAGAGATGTAGATCTTCATTTCTTCGCAAACCAAGAAGGAAGATGTTGATAAAGTAAAGATCGAATTTTTGAAAAGCTCTGCTAAGCACAGGTGAGCAAGCACTGAAAATACACCGATGCAGCGCTAACCCCAGTTTTACCCGAACAGCAGCTTTGGCTGTGCAACTGAATGCATAGGTCTGCACTTCAGAGACAGACCTGGCAATCTGCTGCAAAGCTGGCAGGCTACTTAGTTCTTATTCCTCTTGCTCTTAATTTTTTTCTGTCATGCGGAAGCAGTTCAACATCAGATTTTGACACACGCAAGCTATTGTCCCAAAGGATTCATTGAGCAGGCTGTCTTGCAGCTGCAGCATTTTCCACCAGTTAAATTGACAGTTGCCTACTGTGTGGAGTTGCTAGGAGAAGGTGAATAGTCATGATTACAGCATATTCCCTTAATAACAACCTGTAGAGCTCTCTCATTTCTCTTCGGAAGGGATTTATACATGTCTTAGAGTCCTGGCTTAATGTTTGTTCAGTTATGTTGTAAAGAGGCTGGTAGATATTTATTCATTAAAGACCAATTCAGGATCATCTAAAGAGACACAGCTCTGGCATTTAAACAAGCATTCGTTTTTTACAGTGGTGCAGCTGATACTGGCTTCCACCATCTGCTTTCCTATTGCAACCTGCTTCTCCGACCTGCACAGCACACAAACAAAAAATTTTTTTTTCAGGACTGCTGAAGTCATTCACATTTATCCTTCATGACAATGAATTTGAATACATATTAAGGAAGCTTTTGTGCTTCTGTGCATATCTATACACCAAATGAAATGCCTGGGTAAAGAGCTTGAGCAGTCAGTCAGGGTGTAGTATAGTAGCTGGCTCACATGCATGGAGTAGACTTGTGAGGTCAGAAGAGCTGTTTATACTGCTGTATGCTTAGGGGGACAAAGGGAGTAAATTTGCCTATCAGAGTGAATAGCAATTCAGCCAGAAGCTTTCCTTAGCTTTTTAATTCTGAAATGTTTTGATAGATGAGAGCTGCTGCTGTATAACGTGTGGATCCTCTGACGTTTGTAGTGGACTAAGGAATGCTTTTACTTGCTGCTGAGCCTGACTATAACTGTATTGCTGTAGGACAATTACCATGGGGTCTAGAGCCACTGAAACAACCCGGGAACTGGAAAGCACCTCTTTAAAGTACCAAATAGGAGGACACGCTGAGAAAATGTGGCAACGGCTCAAAGGAATGTGAGTAGATCCTTTCCTTGTTTTTGTACTGTTTCCTGGGACGGATTTGTTTCTTTTGAATGTGACTAGTCAATACAGAGAGAATTATTTTATAAGCAGTAACTAGTATTTAATATCAGAATGACTTGCCTTTGAAAATATATAGTAGATATTAGATTCAGTCACGTTAAGAAATATATGGACAGTAAAATAACTGTTGCTTAAATCCAAATGCATGTAACCTCTCGTACCAGACAACTCACTGCACTGTGACATTATTTTTCATGTACTATCTTTAGAATCAGCATTTCTAGAGCTATATCATAATTGTTAGAAATGGTTCCCTTTGGAGCTGGTACTTGTTCCCCTGGAAATGGTGGTCCATTTAGGTAAGTGTATAATTTCAGTACCTTAAACAGCTAGCTGTAATTTGCACTGCTTGGTTGTGCAGGTGGAGCAGCTTGTGTTGAGAGGGTCTTTGGTATTCATAGGGATGCTGTATGATCCCTGTCTTGCATAGCTTTCCTTTTTTAAACACTCATCGGCTCATACAGTCACTAACATAACATCTATAAGACACAGGCAATTTAAATGCTGGAGACTAAATGCATTAGCCAGTGTGTTCCTAAAGCCACAAAATTTTAATAGTGCATTTAAATTGACTATTTCTGTAAAGCTAAAGTTACACGCAGATATATATGTTACTTAAATTACAGTTTCTCTCTCCAGAGCTTTGGGAGCAAGAGGTCATCATTAGCCTTTGGACGGAGAAATCTGAAAGGCTATGCAACAGATGCTATCTAGTGTGTAAATAGCAGAAAGAACATTATTGATTTTAATTGAAAACTTATGGAACATTACAGCATTTAGAGGCTTAGTTGCACTAGAGTCGGAACAGGAAGGTATAAATTAACAGGTTTCCTATGCCAGCCTGGTTTTCCTGTGCCTGCTATGGGGATTCATTCTGAGTGGGGGGAGGCATTTTTTTTTTTTTACCACCTGCTTGTGTTTCTTCAGTGGAAGACAGCTTTAAGTTGTGGTCAGGGTGCTTTAGGAAACCAATTGGCAAAGGCACTTGGGTACATATACTGAATTCTTTGGCCACTTTGTCTAACTCTGCATACTTTTGTGAAAAGGCTGGGCCCTGTGAACTCCATCGAATGCACCAGTGGCAGAGGTGTATCAGCCATGTTTCATGCTGCAACCTCATCTGATGGAGTTTATATCACTGGAGACCTCCTCCAAGTTTTATAGAGACTTCCATTGGTGTAGACTCTAAGTTGGCTTAGTATTTGTAAGGTTCTCTGCAATTACAGCCTCCTAGATTAAAACTTTTTTTCAACCGTCTCCAGTTAGTAAATTGGGTCCATTTTATTATGACTACTAATTAATAAAGAATATCCTCACTCCATGCCACATATCCAGGAAATAGGGTTAATTCCTTTGAAAGTATGTAAAGCGACGTATGGAGTTTGAATCTGCAAATCACAATATGCCCATATTGTAAATAGGAGCTACTCCATGAACATTGTTCCTACTACCGGACTTGTAAAGGCAAACCACCTATTTTTTTCTTTTTGAAAATAAAACTTTTGACAGAACCAGCCAAACACTTTTCTCAGCCTTTCCTGTGATTTCACTGTCAGATGGGGACCTTACAAAGAATACTGAATGAAGCAAGTCGACAATGTTAATTGTTTCGGGGGGATCTTTAAAGACAATATTTATGCAAAATAGGTAATGGTGAGAAACGAGGCTGATCTCAATGCATACATAGTGGTATTAAAACCAAAGTGTATGCATGTTTCCAGGTGATTGAGGCAGGACTGCAAGAGGTATCATGGCTCTGAAGAGGAATCCATGGCTCTGAAGAGGAATTGATAAATTATTTACTAATCAGCTAAGGGAGTTGATTTCTCAAAGGGGAAGTACAAGACGGTATCTGTCAAGGGAAATGAATATAACTCCAAAAATCAAATCCTACCCTCAGTTATTCAGGCATGGTTCTCATTGATGGTGATGGGAGCTATTATTGTGAGTCCAGAACAGAATTGTACCACTGGCAATGACTATCCACTTTTATCAGTTTAAAACTATTGTTTCAATAAGGCTTTTGTTGTCACTTGTGAGGAGAGAAAGAGGATTTCTCTGGCCTGCAAATTGGTTCAAATTAATCTTTGGTTTCCATATGAGTTTTTTTGCTGTATTTAATGTGGCCAATAATTAGCTCAGTTACATTGAATAGCTGCATGCTGCAACTGTATGAATGGTTGGGTTTTTTTGGTCAACATTTCAAATATAAGCATTATATATGTAGTTCTGCAGATTATTCCAAGATGAAGCACCTTAGTTCAGTACAAAACCATTTCCCTTTTGATTATCAGTGCGTAGTCTTCTGCAAAACAATATTTTGGTTGTATTGGCAATGCTACTGTTTGATGAAGTATTTAAAATGCAAGTCATCAGCCCAGAATAATTGGTTTGGGCACTGGGGATGTGGTGGGACAAAAGGAGCTTTCCTTCCAGTGAACAGGAGGGCTTTGCAGACTGCAGCTACCCTGTTGCCCTAATACACTTGATATATGGTGAAGCCATGGAGACTTAACAAGTTTGAAACCTTTTGTTCTAGGTCCCATCTCCATATGGTCCATGTGGCCCTGGAGTTTCCAGGGAGACAATCAGCAGGCTATGCAGAAAGTGTGCACTTCTGCCTTCCACCCCAATTTCTTTGCTTGTGCATGGAAACTGCTGGCAAGGGCCTGGCTTTCTGTGGCAGTGGAGAAGAGGCCTAGATTTGCCCCAAATGAACGATTGCATAATACTCGATGCTCAGTTCATCAGTGATGGAGGGTTCGCAATATCACCTTACTGGAATAGCAGTGTCTTAATCTCAATAGCTGTTCTTTGCATGGAGATGCTTTTAATATTCAGAGTGAGAATTCCAAATATGTTGGTAATTCAGGGAGAAGACAAATCAAGCTGGTATCTGTTAATAAAACAAATAATAAATGATAGCCACATTACTCCGTTAATAATACACTCCTTACACACACTGCACTTATAGGCATCTCATCAGAAGCCCCTCACACTGCTGCTAGAGATCAGACACCCCATCTGGACCACAATTTTGTACAATCATCATATAAAAAACCCCAAAGCATATATCTTAGTGTTAGGAGCAATTTCCATTGTAAGCTCATACAAGAGAAAGGAATTTGCCTTTCATGTATGTTTATTTGGCCTCACTGTATTGTGCTAGAACTGTGCAATCTGAAAGTTTTTTGGGAAGAATTGGATTCAGGTTAGGGTTCATATCTAGCAAAACACTGTAAGGTTATAAACAGAAGAAAGAATATAATCTGGAAGGTGGATGGATGTGATAAAAATACCTAGGTAGAGAGAATCTCATTTTGTGCGTGGCTATCTACATTATTGGCAAATGGGATACAAAATGTCAGTGTCGATCTAAGTTGCAGCTTCTTTTCTAATGTTAAAAAAAAACCCCTTTAAATGAAAATAAAAATCTCATTAGGTAGTCTCGAGGCTTCATTAGAACTAAAGCTAAATGGAATTGAAGTAAAATTAAAGCTGTTACTTGTCAAATGTATTGTGTGACCTGACCAGGAAAAATAAGGAAACTTTATAATAATTTATCTAGAATGATATACATTCCATTAAGTCTGTACTTACAAAGAGAGATTTTTTTCCATTTTAAATCATGAACTTGTTCTTTTGATTTCTGAAGGTTAAAATAAAATGTTGCTGTGTCTGTTGTTAAGGAAGACTTTTTATGTGGACAGCTTTGTAACCCAGTGTTTCTGAAAGTGTTCCATGGAATCACTCTCAGAAACACATTAACTGGCTGTCCTGGTTTGTTTATTTACTGGCGCCAAGACCACGGAACCTCGCGGCTCCCATTGACTCCGTTACGTCCTTTGCAGCCAAGGGGAGCTGCGGGAAGTGGTGGTCCGGCTCAGAAAACACAACCCTATTAAGGTACCATTTATTGATGCTTAATTGTATTACTTTGTACCCAATAAGGTAACCATTTGATCTTAATTTAAGGAATCTTTTTTCTTTTGATGTCAATGCTCATGTGGAATCCGTGAATCTTTTTTATTTTACTAGTAATAAAGCAAAGAATTCTAGACTTGTACAAATGTAAGTTTTGTACCGTATAATTTTTTGTCACAAATACAATGTTAAATGGGAGAATGTCCCTTACATAAGCTTATCCTATATTTTTCAAACATTAGTCATTTATTTCCTTAAATATATAAATTTATTGGTTCCTCTACATACCAGCTCACTCAAGTTATACATTATATCTCCTTGTCTTTCATGGACTGGATCCTATCATTTCAATAGAGAAACCATGCAAATGTCTAGGGTGGAAACAAGGAACTTTATTGGACCAGATTCTTGGCTGAGGTAGATTGGTGTAACTCCACTGAAGTCAAACTGTCCAAAAGAGTGGAAGTCTCTGATTAATATTAATAAGCTCTGTAGCTATTTGGTAGATTGCAATAATCTAGGTTGCCACTATATTTTTCTATAGGGGACATTGTGCTAGGAAATCTAATTTGTTTGAAGAATGCTTGCTAGATATTTTTCAATTTTTTAAAGAAGTATAATATAGAGGATCATTTTCAGGTGTTAGATGAGTATGAGGTAATCTGTTCACTTCCCTCCCCCCTAATTAGTGCTAAAGCAGATGATGGCACAGTATTCTATAGCACTAATTCTTGCTTTACAGCTTCTCCTGAAACAACCCATTTATACAGATCAGATAGACTTAGAGAAATGCAAATGATTAAGTACCTAAATTTTTTTTGCATCCAATTGATCTTATCAGTAAAACAGACTTTGAAATTATTTTTATGAAGGAGAGGGTGCTAGGGGGAATCAAGACCTAACTAGCCCATGTCAGCCATGTAAACTACACCTGTGAGCATGTAGGTGCTGCAGGTGGAGGCTCCTTAGCCAATTAGGAAGGCAGACACTGACTTGTACAATTGGAAGTTGTTTAGATAGGAAGGGGAATCCCAGGATGATGAGAGCCCTCTCTGGTGGGGAATGCCTGATGTAAGCTGTTTGGGAACCTCCAGGAAGAAGTTCAGGCTCTTGTATGGAAGAAGCCCTGAGTTGGCTTTAAGGAGACTGGGGGAACCCAGAAGAAAGACTGAGAGCCAGGGGAAGAGAGACAATTAGGTACCTCTCATGGTTATCTCAGAGAAGAAATCTACTGGCTGCCTTGTGAGAATCCCAGCTGTTTGGGGCTGGCTGCGGCTGTAGAGCTGAACCACAGAAATAGTGCTAATTCCTGCAAGTCCCTGGAGCTAAGGGCCAGGCATTTAGGGAGGAAGTTCTGAGCCTGGTGTTCAATAAGGGATCAGGGAGCAAAAGAGACCCACAGGGAACAATGTAGGCTCCGTTAGAGGAGCCCTGAGACAGGGGATACAAGAAACAGGTACCGAAAGAAAAGCCCAATAAGAGGGAACACCAGTTGCTATTGCATTTGGACTCTCAGTGGGGAAAAGCTTGAGGAGGCCTGTGCTTTGCTAAGAGAGAGAAAGACCTGTGAGCTGAGCCTAGCAGAAATGAAAGATCTCTTGTTTACATCATCTGGAATTTTGAGTACTTCAGGGATTGAACTTTAGTGACTTGGCTGGAGGGTAAGCCCAACAGTCCTGGCAAGAGGCATACAGTCTGCAGGAAGCGCTGTAGCTCACGGTGCAGTGAAATTGTGCACTGACAAAAAGGGGTGCTCAAAAAAGTGAGTGTACTCCTTAGAAGAGGCCTGATTCAGAATTACCAAAAATGCATGTATAACGATAGACTGTATTATAATATTCAAACTAGGCTTTAAGAGTGGACTGAGAGTTACCCCTGCTCCTGTTCTGACTTTCATCCAACTCCACCTATTGGTATCGTTAGCTCAGGTAGGAAGAAGACTATAAAGCTGACTGCACTATTTCAATTGCTTCTGTTGTTGCCATTCAGTGATGATCACCCACTGTCTAGGTCTGCGTCCAGGATTTAGCATCTAACGACACCTTTAGGAATTTTGGCCTGTAAACCAAATTATATAGTGTGTAAATGAAGTGGTTTGTCATCTACACTGCTGTGTGGTTATTGTGGTTGCCATTACAATTTTCATTCTTCCTGAACATAACCCTGTGCAGAATACTCACTGGTACTCTATTGCGTAAGGGTCTGAGTACACCACCGGGAAGCCAGAAAATTCTGAGGTTTAATCTGCACCCGGATACTGACTTGCTCTAAGTATACAGCCTGTGGTGGCTAGCAGCTGGGCCAACAGACTTGGGTGAGCAGTGCCTGTGGTAATGCTCTAAAAATAGGTGTGTAGACAGTGCTTTAAAATTGTGGCTTCTGCTCTGAAGTTGACTCAATTCCCTAGGCATCAGAGTCCAAGCTACAACTTGAAAGCTCTGTCTACGCAGCTGTTTACCAAGGGTCACACTCTAAAACCTGAGTCTGTTCCCACAGACTATGTAGACATACCCTCTTTGGTCTTAGGAAAGGTGCTATAAATGATTCTGTTTCCACCTTTGTGAAACAGAGAGACTAATACTCGACTTTTAAAGTCATAGCGTAAACCAGTCAGCTGTGATGAAATTCCTGAAAACATTGCACAACTTCCAGGAATATTTATTGCATTAGCTGATATGAAAGAAAAGGGAACCCTGACTTTACCTGGACAGTAAATATCAGCAAGATCAGAATAACCCAGGGGCAGAATAGTTAGTGGTAAAAGAAAGTAGCTGGGTGTTCCTGTTTGGAATCTAGACTAAAAAATGCTTAAGAGGACATTTATATTTCCAGTTTTTAGAGGGATTTTTTTTAAAAAGCCTATTGATAAGAGTTCTTTGTCTTAGTAGTTCTTACGAGAGTTTGAGATGCATAAAATCCTACATCCTGGCTGCTCAAAAAAATGAAACTGGCAGGCCTACCAAAGCAATGGCATAATGTGTACCTGGACCTGCAAATCATGGCAAGTTGGTCTAATTCCAGATCTTTCAACTTTGCCAATATATCTGTAAATATTTCTTACTGGAGACCAGAAAAATAAGCATCAGGCTTCTGCTTCTGAAGTAATTTTCTGATTGGACTAATGGCTCTATATAAATTTCCTCTCAAAACACAAATGTCTCAACAAATGACCATCACTCCCTGCCAGGAAGTGATATAAATAAAGGAACCAAAGACTCAAGTGGGCTTTAGCTCAGGTCTTATGTATAGAGCTGATTATACTCATTGTATTGAAGTGTTCATAAACATAATATGCAGCAATTGGCTGGACTCTTCCCAGTAGCTTGTTAGTGCTAGCTCTTAAAAGAGATCAGTAGCAGCACTGGTTGAATATTTTCCATCACATACATTTTGTGGCAAATTTGGTTGGTTGTTGAATGATTGTTTTCAGCAGTGGAAATTTTCTTATTTCTAGTGAGACCTGTTGAGACAAGATAGAGTTTCAGGTGAAGCTTAGTAGTGACCATGCATGTTGTCTTTAGTGCAATGATCTTTAATAGGCATAGATCTGAAGGAGGATTTTCTCCTATGTAAGAATGCCTGCTCCATTTTCTGTTGTTTGACATTGACCGCAGTTTCTTTGACCCAACCTATTTGCAGAGTTTTGGTGCTCCCGGGAAAACATGTGGCCTCTATAAATATTATTTAACATTTAATTAGTATGAATTTACCTGATATATAGTGTGTTTGGAGGCAGCTACATTTGAATAATTCGCTTCTGGAGTGATTTGTGCCAGAAGACACTAAGAAACAAACTGCAATGCAGTATTTACTTTTTGTTCTTTGTTCATACACAGTATTGAAATACTTCATGGTGTGTGAGAATTCAAAGGAGGTGAAACCATTATGCATCTCACTGTTTCTTTCTGCAGAGCTAATTGAGGAATCAATACCAAATGCAACTTTTCCAGTGCTATTGTGTATTGTTTCAAGTCTTTGTTTTGAATGGTTTGTTTCCTTAGTGATATGTTCTGTCACCTCTCTGATATTTTAAAATTGTTTTTATAAAAAAAGATTGATGACTGAATGACTCTTCTTCCTTCTTATTGTCCATGTATGTGAATTGGCTGAATTTCCTAACCCAGAATATTCTCAGCTGAGATTGTTGAGGGGCAGCCACCCAGATCTCTCAGTCATTGATCTCAGATGGATTTGTTCCCCCTGTTTTGAGAGTTTTGAATTCTTACACCTGTTAGCGGCATCACTTCAGGTCTTTGTGCATAAATGACAATAAGCGCCACCCCTCTGAACTCCATTAGACCTATGTGGAAAGAGACATTCCCTTTCCATTGGCAACTCTGAAATTTCAGACAAGAAAATCATTCTGACATGAGATGAAAAATCCAAATTTTTAAATTTCCAAAAGAAATCTTTCTTGAAAAAATTGAAAAGACACATTATTTTGACATATTTAATATGTTTTTCAGGCTCCCCAGCGTGTCTAGGGCCCCAGTAGCCTGCTGGGAAGGGAGGACATGGGGCTTGGGACTTAAGGCTTCCTGACTACTGTGGGTTGGGAGCTCTGTTCAGGGCAATCCATCTTATGAGCTTCCCCAAAGTCAGGTAGTCTTGTAGCCCTACTCTGGGGATGGGGATGCTGCAGAGGGGAGTTATTTTCCTACAGAAAAATTGCTCATGCAACCTGAGTTTTCTGTTACCTTTTGTCAGCCTCAGAAAATAGGCCAAGGGCTGAATGCCTCTCTATCTCTAAAAGGTGCTTCATCTTTTGTTGAGGCATTCCCTCTCCCTGGTACAATGGGAGACCAGTCTCCAGGGCTGTTGAGCTGACCCATGTCTTAACTCAATAACAGTTAACACTTGGAGAGATGGCAGTTGAGGATACAAAGGGCTTGATCCTACACACTGTGACCTTTATTCCTGACTCCATTGTCAGTGAGAGCAGGACCTATTTGCTAAGCTTGATTCCAAACACTGCCAAATGCCCCCCCCCCCCACAGTTCTGGAAATATGCAACTCTGTTCTGACTTACTAATGTCCCCCTTTTTATTTTACTCCTAAGCCTCTTTAGCAGACACTATTCATTTGTGTATTTTGAGCAAATATGGACTAGAATGAGCTGATTAACCTCATTTACATAAGATACAATATAGTGATTATTTCAGGGGTGCTGTGCCCTAAGAACAAGTATTCTTTTTTCTACAGAGTCCCTGATTTGAATACAAGAACAGTTAGGAGGCAGGCCTTGGACATACGCTCCGGAGCAAGAGCAGTTACATGTGCTGCTTTAGACTGTCCCTTATCATATTGTTTGTGTGGCACTGAAATATGCTGAAATAAGACTATTTAACTGCTGTCTCTGAGACCTTCATAGAAATAAGCTGGTCCTTTTATGACCCCATCTCAGGAGGTAAAACTGTAAATAAAGTATATGGCAGGAAATAAATGGGAAATGTAACTTGGAGGAGACTACAGTGCAACAAAGCAAGAGGAGTACATTGGGTTGCTCTTAATCAAAATGAATAATTGTTACCTTCAAAAGCTGCTTTCTGACTTAAGGGCATTTAAAACTGTTTGGAATGTTTCATACTTAACCTTTTGTGCAACTTAAGTACCTACTTTATGGGTAGATCAATTGTACTGTTCGTGAGGAACAGTATGCCTTTGAATTCCATGTCCTTTCTAATGAATTCTAAACAGATTGATTTTAATATTAATTGCTCTTTCTAAAAATACCCTTTAGAAAAAAATCAGTTGGTTACATGCCACAATAAGCCTGTTTTATAAAATGAGCATTTAAACAGATCAGTAATAGGTGCTATTGATTCCACATCTTAAATTAGAAATTACTAAATAGTATTAGTTAAAAACAATTTGTTTTGAATCATTGTGCAGTTAATATGAATTGCACATTGAAAAGTGACTCTGTGTTCATTTGAATTCTGGAACTTGTCTGTTGTTGGCACTGTAGACAAATGAAAGGGCTAATATTGCATGAAAGGGTTAATATTTTTGGGCTGCATATGCTTCTCAACTTAATAATTAGCTTCCTGGCTTTGTAACACCTGTGAGCATTTCATACAATTAATTTCTTGTTGGATGAGTTATGTCAGACAATTTTTAGCATAATAGATAGCAAAAGATTGATGATAAACTTAAAAACAGTTAATCAGAAATTAAATTTTTATAATGCCAAACAGAGCAGGACAAATAACACTGGGTTTGTACACCAACCTCCTCTCTCTCTGCCAATACACATACTTTCCTTGTTTACTAATATGTTACTTCTAGCTTTCATTATATCCTTTGGTATGGGTAGGGTAGGGCCCTACCAAATTTGCAGTCCATTTTGGTCAATTTCATAGTCGTGGGATTTTAAAAATTCTTAAATGTCATGATAGTTAGGGTCGGTCCTACTTTGGGTAGGGAACTGGACTCAGTGACCTCTTGAGGTCTCTTCTAACCCTATGATTCTATGATTTCAGCTACTTAAATATGAAATTTCACAATGTTGTAATTGTAGGGGTCCTGACCCCCCCACCCCCCAAAAAAAAGAGTTGTAGGAGAGGGAGGGGAGTTGCACAATGTTTTCTTTAATTTTTTCCATTCATGTGCAGAATACATTTATGTGCACCAAAGCATGTGTGGATGTCTACCACCAATACAAACACTTGCTGTGGGTGCTCTACTAATCAGCTGGGCAGCACCTGAATCTCGCTGGGGTGCCTGTCCAAGCACACAGCTTGCAGAGAACACTGGATTTGTGATACTGCTACCCTTACTTCTGTGCTGCTGCTGGCTGTAGCACTGCCTTCAGAGCTAGATGGTTGGAGAGTGGCAGCTGCTAGCCAGGAGGCCAGCTCTGAAGGCAGAGCCACTGTGAGCAGCCATGTAGAAGGAAGGATGGCATGTATGATATTGCCACCCTTACTTCTGCACTGCTACTGGTGGGGCACTGACTTCAGAACAGCAGCTACTCTTTGGCTGCCCAGCTCTGAAAGCAGTGCAGAAGTAAGGGTGACAACACTATGACCCTCCATAACCCTGTGACTCACCTACAACTCCCTTTTGTGTCAGGACCCACAATTTGAGAAACATGAAATCTGTATTGTATAGGTAAAAGCACATAAAAGGCCAGATTTCATAGTCTGAGACACATTTTTTTTGCCATGAATTTGAAAGCCATGGGGCATGAATGGGGATGCCTCTCCCCAGTACTGTGTGTGGATTTCATCCTCATTGTTACTACAAAATGACATAAGGTGCAAAGTGTGGGAAAGAAAACATTAGTATCTGTGTTCTAATATCTGTGTTCTAAAGAAGATCTTCATTTCTGAAAGCCAAGGAATTACAAGTTCCATTCTCTGTTGTTGTTGTTTATCATGCTGGAGTATTGTATTGCTTGTATGTGTCCACTTTAGGACAGTGTACAATCAATGTTACATGAGTGTAGGAACCACAGTCCATACAACCTGTGGCCCACATGCAGTTCATTGATTTCTAAGAGTGGCCCATGTGCAGGGCTGCCAGATTTTATTGGCCTCTCTCGGCATCATTTTTTTTCTACTGTTATTCCTAAAGTGACACACATGTGAAGTGAGGCATGTGCTGTTTGCACACAACATAGACCATGAGAGCCATCCATCTGCATCCAATCAAAGTGCTGCTATGATTCAATTGGCACACCCTGCAAATTCTAGGCATGCAAGTGCAGTTATCAAAACTACTCTATTCCGTGAGACGGGTCTTAGTTTCAACAATCTTACAGCCTAGGTTGCCCATTGATGCCCTAGCACGTGTTGGAGTAGAAGTGTTGAAGAAGCCCTTTGACAGCTTCAGTCTCTTTTAGTGTGTATTTGACATGCTTTAGTTGATAAACATTGCCTCCAAAGATCAAATCAACACATATGAGTTGGATGACTGGCTGATGACTGCATGCCACCTCCTAGAAATCTCTGCAGAAGCTTTCTGGCATGGAATGATAACTCAGAATGTCTTTATCAGTGCAACACGACCACCTCCCCTTTTCCTGTGTTAAGATGAAGATTCAAGAAGTTGCAGAGTTCTTAAATCATGTTGGGATCCATTGTTGCTTATGGAACGTGATGCTTTATGCATTTTTTTTTTAACCAAGAGCAGAACTGTATTCTCAAGATTTGGAGGTTTTCTTTACCATAGAAAATTGAAAATCAAAAAGAAAAGAAATTTCTGCAATCTGAGACCCAGCTTCAGGGAAGGAAACCTGGAAGGAAAAAGTGAAATTTTAAAGGCTTGGCATAATATGATAATCCCCCTTAATGAGATGCAACTTTCCATCATCACATGTAGCATCTTCATTGCTGAAATAGACTGGAAAAATACAGCATAAAGGCTTATAACAATAGTGTAACGCCCACAAGTGACAACAGATGTGATCTTTCATAATGAAACATGTTTCCATTATTTGATAATGTTCAGCATCAAGAGGATCCTCTTGGCACAATAGTGTAATTTTTCTACATTGTGCAGGGTATATTAACTCCATCTTCAGTGGGTACCTATACCCTGCTGAACCTGGCAGACTACCATGTGTGGGGCTGCTGCCAGTTTTATAAGTGGGCACGAGTACAGAAGCAGCCACATGATGCATCACTTTTGAGTATTAGTAGATGAATCCCACAAGATGCTGCCTGTGTAGAGCAATTATGTGTATCACCAAAAATGCTTCATGACCTGGCCGTGTGTTCTGCTCAGTGGTTTTAACAACTGCATTAATTTAATCCATTCAGTTACCCCATTTGCATGCACTCTAATTTCTTTGCTCTTACCTTCTGATGCTGTATATAGAAGGTGATGATGTCAAACTTCATGAGAGTGCACTTGAGAGATTGGATGGATTACCACAGTCCTGTGTTCTATTTATTGCTTCAGTGAACCATCACCTTCAGATGACACCTTTGCCAACATGAGAAAAAGCTGTTTTAAATGAGTGAAACTAAACTATAATAGAGTAAAGGTCTAAAGGCATCACTATGGTTGTCTAGTTTTGCATAATATAGGCTATCGAGCCACAATTAATAATGTCTACATCAAGTTCATAATTTAAAAGCACTGATGTGGATTTGGTCTCGCACACAACCAGTTTAATTGAAGGTTGCATCAGCATAAAAGTGAGATTAGAACCAGAATTTACAAGTTTACTGTATGATCATATTTTATGAATGCGCCAGAATTTGGTTTGATTTTATTGGTTAGTGGCTGTTATGATCATTTGGCCACATGGATTACATTTTAATTTTCCAGTTTCTGATGTTGATGATTCCATTCTTACTGATCATTTGGCTGCTCAGCTGATAGAAGAAGAGTGCAAGTGATTTCTTAGTGACTATCTGTTTTCAAAAAAGGGAAATAATTTCACCTTTCTGAGTTTCATTTGGCTGCAGGTAGAAATAACATGGGAGCACTAACTGGCCTCAGTAAGAATTTTCTGTGCACATGTGTGATTTGGGATTATTGCCATTCCATGGATTTGCATTTTAGGCTCTAGACTTGCCAGTAAATGAGTTGATAGGGACCCAGACCCACATGGGAGTAATGTTTGCACTGTTTGTCGTTCATTTATTTTGAGTAATAATAATTTATATTGACAACACACTTTTTAGAAACCATGTGGATGTCAAAAAGACAACGTACTATGGTCAGAGGAAAATGTGCCAGGTAGTTCTGAAGCCCTGAAGTGGTGTAACTATACTGTTAGGATGATTATAGATATGTAGGGCTGAAGGAACCTTAAAGTTTTCAGGTCCAGCTCAGTCTGCCAAGGTACGACCAATGGTTGGATGTTATTCGGAATATATGGGCATCTGGCATAATAGGCGGGGGAAGGCACAACCTTCCCAAACTGACAGCCTGGCCCCTGCCCACACTCTACCCTCAGAACGCCTAGTGTAGGCGGAGTGTTGTTGCCCCCAGCGCTTGCCCTACCTGCGCCCCTGGCTGGGAAGGCTGGGGATGCATTCCCTCCTCCCTCTCTGTGCATCCAGGGCTTGGGATGCTGCAGCCACCTTCCTCCCCTCCCTGTGGTGGTGGCGGGGCACATGTGATGCACTGCCCTGTCTCCCCATGGTGGGCGGGGCAGGGAGACCGCTTGGGTCCCATGGGGCAGGGCCTCAGCAGAAGGGGTGGGGCTAGGAGTGGAGCTGGGGGCTTGCCTCCCCCGACCCTACCTTCAACAGCCCATGTAGGAACACATTAGATTTTTCTCCTGTCCACCAAATGCAGTTGAAATAATGACTCATATTCAAAGATCACTGTCTTTACATTTGCTCAGTGCTGTGCTAGCTTAATTCAGAACTGTCTTATCAGAAGTTTTTCCCCATATAAATGGAACAAGACATTCTGGTACCACTCCCAGATTATGACTCAGAAGCAGAAAGCAGCAGCTCAAACTATTTTTCTTTTCTGTTTCTTTCATAAAAGCATTCACTTCATGAAAAGATTGTGAACAATGGGAGAGGGTCTTAATTTAATCTGAAAAGAATTAAATCACACATTCAATGTTTGGGAAAACATCCCTTAAAGGTAAGACATCACAAAAATGTAGTGTAATGAGTCTGTCTTCCTCATCCTCCTTTTTTTCCTTAATAAGCATGTTTTATCAGCTGTTTGTTTAGTCACTTCAGCATGTGGAAATGTATTCCCGGTACAATTACAAGCACTTTTGACTGACAGAACAGTAAACTGCTCTGCTGAAGCCAACCATACTGATCCCAGTCACCAATCTTCACTATGCATTCATGAGCATAAGGACTGGGGAATGTCTTGACTGTCTTTCTTTGGTAGCTAACGTACTTCTCACTTAATATAAATCTAACATACTGTGTTGTCACTGCCCGATTTTTTCCCACAAAGCTCTTAATATTCCAATTGTATTACTAAGTATTCCAAGCGATGGCTCTTGCTCTTGCTCAGACAGGATATTCATTAAAAATGCTGGCTAGTGGTAGCTGTCCTGCTCTTATAAAGCTGCAAATACAATGGTCATTTCTACACTGTGTTGCAGGGTACTAGACTGACTCTGTGCTGCAATCCTGCTTTGGTGTAACTTTGGCCATCATCCTGTTCTTTCTAGTCTGGCCTCCTGCTGTAGAGTAGTTCACTATGGCAACATTGCTGTGCTATCTGTGATTGTAGCAGAGCAAGCTGCTTCTGAAACATTTAAATAGCTCTTTCTGTTCAAGCAGCGTGAACACTGCAGTGTTTCTGCCACTAATATCCATTGTCCAGAGAGAGCAAGAGAGCACATGCACAAGTGTCTGTCCAGGAACAAGTACTTAATTTTCAGAATTTGCACTGATTTGCATCAGAGGTTCTTGACTTTTTTTATTTCTAAGCTTCTGCCCCCGCTTCGCCCCCAACATGCTGTAAAAACTCCACAGCCCACTTTTGCCACAACAGCTGGCCTTCTGCATATAAAAGCCAGGGCCGGCATTAGGGGGTAGTAAGCAGGGCAATTGCCTTTGGTTGCCACAAAACTCCATTGCTCAGGCTTCAGCTTCAGCCCTGGATGGTGGAGCTTCAACTTTCTACCCTGGGCTACAGTGAGTATAATGCTGGCCCTGGTTGCCCTTCCCAGTCCTCCCCTACTCCACCCTGGATGACTGGTTGGAAACCACTGGTTTCCATGGCTTTTGTAGTGATACTGTATAGGCAAAGCTGTTTCTCTAAACATCTGACCTCTCGAAATATGAATGGCCTAGTTTTTGCTGGTTTACAGCAATTCCTGGATGTTATCATAGGTATGTCTATGCAACAGGAAAAAATAGGACTTATAGGAATTTGGAACAAAATATAAATTTAATTTATAGAAATAAGGCTAATCTTTGAGATGTGGAACACATGCTAAAATGAAAATGGTGGCATTTGTTTTAAACAAATTCAGATCAGCTAATTGGGAAAGAAAGCATCAGGTTGACTGAATAGATTTGTCATTAAGGTTGGTACCAGTAGACATATGTCCAGTGATTCTTAGTGTAAAAGAAGATTGTGAAGATTTAGGGAACTAGAAATGTCACAGTTAACCTCAGTATTCATTTTTTCAAAAGCTAGTTTCCAGCTTCTTTCACTGAATTGAACCTGGAACATTTAAATTAGTTACTCAAGTGTTCCGTTTCATAGATGTTGTCTTCCAGATACTACTGATTTAGTTTTCTCCCAACACATCTACCTAATCAGTCATGCCTACACATTTTTCAGTTTTTACAAAGGACCACAGAAGCATCCAGGACATCTGGTGTTGCTTGCATTTACTGCAGGCAAATCAAGCTGCAGGTCAGCAACACACTGTGCAGCTGAGCTAGCTGACCACAGAGGAGGAGTAGCTCTACAACACGAGATGCAATGTGGTCCTAGTGGTCTAAGCACAAAGTTGACAGAATGGGATTCATGTGTTCAAATTCTCACTCTTATTTTGACCTAGGGGCCAATCATTTAATCTCTGTGGGCCTCAGCTTCTCTGCTGGTAAAATAGAAATGATAATGTTCACCTTCTACATTTCAGAAGACTGTCGTGTTAATACTTCAAAATGCTGGTAAAGTACCATTATGCACAGATTTGCATACATTTCTCTTGGAATAGTTTTCTAAGTATTTGGCAATTGCAAATGAAGCCAAGTATAAGCATCTGGACTCTGAGGTCTTGATCCTATTTCCATTGTATTCAGTGCGAATCTTTCTGCTGACTAACATAGGCATTGGATTCAGCCTCAAGTGAAAACTGGATGGAATATCAGATCTGCTCAACAGTGCATCATGTTTCAATCTAGCAGCTGATATAAAGATGATATAGAACTACTTTTGCTACTGCTGATGTAGCACCTGTTATTTCAGAGCACTTTAATAACTATAATTGACTGGATATTCGAATGTGTGCAGGATATTGGATGTGTACAATACGGGTTGTATTACAATATGATATGAGTAACTAGCAATAGTGACTTCAGGCACTGGGCCTCTTGACTATTGAGATTTATTCGGAAAAACACATAGTACAATAATAAACAACAAGAAAAGATTGGTCTTTGCCACAAAGAGGTTATAATCTAGACTTCATATAAAAAAATGAACCTACCAAAACATTTAGGAAGTGAGTGGGGTGTAGTAGTACAGGGTTTATAATGTGACCCTATGGTTATCCAGTAACATGTCCATATCTTGATGACTTCATATGGATTTGTAGTGACAGTACCTCCAAAAACCTAGTTTGACAGGAAACTTGAGAAGATCTTGGTAGGAGCAGTTGTTAATAATTTGCTGGATTGCTTCTGATCTGCATAATAATAGAATCATTATTCCATTTATTAGTCGGCACGAAACGCAGGGGGAAAAAAGATAAGATTAAACTATGCTAAATGTCTTTATCTCAATAAGCTTTGTAAATCTTGATACTTAACAGGAATTTATGCGACTGAAATTCAAGCCTTAAAATCCTGTCTTCTGTAAAATGGTTTGAAAAATCTCTGTATACATGAAAAAAGAATCTCTAGCATGGACTGAGCATAATTGAGCTACAATATGCAATTGATGTTAATGCTTATGTAGGGTTTTAACCTTGATGCTGTGCTGAACAGATGTGGAGCTCACTTGAAGCACTTATTACAGTCTCCTCACTTGTTCTGTGTATTAAAATCCGATCAACTAGACATACTTTCAAAACGTAATAGCAACAGATTTAAGTAGATCAAAATTAGAAGGAAAAAAAAACCAAGTGAGAGTAAAAGGGTTCCTTGGGCTCAAGCTGTGTAAACTCTGTGGGGGTGGGATTCAGCCTTTTGTTCTGTTTTGTAGAGAGCCCATCACAAAGGGGCAATGGTTCTTGACTGGGGCTTCTAGGGCTACAGTATCAACAATGTTTCATAATAATCATCATTCAGTCTCATTTCATTTTGAATTTAGTGTCCCATGATCTCCACTTGCTAAAGCTTCCAAAGGACAAGACTTTGCAGGGTCAAATTCTGCCCTCAGTTGCCATCCATGTAGCCTAAAAGGGGGAAGATTTTATCAGGATCCTTAAGGTGTAGAACAGCTGTAGAATAAAAGTGGGACTGTACATGCGGGTAGGTTCCTTCCACCTGACTCCCTACGGATGCTCTGCTGCCTACTGGCCAGACAGAGGGAAATGGGAGCAGATTTAGCTCTTTGCCCATCATTATTATTAATTTGAACCTTTGCCCCTGTTGCTCCATTTTAGCTGAAACCGCCTTCCCCTCCCGTAGCTATATGCCACAGGAACTGCAATATTTGGATGCTATAGATCTGATCAATGTCCTGTTTTAGCATCAGATGGACATTTTCATCATCAGTGAGGCCAAATCGGCTGAGGCCCATTAGGATTTTTTTGCTTTCCTCACAACATCAGGGACCCACAGGTTAAATAGGAATAGGACTTACAAATGTAACATTCGAGAGACAAGGTGGGTGGCTATTGGATCAGTTTCTGCTGGTAAAAGAGCCAAAGCTTTCAGGCTTACCCAGAGCTCTCCTTCAGGTCTGGGAAATATACTCAGAGTGTCCTAGCTAAATAGAAGGTGGAACGTAAGGTTTAGCATAACTAGCTAATACATATTTCAAGGGACTGTGGAAGGTGAAGTGGGCCATTAACATATCTCCAGTGAGGGGCATAAATGGGAGGGAGAGGGTTAGTGAGTTACAGATTTGTTGTAGTAAGGCATAAATCCAGCGTGTCTGTTCACTTTATGATTTTTTTAACGTCTAGCAAAGTTATGAATGTAAGTTCCCAGGCTCCTCTTTTGAAAAGTGTTGTGTAAGTTTTCTTTGAGGACAAAGACTGAGGGATCAATAGAAGTGGGAGGGCTTTCTGTTCCAATTTGTATTTAGCTGTGACACCGAATACATTGCCCAGAACTGAGGAAGATGTTGGTCTAATAAGATTACCTCACCCAACTTGTCTCTCTCAAATCCTGGGACCAACTTGGCTACAGGAGCACTGCATACAAATTTCATATTAGAAATTTAAATGTTTAGTTTGTTGCAACCTGTGTCCACTATGGAGAGGGCTGCTGATTTGGGAAGGAGGACCAAAGTGGGCAGCTGCCCTGGGGCCAGGTGATTTAAAAGGGCCCGGGACTCCCAGCCACCGACACCAGTACCTCATCAGCTAGAGCCCTGGGCCTTTTATATTGCCACAGGAGCCCTGAGTGGTGCATACCCTGCAACCCTGGTGTTGCTGAAGAGCTGGCTGGAAGAGGCTAAGTCTTCAGACCCACCCCTTCTGCCTGAGGCCCTGCCCCTTCCAAGGGGCCCGGTGCCAGCTTCCAAAGGGCCCGGAAAAGACTTTTTGTCAGCCCTGAGTATGGGTAAAAGGCCAGCAGGTCCTGCAATCAGAAATCAAATACATGAGATTCACTAGTGGTCTTTGAGCCTACAAGTGAAGGAGAGACCTGAAGCTGTCAGACTGAAACCTCCTGTGAAGGAAACTGCAGGTACCAAAAAGAGAAGCCTCGTAATTCACAAAGGACCCACGTAACAGCCTAGTGGGTGGAGATGGGGAAAATTGTACCCCTTCCTTGATATTAAGTATAATAAAGATGTGGTCAGTCTCTTATATCTGTCACCCAGTCTTGCCCTCGTTCATTTTGGTGTCCTGATCAAGACTGCAGAAGTCTAACAAAGGCAGAATTTCCTACTTTTCTGAAGTGTCCATCACTGAGGTGCCTAAGCACTCTTACCACACTGCGTGTGACTGGACTACAGATACCGTTCATGAAGGAAAAAACATTTTTCAAGAGCCCACACTTTAATACGACCCATTTGACAGGCTTTGGGCAAGTGTGAAACGCTAACCAAAAGAAAGCTGGAAATGGAGAAGACTGAACTGGCTTAGTGCATTGGTGCAGCACAGGGAGCCTTTTTAAAAAAAATATATAAACAGAGCAGGAAATGGTAAATGAAATATGTTGGGGAACAGGAGTTGTCCATTATTTATGATCAGTGTTCAGGTGGATGAAGTTCCATAGTTCAAGCTACCTGGTATGGTACCATAAAGGTCTTCCTTCAAGCTTCTGGGCAGATGTAGTGTGCTTGGTGACAAATTACTATGCTGCTAGGTTAAGAGGAGGGATTATTTCTTGAAAATGAGTGGGACTACAGGCCGATCATAGGAATAGTGAGATTGGAGGAGTATTAATCGTCCCCTTGGGAAATTCTGTGGGTGGCTGTTGGAGGCAGATGAAAAATAATTTTGCTGCAATCAACATTTTCTCTAGAGAAGATAGTAGGAGTGATGAGAGTATTGATGAACTTTTGAGTCACAGGTTTTAGAAGGCATCTTCAGAAGCTATGTTTCAAAGTATTTGGGAAATGGTTCTCATACATCAGCAAGAGGGAATGAGTCTAAATTAGTTTAGGGAATGAAGAGATGTAGAAACAGGAGAGGGAAGAAAAGTTAGTTGAAAGTTTAGGGAAAATGAAGTTTCAAAAGGTATAATTTGATTGTAGTCTAACAGTAGGTTTGGATGCAAGCGAGCCAGTTTGGCAGTACAAGGTGAGCTGAGAGAAGTCTCAGCTAATAGCAGGTAAGACCAGGAGTCAGTAATAGGATCAGCTGCTTGTGACACTTTTTTCTAGTGAATGCTTAACTGCCAACTATTGTAAATCAGGCTTTTGCTCTGCTCTACAGCTTCAGAAACTCACTAGAACCAGGCAGCTGCCACAACCTTCATTGGAGCAAATCTAACTCCAGAGCAGTTAATGGGAGTTCTTATAATTTCTATAGTGATATAGTCATGAAATGAAAGTTATATGGTGGTGTTTTTAAATGTCCTGGGGAGTTGTTATTGTGTCAGGAGATACTTTTTCAGCCAGGCATTGATTCAACTGAAACAAGTTGTGAACACCACTTCAGTTGATAGGGCTCCAGTGACTGAGACATTCTTATATTGCTGAATGAGAGAGGAACTTTGATGGCTTTGATCCAAATAGCATCCAGAACTGAATAACGATAGGAAACTTGTAATTTACAGTAATAAAGCTTAAAGGAATGTAATAAAACAATTACAGGCTAAGACATCTTAATGGTAATGCAAATAGACTGCATTAGAGGCACAAGTGACTTCTGACAGTGAATAAAATTAGTGTGTGTTTTGTGAAATAAAGATTGGATCCCTATTTGCATCTGTACTTTGTCTTTTAATCAAACTAATCTTGCTTCCACTAACATTGGATTCATATTCTTATCCGACCATTGTGCACGCAGTGGAAGCAAGCATCCTGCTTATTGCACCAAGGCAAATGGTATTGGCTCTCATACTGACTAACAAGTTGAACTCTTATCTTCTTGGTGTTTATGGTGCATGTTAGTATTTTGGGGACAATCTGTCTCTCCTCAACCACCACCTGAATGCTGGCTTTAGGGAGGTGAGGAGGAGCACTGTGATGTTGTGTGACCAAGCAAGTCTCCTCTTCAAAGGGGAAGAAATTGAAAGGACATTGTAATGGGCATAGTCTCTCAAACAGACATTCATAAACAGTGCAGGAAAATTCTGAATAGGAAAGAGATGCTCTGAGCACACAGCTTGGCAGTGGTTCAGAAGAACTTTCTTACAGCTCTAATGAGTACACTACCTGCACAAAGAGATACACATTACACTGCCACCCCCCCTCCTCCCGCCCCGTGGGAGTGCCTGGCAGAGTTGTGGCTAAGGGAACATTGAGGAGTTGGAAAGATTATGCATACATTCTATCCGTATCAGTAAGCTCCTCTAGCTTTTGGCAAGGGCATAATTACTCCTTCCCACCTGATTAGGGAGGCTAATGTCATTGTTGGTACCAACTTTGCACAGTGTTTGTGATCTGGGATCTGGGACAGGGATTGTCACTAGCCTTGCAATGTGTTAAGCAAGTGCTTTTTTGTCTTTTTGCCTCCTTATATTTTGCCCAGTTAGCAGGTCCTGCCCAGTACCCTGCAAAGAGCTGCATGTAAATTACTATTGATTCACTGAGACAGTTGCGGCTTGTTAAACTCCAGGGAATTGCTCCCTGGTCAAGGAAACAAAGGCTTAAATAAGTCAGGGGTTCTCAAACTGGGGGTTGTTACTTCTTAGGGGGGGTTGTGAGGTTATTACATGGGATTGCGAGCTGTCAGCCTCCATCCCCAAACCCTACTTCTCTTGAGGGGAGGAGAGGGGGGTGTCACATTCAGTGACTTGCTGTGTGAAAGGGGTCACCAGCACAAAAGTCTGAGAACCTCTGGTCAAAATCCTGCAGAAAGAAACCCTGGCAGCAAACAGATGTTGGAGGAAGGCCCAAATTGAAGCTCATGTAGTATTGTTTGGGGATCATTTACTTTTACCTTTTTAATAAAGCCAGGCCTCAGAAGGAGAGCCATTTTGTGCGGGAGCTAGGTGGGAGCTCAATAAGCTTGCACACCCACCTTTTGCGGACCTGTGTGGATGTGAGATCATTACAGTCTTGCTCTGAATATTAACTTCTGTGTCTCTGAACAGCGATGGTTGCATGTGATAAGCTGTCAGTATGACTCTCTTCCAGATGAACATTCAAGTAGGCGTAAATGCCATGATAAGCATGCTGTTTTCATGTATCTTCAGAAAGTTATCTCCTCTTTTGAGTCTTATATAACTACACTTTACTTTTGGCTGATGAAATGAGAGTATTTAAAGTGTTCTGTATCCAGCTGCATTCAACATATGTTCAAGATTGGAAAAGGTTTCCCTTTAGCATAGTAAGTATTTTTTTGTCCTTGAAATTATCTACTAAACGTGAGTCTGCTACCATTTTTCTCCATTACTAGCCAAGAGCATTCAGAGGCTGTTAAGCAGCCAGAGAAGACTGAGGTTAAATGCACCAACAGCTATTGAACCTGTGATACAGTGGAAGAAAAACAATTTATGAGTTCTTTCATGTTATACAAGAATAACAAAAGACAAGAATCATCCATCGGATGCTGTGGCATTGCTCACTCAGTCTACCCCAGAGTACATCTCAATGGCTGAACATACATATACCTATAGGACAGATAAGGCTTATAAATACATATTATTTATATTCATTTTGGTCTTTTTTCACACAAATTAAGCTGCATTGGTGACTCCTAGCAATAAACATCAGGAAACCTGAAAATATAAAAGCATAGTATAGATGAATAGTATATCTCAAAAGTTAATATGCTTTAACTTTGTGCCTATGGCAACTGGGAGTTGCTTGATTAACCTAAGGTACTGCATGTGTCTTAGTTTCCAGTGCTTTAAATTGTAACTTACTGTTTTCTTTGTCAAAAATATTTTAGAAACATGCCATTGTGTGCATGTTAATTGTATAATTACTTCACTTGATATGTGGTTAATGAGCCAACCATATCATCTAAACTTTGTGTTTAGATACTTCTATAAATGGTTAATCAACTAGATGTTGCTTTTTTCCAGTGTCTTGATGGGCTCTTTCTGTCTGTGTTTCGTTCTTGATACTAGTAATATATGTGATGCTTTATACTTCTCTGTTTTATACCATGTTTGTTTTCCTCTTATGCTTTTTCAGCTGTGTACAGGGATGGAACAAGGTGTATTAGATATTTGGTGCTGCAAGAAGTACCCATGCTTAGGAATTCGAATGTTTCCTGGCTCTAGAGCAGTGTTTCTCAAAGTGGTCCATGGACCCACTCTCAGAGAGCTGCTATGGAGCTGCTCCAGTTTGTTTACTTACTGGCTCTGCAGCCACAGAGCTTCGCGGTGCCCATTGGCTGCGGTTCACTGTTTGCAGCCAAGGGGAGCCGCAGGAGGCTGAAATGCAATCAGTATTTAACAACACTATGTAACAGTTTAGGATGCAAATGGAATATTGGTTGATATTAAGTCAGGAGCATATAATAATTAAGTAGCTTTGTACAATAATCTGTTAAGTATTGATAAACTCAGAAAATGTTTATATTCTAATAAATCCTACAGTCCATTCATAACGCTGATTAGGTATTTAAGAAACCTGAAGATATGTAGTTACCCATGTTGGGTTAAATTAAAGAAAGGCTTGCTGCTAGACTGCTAGACAGAAAATCTGGTCCGTGAAATGCAGCAAATACACTAATGCAAGCAATCGGGACCAAACGAAAACCCCATCAAACTAAAAATCTCTTGGACCTAAATCCTTCTTTGGATTTAATTATTTTAAATCAAAGTCTCTAACTGTGGTTTTATTGGTTCACTTACCAACAGCAACATGATTGTATGAGAATCTATACTCAGAAGGGACAGGATGTGTCTGTCTAAGCTTTAAGTGAAGCCCTATGTGAAACTCCAACGTAAATGCTGAGATTTTTTGATGGGTGCCCTTTTCTGTGTAGGCACTTTCCCCACATTGCCTTAAGACAGTAGGACTTAGGTAAATAACTCTCAAGCGGTTTAGAAAATCCCAAATAAAACCAATAGTGGAGAAGAAAGGTAGATTCCCATCATTACAAATAAAAATTAAATTATGGACTATCTCTTCAGCTGCTGGTTTAGTGCAGCTGATTTTAAGGAAGTCCACATCTGAACGAATAAATGCAGGCCTTTGCTCTCTATATCTTCCTGTAACAGTAGTGCACATGTTCCTCCTTCTTCCTTGGTTCCTGAACTCTTCTTTGAGTTCCTGCAGTTCCTTTAGTTTATGCAGCTGAGCAGTTCACTGCACCTTTTCCAATTCTAATCTATATTGGACAGGCATTTAACTTCTTTCTCTGAGCTGTCTTCCACTTCTTGTGAAATAATAACAAGGAGTCCAGTGGCACCTTAAAGACTAACATTTATTTGGGCATAAACTTTCATGGGCAAAAACCCACTTTGTCCCATAGGACTTCTTGTTGTTTTTGTGAATACAGACTAACAGGACTACACATCTGATTCTTGTGCAATGTCACTGATAATGTTTTCTATGCCAGAGAGTTAATATAATTGTTGGCGACTCCTCTTGGTCACAACCACTGGCCTAATAAAATACACTATAAGGGGTTAGATAATGTCCAAATGAGTTATGGATAGACTCCAGCCTGTTAAAATAAGCTCTGCAGGAGAGTATAGAATGGCTCATCACTTCCTAGCAAGCCTAATTATCAGTGCAATCATCATTCATTATCTATCTGCTCCTTGAAATGTATTAAATATGACTGTAAATGCAGGGAAAAACACACTGGAAAACTAACGAGCACAGGTGTGCAATTAACACAGGAAACAGGCATGATTGTTTAAGTCTAAGGACCCCACTATTCCCCAGAAGCTGTGTATTGTAAGGATTGAAAGACTGGCTAGGCGATGAGATGTAAAGTAGTTTGCTTGGACTTTGTTGTAACTGATGTCACAAAATTTCGGTCATTTCCAGTCCCCATCTGCTTGTAGGTTTTTTTTCCCACCACTTGGAATGGTATCTCTGGACTCTGCCAAAACAAGGATTATATTCTACAAACCAAGCTGCAGGGTCTTTTACCTTGTTTTAGTCAATTAATTAGTAATTGGCTATAAATAAATGTGAATAGGTGTACTCTTATAACCAGCTATGCCTACATCCTTTCTGTATTGTGACCCTTACAGGTGAACAATTACACAAGTCAAATTCAGAGTTGGTGAAATGTAAATATATCCATTCCTCTAAAGGTAACTTACCTATATTGAAAGCTCTGCCACATACCACCACAGCACACCATTTGCAATGGGGACTGGTAAAGGTGTGATATTCTATGCCCTTACGGTGTATCTAGACTAAATGGCTCCGTCGATGGAGCCATGTAAATTAGTTTATTCGGCATAGTCAAAGAAGCAGGGATTTAAATAATCCCCGCTTCATTAAAATAAACATGGCTTCTGTGCTGTGCTGACGATCAGCTGATCCGGCACAGCGGGGCAGTCTAGATGTGGCACGGTCGACAAGGGAAGCCTTTGTCGACCGCTCCGGTGTGCCTCGTGAAACGAGGTTTACCGGAGCGGTCGACAAAGACTTCCGTTGTCAACCGCGCCGCATCTAGACTGCCCTGCTGTGCAGGATCAACTGATCGTCAGCACAGCGCGGCGGCCATGTTTATTTTAATGAAGCGGGGATTGTTTAAATCCCCGCTTCTTTGACTATGCCGAATAAACTAATTTACATGGCTCCGTCAACAGAGCCATGTAGTCTAGACACACCCTTATTGTTCAACACTTTTACAAAACTATGATAATTCTTGCACAAGTATGCCTTCTGAGGTATCATTTAAAAACTCATAATTCACTGATCATTATTGTCCTGGTAAAATGTGTGGCAAGACTGTATATAAAGTTCTAAGATTTTACTGTATGTAATTGCTGAGACATGCTTCAACATCAGAAAAACAAGCATGAACCAGTTCCTCAGAGACAAAAGGCACTTTGATGTCTCAGACAAATGTCAACAAAATCAGATGGATTATTATTTGATTATGCAGCTATTCTTAGCCAGGAAAAAGGGTGTGAGCACAACATTTACAAAGTGGCACTGGAACAGCTGGGGATTCCCATGTAAACAGACTGGCAGTTGCCTGAACCCCAGCTGGAGATGACTCTTAGAGAGGAGGAAAAGATTTAAAAATGAGGAACAGATGCCTCCAAATAACCCCTCTACTCTCATTTCTACTCATGGCTTCATCAGTGTTTGAAAGACAAAACAAGCTTTATTGACCTGGGAGATGAACCTGACTGAAAATATTTTTGTTTTCAATTCATGCAGCTTATTAGGTTAGGTTTTAGGTTTCATTTTACCTTTTATTACTCTGTAACCAGTTCTGACTTTTATTCCTCGTTACTTGTAATCACTTCAAGTCTTTTTGTAATTAATAATTTGTTTTATTGTTTTATTGTTTGAGGAACTTCATTTGGATTAGCAGGGTTTGTGAAACCACGTATGACAGGAATAACAAAAAACATGATGGAATATTATTCATGACTGGGGTACAGATATTGAAGGACATGTCCTGGTTAGGAAAGACAGAAATAAAGGCAAAGGTGTAGCATTGTATATTAAAGATAAGGTAGACTGTAAATAAATTAGAAGTGATGGAATGGATAAGACACTCTGGAAAGGAAAGCTAGTAGAGGTTCCTATGATATAGTGCTTGGCATATGCTACAGAACTCCAGGATCTGTAGAGCCCTGTGGGGTACAAAAATATGGATCTGCACCTGATCTGCATCCGTCAGGCTCAACTCATCATCAGATCCACAGTCCAGGATCCAGATTTTACTTTCATTCTCACAGCAAACCATCTGGGGGAGGGAGGGAGCACAGATGAGTGAGAAGGGGGCAAGATTGTGCAGGGAAGAGGCAGGCAGCATGAAAACAAAGACTGGCACTAAGGGGTAGCAGTGATTCGGGATAAGGGCAATGCTCACCAAGCTGGGGAGAGGGGAGGAGGCAGGTGGGGCAGGGCCAGCACTTGGCTCCCCTTGCAGGGAGATTTAGGATGGAGCTTGTTGTATCCTTTCCCTGGTGGCAGTGCCAGGGCCTCCACTGGCACATCCTCCCGCCTCTGCTAGCAGCCGAATATCTGCTCCACTATCCACGAATATGAAGTGGATATCCGTGGATATGCAGAGCTCCAAGAATCTGATCTGGATATAGATAGAGACATGTTTAATATTTTTAATGAAATAAATGCTTCTGTGAATTACATGATTATGAGAGATTTTAAGTTCTCAGATATAGATTGGAGGACAAATGCTACTAATAATAGCAGGGGCCAGTTTTTCCTGGATGCGATTGCTGACAGATTCCTCCTCTAGATAGATACTGAAGCAACAAGAGGTAATGCCATTTTAAATTTGATATTGGTGAGTAGTGAGGACATTATAGAAGAACTAGTTGTAGAGAACAACCTCAGTTTGAGTGTTCATGAGATAATTCAGTTTAAACTAAATCAAATAGAAGAATAAATGAATACAGATCTGCAACAAAGATCCTTGATTTCAAAAGAGCTAACTTTTTAAAAAATTAAGAGAATTAGGGTAGTGGACTAGAGTGAAGAACTCAAGGAGAACCAAGCAACAGAATTAAAATAAATGATAAAAGGGTCTATAGCCATATAAATAAGGAAACCAGGAAAAAAGTGGGACCACTAAGCACAGAGGAGAGGGTGAAGATGAAAGGTTATTTAGGCATGGCCCAACACCTGAACAAATACTTTGCTTCAATTTTTAATGAGGACAGTGAAGAGGTTAGGGCTCGTAGCAGGGTAACTACTGGCAATGAGGATAGAGAGATAGAAACTATTAGATTTTAGGTAACAGTCAGACTCAAACAACTTAATGGAACTAAAACAACGGAGGTCCAGATAATCTCCATGCAAGAAACTGGCTTATGAAATTGCAAGTCCAATAGCAAGGCTTTTTAATGAATCTGTGAACTCTGGGGTTATACCCTATGACTAGAGAGTTGCCAGTATAGTTCCTATTTTTAAAAGGGGGGAAAATGATCTGGAAAACTACAGGCCTGTTAGTTTGACCTCAATTGTAGGCAAAGTCTTGGAACAAATTTTGAAAGATAAAGTAGTTAAGAAAATGGATGTGAATGGTAATTGGGATAACATTCTCCATGGTTTTACGAAAGACAGATTGCTCCAGATCAACTTGGTCTCTTTCTTTGAGAAGATAACTGATTTTTGAAGACAAAAGGAAACAAGTAGATCCAATATACCTGGATTTCAGTAAGGCCTTTAATATAGTTCTACATGAGAAAGTATTATCAATTGGAGAAGATGAGAACTGAAAGGTGGATAAAGAACTAGATAAAGAAGTGACTATGATGGATCATATTGAAAGGTGAGCTATTGGACTGGAGGGAGGTTACTAGTGGAGTTGGGAGGTATTGTCAATATGGAGAAGGACTGGAATAAATATCTGGATGACCTTGTAAACTGGAACAATAGAAAAGGGATGAAATTTAATAGTGCAAAGTCCAAGGTTAGGTCTAGACAATGGTGCTATTTTGGGAGACATCTGGTATCCCGAAATAGCATTTTCCGCGTCTTCACTGCACACCCGTTATTTTGAAATACAATCGATGTATTTGCTATTCCGATGTCCTGGTAAACCTCGTTCCATTAGGATTAAGGGACTTGTCAGAATAGTGGTCTACTTAGAAATTTGGTGCCAAATTTCAAAATAGACTAGCTCAAATAAGCTACGCAATTTCTTCGCTCAAATTGTGTAGCTTATTTCGAGCTAGCACCGCTGTGTAGACGCACCCTTGGAGTGTATTGGCTGCTCACAGCAGGACTATGTGCTGTCAATGGGATGTGGTCATGCAAAAGATAAGGCAGTCCAAGAGTGCATCAGGTGAGGTATTTCCAGTCGAGACAGGGAAGTGTTATTGCCCTTAAGCAAGGCACTGATGAGACCTCATCTGGAATACCATGTGCAATTCTGGCCTTCTATGTTTAAGAAAGATGAATTGAAATTAGAACAGGTGCAGAGAATAGCTACTAGGATGGTCTGAGGAATGGAAAACCCACTTTATGAGAAGAGACTCAAAGAGGCTTGTTTAGCCTAACCAAAAGAAGGCTGAGGGGACATGTGGTTGCCCTCTGTAAATACATTACAGGGATAAACACGAAGGAGGGAGAGGAGTTATTTAAGTTAAGTGCCAGTATGGACACGAGAATGAATATAAATTGGTCTTCAAGTTTAAGCTTGCAATTAGAGGAATTAAGTTATGGAAAAGCCTTCCAAGAGGACCAATGGGGTCAAAAAACATAACTGACTTCAAGACTGAGCTTGATAATTTTATGGAAGGGATGGTGTGATGGAACTACCTGCAATGGCATGTGGTCCATCAGTAACTGCTAGTAGCAAAAATCCCCAATGATGGATGATGGGACTCTAGATGGGGAGGGCTCTGAGTTACTAGAGAGAATGTTTTCCCAGGTATCTGCCTGGTAGGTCTTGTCCACATGCTTCAGGTCTAACTGGCTGCCATATTGGGAGTTGGGATAGAATTTTCTCCTGGATTAGATTGGCAGAGAACCTGGGATTTTTTTTTCATCTTCTCTACAGCATGGGTCCCTTGCAGATTTAATGTAAATGGTGGGTTCTCTATCTGTAGCAGTGATTTGAGGACTTCAGTAACTCAGCCAGCAGTTAGGGGTCTATGACAGGAATGGGTGAGGTTTGTGGCCTGCAATCTGCAGGTCAGACTAGATAATCATGATGCCCCCTTCTAACCTTAAAGTCTCTGTGAGCTTCCATTGTTCTGAAGGAAAGGGCTGGCAAATATAAGACACGCTTTTTCCACGGGGAAGTCTGGGACTGGGGATTTGCTGGTGTCACTCTGCTGTGCAATTCCAGGAGGTGCTGGCTGAAGTGCTGTTGCAAAATTGTTGGGAGTAAATTCCGGGCTGGAGGCTGTGTGTGAGCAGGCTGGAAATGGATGCTCTCACAATGTAAGAGGCACTCCAGGTTGGAGAACTCAGGGGGAAATAGCTGTTCATTCGTCCAGATTGTGTGTGGGAGGGAGGGATGGATGTATGGGGGACACATGAGCATAGGTTCAGCCCTTCTTAGGATTGAGGGGGCAGACCAGTGGCCTAGCCCCATTAACACCTTCCATCTAACTTTTCTATGCTGCTGCTTTGGTTTGTTTTTGGATAAAACAAAACAGCATTCCAATACAGCCTGGAGCTTTGGAATGAATATTATATTGTCTCTAATAGCCAGATGATTCTGAGCTTAGGAAAAGCTTTTCTTTGACTTGCAATAGTTTTACGCAGGGAAATTAAATAAGTGGATATTCTGCACATTTGCTTTTCACGTTAGGCTCCTGAGTGTTTGTCCTTTGTAAACTTCAAAAATGGCATGAAATGATAAAGAAAATAGCCTTTCTAAAATGCATTAATTATGCATTAGAGTAAATATATGAGTGGGAAGACTTCTGAATAGTTGCTGTGTGCCTACATAATTTTGCAGAATGAAGGAATAGTCATGTCCTTGACTATTACTCGTGGCAACCTGTGAGAGGCTGGCTTTTGAAATTACAGTGTTATTTCCCTTCTCATGCTTCATGCTGTAGGGCAAAGAGTCTTTTATTTTCCTGCATAGGCGGCTGAAACAAAAAATTTATGGTATCAATTTATATTATAATGCTGCTTATCTTGAAAGGTTGCACCTGGAGAGGGCAACCTATTTTGTCCATTTTCTAACGTTTGAACATTTTGATTCTAAATCACATTTACTGGGCTCACTTGCTACTTAAACAAGTATATGGGAAAGAAGCAGAGAGGGGGAGAGAGAAGAGCCCATTGCAATAATAGGAAGATATGAGTTGGGCCCCACCAAATTAATGGCTGCGACATCACAGACCATGAAATCTGGTCTCTCCTGTGAAATCTGGTGTTCTGTGGGGGGTTTTATCCTACATGATACAGATTTCTCAGGGGACAGGGAGACCAGTGTTTCTCAAACTGGGGTCCTTATCCAAAAGGGGGTTGTGGAGTGATCATAAAATTATTGTAGGGGAATCACAATATTGCCACCCTTACTTCTGCACTGCTGCTTTCAGAGCTGGTCATCTGGAAACTGGAGGCTGCTGGCTGAAGGCAGCAGTGCAGAAGTAAGGGCGGCAATACCATACCATTCTATCCTTACTTCTGTGCTGCTACTGGCGGTGGCAGTGCCTTCACAGCTGGTGCTCAGCCAAACAGTCACCACTCTCTGGTCACCCAGCTCTGAAGGCAGCACTGTAATCAACAGCAGCACAAAAGCTGCAATATTGCAACCCTTCTACAATAACCATGTGATTTCCTCTCATCCCCCCAAAACTCCCTGTTTGGTCAGGAGGCTAACAGTTACATCCTGAAATCTTAGATTTAAATATCCGAAATCATGAAATGTACTATTTTAAAAATCACATGACTGTGAAATTGACCAAAATGGACTGATTTTGGTAGGTCCCTAAGCATGAGTAAAGAGTGGGCAGAGCATTTAAAAAAATGCAGACATACAGTCCCAAATCTATCATGTACCCCAAAATCAGC
Source organism: Pelochelys cantorii (assembly GCA_032595735.1). Classification (NCBI taxonomy): domain Eukaryota; kingdom Metazoa; phylum Chordata; order Testudines; family Trionychidae; genus Pelochelys; species Pelochelys cantorii. The sequence continues at coordinate 50,352,205 of CM064332.1, read as the reverse complement.
TCTAAGGTGAATCTTGGTTGTCAGAACACAATGGCAAAACTCCCATTGACTTCATTGATTTCCCCCGGGGTAAGTAGACGCAACTTCATGGAAGTTGGAGTTATACCAGGCCTGGATTTGTTCTGAGTTTTAGGAAAACATTTTCATGTACTTTAAGAACTCAAGTTTGGAAACTGTGGCTTTGATTAGTCCAATTCTCAATAGTCAGAAAAATAAACTCTTTTCAGATATCCCTCCCAAGCCTATGCACTGTAATGGATTATGTTTTCACTAAACTGACGCAAATCTGCTCACCAACGGCATGTTTGGGTGTTGAGTTGTTCATTTAGGACCCAATTTCAAGTCCATTGAAATAAAAATGTTCATTTCAGTTGGCATGGGCTCAAGTCCTTAGAAACAGATTTCCCTAAACTTTGCTGTAACTTTATCTTAGCATGAATCTGAGAAGTCAGCACGCATCTTTACCCTCCAGTATTCTGTGTAACATAGAATGCAAAACAAGCAGAATATTATCTGGTTTGTGATAACCAGACACTTGCATTACAAGCAGTTACCAACATGTGATGTTACCCCATCCACTACCTCAGCCATTTGCAAGGCACTTTTCTATTTGAAAATCTTATTGTTTATAAGGGCATGAAATATTCTGAAACTATAGTTCAGTAAGCCAGTATGGTTAAATACAGTGCCCTCCTGCTGGAGCAAGATCTTTCAGTTTCTCTTGCTGGTCTGTATATGCATTACAGACTCAGAATAAACAGCTGGGATATCACAGATGGGGGTTTGCCAGCATACTGGCAGAACTAAAACTTTACTTTGCCCACATAGCTCACGTAATATTCATCAAGCCGTATTATGCAGACTCAAAATCTGTCAATGACATGAGCAATAGAGTGATAGGAACCACCCGCATCACTCGTGATGTTCTAGGATCAAAGTACCAGTAGGATGTTGCTGCAGCATGCCAAAAGGTGTGGGTTTTGGAGCAGAGCCAAAACCTTGAGGATAAAGTAATGTCCTCCTAGTGCCTCTTGTCCCTTGAATGCAGTTCTCAAAGGTTTCGTTGAAGGACACTGACATATTTATTAAAGTGGCCATTGAAAAATAAGACATGCAGACGATAAAATCAATATGAGGCAAGTGAAACTGATAGCTAAGCAGAAGGGAAAAGAGGACTACTCTGAGAATTTCACTGCAGAAGCAAAAGGCAAGCTCATACTTAAAGGGCAGCAGTCATCTGTTACCAAAGTGGCACTGAAATGAAAGGGGAATTAGTCTTTTGAAACAAAAGATGCAGTGAAAAATAAGACTATTCGACTCTTCTAAAGCACTTTTAATCAGTAGATCTCCAAACACCTTACAAAGGAGTTCAGTATCACTATCCCCATATTAAGAGATGTGGAAACTCAGAGACAGAGGTGAAGTGACTTGCCCAAGATGACACAACAGGCTAGTCTCCCATGTCTCAGTTCAGTGCGATGTCCAGTTGACACTATTTCCAGTTTGAGGAGAGAAAAGTCAGCTTCCTGGAAAAGCGGCTTGTATTTGGTAGCAAAAGTGGGAGAAGTGTCTAACTTCCACCACTGGTGCAATTCAGGCACCCAAGTTTGTGTGTAGCATTAATAATAAAAGGTGGAATCGTTGTGAAGCTAAAATACAAGCACTTTCACATTTGGGTGAGAGGTATGTATGTTAGTTACATTCAGGATGTCATCACTGTTCTTGCTTGACCAGTCTTTCCAGCTTGTGAGGTGGATGGTTTCCAAACACAGTTTCTCTAATGGTGGTGAAAATGACTGTCCCATCTATACCAGCAACCAAATTGTATTTAATGCTGGTTTAGCTGGAACTGAAGTCTGACTCACTGCTGCTGATTGCTGGTAATAATATGTATATAGCTTTTCATTTTCTAATCTCAAAGACCTTTACCGAGGAAGTTCAGTATCATTTACCCCATTTTTGAGGGGGAGGGTAATTAAGGCACAGGGGAGATGTGACTAGCCCAACGTCACCCAGTAGGTCACTCGTAGTACAGTTTTATTGGTCTAGACAGACTTTTAGATGTGAAGATTTTCTTTTTTTTCTGCCAAACTGCTTGAAATGAGAGAACAGGATAGCTATGTTTGTGAGGATACCACATGTCAAGAGTTCTGAGGGCAGTGATACATCCTGCTCCATGGTTACGGAAAACCGTTGAATAATTCTGGGTCACTAATGATGCAGCATTCCTGTTCTTTGATTGTCAGAGGCTATTCCATTTCAGTATACTTGACACACAGTCATTGTCTCTTAGGACTATGTGAAGAACCAGACTAAACACACATTTTCCCCATGAGAGCTAGAACATCTCTAGGTGTGATATTAGTTCCTTCCCCATCTTTAGAAAGAAAATTTTTTAGAAAGAAAATTAGAGTTTCTAAAGACTACGATTCCTGTTGTTTTTAAATCTCTGCCTTATTAGCACAAGGAAAGTGATTTTCATTAGAATGCTTCGTATTCCTAATTTTCTGTTTTTCATAATGCATCTTTATTATATTTCTGTTGGGCTTACACCTTTCTCCATGGCTACCCTTTTTTAACATGGTATTTTCTAGGGGGAGAAAAAACAGCCATAGTCAAGACGAGCTCATACCTCTTTTACTTCTCCTTAAGTGATACATTTATGTGGAATGCTGCACAGAATCATACAGTTTCAGTGGTACATACAATCTCATTCTTTAAAACACTTCCGGGGGTGGTAAAAGACTAATATGTGAGTTCACATAACTAATCTGGTCTTTAATTATCTATTTCTCCACTGCATTGCTCTAAGTGTGAAAAATTCTGTAGTTAAATGACACTTTACAGACAAGCAGTGTGGGCACAGGCATTTGCTTATACAGAGTTCTCACAAGTCAGTGAGAAACCCAGTTTCTTAAATGTCCCAACTGCTTTGTGAGAGAGGCTGATAAGTGAGCAATTATATTTTTAGTACCTGTCATGTAGTCATTAATTATAAAATGATTATTTCATTTTACCCACTATTCAAATGCTTAAAGTTCATGTAATGAAGAAAGAACTTGCAGAAGAAAGTCTCACATTCCAGACCAAATCAAAATCAATGTACCCTTAATTTCCCAAGACAATCTTTAACATCTTGCAAATTTCATCTGATATATATTGTGGTGTTAGCTGAGAATGTTTAGAGCTGCCACTAGGGGATATGGAACAAGGTCATAAAAGTGGGTGTAAACAGGATATTTAGCCAGTCTTGTGTTCACCCCAGTCATGGTGCACTTGACCTCTGTAATCTCTACAACATTAAGGGTTACTTCAAACATTATAACTTTCCATTATAACTTGCGTCCAAGAGTTTTAAACATGCTGCCTGAGGAGCTCACTGAGCTGTTAATGGTGCCCCCAAGAAGTCTTGGAACACTGGGATAGCTTCAAAGACGGGAAGAAAGCTGATTGTATGCCAGTTTTTAAAAAGGGTAAATGGGATGATCCAGATAATTATAGGACTGTCAGTCTGACATCCGTCCCAGGCAAGATAATGGTGTGGCTGATCCAGGATTGATTAATAAAGAATTAAAGGAAAATAATATGTAATTAATGCCAATTGACATAGTTTTATGGAAAATAAATCCTGTCATACTAACTTGAGATAATTTAAAAAATGATATCACAAGTTTGGTTAATAAAGGTAATAGTATTGCTATAATATACTTCAACTTCTTTGAGGCACTTAGCTTGGTACTGTATTTTATATTTTGATTTAAAAAATTAGGAAGATTAAAGTGGCACATCTTAAATGGATTAAAAGAAGGCTAACTGCTAGATCACAATGCAGTTGTAAACAGGTAAACATTATTGAGCAGATGTGTTCCAAGTGGAGTCCTACAGGGATTCATTCTTGGCCTTGTGCTCCTTGGTATTTTCATTAATGACCTGGGAGAAAACAAACATAAAAGCATCACTGATAAAGTTTGGAGGTGACCACAAAAATCAGGGTAGTGGTAGACATACCGGTGAAGAATACCGGTGACTGATAGATCTTTCTAGTCTCCTTAGTAAGCTGGGCTCAGGCAAACAATATACATTTTAATATGTCTAAATGTAAATGTATTCCTTTGGGAACAAAGAATGTAGGCTGTACTTATAGGAAAAAAAAATCTATCTTGGGAAACAGTGATCTGAAAAAGTCCAGGGTCTTAGTGGATAGTTAGCTGATCATGAGCTCCCAGTGTGTTCTGTGGCCAAAAGGGCAAATGTGATCCTTGGATAGATAAACTGGAATCTCAAGTAGGAGTTGAAAAGTTATTGTACCTCTGTATTTGGCACCTAGGACAGCTGCTGGACTGCTACATCCTCAACAGCTCAAGAAGGATGTTGATAAATTGGAGATAGTTCAGTGAAGAGCCATGAGAATCATGAAAGGATTAGAAAACCTGCCTTATAGGGTATGTCTAGACTACACACTTATTTCGAAAGAAGCTTTTTCGAAAGAGTCTTTCGAAAAAGCTTCTTTTGAAAGAGATCATCTAGACAGACACAACTTTTTGGAAGAGAGCACCTAGGCAATCTGGATGCTGTCTTTCGAAAAAGCCCTGTTTGCGGTCCAGAATGCCTTTTTCCGAAAGAGCTATTTTGAAAAAAGGCGTTCTTCCTCATAAATGAGGTTTACCGCTGTTGAAAAAACCGCCACGTTCTTTCAATTTAATTTTGAAAGACTGCAGCGGCAGTCTAGATGCTTTTTTGTAAAAACCCTGTAGTCTAGACATAGCCATAGTGATAGATTCAAGGAACTTTGTTTAGCTTAGCAAAGAGAAGGTTAATGGGTGACTTGATTACAGTCTGTAAATACCTACATGAAGAACAAATATTATTTGTTCTAGTATTTTAGTATTTAATAATGGCCCATCAGTCTAGCAGACAGAGACATGGCACAATCCAGTGGCTAAAGGTGAAGCTAGACCAATTCAGACTGAAATATGGAGGATGCTTTGAATGATGAGTGGACTTAACTATTGGAACAATTTACCAAGGGTTGTGGTGGTTTCACAATCACTGACAATTTTAAAATCAAGATTGGATGCTTTTCAGAATGCCATGCTCTAGGAATTATTGTGGGGGAAATTCTTTGGCCTATAGTTACACTGGAAATCAGACTAGATTGTCCCAATGGTTTCTTCTCACCATGGAATCCAGGCATCTGTGAAACTGTCAGTCTAACAGATGGGTTAATTTACTTGAGCTTTATTAAACTTACACAGTAAAGTTCCAGCACTAAGCTTCAAGGGATTGTGGGAAAGGGATGAGAAATTAGAGCTCTGTCTGCCTCCATGCTTAATTAATTATGCAATCTGAATCATTTACATAATCTGCCTGTTTCTCCTCTACATTGATCTAATGAATCTCTACAAAAACACACTGTAATATTAAAAATGCCTCAGGTTCAGTCTGACCATTATGCATATGGGAAGTGCATAATAATTCCCTTGCGTGGTCCGTGTAAGGACCAGTAGAAGTCTAGTCCCTGCTCCCTTCCTACTGCCCCAGGGCCAAATGAGCACCAAAGAGAACAATGAGGGCTGGGACCATGGTCCTCTAAGCAGAAACAGTGCAGGAGCAGAGCAGGCTATAATCTCAGGAGTGGCTCTAGACCAGCTGCTGGCACCTGGCACCCTAGGCGAACTGTGCGATCAGCACGCTATCCGTACCCCCGCCTCCAAAGCCCTCAAGGGCTGTTTTTCTTGGTGCCCGAGGCATCCGCCTAGGTCGCCTGTATTGACGGGCTGTCACTGGTCCAGGGAACTTTCTGGGTGCATTCTCCCTATGCAGTGGGGAGTATCTTGTAATTGGCATGAGTGACTGCTGCTCATGGGATCCATGGCTGTGCATGACAAGTGCTATCAAGCCCATTATTTATAGTCCAAACCAGAGGACTGCTAGAGTCTTAGATGTTGTGAGTGATGTACTGTGCACCCTTCCTATTATCTTCCTGAAATACCAGCAAACAAAGCCCACATTATTTAGGCTTTTGAATGTCTTTTACTTTAGTTATATTTCTTCAAAAAATGTGAAATCCTACTATTTCTTTCAGCTTCATATTTATTTTTCTCATGCAGCTGCTCAGCAATGTTAACATAATGCTGCTCTAATTGGGTAGCTATAATTGCCAAAGCATAGTTTTATGGAAAGTCTTGTTTTTTGTTTTTAGACTCAACATACCAAAACACACCACACACATACAATGCCATTAAAAGGGATCAATCCAATTTGCTCTTAATCTGATCTAACTGTAGAAGATTTTCATTTCCCCAGTAATAAGGTTTATTTTATTTTAAAATATTTTCCTGAGTTAGCTGGCATATTATTTCATTTCATGAGCCAAGAATGCACATTCATGTGGGTATAGTCTTGCCTTTTGGCCCCTAGGCTAACAGAGTCTGGATGTGATGCAGCAGTAAAATGTCCAACCCTTGTTTTCACTCATGGAAAATTCTCCAGCTTGTTCCCATTCACGGATCATATGGTTAACTTTTTGCATCTTTGGTTCAGACTGGTCCCCATGTGCTCCCACCACTACTTTATCTACTTAACACCAAACTCCAGATCATTCAGCTTTATCTCATGGTAACAAATGGTTGAAATAATTGCTAAACAGAAATATTGTTCCTATTACAGATGGACCTGAACCAAAGCTTTGGATCTGAATACCAACAGATTCTGGATATGAAATTCCCAAACTTTGCAGATGAACCCCAAAGCCCAGACTCAAACATCCCTGGAAATTCAGATGTGGATAAAAACTTGACATTTTGGACCATCTCTAACTGCAACTTTATTTGTAAGGGAGTCTGGGGCAGGAGAAAACACAGCTGAACGAGATAAAATAATATGAATCCTCTGACATGCACAAAGTTTTGAAGCCAATCAGTCTTCTACCATACAATGGCTAGAAACAAGTCTTTGGTTGAAAGTAATATTTAGAGCAGGAGCTGCTATCATGGTCATTATCTACATTGGCAGTTTTGGGGAAATTTCTATTTGTAGTATGAGTAATAATGTCATAATGGAAGCACTAATGTAGAAAGCTGTAATGTCTCTTAACCATTGAATCAACTAACCATGCTTCAGAGATGTTGCCTAACAGTGAGAGCAGATACCATGCTAAACAGTGTGCTAAATCACATTGTGATGACAACAAGGATTGGCCTACACTAGCTTTCTGATCGTTGAGCTACGCTGGTACTAATGACTGGTTACATGGTCCTGGCTATCTAATTTCTCTGTGGCTCATGTTTTCTATCTGTAAAAGAGTATACTAGCTGCCTCAAGAAATCTCTAGAGGTGTATTTAAACTCTTTAGCTCCTTAGCTAAATGGCACTATACAGGTGCATCTTATTTTGGTATCTCTAAGTGAAAGCAAAGAAAGCCTTATGCTGAAAGTTCTACTAAGATCACAGAACATGCATCTTCCAGTAGCTTCCTTGCAAGACTCAATCAAATCCTTTCTTCTGAAAGAATGGGGAATGGGTCATGCCTAACCCGAGCTCATGGGTGTACCTTCTCTATAAAGATAGTTAAGGATAACAACAAATAGATGGGGGTCATTAAAGCAGAGTGAACAATTTGCTACAAATAACTAGTGATGTTAGCTGCTTCATTTGTCTGTCTTAAGAGTCAGACTGTCATCCCTTTAATCACAAAATTACACCCAATGACTTCAACAGGACTGGTCAAATGGGTAAGGGGCTTGCTCTCTGGCCTTGAATATCCATGAGCTGAGTGTGATTTCTTCAGAATTATTGTCAATTTTGAGTTTATTCAGCAAATTGCTTTGTGAATTAGTGTGTGCACAAGGTGTTAATGGAGAAGGGATTAAATGAAAAGCTGATTGCAAATATCTGATGCTCAGTATTCCAAATTGGTGCTGTATCAGTTGATTGTGACCAGGCATGTAAATCAGACAGTATTGTTTCTCTTGCCATAATGCATACGCACAACTTGTTCCAAGCACTCTGCTCCAAATGCTCATGCATATAAGTAAGAAGGCATAAGTTCAGGGCCAGCACAAATTCCTTTTTATATCTCAGCTAATGCTTCTGTAAATGTGCTTGTGATCACCCAGTCTTAGTTGTCATGGAACCATTTAGAAATAGTGCCGTATCTGGTTGGTAATGTGCTCGTTTATTTCACTGCTATTGCAAATCAGGTTTGTTAAATACTGTGTTCGCAAAAGTAGAAATAAAACGAGCCAACTTGTTTCATCCTGACAATCAGTCAGTAACAGGAGAGGCACAAGATGCTTGACATTTCCCAAGGAACCTTGAGCAAAAAGTATCAATTTATCATATATTCATTAGTATTTGTTGTTCATTGTTTGACAGGACTGAATGGATCCTGGATATGTGTTAATTTCATTTGTGGTTTGTATCACCAGGATGATGGCAGAGTAGTTATAATGAATGTACATATTTCTGTGTTTAATGATTTCATCTACAAGATCATTAAACATCCACTTCTGGGTTATTTACATCATTATTTTCAAATTAACATTTGAAATCACCAGGTCCTGTCTGCTTGAATAAAAGAAACTTAAATGGCAGTGGGTTGTAGAAAATACTCAGATTTCTCTCTCTAATATTATATACATTCTATCTTAAAACATTTTTAGAGAAGTGAATCTGGTGCCTATTAAAGTGAGATGTTTAATAGACCAGTTGTTCATGCCAAGTGTTTTATGGATAGGAGTAGAAAGAAAACTAGTAACTTAAAATACACCTAGCAAAGCTGCAGCTGATGCCAAAGTAACTCATGTAGGGGGGAAATATTCAACGGCAGTTTCTGGTTCTGTTACAGTTTTTTTTTAAAGTAATCTCATAGTATTTTAAATCTGTCTGATGAGGATTTGGGAAACACATGAGAGTGGTAATTCTTTTATCTCCAGACTAATGGTTCACATCTGACCTAGGTCAAAATGAGTTCAGTGGTTTATACTGTATAAATGTGTATTGTCAATTCTAATCTGCAGTCCAAAAGTGTCTACATCGCCTAATACAGTAGCATCACTTGTGATGCTATGTGGCATCTTTGTCAGCTTCAGCAGAGAGAGTGGAATCGAATAGACATGAAGCCTGACCCACCATTCAATCCCCAGAAGATTATTCCTTCCCAGTTGGATATGAGTAGAGTTGTCTGCAAAATAGGGATAAATTATTTTAATACAATTTTTCAAACTTGTTTCCTGTAGAGTGAGGGCATAGGTACTACTTCAAATCTGGCTTTTTGTACTTAATGAACTCCAGAACTGGGAAGCTCCTCCATTTTATAAAGCTCTCCCTGCAACACATATTCTGGATTTATCTAGTAACTGTGGAGACAATTCTATAACCATTCCACACCTCCCTTGGTTTTATTATAAAGATTAAAACTTCTATGTATATACATCATTTTAAATAGTTAAATGATAAACCAAACTTTAAATTCCTTATAAATCCTTATACTAGTATGTTCTCTTGTTTTTTCTATTTAAATAATCCTGGGAAATATTCTAAATATAAGATCTTAGAGAGTGTCTGATCAGTCTTCCAGATGGTGTTCTCTCTTCTTTTGAGTTTGTGCATGGAGTTTCCTGTGGGCGGGGCTTGCATACTGACAGAATACCTCCAGTGATGGGAAATAATGAAGATGAACCAGATTTCTTCAGAGATCTCCTTTTGGAGTTTCTGCTGGTTAGGATGGAGACGTTTCTGATGAGTTCCAGACAGTTCTGAATGTCTGGGAGCTTTGGAGTCAAACTTTGTTCCTTGGCCTCAGTTCAGATAGCGCTTTTTTCCTGTGCTGAACGTTGAAAGTTTTTTTTATTACAGAATTTTGATTTCAACATCCGGTTTTCAAAATTCCATCATCAGATATGGGGTCCTCAGGAACTCCAAGTCTTGCAAATATTTACTTTAGTTTCTGGATGACCTGTGCTGATGAGCATAGCCAAGTCCAATATATCTGAAGAAGTGATTGGCAACACTAATATACATGTGTCCTTTCCAGGAAAACAAATCTGTGGCTACCATCTGCCAAGGTCTGTCAGTAGCTTTGCTGAGAGTAGTGGTTTTGGTGACTTCTTATATTGTATTTACTTATTTTTGTTACATTGTGTGCAGCTCTCTACTAAGGTTTGAATTTGCCTATTCAAACTGTGCCACCATAAAGATAATTGTTGTGTTCATGCCGTACATTTGTTTGTACATTGGTGTCCTTTGTGGATCTTAGAAAGCATTTTAAGGATAAAAATGTGCCATCCTTCCAGAAACAGGCCATCAGCTATGTGATGGTCATTTTGATTGGCCCTGCTGATATGGTGGTAGGTGTATTGGAAATTGACTGTTTTAACCCCACCTTCTTTAGCAGAGTGAAGTTAGTTTTCTGGTAAGTCTCATCCTTTAGTTCATCTTTAATTTGCAGAAGTTCTCTGGAAGATGCAAGATTTGCTGCCAAGACGTGATCAATGTGAACTTAAATATCTTTCTTTAAAGTTGATCCTCTTCTGTTGGTGGCTGCTTAATCAGGGTTTAGATAGCACTCATAGCAGTAGACACTTTCCCTCGGGTGTTCAGTCTTGAAAGAAAATCACATCAGCTGTCGCTGAAATCTTTGAATCCTAGGTTGAAGGTCAGCCAGTGGTTTTAAACGCAGTGATGGCACTAAAGGCTTGTGATTAGTTTCTATGTTTAAAATCTAAGCTGAACAGATAAGCACAGTAGTTTTCAGGTACCCAGATGACTGCTAATGCTGCCTTTTCCACTTGATCATTCCACAGTTCAGTGCTGCGAAGCTTCCGGATGTGAATGCAACTGGTCTCTTTCTGGCTGTGTTTGTGAGCGTTACTCCTAAATCATATGATGATAGACGAGCTGCTACTGTTGTTGGATAGTTTCTCCCACAGATCCACATGTTGTGATCCTAATGGGTACGCCTAGACTACAAGTTTTTGTCAGAAAAAGGTACGCAAAATGCTCTCCGCATTTTGTGTACCTTTTTCTGATTCTTTTTTCGGAAGAGGCTTTTCCGACATTTGGCCCATCTAGACTGGGTCAAATTTCAGAAAAAAACCCTCTTTTGAAAGCCCCCTTCTTCCTTGTAGAATGAGGAATACAGGGGCTTCTGAAAGAGCACATTTGCTCTTCTGCAAAAAAAAAAAAAAAAAAAAAAGTGGAAGAGCAAACGCGTTCCCTGGATGCGGCGGAGGTATCCCAACCCTACCCCCCCCGCCCCGTAGTCTAGCTGTACCCTAAGGGTTTTGTTAGACAAGCTAAACTTTGGGAGGAATTTCCCAAAATAAGCTTTCATGTTCAGGAGTCTTCTATCCCAAGAAGTGTTTTGGGGTTCAGATAAGGTGAGTCATTAATGGCCCCAATTTTTAATTTTTGCTCTCCTGACAGCATTCATAGCCTTGTGAGGATGTATCTTGTTTAGTTTGTCTTTTGCCACTTGGGGAATTTCAGTTTCTCTCCTAGTGTAATCCTTAGCCAGCTGTAGGAGGGGTGGTGTTAGTCCTTGTATTACCTATCTTTGGAAGAACTTTCCATCATTTCTCCAGTTTCCAAGAAACAGACCACAGACATCAAATATAATGTTACTATCTCCATATACAATCACTCTGTGGTGATCTTTTTCCCCCCCAACTGTTGAGATCTATGCAGGTATACTAAGGTGTCTATCCTATTGAGGAAATAGTTTTTAAAACTATGGACTCATTGTCATCTGATAACACTCCCTCTTGGATTGTTTCCACTATTCTTGGTGTTCTGCATGCTTTCGGAAAATATCTAATTTTGTAGCATCTGATAAATTCTGCCATGGACAGAATTGCTGGACGTTGTTGCTGGCTGTGCCATGGTGTCTTGCCATTCTTCTGCACATTTATTTTTTTCCATCAAATTCAGGTTCTTTGGCATCCCATGCTCCAGTTCACTATTCTTACTGCCCTGGGGGGGCTCCGATGGTCATTTGAAAGGCCCAGGGCTCTGGCTGTTGCTTCTGTGGTAGTGATGTCCAGGAGCTCTAGGCCCTTTTAAATTGCCAGGCCCAGGGAAGCTGGTCCTTTTACTGAGCACCTGTTGGTGACCCTATCAGCTGGGCCACCGATGGGGGGAACAGAAGGGCAGTGATGTTAAAGTGCTAATGCAGCAGTGCTATAATGTTGGCCATGTACGGGCTGGTACTTGGGGCTACTCATTTCTCCGCTGCATGTAAGCCACATTGCTGTGCCTTTCTTTCTTTCTTTTCGCTATAGTTTTCACTAGCGTGAGATCTGGATCCAATTGAAGCTGTGCTAATAGATTGGTGTGTCTTATGCCAACAACTATCCTGTTTTCTATTAGTTCTTCTTTTTAATGTTCCATATTTGTATGTACAACAAGATTATGAACTACAGTAATAAAGGCCTTGATTTTTTTTACCTTTTTCCTGTCATCTTCTATTCAATTTGACCCCTTGATAGGTAATATTCTCTCTGCCTATGAAATGGGCATCAAAGGCTTTTTTCACTTTGATGTATTACTTTTCCTCCTCAGTAAGAGGTAGAACACATAGGATATCACCATCAACATTGCTCATGGCAATTATCAGGTATTTACTTTGTATCTGGTGCTTTGTCTTAAGCCAGAAGCCATCAAGCATTGTTCAAATCTCTGGCACTTGCACTAGAGCTTCACTGCTGCATTGAGACAGGTCTCTTCTTATTTCCTGCCACCATTTTCATAAGTTGTCTCCCAGACTTTCCATTTTCCCATTCACCACTCTGACAGTCTGGGGGTCTCTTTTGTTTTCTTCTTTAGAAGAAGGGATTCCCTCATTTGTGACACCACAAGCACGAGGACATAAACACACAGAGCCATGCAGTAAGCAGCATGGAGAGAACTCCCTGACTGGGAAATCTTGTCTTCATTAAGGTCCCTTTGTAAGATGTATCCTGGCCCTTTCTGGTAATTGTGGAGAACCAGGAACTCTAACCATTCCATAGTTCACTTTTGTAGGGTTCGAAATGAACTGGTTTGCCACTATAGTTTTAAGAAGTTGATTAAAATAAATATGCATTAAAATTGGTTTTAAATCATGAATATTTTTCATATTCAGGTTGGACCTCCCTGGTCCGGCACCCGAACCGGTCCTGGACAAGGGAGTTTTCTAGACTAGGGGAGGTCTGAGAGGTTGGGTGCCAGCCTCCCCACTGGGCTCCTCTCACCAGCCTCCCAGTCGCTCACAAGGCAGCAGCCCTGCAGGAGCTCTTGGCCCCGCAAACTGCGGCTCCACCGCCCTGTGAGCTCAACCCCCCGCACTAGCTTTCCTGCCCCACCAGCTGCAGGCTCTGGTACCTTGTAGGCTCTGTTACCCCATTGGCCAGTTCCACTCCGAGCTGAGAGCAACCTCTGCTGGATCACAGATGTTGCTGGACCAGAGTGTCCTGGACTACAGAGGTTCAACCTGTATCTAAACTTGTTTTCTTCCTGAAAAATAGGGTTTTGGTAAATGAAGAATTTCCACTGTGATTTTGATAAAAATGTCAAAGATTTGATTAATTATTTTAGTGCATAGTTATTAATTTTATGAAAAGTTAATTGATGGAATAATTGCCCAGAAAAAAGGTTGACTTGCATTAGGGCAAAGCATGTTGACTGGCCACGAGAGGAAGTTTGCACTGTTACTGTTTGTGGGGTACTTGTTTACTTTCTAAGCTGAAGTCTTCATTCTCTGAGGCTGTCAGTCTAACAACTTTTACGAGCACTAAATTCATACAAAAAATACAAGTATGACTAATAAAGCCAATTACATTGTACCCACATTAAAAGCGGCAGGAGAAGAGAACAAGCATAATTAGCTTGCCTTATAGAGGGGTGCGGGTACAGCACGCTCTCTTCCAGAAGCCATGAGATCTGCTCATGTTAAGTAATCCCATTGCAGCATGTGGTTAAAACAATGCAGACATTGATTTTCTGAAATGTGATTCTGAAAATATGAATGAACAAAGATTTCCAAGAGAGGAAAAACAAGAACAAGAAATCCAAGTGGAGAGCATGCAGGAAACAATGACTCATTCATTGTTTATAAACTGAAACATGTTTGGTATGTTTAACTTTCTCTGCTCAGGTCTTTTTTATTTTTCATTGCTTGCAAATGTTCAAACTGTCTCAAAAAGGGGAGAGTTCCAGGCTGCTTTTTGTGCACTGGATGCACTAAAAATGATTGACTGGACCAGGGAAGTACTGACCCTGGACAAAGTTTAGGAATTTGTTCTAGGAACTTGTTAGTGATGAATGCATGCATAGTGAGCTGGAACCCTTTCATAAAAGAGCTTCCCTAGGGTCTCCAGGAAGGAGAACTACCAGCCTTTATTTTAAGGAAGATTCTAGATCTTTTTCTTGTGAGTTTAGCCTGAAAATATTATCCTTTCTCTCAGACTGAAGAGAAAAAGCAGCTAGGCTCCATTTCTGCAGCAGGAGGCTGGGCAATTCTGAACATCTCCCCTCCCGCTTCATTCACACCCATGGTTTTTTTAATGTCAGTGTCAGTTACGTTGGGGGTACATTCCAAAAAGTTCTCTTGCACCTTCCCTCTTATCCTCAAGACAGCTCTGTGCATGGTCTGTTATATGACGGGGGGGGGGAGGGGAAGAGATGCAAGCCATTGGGACATAACTCACCCCAAAATGCTTGTTCTGCTGGTTTAAATGATTGTTCCTCTCTGAGGCTTGATCTGAGCTGGTTGCTGCTTACTCAGACCACTGCTGCGTTGTAGGCACTCCCACCATTGATAGAGAAATGGCAGATAATACCTGGGGAACTTTTCTTCTGTCCCTAGCAGTGCTTTTCGGCGTGCACTATGTAGTCCTCCCTCATCCAGAAGCTGCTCCAGTACATGGAAGATCTGGAAATTAACTTTATTGCACTGAGTGGGAGTGCTGCAGACAATGCATCCTTCCTTTTTTCTCTTTTAGAGGACTACAAGTCCTTCTACATTTCTGCTTGGAATCTGAAGAAATGGTAGGGTGCCTAGAAACCCATTGCCTGTCTAGGAACCCCTATGCCAGCCAGGCAAAGCCATCTCATCCTAGCCTCCTTTTTCTTATATGCCAACGGATACTTGCTTCTCACAAAAGCAGGCAGGGTGACTTGGGACATGGCTTCACTACATGCTGGATTGATGGGCAGCAATTGATCCAGCAGAGGGTTGATTTATCACTTCTAGTATAGACATGATAAATCAACTGCCAAGCACTCTTCTGTCAACTCCAGAAGTCCACCAAAATGGGAAGAGTAAGCAGAGTTGATGGGAGAACATCAGCTGTCAACATACTATAGTGAAGACACCATGGTAAGCATACCTAAGTAAGTCGATTTCAGCTATGTTATTCAGGTAATTGAAGTTGCATGACTTAGGTTGACGGTGTCAGTAGTGTAGACGAGGCCATGTGCACTTCAAATTAAAGAGGAGCCCTTTCTAAAGGATCCCCAAACCTACACAAGATGAGGCTGCTACTCATTCAACCACCCAAAGCAAGAAGAGTCACCTGGCAATACCACTGTCATCAGAGGTTGCACAGTGCCCATCTGTCATCAGTGCTGCTACTATGAAGAAAAACTGCCAGGTAGAGATGCATTGAGGAGCACAAACACTGTGTCACAAAGGAGGAAGCTAGAAAGACTATTGAATGAGGGGAGTACTGTAGGACTGCTAAGGAATTAGTTAGGATAGGTTCAGAATTTGAATGTTATTAATAGATGGTCTGGGGAGGAAGGATGTTTGTTTTATGCATCTGTGTCCCCAAATTAGAACCATAGAATCATAGAAAACTAGAACTGGAAGGGCCCTAGAGATATCTTCAAGTCCAGTCCCCTGCCCTCATGGCAGCATCAAGAATGGTTATATCATCTCTGATAGCTATCTATCTAACCTGCTCTTAAATATCTCCAGTGATGGAGATTCCATAACCTCCCTAGGCAATTTATTCCAGTGTTTAACCACCCTGACAGTTCGGAAGTTTTTCCGAATGTCCAACCTAAACCTCCCTTGCTGCAGTTGAAGCCCATTACTTCTTGTCCTCTCATCAGAGGCCAAGGAGAACAATTACCCCCCCCCCGTTACACTCTTTTAAATACCTGAAAACTGCTGTCATGTCCCCTCTGTCTTCTCTTTTCCAAACTAAACAAGCCCAGTTCCTTCAGCCTTCTTTCATAGCTTGTGTTTTCTAGACCTTTAATCACTTTTGTTGCTCTTCTCTGGACCTTCTCCAATTTCTCCACATGTTTCTTGAAATGAGCTGGACACAGTACTCCAATGAGCCCTAATCAGCGCAGAGTAGAGCGGAAGTAAGACTTCTTGTGTCTTGCTCACAACACTCTTGTTAATGCATCCCAGAATCATGTTTGCTTTTTTTGCATTTGTCCTTATTAAACTTCATCCTGTTTACCTCAGACCATTTCACTAGTTTGTCCAGATCATTTTGAATTATGACCCCTAACCTCCAAAGTAGTTGCAACACTCCCCCAGCTTCATATCATCTGCAGTCTTAATAAGCGTACTCTCTATGCCAATATCTAAATCGTTGATGAAGATATTGAACAGAATCGGTCCCATAACAGACTCCTGTGGAACCCCACTTGTTATGCCCTACCAGCATGATTATGAACCATTAATAACTACTCTCTGACAATGGTTATCCAGCTAGTTATGCCCTTACCTTATACTAGCCCCATCTAACTTGTATTTGCCTAGTTTATTGATAAGAAGGTCATGGAGACCGTGTCAAATGCCTTACTAAAGTCTAGGTATACAACATCTACCGCTTTATCCACAAGACTTGTTATCCTATCAAAGAAAGCTATCAGATTGATTTGACATGATTTGTTCTTTACAAATCCATGTTGGCTGTTATCTATCACCTTATTTTCTTCCAGATGTTTGCAGATGAATTACTTAATTACTTGCTCCATTATCTTTCCTGGCACAGAAGCTAAACTGACTGGTCTGTAGTTTCCTGGCTTGTTCTTATTCCCCTTTTTATAGATGGATACTATATTTGCCTTTTTCCAGTCTTCTGGAGTCTCCCCGGAATTCCATGATGTTTCAAAGATGATAGCTAAAGGCTCAGATACCTCCTCTATTCACTCCTTGAGTGTTCTAGGATGTATTTCCTCAGGCTCTGGTAACCTGAAGACATCTAAGTTTTCTAAGTAATTTTTAACTTCTTTTTTTAAATTTTAACTTCTAAACTTACCCCATTTCCACTAGCATCCCTTCATCATCAAACTTCTTGGTGAAGACTGAAACAAAGAAGTCATTAGGTTTAGGTTTAACGGAGACCCTTGTGAAGAATTTGGCAAGTTACCACTGTGCATGCACTCATAGGGTATGTCTAGACAGCAGGCAGTTATTTCAAAATAATGTTGAAATACTGCTAGGCTGGAAGACTTCTCAGTCTGACTCCTGTAACCCTCATTGTACAAGGAATAAGGGAAGTCGGAGGAAGAGTGTTCTGTTTCGAAATAAGCTCAATTTGTGTAGCTTATTTCAAATTAAGCCCTACTGTGTAGAACACTCCTAGAGATCACAAGTTTGAGAAAAGAGATTTGGAAAGGTAAGCACTAAGGGAAAATCACCAGCATTGCTTTCCTGTATGAATCATGATATTTAAAAGCAATTTTCATAATAATGGAAGGCTGTCTGAACACACTACATAAATATCATTTGGATTTGGAAGTTGCTGGGCCGTCTATCCCATTCAGTAGTGCGAAGGGTGTCATAAGTGGGTATAAATACATGCCACCAAATTGACATAAAGGGCCCTTAGTGTAACTAAGACCTCGGCCCACTGAAATTAAGAACACTTACTCAAATTTAGCTGAACAAACTAATGATTGCCAAAGCCTTATTTAATGCTGACAAAAATAGATCCAGTCCCTGCCTTCAAGAGCTTACAGACTAAAAGCCCTGATTCTACAGATGGTTAAGTGGTCTGCCTACATTCAGTCATTTGCAAGATCAAAGCTTAAAGGGACAAAATAAATGTATTTGGAAACCAAGAGAGAATACTAGTTGTCACCCACAGTTATTCTAAGATCCCTTCTTGTTGGCAACATGACAGAAGTGGGCTCTAATGAGATTTGAATAAGATGTAGCAGGTGACTTGTTATTACAACAAAAGTGATAAATTATTTCAGATATAAAATGAAAGATGTAAAATCTGGGAACTATCTATATAGCCTATGCAAGAACCAAGATAGAGAAATATTTTTAAAATGTTTAGTGTTTCATTTGTAGTAAGAATACTATTGAATAGAAAGGTACTTGTGGTCAAAATGTTATGATAGAAGTACAGATTTCATAGTCATGCACAGGATTTATGTTAATTTATGATATTACATATCCGAAGGAGTGGAGGACCCTCTGTGTCATTTTACCACTATTAATAGGGTTGCAAACAGCAGGAATGGAGCTTTCAAAATGTCTGCAGATCAATTGTTCTAAAAATTAATAGAAAGGAGCAAGGGGACAGTGCTCTGATGTTTGTTTTTAGTGATGCTATTCCAGAGAGTGAGGTTCACTAGAAGGCTCATTCACCTTTGGAGTTTCTGCTGTTTTTCTTTTTTGGATTGCCATTCCTTGGTAGTGGAAGTGGGACCCAAGAAAAAATACACTAGTAGAAATCTTCAGCTCATCATTTATTCTCTGGTAAAATGTGTGTGTGTACTTTTCCAGCTATCTCCCATGTTTGTCAACTGGACTCTGGAAATTTTATGATTAAAAGCAGAACTTTTTAGTATCTGGATAAAATTCTCTCCTTTGCACAATGAAACTCAGATTAGTCCCAGATGAGTCACAAATACTTTTTTGTTTTTACTTTGAGGCAGTGATTATTGGCTGTAAATGTGTTAGTCTCAGAATCAAGCAGTGGAATAAGAGCCTATAGCAAGTTATCTGAAGAGAAATTGTTTAAAATCTTAAGACATATTTTGTGTGCTTTGAATTTTTTGTGTACCTCTAAATAGAAAGGATTATGCAATTCTTCCACATATGCCACTATGATATAACTGAATATTTAATATCACCTACTTGAGGCATAACTTCCCTCTCAACTTTAAACACAGGTTAAAGGATTCAGCACGCCAGTTGAGGGCAGTAATCTAGGAATTTGATCATACAAAGCGAATTTTGCCTCTTGATTTTAGGTGTCTGAGCTGGGAACTCCTGCCAAGTAGAGTGAGAACTGATGTAAAAGAAGACTTTCAACTTTGTTTAAAAGCGAGACCCAGTAATTTGGTTTGGTGCTAGCATCACTGATCTCTGAATCTGAATCCTTTCTGCTCCAACAAACATTGCTTAAAGAAAAAACAGGGCTCCTCCATAGTTGTTTTCTGGGCTGATTTTTATATGTGCTGTATGTGATTCAGTCCCTAGAATGGTTTTCCTTTCTCAGTCCTGCTCAGTAGAGGAATTCCCCCTTTTGTGTATTCTTCAAGATGCCATAGCACATGCTCTGGCTTTATTCTTAATGTGTTCCCAAAATTTCCATCTTCAGTTCTGAAAAAATGTGGAGATAAGGGGCTATGGAACTTTCTGATGCATTTTGGCATTTGTTATACATTCTTTCCGCTCTGTGGGTATGTCTACACTGCAAAGTTAATTCGAAATAACAACTGTTATTTCGAATTCACTTTAATAGTGTCTATACATGCAAACCACTATTTCGAAATTAATTTGAAATAGCAGAGCGGTTAGTTCGAATTTGGTAAACCTCATTCTATGAGGAGTAATGCCAAATTCGAAATAGCTATTTCGAATTAAGTGCTGTGTAGACACTTAATTCGAAATAGGGGGCCTCCAGCCCTTCCCAGGGAGTTCTGGTGGCCACTCTGGGCACAACAAGGAAAACTCCTCTCCCCCAGCCCAGGGGCCCTTAAAGAGTTAGAGTCTGGCTACTGGGCATGTGCGAGCCAGAGGCCTGCCTGCAAAGAGCCAGCACTGCCAGCCCTGCACCCAGTAGCCCCATCATGAGCCGGGCAGCCAGTGCCAGCTCGGTGTCCCCCGCCCAGTCCCCCAGCTCCCAGGGGCTAGCCAGGGGCCGCAGATAGCGCGCGCCCGCCTGGACTGGTGTGGAGATCATGGACCTCATTGAGGTTTGGGTGGAGGCCCCCTATGTCCATGATCTCCACACCAGGTGGAGGAATGTGGCTGTCTATGGTCGCATAGTGGCCACCATGGCCAGAAAGGGCCACAGGCGCACCCAGGAGCAGGTGCACTTCAAAATAAAGGAGCTGCGGCAGGCGTACACCAGGGCAACCAGCGGTGGCAGCGGTGCACCATAGTAGGGGCTGACACCTGCTCCTACTTCCCCACCCTCGACTGCATCCTGGGGGGCGGGACTGTCCGCGCCAACCCGGGGGGCAGCGAGCCGGGACTAGAGGGCCCTGACCCGGGCACGGCAGAGGGGCCAGCATGGAGGGTGCCATGCCAGCAGGACCCGAGCTGTCCTGGCACCGGAGTCAGAAGGGTTGTCAGGGGAGGCCACACCAGGTAAGTGCCATCACTGTCCCCTACCCAAGGGAGGTGCGGGGAAGGAGACCAGGGGCCGCGCGCATGGGTCATGCCTCCCACAGATCATGCCGTGCCACCCTTGGGCAGGTGGCTCCAGCTGTGTGCCACACAGGTGCCGTGGCCCAATAGCCACACGCGTGTGAAGAGACCTGACATGATCCCGATCCCAGGGCGGGACCCAGCAGGACGCCCTCCCTTCACAAGCCCCCTCTACACAGAGGCAGGGGCCATCTCCCCTCTGCCTTGGCTGCACTATACACGGCACAGGGGCATGGGTGCGGTCTTGGGGCAGCTCCAACTCCCGGGGAGAGCCAGACATCCCGACCATGGCCTCTGTGCAAGCAAGTCAACTCTGACAGTGCAGAGCACGGTCGTCCTCACCTCGCAGGGGGCACTGGGCATCATCCACTGTGCCCCCAAGCAGAACTGACCACTACCCTTCTTTCTCCACAGCCACACTAGCTGCACGTGCAGGGCGCACCACTGCGGCCAGGACAGCCTCTCGCACCCGAGGGCTCCTCCAGAACACCAGCACGCGGCAGGGGTACCGGGACCAGCACCTGGGGGCCCTGCGAGCCCTGCACCGCACCATCCAGGGCTGGGTGCAGGAGGACCTGCAGCTCCACCGGGAGCAGCTTGCCCAGGACCGTGCCACGTGCTCACACCTGCAGGCCCTGGTGCAGACCGTGCAGCCCCATGCCGCCCCAGTGCCTGCTGTCCCCCCAGCTACTGTTCCTCCTCCCACTCCTGCCCCCCCTCCTACCTCTCCCTCCTCAACCTCCACACCCTCCTCCTCAATCTCCACACCCCTCACCTCAACCTCTGCACCCTCCTCCCCATCCTCCGGGGGGACACTGAGGCCCCCTCCCCCCGTGGTGCTGGGAGGCAGTTGGCCCGGCGAGACCCCCACCCCTGAGTGCTGAGCTTCCCCTCCCCCTTCTTCCCCTCTCTTCCCCCTTCCAGCTCCCTCCTCCAAGTTTTCCCTTCCCTTCTCCCTCCACCCTTCCCCGGTCTCCCCAGAGGTTCATCCCCCACCCCCCGTTTTGTACAATAAACCCAGTTTATATTTTTGAACATACGTGTCTCTTATTTGACATCAGGAAGGGGGGGGGTTAGGGAGGGGTCAGTGGGAGGACATGAGGGAGGAAAGGGGTATGAGCCCCTGGTGGGGAGGACTGGGGAGGCTCTTAGTGCTCCTCAGGGTGGATGCTTTCCCACAGGGCCTCCTGGATCCTGACAGCCCCCGCTGGACCACCCGGATGGCAGCCTGCAGCGAGTGCAGCCAGGCTGATGGCAACGACCCCATGGGACACACTGGCATGCCCAGGGGCAGCTCTGGCTCCATGTGGCTGAGTACTTTGCTGTCCCTCATCAAGGTAGACAAGGTAGCAGGGAACCCTGAGAACAGTCTGTCCGGGGTGGGGCTAGGGTCCCTTTAAGCAGGGAGCTCAGTTAGCCTCAGGCAGTAGCTCCACACACTAAGTCCTAACCTGGTGCCCTGCCGGCACTGGTTCCAGCCAGCCTTAACTTCAGTTCAGGGTCCACTCAGTGTGGATGCACTATTTTGAAATAGCAAAACGCTATTTCGAAATAAGTTTTGTGTGTAGATGCGTTAATACGAATTAGCTTAATTCGAATTAAGTATTTCGAATTAAGTTAACTCGAATTAACGCTGTAGTGTAAACGTACCCTTACCTAGTGCTTTCCAGAGGCATTTGCTTTTGAAAGCCTCTTGGTGTCTAGATATATTTTTAGTGGATTTCCAGCTTTCACACATGAAGATGGAAAAACTATTTAAGTTGAGATTTGACATTTAATCTTTAAGATATAGATTTTTCAGTAACCAAATCTTTTCTACTGCCTTGCTAATTTATGACATTATTTCCTTGTGGACATCTCCATTGGCTTGCAAGTGACTACCAATGTATGTGAACTGACTCTCAATCCTTTGTTTTCTAACTTAATACTTGAGCTGGGAGTTCTGGGCATTCTTTTTTCCATAACAAACTTTGTTTTTTCATAACTGGTGATTAGCCCAGTCTTTTTTGCAATGTTGGACAATCTTTTGGTCTTTGTTAGTACGTCACACATCAGTTCTGATCTGATCTGATCTGTTTTACTGTGTTTTTGCCAAATGCACAGTAGAATGCTTTGTACTGTGGTTACCCTAAAATGTGTGTTAGTACTTGTAGTTACTAAAATGTTCGAATTTACTAAAGGGAATTTGTGTACATATTGAGGTAGCTGTCCAGTTACCTATGTACCCAAATTGTACAAATACTTAGCATCTTGATTTGGTTCTTCAAAAAAGAGCTGGAACAGCTCACAGCAGTAAACACTATGCCTATTATTGTCAGTAGTAACAACTGGCTAGTTTTAAAAATGGTGACCACTGTAAAATGGGCAGAAATGATGTAGCATGAGTGCAGGACATGTTACTATTATGTATGGTACCAGTTTCTCTTCTTTAATTTTGCTGCCTTCTCGGTAGATGCATTAGCACTGGGCTGTCACTGAAAACATTATTTCTCTGCAATGTGGTCATTTTTTCCTCTCTGTCCTTATTTATTTAGTATGTGTCAATATTACCACAGAAGGGGGAAAACTTCTTAAATTCTTTGTTCTTTCAAGGATATTTTCTGACCCCTTAACAAGAAGACATCATCTTTACTCAGAAGTTATAATATTCAGTACGTAGACATCATTGTATGTTTGCATTTAGAAAACACATGGCAAAATAATGATAATGTATTCCAGTAAAGACTGAAATTCTGTCCTCTCTGGCCAATGATAATATTGCATTGACTCAGAGCCAGAAATGCCAAGTTTTGTCTTGTGTATCCCAAACTATTTTAGCATCCTAAATCCCAAAGGAATTTTCTCCTTCCAGCTTACTCTCCCCTTACCCACTCCTTCCTCTCCCTTTTCTTCATCACTAAAAATACATACAATCCTAATTAAAATTGATAACATTCTAATAAATAAAATAGTGCAATGAAAATGTTCTTCAAAAAAGTTATTTACACTGACATGGAACTTATTTCAATAGCCAATAGTCCATCTTCACTAGCAGGAGCCTAAATGGTGCATATTTTACAGTGTTTTGGCTTAGAAAGTGGGCCATTGCTCCTCATTATCACATATTTGCAACTAACTCTAACTGGCTTTTGGCACTCAACATACACCATCTTTCAATGGTTCTGATTCAGCTTCTGTCTTTTGCTATCCCATCATCAGACAAGAACAAAAGTCCTACAGGAAGTTGCAGGTGGGTTCCAAGGAAATGAATAGACTTAACAATAATGGATAGTGATGAAGTCTGTAGTTAGTTTGAAGGCAGACCTATATTAACTGGAAAAAAGGCTGTTCTGGTTAAAGATATCAAGAGATTTTCAGGGAACTTCATGCACTTGAAAGAATCTATAGTATATCATGATATGAACTGGCAAGAAACTGTTGGGAGAAATTCTTATTCTTGCTTTCTTCTGGGTGGATGGGTGTGTAGCAATGGTTGTAAAGCTTAGATGTAGTCCTGCTTTGAAACGTGTTGATTTGTAGTATCTGCTCTAATCCACGGCCTACAACTTGGTATTTTTTCCCTTATGGATAAAGTTCTCAAAAGTGCTTCTTTCCCTCAGAAAGAAAGTTAGTTAATAGGATCTAGGTTCTCTTTCTTTTTGGCTAGCTGGTACTAGATACAATAGAACTTGGTTGTTTCTCATTTGCATTCTCTGCCTGAATAATATGAAATTTAGACATGCACTGATGTCTTTTACCAAGTACGATTGCAGTCCTTTGGAGTCCTGCTTCTCCCTACACATTGCAGTGCCTGTTAACACCAAGTGGTTTGTCTTGAGAAACATACAATATAGGGGTCTGAGACATTTTCAGTGCTTTTTCACTGTTAATTCAACCTTGTGCTCCAGTAGCCCTATCCAAGAGAGGCAAAGGTGGCTCAAAACTTGAATCTTTCATTTTTGCTATGAAATGGCATATTATGGATTTTGATTTAGCTTTTGTGTAAGTGCAGTTATCAAACTGATATACTACTTGGGGTCTATTTACAGTATTAGTATTAAAATATATCTAGCTTCCTGTCAGACCCACATTTGCATTTAACTGCATTATTTCCCTTTATCTGTGGATTTAAGGGAACACTTTAAAAGTACTACTGCACATTCTCAGAATTTCTCCCATCCATCGGGAAGGTTCATCCTTTCCCAGTTCATCCCAGGTAACTGGAGACCATCAAACATCATAATCATGGTTGATTGCCTTTTCTCAGGCTGTTTTTGGACTTACAGGCTTCCTGGTAGTATAGTAATGTAGTTTCCTTGTAGGGGTAAATTCTTAGCAGCTGTATACCTATGAAGTGACCAAGGAAGGGTCAGGTTCGGGCAGTAAACAGACTTTGTATATGCACCTCTTCTAAAAAGAAATGACCCTCCCCCAAATTACAGGCATTTCTTTCTCTACGCAATCAGTTGAATATATCTAGGAGAAAAGATTGTTTGTATCACCATCTGGTGACTCTGGCTTTGGGTTCCAATCATGATCCAGGTCCCAGTCTCCCCTTCCCACCCAAAGATTCTTGCTTTTGGCACTTGGGGATCCCAGAGAGATTTCTTGTTATTCCCCTCCCCTCCACAGTATGGCAGATGATGTCTTGCTGTTCCCCAAACAGCCCCACTATGGGCATGATGGGGCAGCCTTGCAGAACATCAGGTCCCTTCTACACAAGATGGCAGCAGGGAGCTCATGAGGATGTAAAGGTCAATTTCACAGGTTTCCTTACCAAACAGTTACACCAATTTCTGTGGAGCTTTGCTTTAAATATTTATGCTTTTGCAAATCTGAAACAAATAAAAGAGAGGAGGGTTGCGAAATCCCATAAATCAAAGCTGCTGTGCTCCCGAAAGAAAGTCCTAGAAGGGATATTAAATTTCCTACATGATGATTTTGATGTAAGCCTCTGCTCTGCATGTGTGTGTCTGAGTGAGAATTATATAATTTATACAATGAAAACAGTGAAAGGTGAGAGAGAAAGCCAGATCTTTGCCATATATACTGCAATAGTAATTAGTTTGCAAACTTTTCTTGCTAGATCCTGGATGAGTAACACCTTACTCCAGTATGACCTAATTGTGCAAGATTGGGGAGGTCATTAGGTTAAGTTTTAGAATGTCTTTTTCCATTTGCTAACATCAACACAAAGAAATTGAGGATGTCCTATACATGGATGTGCTTATAGTATGATAAGCTTAATATAAACATAGTAGAGCTGTTGGATGATAAAACATCGTGATCTATGGCATGATGAATCCTGTTGAGGAAGATGGGTAGCTATAATTTAACTCTGAAAACATTAATGGGCAGTAGTGTGGTATAGCAAATGTCATGCTGAGTATGTTGTACTTTGAATAAAGTTTACCCAGGGTGTCCAGGACTAGTACTTAGTCCCTCATGTCGCTTAAACCTTAGAGTAGTTATCCTCTGTGCCAGAGGACAACCAGCTGCATGGTAATGCAAGTCCAGTGAGTTACAGGCTGGGAGTTGTCTGAGAATAGGCCAGCAGAGAGGCTTTGGATCCTAATGTTGCTCAGCAAAGAGGGAGAAACAATAACAGGAAACATAGAAATGGCAGAGCTACTTAATGGCACCTTTGTTTTGGTTATTGTCAGGAAGATGGATGATGATAAGATGCTTAACATAGTGAATGCTAGTAGAAATGGGGTAGGTTTAGAAATTAAAATAAAAAGGAACTAGTTAAAAATTACTGATAAAAGTTAGATGTCTGCAAGTCACACAAGCCTGAAAAAATGCATCTTAGAATACTCAAGGAGCTGATAGAGGAGGTATCTGAGCTTTTAGCTATCATCTTTGAAACATCATGGAATTCCGGAGAGACTCCAGAAGACTGGAGAAGGGCAAATATAGTGTCCATCTATAAAAAGGGGAATAAGAACAAGCCAGGAAACTACAGACCAATCAGTTTAACTTCTGTGCCAGGAAAGATAATGGAGCAAGTAATTAAGTAATTCATCTGCAAACATCTGGAAGAAAATAAGGTGATAGATAACAGCCAACATGGATTTGTAAAGAACAAATCATGTCAAATCAATCTGATAGCTTTCTTTGATAGGATAACAAGTCTTGTGGATAAAGCGGTAGATGTTGTATACCTAGACATTAGTAAGGCATTTGACACGGTCTCCATGACCTTCTTATCAATAAACTAGGCAAATACAAGTTAGATGGGGCTAGTATAAGGTAAGGGCATAACTAGCTGGATAACCATTGTCAGAGAGTAGTTATTAATGGTTCACAGTCATGCTGGAAGGGCATAAAAAGTGTGGTTTTGCATACTCTTCTTTACCTCTGGGTTTAGCTGTAGAAGAAAATACTGCATTATGGTAAATGACTGGAGAGAACCTTCTGTACCATCTTAGATGGCTGCAAGACTGACTAAGATCTGAGCAGATAATCTTCAGTTTTCTCCATAGAAGAGAAATTGGCTTCTTAAATTATTGAGCTAATGTCGAAACAGAATTTTTCATAGTGAGGGCATCAATTTCTGTGGTGTTCCCTGGCCAATCCATCCTCACAGTACTGTTCTGCTTTATAAACAAGAAATATTCTATCTAAGAGGTGATTTTCAGAGGCCCTAGCTGCCAAAGTGGAAAGGCAGTGGGAAATAGGCACTTACCTGCCATGTGCGTCTTGGAAAATCGCCCTGCAAGAGGCTATTGAAGAAGTGATTGCCAGGGAGTGATAGATGAGATTTCAAGAGAGTGTTTGAGATTTTACTAGGAGGCCTGCACAAGAGGCTGGGGAAGAAGAGAAAGAGAGAGCCAGAGCTGAATTGTTCTGATACCATTGTCATGGGGCAGTATAAACATTTGCATAATATTTCTTGCTGATTATATGTATTGTTCTTTTATGAATATTTTGCAGAATTTATAACTTTTAATGTGCAAAGTATTTTTTTAACCTGAACACTTTAAAATCTAGAACACATCTCACCATGCTTTATCCTACAATATGGTTCTGTTGCTATATTTATGGTACCTTCCAGATTTAATTTGTTTTTTGGGGGTGGGGGTGAATAATTCAATCATACTTGATAGCAATCTTAAGTTTAAAAAAAAGAAAACTACAAAGGCTTTCTTTGTGGCCTTTCTACCATATCATTTACTCCAGTTTAACTGCATTACCTCCAGTTGAGTTCTTCCTGATGTATTCTCGTTTGATGTCAGTCATCTCCTAGCATCATTTCATGTTCTGGAATCCTCTGAAGCCTTTTGGTACGAACAGCGGTTGGGTGTTAGTGGCATTGACTGAACTCAGTTGTCTTTCTTTTCCTTGCTCACATAAGGAAAGTCAGGTTTTGTGTAGTAATGGCTCCACCAGCTGCAAACACCATGCCCAGCTTCAGCCAACTGTAGGTTATTAGGTCATGAGTGCCAAAAATTATGAATAGTGCTGCAATTTGCATAGTTATTATCCACTCATCATCCGGAGTGAATAAAAGCCAGATTGTAAAATAATTACGTTCTCTTGAAGTGGAGCCAGCCCTAAAACCAGATCCATCAGTCTTCATTAATTTGTATACAGTTCTTTTAGCAGAGCAAACTTTCTGAAGGTACTCACATGGGAATGCCGAGGCAGCTGCATAACTTTTATTTTGAAGAAAAAGTTGAGCCTTGAAACAGCATGTTAGAGAGAGAGAGAGAGAGAGAGAGAGAGAGAGACTGCATTTAAGACTTTGACTAGCATGTGTAAGAAGTGTTCTCATGGCTGGAATAATCTAACACATTTTTACCTGGGTAACACTTGGCAAAGTTTCACATTTTCTTTCCACAGTTGAAAGGAATCCAGTACAATTCCCTGCCTCGATCAACTTGATTCCAGTGCTTTTTTGCACAGCCTGCACGGTTTGGTAGTGCACAGACGTGCCTGTCTTATGTGGCCTCTATGGCCCTTTTTTGCTCAACTGTCAGAGAGAGGGAGGGAAGCTTCCCCCAGCTCCAAAAATTCATTCTGTGTGCTCTCTGCAGCACAGTAGCTAAGAACAAGTTTCTAGATTACTCCCTGGGTTTTTTGGAGTTGCTTGCGGAAGGAAATCATCCCCCCCACTTTAAATGGATGATTGTGTTACAATCAAGAAAAAGCATCTCCAAAGACCTATTTTTAGGTAAGTGATGCTCTTGTTTCTTTGAACTGAAATGTTACAGGCTTTCCCCCTACATGCTTTTTTATTACTTAATAAATATATAGAAACAAAGAAACTAGCTCAATAGAATGAACCTCGAGTGTATCTTGGTGTGTCCCACTAAAACATTTGATACTTTAGTAACTTGGAATTGTTCTTTCAGCTTCTATAGAAACTGTGGATTTTTTTTCTTGACTTTCTTGAGAGATTTGTCTTGTGAAAGAGGCATGGCACTTGAAAAACTTTTTTTATTTACTAAAGCTCTGCAGTCTCTGTATGTTTTCTGAATTATTAAGCTCTTTAAATGAAGAACATCGTTCTTGGTTTGTTTGGCTGATTTTAATGCTGAAAATGACACACCTTTCACAATAAAGTATCTTGCTCAAAGGGACTTAAAGCCGAGTTCTACAGGTGATTAAATTATGCATTTTATAGCTATCTCAAAGGAATAATTATACACAGAAAGGAAGGGATAAAGATTAATGAAGCAGAATTTGTTTTGTCTTTGGATAGTCTTTTTGTCTGGAGATTTTTATTTGATATTTTTGATTTCTAGGATATTTAATAAGTGGTAAAATACCTTGGTGTAGGTCTGTCTGCTATCATATACTCCAAAACCTCACATCTCTTCCCTCTGCACGTATCTAGTTTGAAAGATAGTGAACATTTTTCTACTGCTATGAACAAGTATTCAGGACTGTAAAAAACAAATAAAGCTACAATAGCTCACACTTATGTTTATAACTAGTGACATCCTAAACACAGCTCTCAATCCTACTGGATAAAACATTATGACATCGATGGAGTATTGTAGCCACAGTGTTGATATGATAGCTAAATATAAGATTATAGATGGCATCATAGCAGTCACAGGGTTGTAATTTAACGGAGGGTCACTACTGATATAATAAACTATGCAAATACAGTAATTAGTATCTGAGCTTCAGAGGAACATCAGACAAATACTCATCCTAGAATTTTCTATTGTTGCTGTTTGTTTAAACACTGGGGGGGGGGGAAGGAAAGGGATGATCTTTTGACTATGATACCAGCAGAAAATCAACATTCTAAGGTACTGAGAAAAATTAAAGAGCTGGAATATCATCTTTAAGATTGAATATCTTAGATTTTGTGGAGTTGCCCCACAACATTTATGAGACTAAAACTGAATATGCTGCATTTATTTTATGAAAGACAAATATTTTAATGTTAAAAGATTTTGACTGAAGATTAAACAATGTTTTCTTAATGTGACACTTTTCCATTCAGATTAATAGTTTCTGGCAAGTATATGTCTGTTCACACATCTATAATTATTTTTAAGATGCTCAGTAATTATCCAATAAGCTTTGACAAATGTCTTAAACACACATTCTTCACCCATTTTTGAAGCAATTATAGTGTGGGGTGAATGAGTATATACTTCCTGTTATGATCAGAGCATTTCTGTGATGACTTTAATTGCTACCAGAGCTTGAAGGTGATGTAGCTAAGTCAGAGCCATATAGTGTACTGTAGCTACTTTATGGAATTTTTCCCAAAGTGTCTTTGGGACTCTGGGAATAAATACTAAAGTGACAGAGTATGAGAAGGTTCAGCATATCTACTCAAAACTGTTCCCACAGCTTTATTCTAAATGATGAACAGCTAACTTCTACTGTTGGCAACTTCAGCGTAGAAATAGAAAACCCTAACATGGATGGTACCCTAACTTCTCAGTCACATGACCTGTGTACATACAACACAGTTTTTTTCACATTCTACAGAAATGTCAGATTTTTTTTCTCAGTCCAGACCAAACAGGAACAAAATCTTCTTGCACATAAAAATCATCATGAGCAGTATATAAAAATGTTAGCATATGATGTATTGAAGCTGTATTGGTCCCAGGATATTAGAAAGACAGGGTAATATCTTTTTATTAGACCAGCTTCTGTAGGTGAGACAGACAAGCCATAGAGAGCTAGCTCTTCTTCATGTCTGGCAAAGGTACTAAGAATGTCACCACCAAAATCAAGATTGAAGCGATAGTTTACTATAAGTAGTCCGCACATATTCCAAGGGAGCATTCCGGCTGAAGTGGCCATTAACATTCCTGTAATCATAGTACAGAAAAGGGGGTTACTGGATTACTATTAGATTGTAATAAGCCATAAATTCAGCACCTTTACTAATGATTTTTAGTGTCTAGCAAAATTATAAATTTATTAAACTGTGGCATTTATTTTTGCTGTGTTTACTTTCCTCAAAATTTGGAGAGCATTTGTCTTGTGAAACAAAGTACATACAAAAGATTTTAAAACAAGTGCTTCTGTAAGAACAGATAATAGGGCTTTGTTAGGTACAAACTACAAATTTGGTAGCCTAATCTTTCATTCAAAAAAAAAAAAAAGAGAGATTTCCCTCTTAAAACATAAAGGAAATATTGACCTACCATTAATACAAAAATACATTTTATTGGACACTTTCAATAAACATACAAATCACTACTTTGTTGAAAGCTGGAGTTGATCTTAACAAGTGCACAAGAAATACTTTATTAACTCAAAGTTGCATTGACAATGGATGTATGATTACCTTAATGTTAAATAAATAAGGCTGGGGAAACTAGTTCCAGCAAAAATAAGAATAAAATTGAGAATTCCCCTTCACCCCCCACAAACAACCTTTGGTCACTAGTTCCTTATGACAAATAACACTCTAAAGAGAGCAAAGGAGGGGAATTTTATCTTCCAGACATCTTGATGTATCTTAAAGCCTACAAATAAATAGTAAACAGAATTCCAAATTCCAAGTTCATTTTCCCACACCTGATACCAAAATGAGAGAGAGAGGCTGGTCTTGTGGGCCATTTCTAGAAATGGCAAGTGTTAAAATTATTTTATATATGTGCATGTGTGAGAGCTCTTTAAAAATTCTGCCCAGCTTTCTAACCAAAGACGTTCATATAAGTCTTCAAAATTTTGTACTTGTCAAAACCAAACTTCCAAATATTTTGAGATTCACCTATCTCTTAATATTAAAATAGTTTGATAAACAGAACAAGAAAGTTAAATAACTAACTACTCATAGCTTGGATAGGATTCATTTTTATATACTAATATTCAGTATAAGGATGGATTCATGAGAAGCTGGTTGTGTTAGAGAGCTAACACTCTGACACAAGCAAGGTTCCCTCACATTGATAACAGGTGGCAACAGAGAGATTCAGTCTTGGGTCTGTAGTCCTCAGAGGCAACACAGGAGAGGCATGCAGGGTTATGTGCCCCTCCTCCATTTTGCTGCTTGACTGGTACAGAGCATGCCTCACAGACTGAGCAAGTTCAGTAAAACTGCTAAAGCAGGCTGCCCTCATTCTTCCCCCAAGCATGCTCATATGGACCGAGCATGCTCAGTAGCACTGCTGAAGCCAGCTGCCCTCACTCTGACTCTTACCCCAGTATTGCAAGTACAGGTTGTTTCTGGTCCACCCCTCCAGACATGTTCTGACTGCCCTCCTCCCCCTCACTATTTCACTTAGACCCACTGTCATTCAGTTGGATTACAATTTTTGGTATATCCATGCTGTCTGAAATAAATAATACCAAAATTCTTTCAGGGAAGCCATGATTTTGTGAGAACAAAGAAGGTTGGGTGATAAATATGAATTTGCACTTGATATATAACACCTTAGATCTAGATCCAGATGAGGAAATTGAAACACAGAGATGTTCAGTGGCTTGCCCATGATCACAGGGGAAGTTGTTCCAGAGCTGGATCTAGATCCTATATTTGCTG
Source organism: Pelochelys cantorii (assembly GCA_032595735.1). NCBI lineage: Eukaryota > Metazoa > Chordata > Testudines > Trionychidae > Pelochelys > Pelochelys cantorii. The sequence continues at coordinate 50,319,638 of CM064332.1, read as the reverse complement.
ATACCATTTTAATACCGTAACTATAAAACCTGCTTTTCTCCATAGAAAGGTATCAGTGCTGCTGGACATTTACTCTGAACTGAATGGCCTTTACCTACAAACATTTAGCATTTCACCCACCAGTATATACGTGATATATTTTCCAGAGTTGTTGACTCGAGTCCCACGACTTGAACTCGAGTCTGACTTAAGTTGCCGAGGTGACTCGACTTGAGACTCGACTCAGGTTCATTGTTTGTGACTTGAGACTCGACTTGAGACTTGCTAATTTTGATAAATCGACTTGTTGAAAAAATTGTCCGAAAATGCCGATATTGATGGCTTGTACAAAAGTGACTTGACATTTTTTTAAATTAACACTTGAGACTCAACTTGGGACTTGACTCGAAAGTGACTTTAGGGACTCGAGACTCGACTTGAGACTTGAACTGTAGTGACTTGAGACTCAACTTGGACTTGACAATGATGACTTGAAGACAACGCTGATATTTTCCTACCAGTATATCTGACCAAGAGGCAAAAGTGGGAATGAACCTACGCAGAAGGCTTAGAAGGACACTTTGGATCAGTGTCCCAAAATTTGGCTGCTTATCTGAAACTGATAAGTTTTTGAGACTTGCTCCTCTTTCCTATGAACAATCCTACAAAAACTCCTAGCTCCTCTTTCCTGTAAACTTTTTATTAGTACTTATCTTCATCTCTCCAGATCCAGAATCCCATCTAATTTTAAAGATGTCATTGCAGAGTAGCCTCTACATTAGATCATATCTCCTGCTGACCTTAACATTCTTATGCTCTGGAGGCTGCATAATGGTCTGGGGACTTGAATTTTGTAGATGATCAGGACCCAGGAGACAAGCTACCTACCAGTCAGTGCAACTGGGCAGGAGTGGGCAGTCTGTTAGAAAGAATTTCTCTGCTCCAATACACCTCTTTCAGATACAGATGAGCCTCAAACTTTCCAAAATTCTGTATCTGAGTGTTATTTCAGGGGAGGATAGCTTCCTTAACCATTGATGTATACAGTCACGAAAGACAGTTATTTCTATGTGAAATTTATGTGGCTCCATCACTACTGTATCAGAGCAGTTCACAATCTCCAGTGTAGTTTATCTTCACACTCCACTTGAGGTATGGAAAGATCCTAGTCTTTACTTTGTTCATCTGTGCCTCAGTTCCCTAAATGACTGGCCCAGGGGCACACAAGAAGCCTGCCCTGGAGCAGGGACTTAAACTCAGATCTCCCAAGCCCCAGGCTAGTGCCCAAACTGCGGGACCATGCTTCATATGAGAAATCTGTCTTCCACCTCTGTACTTGAGACGCCAGCAAGCCTGTTAGCTGCCTGTTCTTATCTGTCACAGCCAAAGACAGGCCAAAACCAAAACTGTTTATCTCTTCCCCACACAGCACACAAATAAGATCCCCCCGCCCCAAAAGTTGGTATTTTGGATAAAAGATTGCTGGCTCCAAACCACTTCTGCCTTTGCAAAGAGAGAATCCCACCTGCCAAAGATTTTTTTAAACTGAAGAATAAAATAGATTTTTCGCATATTAGACACTTTCATACCAGGATGTCAAAGCACCTTGCAAGTATGAATTCTCATGGCATGTTAGGGAAGTAGGAAAGTATGTGAGAGGAAACTGAGGCGGGGGGAGGGAGGGGTTAATGGATTTGCCCAAGATAATGCAAAGAATCAGTGTTAGAACACAGATCTCTGGAGTGCCATGCTTTGCTAAACTGCGTTCTTTCTCCAAATCTAAATCACCCTTTTTGCTTGCTTTTATTGCAGTGGTCTTCTATCCACTAACAAGACTCTTCCTTCATCATTCATGTATAAGACAGAGGGACAGTCATTATGTTGAATGGAATGCCATTAATGAACTGTTGACACATCTGGCATCTTATATTTCATCACCTAAGCTGATAATTTACTTCTGTGTTAGAGAGGACGAAAGGAAGCCAGTTCAATAATTTTCCAGCTATATCAAAAATACTGCCCATGAAAAGACAAAGATTGCCGGGAAAATGACACTGAGGAACAAACAAAACAAAAAAAGAACTGGTGTAGCTGGTTTGCAATCTTAAATTTTGTAATTGCATGAGATTGGACAACACTTCAACAAGTTAGATTAAGAGTGTTCAGCACGTACTTTTTCTAAAATCCTTTGGTTAAGCACTCTTTGGTTCTCCTTCAATAATCCTAATAATGCAAGGAAAGTTCCAGGATAAAAATGGATCCATCCCTAGCTTCTAGCAGATTTTTAGATCTTGGTTGCAATATAGATGGTTTATCTGCATGCATGCACCAGTACCTTTTGACATATGTCAATCTATGTTTTGCTCATGGAATTGGCAGGCACAATTATGCATGCACTTCATACTTTATACAGATTATGCATGCACAAGGCTACGTCTACACTGCATCCCTCTTGCGCAAATGAGGGAGAAAAAATGAGGAAGAATGGCTCTTGCACAAGAGGGTGTTTTTGCACAAAACCGCCCCCTAATTAACTATGCAAATGAAGTGCAGCAATATGCTAATCTGTGCTTCATTTGCATAGGCTTTTGCACAAGAGGGTTGCAGTGTAGACATAGCCAAAGTGAATGAAGTTTAGGAGTTAAAATGGTAATATTCCAAAATAGATGAGTATTATGCAAATTTATTTTTCACTTGTAAATAGTGATTCCTCATTAGAGACACTAAATGGCTTGCCTTGAACTCAATTAATGGCACAGCCACATGAAGTAAACTTTAAGAAGGCCACCCCTTTGAAATTTACCCATGGTAAAAATTTCATTTAATAGAAGCAACAAAGCTTTTCTTAAAACTCCCCTTATGATTATTCTTCTTAAAGCCATTTTCTGAGGTGTTTACATTTAAAATCAGATTATGTACAATTGTGCCCTGGATTACCTGCTTTGTCAGAGAGAGAACCCCATTCTGTTGCATAAGGCAACAATATATCATGGAATTTGACTGGACAGATCTCAACATCACCCCTCAGCTATCATTTTCAAAAACACGGCATGTTTCCTCAACCAATCTAGCAATGTATGAACAAGGAAACCATTTTTAAACAATGATTTACTGCTCTTAATGGTGGCAATAAACAGTGTTAGAGGAAAAGGTGGCAATTACATGTTATAAAAATGTATGTAAATATCAACATAGCTCATCAACTGGTTCAAACTATATAGCTCCATTGATTTCCATGAAGCTATGCTAATTTGCATTAGCAGAGTATTCGACTTGGAGAGTGTTGTCCAAAAGATTCCACTAGAGATGGCTACAGTCCCATTGGCATTAGAGAGATTTTCAGAAGCCCAGATGGGAGTGAGGTGCCTAACTTGGGGGATTGGGTGCTTAGCTGCTCTTTGTGTGTGCCTTTCAAAATCTCCCTGGATGCCTACTAGGTTGGTTAAGCACATGCTTTTCCCCTGCCCCTTCCCCCTGCAATGGAAACTCACACAGAAGCCAGCTGAAGCCATTTGTCATGTTTGTTACTTGTATCACGGTGATGCTTATAGCTTATCTGCAAGCCAGGGCCCTGTTGTGCTCATCATCTCTCTTTGGACTGAGGAGTTTTTTGAGAGAGTACCATGGACAGACAGCACATTGAAAGTAGGGACAAAGTAAAGAGGGTCAGACAGGGAGCTGATTTTCCAGCTACAGGGTTGGGTACACTGCTGTCTTCTATGTGGTTTCTGCAGATGGAATTATTGCTTGTAGTCTTGCTGTTTCTGTTGCTTCTGCTCAGAGAAAATAGAAATTGTGTACATATTATAAAGAAATTAAGTGGATTAGGAGGTAGCCAGAGTCTCTAATTCCACTTCTGAAAAAATTCATAGTCCAAATTCCCCAAAGCTGCTGTTTCTTGCTGAAAGAACAAGGAGACTCAATATCTAACAGGCTCATTATTTGACAGAATCCTGCCTAGGTATTTTTATGAGTAGTTCAAATCAGCTTCAAAAATTGGGTATCAAACCTCTATGTTGTCCCTGCATAGAAGCCAATCAACAGGGATTTTTACACCAGCAATGTGTAGGTAGGCAATTCCACTAAGCTGTGTACACAGAGGTGACCAGTTCAATCATAGCTTCCAGATTTCTGTACAGTGTATGGATTTTAGAAAATATTTATAGTGTTGCAATTTATAAGCCAATAAAGTAGCTTTTGCTTTGTTTCACTGAAACACTGTGTAATAAGCTGTAGAGACTGCATGCTTTCTTTCAGACCTTGTTTGTTGGCAAAGTCTTTCCTTATTTCCTGAAACAATATACTAAAATATATTTTCTAGCAAAAAATAAGTGTCCTTTCAAGCCAGTAATGTAATGCCCTTACATGGCTCTCTGCTGTTTCTTGAAGGTCAAAATACTTAAGCATTTTCTACACGCAAGCACACCCACCCATGTGGGAAAGCACGAATGCTCAATCTTATTTATTAAAATTGTTCTATTTGTGAGTGAAGATCTCTAGTCCCTATGGCTCCAGTTCAGAACAGTACGTAAGCATGTGCTAAAGAGGAACACTTTCCTGAATCAGGGCCTATTGGTTTTTTATTGTTTGTTAGGTGTATACTCAGAGCATATACCTCTTTACTCCAAGGTCCATGAAAATGATGCCAAATTAGAGTCATATGACAGGGCTGACAATAATAAGGAAGCAATTCCTTTATATATAGTGTTCTTATGTCATGTGATGTTCCCCATTATTAGGCTATAATACTGAAGTGAGCTGATGTCCAAATACTTTTCCTATATATATATATATATATATATATATATATATATATATATAATATCCTTCACATGAAACACCTTTTTAGCTAACTTTCTTTCATCTTAGGGTAAATACATCAGTATCCTTTGATCCACTTAGAACATCATTTAAAGAACAGAGACAGTTAAAATGGAATCATTTGCTGTTTAGGTAAACAGCGCAGAAAAGGAAGATTGCAGTGGAATTCAGAAAGTGCTTGTAACAAATGAGTTATTTTTCCCCTTTGCTTAAACAGTCATCTCCAAATGTTTAAAACCTGTTATCCTCCTTCTCCTCATACAGGTGCTGCAGGCTGAACAGGTTCATATGGAATTATGCATTGTGACTAATATGGATGTACATTGTATACCATTATTGCTTGTGATCAATTAGTTGCTACTTGTCTGTGAATGTAGCCCATTGACTTAATGAAGTGACTATTTATTCATTGGGGTCTAGTATCATCTTTCACACCGAGCCTTGAGCAAAGGGCCAAGCCTACATGTACTGCTTCTGAAAACCCCCTGAGAATCACAATTTGTGCCCCTTGATCTCACGGGGAACTGTTTTACTACAGGCTTTCCTGGGGCACACCTCACTCCTCAACCTTAACTGCCTCAGCAGTGCTGAGCAGTGTGTTGGATGGGGTGGAGCTTGAGGCTCATCCTACTCCCCTTTTCCTGGTGGCCATGTTCTACCCACTGCTTGCTTATAATGGGGAGCAGTGACATCAAGAAGACTGCAGGGAATAAGGGGAGGGGATCCCCTTTCACTCCTGGGCAGGTACAGTGGAGTCACTGATGTCTGAGTCCAACATTATTGGGCAGGGCAGTATATAATACTGTTAATTTTTAAAATAACGTTTCATTAAATGTTGACTTGAGAAGGCAGGAAGGTGAGGAGACTGACCTGAGAAGTCAGATGAGGTTGGAGGCAGGAGGCAAAGGGCTCTGTGCACAGGAGCAGCATGAAAAAAAAGTGTGAAGATGGGACGAGAAGAAGAATGTGGCAGGAGCAAAATGAAAGTCTGAGAGCCATATAGAGAGCAAAATGGGGATTAGAAGGAAAGGAAAGCTGAGATGTTGGTGATGTTGGGTGTAGAAGGTGAGGCTGAGTATACTGGTTATGTGAGAGCTTAATAGGGAGAGATGGAGAAAATGGGTTTGAAAACAACACTGAGCTTGGGAGAGGAAGGAGAAAGGTGGTGTCATTGGCCGAGTGAAGCAAGGCCCTGCATTGCTCTGTTTGTCCTCCTGACATGGAGAATTGAAAACTGCACCCCATAAATTTTAAAACCTGAGGGAATATTTTAGGCACCAATTGGCAGAGTTCTAGGGATCTGGGTGAAAATCAGAAAACTGGAAGGGTGATATAGAAGGACACACAGCGACTTCCAGCATAAGAACCCATTTCATCTCTACCAGTTGTCCCACTAGAGTTTAAAATTAAAATGTTAATGCCCCAAATGGCTTATCTTTCAGCCAGTAAGACAATACACACTTTAACAAGTTACAGATTACACAATTTTAACTGTTTACAGATTTATATATGTCCCTTAAATGGAGAGGAATGGCAGGTGGCACACAGGGAACATGTATAGTATGCCTTAGCAGTTAAAAAATATGCTGTGCTCTCCCACTTGAGAGTTGCCTAACAGTTGTGGGGGTGGGCTGTCAGCAAGCAGAAGGAACTATTAGCATCCTACCTGCTTCCCCAAAACCTGCTAGATGCTGGAGTGGAGAGAGAGAGGGCATTAGCTTTCTGTCCACCAATCTGTGGCAGGTGGAAGACAGGTGCTTTGAAGGGGAAGCAGAGGAGACACTGGTATGGGGGAGGTGAAAATGGAGAACCCAGAGCTCCTGGCTTGAGAGATGAGAAATGGGGATCCTTGTAGGAAAGGCATGTATGGGGAGGGTGGTGGGGGCATTGTAGGGAGTTCCTAAACTGGAGCAGGTTGTGGAAAATGGCATACAAAATCTTGTGTGTGTGTGTGTGTGTGTGTGTGTGTGTGTTTGTGTGGGGGGAGAGATGGAGGAATTCAAGGAGCCTGTGTGGATTCAATAGCCCGTGGGCTCCTTGTAGCAGTGTAGTACTTGAACTTCTAATTAATGGTGATGGAAGAGGAAGGAAAATAGCTCTGTTTTGGATAGACTGAACTTGAAATGCTGGTGGGATACAAGGAAGGAGATGTCAGAGAGAGCTGGAGGTGTGAGGTTGGTCAATAGACAGAGATAAGGAGTTGAGAGGTTGATTTGGCAGTGACTAGCCCATAAAAGCCGAGGAGATTGGGGGAAGGGGAGAGGAGGATGAGGACAGAATTTTTGGAGTTTGCCAACAGAAATGAGGGAGAAGAGAGGCTGAGAATTCTCTAAATAAGAGAGGGAGGTGAACTGGTGTTTTGGAGGGAATAGCTGCTGATACATGTAAAAGGATTTAGTAAGCTATGTGTTGTATTTGGTCTGTGTGTTTTCTCGGAGGGTACGTCTACACTAGCCCCCTAGTTCAAACTAGGGAAGCTAATGAGGGTGACCGAAATTGCTAATGAAGTGCAGGATTTAAATATCCCATGCTTGATTAGTATATTCCTGGCCAGTCGCCATTTTGGAAACTGACTAGCCCGAAGTAACTGCCCGCGTCTATACGTGGCAGAGAAGCGGGATTCCGAGATAAACCCCTTCGTTCAAATTAACTGTTATTCCTCGTGGAATGAGGTTTAACAGTTAATTTGAACTAAGGGGTTTATCTCGGAATCCCACTTCTCTGCCGCGTATAGACGCGGGCAGTTACTTCGGGCTAGTCAGTTTCCAAAATGGCGACCGGCCGGGAATATACTAATCAAGTGCGGGATATTTAAATCCCACGCTTCATTAGCAATTTTGGTCACCCTCATTAGCCTCCCTAGTTCGAACTAGGGGGCTAGTGTAGACGTACCTGGAGTGCTGTGTGCCAGGGCTTTTGGATCGCTGAGCAGGCCAAGAGGGAGATCTTCTTAGATTGTGCCTCTGTGGAGACCCTGTGGCTGTGATCAATGTAACTTCATTGATTTCAAGTCCTGAGTCTCACAAGTGTGAGACCAGAATCCAATTTTATAAGAACAGAAATGTATTTTGACTCAGTGAAGAGGCCCTAGAAATGTAGTCAGGGCAGTTTTAGTGGAAGGCGGTCCATAAGAGATCATGGTGATGGGGCAGAGGAAGTCCAGATAGTGAGGCTAGATAGTATACACAAGTATTTTGTAGGCAAAAGAAAGGAGAGAGAGATGGCAGTAATTGAAACAGATGGGGACAAGATGGTGCTATTTAGAAAACAGGATATAAGAGTATGTTTATACTGTACAGAGATAAATGCAAGGGCGGCTAAAGACATGTGAGGGAGGGAACATCATAAATTGCTTTATATCTTAAAACTATTTAGATATATTTACACAGTTGTCCAAATGATCGCATACAACTTCTTCATCGTACTAGTGTAAAGTTAAAAATAGATTTTCAGATATTTTAGTGAGGAAAAACTGATTTGAATGAAATGGTGTCTAAAATAGATCAGTATACACAGTGCATCTCCACGTATAGTATTCTTTCAAGGCAGTACATTAATCATACATTTATTTCTTTGGGTGAGTATTCTGGTGCATGTCTGCAGTTTAGCACCATTGTATGGACTTCAGTGTATAAGGGAATGAAATATAAAATATTCTATAGACAGGTATCTTCAAGCTTTATGTTAGGACTGGCCTTTATTGCCCTTCTTTTTATCTTTACCCAAACCCAAGAACTGATCTGATTTTAGTGCAGGAAGTAGACAGTGGAAGAAAAGCTGCTAAGTGAGACTAGAAGGGCATCCAGTGATTCACACTAGATTTGTTCGCACCTTTAAAGATCATTTTAAATTGGAATGTGAGTTTAAAATTTGAAATTTAAAGAGACTTTCTGGGATCAGTTTATGCTTACCTACAATTTAAAAATAGACTTAAAACATGCCATTTCCTCAAGCATAATTAATATTTGAATACACACAGAATCAGGTTTTCCTAGACAGTTTTGCCTGTCATATCTTATCTGGATCAAATCAAGTTGTCAGGACCCAGTGACGGTAGTTAATTAAAATATGAACTAGGTTTAGCATTATGAAACACAGACAGGACAAGTCACAAACACAGGAAAGCAGCCAGCCCTTATGGGGGAGACAGTGGTTCAGACTGTGAGGATCGCTTACAAGAAATTCAGTTTATGTCTCAGTTGGAGGCAAAAAGAAGGCAAAGTACCAACAGTGCTGCTCATCTTTTTCTACTTCATGCTGATTAGGCCTCAGCTGGAGTATTGTGTCCAGTTCTGGGTTCAGGAAAGATGTGGACAAATTGGAGAAAGCCCAGAGAAGATAAGGTGACCATAGCTCCCTATGCTGAATATCGGACATGTGGTAAAATGACTCGTATTGAAGCAAGTTCAATGGCAAGTAATCAGAATATGCAGTAGAAATGTTCAAATTATTATCACATGGACTGACACCCTGTTAAAAGTAGTTGGATTCTTTTTATTTACCTTCTTCTGTGTAGGGCTGTAGGGGGACAGGTGACACACACACTTCCCTGAATCTCTGTCACAGCGGGTGGAGTGACCGACCAACCTGACCCTCCCTGCCAGGAGCTCTCCAGCCTACATGCTCTGCAGGGCCCCCAGGGTGGACTCACATCTCCTGATATCTGGTGCTGCACCTTCCTGAAGCAGTACATGGTGGGCACGCACAGTCATGTGTCCCTTCCTGGGTTTCTGCCAGGGCAAACACCAGAATGTGGCCCGCAGCAGCCTTTTGTCACTATTCAGGAAGGAAGGGATGGGAGTTGTTTCCAATGCAGGGGAGGGAAAGGAATGACCTGGCCCATGCCTTTGCAGAGCTCTTACCTCTCCCTCCACCCCTGGCTCCTGTGACTGGAAGCAGCTTGTCCCCTCCCAGGCCACACTGGGGGAAGGGAGATTGCGGGAAGAGGAGAAGAGGGGGCAAAGCAAGGGCAGGGGCTTGGAGCGAAGTGAGGATGGGGTGGGAAGATGCAGGGTCTGGAGCTGTGGAGGATGGGACCAGAGGTGGGAAGAGGTGAGGTTCACCCCAGGCTAAGGGTGGCACAGACTCCCCCATATCCCTTCCCACCAGTAACCACTAGGGGCAGGGTGAAGAGGGTATAAGCTCTTGCCCAGGGGGCTGCTATATAGCCTGCAGGGTTGAGGCACAAACAGGTTGGAAAACATTCCCCTTACCAACCATTTCAGAGTTCAGCTGGGGATTAGAGAGGCTTGCCTTTGCCAGCATTATGTGGGGCTCTAGCACATGCAAGGCTCAGCTTCTCCTGGCCAGCACATCAGGCCAGAGGGTCTTGGTCTTTCCTGGGGCACCAGCCTAGCCAGAGGCAGCAGAGAAAAGAAGGCACCTGCCAACCAGAAGATGTCAGTGAGTTGAGAGCTCTGACCAGAGGCTGGTTCTCTGAGCAGCAGTGGGAGCAGGACATGTCCCACCAGGGGGATATGGAGGAGTAGTGGGGTCGGGGTGGTGGTGCAGGGGCAAAGCAGAGAGATGAAAGTGAGAGGGGGAGCACACAAAGGGTTGATGGGTGGGCAGCAGAGGCAACACAGAGCTAGCTGCTGCCTGGCACCTGTGCACTCTCACCAACCTCTGCAGAGCATAGCCAGCACCATCCAGAAATATGACGAGGACCCAGGTCTTTCTGGTCGAGAACTGGCACACAGTAGGGGCAGGGGGAGCAGCCAGCCTTGCATGCTGCAGCTTTGCCCTGTCACCAGCCTTGCATGGCCACCCCCATCGCCAGCTGCTGGTCCCTTCCACTCATCACAGACCTGGTGGGCAGCTGGCAAGCAGGGATACCACCAGCAGTGTGACATTCCAATTCTGGATGGCGGAGATAGAAAATACGAGATAATTTGCCCATTTTTAAGAAAAAAGTTGAGATGCTTGCAACTTATTTAAGTCAGTTTGCATATGGACCTGTCACTTTAAAAAGGGGATATCTGCTCACCATAAGAGAAGAGTAACAAGCGAGACAAGGTCTAGAAAACATGACCTGTGAGGAGAGACTGAAAGAAGTGGGCTTGTTTAGTCTGAGAGGGGATTTGATGACAATTTTCAAGTATCTTAAAAGGCTGTTAGGAGGAGGGAGAAAAAATATTCTTCTTAACTTCCGTTGATAGCACAAGAAGCAAAAGGCGTACATCACTGCAGCAAGGGAAGTTTAGGTTGGACAGTAGGAAAAAAATTGTAACCGTCAGGGTGGTTAAGTACTGGAATAAATTGCGTAGGAGGGCTGTGGAATCTCCATTAATGGAGACTTCTTAAGAGATGATCTAACTGGTGCTTTGCCCTGGCATGAGGGCAGAGGACTGGACTATATGACCACTTGAGATCCCTTCCAGTCCCATTGTTCTATTACTCTATGATTCTATGCTTAGTTGCTTTTCAGAATGAAAAGGAGGGATCAGGGGGGATGGAGCTTGCAAGAGGGACTGTGTGGCAGCTGGAGGCTGTCCTACATGATGCAAGTTCCTTCTCTTGTATTTTTGAATGACAGTCAGGATTGTAGGTGTCTTAAATGATAGGGGTCCTCGTGGGACCAAGGATTTCACAAGTCCCAAACTCCATCTCACTCTTCTGGATGGCATCTGTCTCCTTAAATTCCTTTGGCATGCAAGAAAGGCCCACAGACCTCCAATCACAATGGACCCATTGTGAGCTAGGTACTGTCTGTCTCCTGAGTAGGTTGCAAGATTTGGTCTTAATACTTTTGGGAATTCTACAGTATGTATGTCAGCAGTATGCAAGCAGGGTGTGTGCAGAATCCAGAGGTCAACAGTATGGATGTGATTCATCCTCATCACTGAATTTCAAATACTTGTTTGTTTTCTGCCCCAAACTCAATATTTCAGTGTACGTTGTGTATATAAAATGTTTGGCTGAACCTTAAAGAAATCATCAGATAAGGTCATTAAATTCATTTGCAGACCAGGAGGGAATAATAAAGAAAGACCAAGCCAATGTTCTCTTTAGCACTGAATGCTATGGAAATCCTGAGCAGTCTCCTGAAACGCTGTTTAATTTTCCATTAAAGCAGCTCATGCTCACAAATGTACATTTTCATTCTGAAATATTTCTCCTTTTATGTACATTATAAAAGCTAATAATGGAAAAAATGACACAAGCTGTCTAGTCACCTAAGAATGGGAATCATATTAAATTCACTTTTTAAAAGCAAATAAAGATAGAAATAGAAAACTGCTGTTTAAAAGGAATATAAATGCTTCTAAGCATTTTAATATGAATATGGTGCCTGGGAAGAAATACTGACTGTTACCAAGAAAATTTGCAGAGTTAATAAAGAGACCAGGAAACTGATTGCAGAAAGCTTTTACATTGTTGTAACAATATGAACATATTTACTAAGTTATGCTCTTGAGTATAGTTTCTAATTCATCCAAAAGCTGTGAATTGAAATAATTTGATCATGACTGACAGCTGTATATGGTAGGGCGAACATTTAATACCAGCTCTAGCTGGTGTGACCTTTGTTATAGCAAGATTAATGAATATTAAAAAGGCATCTTTCTTCTTTTGTGTGACTGGAAATCAACATAGGCCTGTAATTTTCTAAGTTAAGTTGCTCAGATGCAAAAGTAGTATTAAAGGAATAGACTCTCTAATTCATCGTTATGCCATATATTTGATATATAAGTACACTTGGAATATCACCATTTGATTTAATGTCCTGCTGTGGTAATCTTACTGAATTCAGAGATGGAGAACCTGAATTCCAGCATTTGTAGGAAGAGGTCAAAAACAAAAACAACAGGTTTTGAAGTTCCAGCCACTTAAATGTATAGTTTTTAACAAGATGCAAATGTAGCACATAGAAAAATATTTTCCATTACTTCATCATACACTTTTGAAATTTAGTGGACTATTCCAAGTGGACGAAAGGAATTATGGGATACATGAATGCAATGAGGAACTGCAGTGACAAAAAAAATGAGCTGCTGATTGTATATTTGTAAAAGTAACATTCCTTCTAGAATAACTCTTGCAAAACATTGCCATGTGACTTCCACAGAATGGCTACTAAATACATCATTTTAAAAGGCCGTTAGTAAAGTTATTCATTTTGTAGCTTGTAATACTGTAACAAAGAAGTGTCTGACATTTAGTGTTATGAATTATTTGTACTATGCTAGCATCTAGAGGCCTCGGTCAGGATTGAAGCCTTACTATGCTAAGCATAGTATAAATACAGAATAAAAAAACCCCTGATTCATACATCTTACAATCAAAGAAATCTTGATTGTAGGAAAGAAACTTAAGGCAGTGGTTATAGACAGCCTTTTCGATGCATTTGGAGATGAAGGGAGAGGTTAGTTAGTCGCTGGAAATAAAGGTGTTTTTAGAATGGTGAAAGTAATAGTGAACTTGTACTGTTGCGGTGTGGGGGGAAGCTGCTGAATGTGAGAGGTTGTGACAGTGAAGAAGGCAATGAGTTGTGGCCAGGGTGATCATGAGGTTGGAGGGGTTAGGTGGTTGTAGTGAGTGTACAGGGCGGAAGAGGAAAGCAGGTGAGAAGTTGCAGTGAGAAGAAAGAGTGGTGACTTGTGGAGAGGAGAGTTGGGAAACATGCAAAATCCTGCTCCTGGGAGAGGATTTTTGGAGGGAGTAAAAAAGAGCAAATAGGGTGCTGGGACTGTGGGATTGCATACAAAGGGAACAGAGAAGTAGTGCTGCTTGATGAGGTGGACAGCAGAACTGCTGTAAGAGGAAATCTGATTTGGTCATGAGTCTTCTTTTTTCCCCCAAAGGTGCTCAGAATGCTTTGCAGGCACAGAGAAAATGGTTGCTAGGGAGTCAACTAAAATTGGAGGCTTTGGGGGTAGACTTTGCTGTGAGAGAGAAAGGGGCACAAGAGTTCAGCATGATTAGGAGAATGGAATGAGTAGCGAGCTGAATCAAGTGCGGAGAAAGAATGGAAGAGGAGGCTGAGAGTGGCAGAGAAGTCATGGACATGTATTGATCACAAAAGTGCTAGGTGGAAAAAACAGGCAGGCAGTGCCACAGGACTGAGGCAACTCAATTATTGGGAGAATTTGGAATATTCAGTGAAGGCAAGGCCAAGAAATTGATCATTTTAGTATGCTGGAGAGTGAACTCAGAGTTTTGCTGGTCAAAGTGAGCAGATGATTAGAGTGAAGAAGCAAGGGACTAAGTGATCAGATGGAATGTCACTTGAAACTGAAGTTGATGAGGATGATCAGGGAATACCAGGAGTCAAAATCAGATGGGAAAGTGGTTGGGGAGGATAAGGAGGGCAGTGATGGTGGGTACTTGGATGAGGAGAGTTTGGTGCAGTGTTGTTCAGAGGGGAAAAGAGTTAGAAGAAGAAAGTGGTATGAGCTGGAGAGGACAGGCCCACAGGTGTGGAGGTGGCAACAAAGAAAGATGCAGGGGTGGAAAGGATATGTATGGAGAGAAACCCTGGCAGACAGAGTTTGGGAAGGTGGGTGAGAGTTTATGGAACTGAGGATATGAGGAGCGCAGGAATGCAAAGTAGAGATCATGAGAATTGACAAAGGCAGGATAAGATTGGATGGGGAGAAATGGAGGTGAAAAGGAGAGGAAGGGTGAAGAAATGATGGAGAAGAGGGGTTGTGAGCATTGTGGCAGTGAGCCAAGTGTGTGGGTAAATAGACAAATTAATTAGCAGATGTTAATGTTTCTATAAGAATCCTGACACTCAGGTACGTCTACACTACAGAGTTTTGTCGGAAAAACAGATGTTTTTCCAACAAAACTTGAGGAACATCCACACTGCAATTGCATTCTTCCGAAAGTAAATCGAAAGAACAGATGGGTCTTTCTGGCATTGGTAATCCTCATTCTATGAGGAAGAAGACTTTTTGCGAAAGAGCTCTTTCGCAAAAAGGTGTGTGTGGATGGGGAAGAGGGAGTTCTTTCGGAAGAAGAGGAAAAAGGAAAAAGCACAGCTGCCCTGGTGGCCATTCTGTCCATAGCAATCACAGCTTACATGAGAGACAGCGTCCATTCAGTCTGGATGCTCTCTTTCGAAAAAGCAGATCGGTTTTTCGATGCACTTTTGCAGTGTGGATGCTCTCTTTCGAAAGACGTTTTTTCAGAAGATCTCTTCCGAAAAAAGCTTCTTTTGAAAGAAGCCTGTAGTCTAGACGTAGCCTCACATGAAACCAACATCTATTTCTGAATGTATAGAAAACTTACCTGGTGTTGCCCAGGTCCTTCAGGGCAGGAACCTGGCAGTGTGTGGGGTGCAGGAGTCAAGACAGGGCCTTGGGTATGGGGGGGAGGAAGGGAGGATAGGAGGGCAAGAGGCTGGGGGTTTTGAGGGTGTTGAGGGTGTGAGAATGAAGGTTGGGGGGTAAAGAGGGGCTTAGGGTGGGGGGGGTCTCATCCAGCATGGGCTTTTTCCGTCCCCCCTAATCCCTCCTGGCTCCCAGGGGTCTTTTTTCTCCCTCAGCCCCCTGGCTGCCAGGGGCCTTTTTTCTCCTTCCCCCTCTGGTACTGCGGCCAAGGGCCGAGAGGGGGGATGCTGATTTGAGGCAAAGGGGGCTACTTACCCAGTGCTGGCAGGCAAGATGGCAGAGCCCCAGCCTTGCTGGCCTCTCCCTTGGTAGCACAGCTGCTCCCAGTGCACACTCTGTAGCTCTCCCCTGCACATTCGCTGCCCCAAGTGGCCACTCTCGTATTGTGTCCCTCCAAACAGCAGCCCCTCCCTTTGCATGTTCTGGAAACCAGTCCTTTTCCTAGGGCTTCTGGATACACAACCAAACCCTGACCATGCTTTAAGTTAGGATAAGAGGAAACTGCATACCAGATTCCGTGATCTTAGCTCTTACCATTTAGGAGGAGTTCTTGAACAAATGGTCTCCCAGACAGATGCTCTAATATATAAATATAGATAGATAGATTAATTGCTTTATGTTATCTATAGGTACAGTAAGTTGCATAGTGACAGTAGTGAAGTACATTTTGTACCAATCATAATTCTTGTGACCTATTGTATGTGTTATTGCCATTCTGACATTATATTATGGGTGAACTTTACCTTGATGGGTTGCTTTTAAAAAGAAACTAGATTAGTAATTTAGTCACTCTCTCACTGACCTTTATGGGTTTGGTAATTCTTCTGCATGGTTTTTGTCAAGAGCCTCTGACTCTAAATTTACTCCAGGATAAATTGTGGCATCGATACAAAGAACCAGCTTTAGCTTTCTGTCAGTTCCCAAGCAATTTAAAAATCAAACATTTCCCCGATCACCTGAGATTTTGGTTTTGCTTCCAAATCTGCAACATTGCCAAGATGGAAGGATGAATTCTACCTTTCCCTTTCTTTGAATTTTAAGGTTCTAAATATCTATGTTCAACCTCTCCCAAACTGATAGGTGGTTGATTTTACATAAACACAGCAGGGAAAGTCATTGGTACTTTTTGAGCCACTAATTTTGGGTTCCTGGTCAGACTGAAGGTGAAAAAAGTTGTGCTAAATAGTTGTTTCTTGAATGATTAACCCCCATGCTTTGGAAAACCTTGCCTGAAGCTATGACTGTGTCAGAACCATATACACTGCTGATCTCTAAAATGAAAACAAACCACATGTTTTTTTCAGAGCTTTTCTGTAATTTGACTCGCAGACACATTTTTACCCAAAGCAGTTAGAATGCAATGGCATAAAAAGATAGCATATTATAGTTAGCCTGTATAGTTGGTAATAGCTGATTACTTGGACTTGTTTAACCATTATTGTGAACCAGAATTAATGTGTTTTTCAATGTTCTGTGAAGTGAGATTAGTGGCATGGCTCAAAAAACAGAACAAAACCTGACAACCCTATTTGTATAACTAAGTTGACTTAGGCACTACACAGCAGCCTAAACTTGAAATAAGATACACAAGTTGTGTAGCGCAAATTGCATATCTTATTTCAAATCTATCTGAAATCTACACAGCGCCAAATTTTGAAATAATACACTATTTCGAGACATCCCTTAACCCTCATGCAATGGGATGGTGAAATAGCATGCCCGTTATTTCAAAAAATACTTTGAAATAATGGGTGGCTTGTGTATCCCGAAATAGCCGTGCAATGTAGACGTACCCTAAGTAGTTAGTATTTTTTACCAGTTTTTTTGGGGGGAATAATCTACAAATTGATATTTATAGGTTCATGCAGATTTTAAATAATTTCAGCAATGGCTAATGTAGGTGGAGAGATTGCCCTTCAAGGGCCTAAAATAAAAAATATTATTGATCTCCTTTCCCCTTCCATGGCAGAAGAAGGAAATTCACTTCCCTATCTTCTTGCAGAATGTAAGAAGGGCTTTAATGAGCCCATTGTCAAATGTACAACTAAACCAAATCAACCATTAAAAGAATTTCTGAAGGGTCCATGTTTCTTAATTATATAGAGAAGCTTGAAACAGAGAATTTTGATTTAGATCCAGATGTTTAACAGTGCAGATATCTGTAGTGCTTCCTTCCAGGGCTTGATTTGTGCCTATCTCTGTTGAATTGGCTGACTTTTTGGTGGTATTTAAATATTATCTTGCAAACAGAGAAATGCGGTAGTAATGTATGAGAACAAGACATTTTCCAGAAATTAATGCTAAACAAATCAGTTTAGTTTCTCTTTGAAGCACAGTGAAATCTAAATGAGTGAACACACAACATGAACAATTAAAAAAAAAGATAGCAAAAACGTTGTTTAAATAACCTGAGGTGGTGGTAACTCATGCTGAGAAGTATTAAAAATACATTATTTCTATCTTGACAGTGTTCCTATAAAGCACAACTGTTCTTTTCATGAAAATGTGCTTTCTTTATTAGCATTCCTCTAGTGAATATTCATAGAATAAAGAATAAGTAGATGAACTACAATTACTAATCTTCGCTATCCTGAGACATTGTTTGGATCTTGAACAAATCCAGTAATGTGTATCAACTAAACTTCAGCACAGATGTTCAAAGCTGTCATATGAGGCCTCCTTAGGAAACTGCCAACTGTATATTTGTTTAAGCATGCAAGTTTATTTTGCAAGAAAGACTGATTTCAATATACCCAAGGTGTAACTCTTTTTTCCTAGGGAGGTACCATTTGTTAGATTCACTATGAAGTAAAGGCATGACTCTACACATCCTCATTCCCACGAGGAGTCTGAATTTGTAAAGTCATGTAAGTCTCACTCAGGTCAATGAAACCACTGTGTGAGTGAAGACTACTAATGGGGAGTAAGGACTTAGGGGCATTAAGGGAAGATGATCAGTCTCTGGTAGGTGAATGGGTCTATCTACAATTGATTTAGCAAGAGCATTTTAGTATTTTTTTAACTGAAGTCTGCTTCCAGTTAAAAATACACTTAAAATGCTTGGACTGCTCTTGCACTTATTCAATGGGGTCACATTTAATCTGTCATTCATCACAAAATTGTTCTTCATAGTCTAGTCGTATTTCCAAACAGATATAATGCAGAAAAAGTTTTCACGAAAACAGTCATGATTTTGAATTTTATTCTTTACTGACAAGTATCTGAAACTTCAGATTTGAGGCCAGATTCATTTTTGAGATTAATATTTTGTTTATATTACTTTATTTGAAAGGTCTGTTGCATAACTTTGCAGCACTGAGGATAAAGGTTCCAGCAAAAGTGGATAAGCATTCGTTTCTCATTATTACTGTCCTGTAAGAAAATGGATTGAGGAATAACACATGATCTGTATTTACATATGGTAGTGTTTCAATCTGCCAAATGTATTGCAAATGCAAACTAAATCTTATAATGACCTGGTATGTTGGAATTCTTTAAAATGGAAAATGGCTTTGGACGTTGTCACACTACAAGTATAATAAGCAATTGTATGCCATGTATTACATTCCAATTTGTAATAGTCACTAGAGATTAGGATAGATTCAGAGGAGTAGCCGTGTTAGTCTGCTTCAGCAAAAACAACAGGGAGTCCAGTTCGTCTTTCAAGTGCCACTGGACTCCTTGTTTTTTTTTTTTAAGAGATTAGAAGTTGTTCAAGATTATATAATTGATTTATTTGTCAGATCTTGTGTAAACATATTTGTCTTTTCTACACTAGCATTTTGGTTAATAGATTCATGGATTTTAAGAGCAAAATGTGCCATTGTATTAATGTAGACTGATCTCCTGCATAAAATGGGACATAAGGCTTCCCTGAACTAATCCTGTTTCAGGTCACTAGCTGTAGGTGAAGAAGAGCATATCTTTGAGGAAAAGTTCCAGTCCTGATTTTAAAATTTCCATTGATGGAGATGAGATGGGTGAAGTAATATCGTTCATTGCACCACCTTTTGTTGGTGGGAGAAACAAGCTTTTGAGCTCACACAGAACTCAGCATGCATACAACACCTCTGCAAAACTGGTAGTTTATCACAATCCATGGTAAATTGTTAGTTTCTGACTTCAATTTATAGTTGTGGGATCTTGCTACACCTTTGTCTACTATACTGAAGAGCCCTTTATTATCAAATTTCAGTTTCCCATGTTGGTACTTAGATACTGATCAAGTTAATCCTTAACCTTCTCTTTGATAAACTAAACAGATTCCAGGAGTTCAATCATGATAAGGCAAGTTTTCCAATCTTTTAATCATCCTTTTGGCTCTTCCCTGAATCCTCTCCCAATTTACTACAAATTGAACCACTATTGTCCAACATTCTCTGGTTGGCATCAACTGTGGTCTGGCATGATTTTAGTTAGTCAGGTGTCCACTTATCATGTGTGTGGCCAAGTATCCTATGGTCCCATAAAGTTTGTTTTCAGCCCCCAGTCCTAGCTCTCAGTGTTCTGTGCTGTTATTTAGCTCTAATTTACCCCTAAATGTCTTCTAAGATCCCAGTAAGCAGTGGAAGTGTTGGCAATGTGGCTACACAATATTGACCATCTGAGGTTCAGCAAATTCTCTGGGTTGGCACCAGTCAGGTTGCCAGGGTACTGGACTAGAGAGGTTTAACTTATAACATCCTTGTTGAAGTATGGACATCAGAATTGGACACCATCTTACAGTAATAATCTTATCAGTGCCAAATATAACATAACCTCCTCATCCCTACTGAATATATTCCCCTGTTCATACACCCAAGAGCATTAGGCCTTTTTAGCCACAGCCTTGTGCTGGAAGTTCATGTTCAGCTGATTATCCACCATTACCCTAAAGTCTTTTTCAGAGGTGCTGCTTCCCAGGGTAGTCCCTCATGCTGTAATTATTAGCCTTTCTAATTTTTAGATGTATGACCTTACATGTGGGGTCCTGAAATGCATATTTTTTGCACCCAGATTAGCCAGTGATCCTGATCCTTCCGTTAGTGATCTTCTTCATTATTTATCATTCCCCAGATCTTAGTGTTATTTGATAATTTTTATCAGTAATGAATTTGTTTTATTGCAGATCATTAATAAAAATTTTAGGGCCTAAAACAAATCCCTGGGGGGCCCTATTAAAAACACACTCACACTTTGATTCCTCATTTACAATTACTTTCTGAGACCTATCAGTTATCTAGTTTTTAATCAACTTAATATGCACTATATTCATTTTATAGTGGTCTGGTTTCTTAATCAGAATGTCATGTAGTGCTAACTCAGATGCCTGACAGAAGTCTATCAGATCAACACTGGAATCTTTATCAGTCAAACTTGTAATATCAACAAAAAGGGGTATCAAGTTAATTTGACAATAATTTTTTCCATAAATCCATGTTGATTGTATTCATTTTATTACTAACCTTTAATAATTTTATTGAATCAAATGTCACATTCATTATTTTGTGTCATATTGTTGTGCAGACAATTAAATATTTTTCTTTTCATATGCCTTGATTAATTTTGTTCTTGACATCTTAATGTCTGTGCTGAGTGTTCATTTGTTCCCCCTTTTAGCAATTTTGCTGTTAATGTCCTCAGGTATGTCTACACTGCGGGACAAAGTTGAATTAAGATACACAACTTCACCTACGTTACTTGCGTAGCTGAAGTCAAAGTAGCTTAACTCAGCTTTAGGCACTGTCTACACTGCAGGAAGTCGAAGGAAGAGTACTCTCCCTTCAACTTCCCTTACTCCTCATGAAAGCAGGGTTACTGGCATCAACCAGAGTGCCTCTCACTTCAAATTAGCTGTCTTAACTAGACCACTAATTGGAACCCTGGAAGATTGACAGCGGTAGCTTTGATCTTTCTCTGTAGTGTAGACGTACCCCTCCTGACTAGCCTAGTCAGGTTATCCTCTACAAATTTCATTCTCTTTCTACTGAGATGGAGGCAATCCAAACTGTACAACTCTCTCTACCTACAGAAGTTGCACCAGTGCTCTGCAAAATCAAAACCTTACCTAGATAATGGTTTGCTTCCAGAATCTTCTGTGTTTTGTCTTTCTTTGCTTGCAAGACAGGAAGCTTCTCCAAGAAGATCACTTGAACATATGTCTCCTTCAGCACCCTTTCTAGTTGTTGGAAGCCTGCAATAATCTGTGATGCATCATGTGAAACAGTTTCCTCAGTACCAATATATGCCATCAATTATGAAATCTTTCCTAACTAAGAAACCCATTCAATTTTGTAGTTGGACCTTGTGTTTTGGCTTGGGGAGGAAAGCACACCATCCTGTAGTCCAGGGGTTCTCAACCTTTTTCTTTGACCACCCCCCACCCCCGCAACATGCTGTAAAAACTCCATGGTCCACTTGTGCCAAAACAACTGCCTTCTGCATTTAAAAGCTAGGGCTAGGTTTTAGATGTACCCTCCGAAATCTGCTTGTGGCCACACAGAGGGCCCTAGACTCCTGACTAAGAACCACTGCTGTAGTCTACCTGGCCTGGAAGAATGTTCTTTCCATTCTTCTATCCACAGAATACCTAACAGAGATCACTTATTTCTGGATGGTTAGAGAAATCTTCATGGGTACACTTGGTGATCGTGTATGTTGGGCTGAGGAGCCATCCTCAGAAATATTACATAAAGATCTATTCCATTTGACCAGCTGGATCTTCAACAATATTTTCTACAGTTGCCATGCCGAGAACTTCATAAAGATTGAACATTTCTAGTGCTGTGGAATTTTTCTGGTCCTCTTCAATTTGGTCACAGCATGCCCATCCATTTCTGCCCCCAGCAGCATAGGATGCAACTAGTCCTTTCTTTTGATGGTCACAGCCTATCAATTCTTCTCTCCAGTTTGTACATTCTTTGGTCACTAATTCTGAACTAAACTTTTCTACTTAGCTTTACCTCCTCATTAACAGGGAGGGACTAACCACCCAAACTTCAAAATCTGGGACTGATCACAGACCAAAAGGGCCCAGCCACGTAGTGTCCACAGACACTCACTTACAGACCTGTCTCACTTCGCGTGTTCAGGGGCTCCAAACCTCATCCACACGGCCTTTGTGGAAAAAAACAGACCAAACCAAACACAAAACTCACCAAATCCCTTTATCTCCAACACACTGGAATACCCTACAAAACAGCCCTTTGCTCTTGTTCACATGCCAGATTTAAAGGTGTAATTTTAACTCTTGCCATGGATAACTGGGTATTATTTCTATTTCTTCTCCCTTGCACAACTACCCATAAAGTTCCATAGGGGATGGGCATTGATGCCCCATGCCCTAGTGTAGGTTGACGACTGGGACAGCAGCCAATATATTGCCCAGCTCAGGTGAAGGTGACGTGATGGTTAAATCCTCTCCTGTTGGACTGTGCAGGCACTGCCAGATTTAAAGGCAAAAAATCCCTGCTGCACTCTGACTTTATTCTCTGGCTCTCTGTACTGGTTGTGCTACTCTTGACACAGGACAGGAGTGAGGTGAGGGGTGGCTTTATGTGTGGTGAGTGGTGCTGCTATGTTCAGTGAACTGTTTCAAAAACAGACTTTGTCTTATGTGTGTTAATGAAATAACTAGCTGTTTTAACTATTAGGTACTGAGTCATAAAATCCTAGGAGTTAGCAAGAGACCTATTAGATCATCTAGGCCAGCACCCTGCAAATACAGGATTTTTCCATTACACATTTTTCTAGTGGTTTGCCCAATTTAGTTTTGAATGGCCTAACCAATATGATTGCCACTGATTCCTTCCTCAGCCAAAAACGTTCATTTCATAATTTCATTGTTACCGTTAGATCCTTTAATAGCACAGAAGGTGCTTACAGCCTCATTTGAGTCACCTTCCCTTGTGCTGCTCATTCTGTGTCAGACCTTCTGGATGAATGGCATGAAATCCAAACTAGCATTTAGATCAATTGCCTCATATTTGTCAGTCAAGAGCTCCTTTTCCTCTCTTTCAGGGTACGTCGAGACTACAGAGCTTTTCTGGGATACTGGAGGTATCCCAGAAAAGTTCTGCTGCATCCAAGGAACGCATCTGCTTTTCCAAAAAAAATATCGGGGAAGCGGATGCGTTTTGTTGGCATTCCTGTAAACCTCGTTCTACGAGGAAGAGGGGATGTTCTGAAAGAGGGTCTTTTCCTGACATTTGGCCCCACGTAGACAGGTCAAATGTTGGAAAAGCGTCTTTCGGAAGAAAAGCAGAAAAAGATACGCAAATTGCGAACCACAATTTGAGTATCTTTTTCCAACTTTTCTTTGTAGTGTAGACACAGCCTGAATCAGTCTCAGGGCCTGAGCCTTTTAATACATGCAAAATGGATTTATTAGTACGCACTACAAGCTCATAAGGTGCTGAATCAGACAAGCTGGACTACTGTACAGTTCTATTCTTCAGCACTACGTAAGGATTGCTCCTTCTGTTTCACATACTCCATGCTCAGTCATCAGGGAAAGATTAGGAAGACACAGAGGAAAGATGCAATTTAGATTTTTCATAGCTGCTGTATTTAAATCTTAGAAAACAGCTTTCCCTGTTGTCAGTGTTGTGTTTTGGATGCTTGCCAATGGGGCCGCTATAAATATTGTAAACAAAATAAGACAGGAAATACTTTCTCCCTTTTTTCCTGGCCCACATGCACACAGTAGTAGCTGTTTCCACACTGTTTATCAGAGTTCAAAGCTTCCTGTTCACAAATCAGTCACTTCCAGCTCCTGGCTTGCAGTCATTTCAAGTCATGGGTTTCGTCATACTGCTATGTTCTGTTTGTATAAAAACTGTTCATGCAACTTGTCAACTTTCATTACAGAATAGCAGCATTTTTGTATGTAACAATGTAAAACAGGGTAGCTTATTTTGCCTTTGTAGCTTAGGGTGGGACTTTCAAAAGAACAAGGAGCTTAGGAGCACAAGTCCCACTGATATTTCTCTTCTCACACCCTGCATTTGCCTTCCCAGGTCACTGATGCTTCTGCATGTTCTTTTGCCTCCTTCCCCCACTTGCTACTTTGTCATACAGAATTCCATTCTGGCAAATACTTTGAGTAAATAACTTTTCCTTATTGAGTATAGTTTTTACATTCTAGCTCAATGGTAAATTTCCAGCTTATTTCTTTGAATTTTCTAGGTACAGTCTGGAAGGTCTTTTTAACACCAACACTTTATGGGCTCAATCTTAGTTCAGTCACATTTAATAGGTTAGCTAAGATTTTATAGCTATCTTTTGCCATGGTATAGTGCCAAGAAGTGCTTTGAACTCGACTCTGTCACAGGTCATGGCAAAGGATAGTCCCAAACAACAAAATATTAATAAACCTGACTAACACTTGCCAATAGGGATGTTCAGCTTCCCTCCTCCAGTTCTCCACCCTCCCTACTTCTGCACTTGGTGGCCAGGGTCTGATTGATGAGCTACTTCAAGGGATAAGAATACCACAATCACAAGATGGGCCCATTTTCCTTTCCTGATACCAGTCTACCAATCTGCTGTATGTGGGAGTCCAAAGGTTTCCTTTGCTTGAAGATAGTGATTCTTACTGATTGGTATACAGTGGTATAGGGCCTTCATAGAACTTAGGGATCATACTGGCAAGTAGCCAAATGCCATTGGACCCTAGCTGTTTAAGTGTCTTTCATGGTCTAATTAGAATCCTAGACTAATGGAATGTTAAGTTCTGTAAGTATACACAGCACTTCACACAACATGGTTTAAGGACAACAGGGCAAGGTTTTTCCATAGAAAGTGGCATTTAGACATTGACTATATAAGGGTTAACGCAGCAAAGCACTTAAATGCATATTTAAGCATATGAGCAGCCGTATTAACTTCAGCATGCTTAAAGTTAAGCATGTGCATTCATGCTTTGCTGAATTAGGGCCTAAGAGACTAATACACCTTCTCTCAAATCATGCTGTATATTTATCTTGTGTTGCGTGACCACAAGGATTGTTCCTCACAGCATTATGGCATACAGTTGTTAGGCAACTGTAGGTTTGTGATTTGTTCAGATTCAT
Organism: Pelochelys cantorii; assembly: GCA_032595735.1. Taxonomy (NCBI): domain Eukaryota; kingdom Metazoa; phylum Chordata; order Testudines; family Trionychidae; genus Pelochelys; species Pelochelys cantorii. The sequence goes on along the minus strand of CM064332.1, from coordinate 50,294,449 downwards.
AATAAAGGTCTTGGCATAAATACAGTATAAGTACTACCAAAGAGGCTTGCCTAAAAGGCAGCCCACTTACAAAGTCTGGATCTGACACACACTCAGTATACATTTATAGAAATTCCGTATATTTCCTTCATGAAACCAGGGTGGAAACATTGTGCAGTAAGTCAGTCAATTCTATGGCATCTGAGTTTCAGCCTCTGCTTCATTGGGTTGTGGCTTGAATGTTTTGGTCCCCTTGAAATTGTTGATCAGATGACATTTGAGTTTCTCGCTCTGTTTGACTTAGTCACTCGTATTATTTGGACATTGGCTGGCAAGTCGATAAACAGAAAAGATCATTCTGTAGAAGCTGTCAGTGAAAAACCTTGAGGCGAAAACCTTCATTCGCATAAGCTATAAACCAAGCCTCCCTCCCCACTCCCTTTTCAAGTGTAGTATTCCTATGTATTTGAAAATACTTTGCCATTTGTTGGAGTCATTTCTTGATTCAATCTCCAAGCCAAGAGCCATCACTTAGCCTTGCACAGAGATATGAGCCTTCAAAAATTATGTGCAGAATAACCTTCTGTGAACTTTGATATGTGGCAAAGCTCCATTCCATGCCTTCAGTTTATCTGGCACATATAGGAGATTTCTAGTCTCCTTATCCATGTAGCCTCCAAAAATCGCTGGCCATACCTCTGAAGTTTAATGATAACAGTTAAAGTTGTCTATTCTGATTCATGATTTAACAGAATGATCCTAAAAGTTTGGAGAATACTCTGTGATACACAGTCTGTCAGCCTTTGCAGTACTAGCTTTTATATATAGTTAAACACTTGCTTAGTCATTGTTTACTTGCATATGAAGAATATAATTTGCAACCCCCATCAGCCTCTGGGCAAGCAGAATCTGCAGAAATCCTTTTAAAATTAGACTAGGTTAATTTTAGAGGTTAGACTATTGAAATATCTGATGTCATGGCATGATGTCAACTGAGAGAGTAATACCATCATGCAGCATGGGGGATGCATGGGAACATTTTCATCTTTTGTCAAAACCAAATGCAGATCCTCATTCCATGGTCACAGATATTAACAATGTAGGTACTACTGAGCAAGAAATGCTTCTGTCAAAACGATTACAATGACTGTTCCTTGCATCCTAACACTAAGGAATAATTCTGTGCAGGCTCAAACTCTGAACTAGTCAGACAGATCAATTCTCTTCCAAGAAATACCATCTGAGAAATCAAAACTAGGGTGTGACAGGGTGACATCACCAATGATCCCTTGGGGGGGGGGAGCGCCGACAAGGCCACTGACACCTTCCTTTTTATTCTCTGGAGCGTCTTGCCTCCCTATCCTGCTGGGCCAACTCCCGGGTCTCCCCCAGCCAAGGCACAGAGCTAAGAATCATGCCCCCCTCGCCCCTGAGAAGCAGTACAGACACTGAATCTCTTCAGTCCAGAGAAAATATAGTTTTGGGCCCAGTTTCCTGGGATACCACTCCCCAAATGGGATCAAAGCCCCCAATGAATTGTCTGGGTAAGCCCCCTTTACAATGAAAGGGGGAATGTACGCACTAATTGCTCCTCCAGGTCATACTTATTTGTACTAGCCTTGATAGGAAATAAAAGTCATTTTATTAAGTACAAGCAGCAGGATTTAAGTGGTAATAGGTAGAACAGGCAGAGCAAAGTAGATTACAAACTCAAAGTAACAGAAAAAGTTTAGTTACTTCTACACTAAAACTCCAGTACGAACTTATTACAAACTTACTCTTACAGGCTCACCCTAAAACTCTTTCTTTCCTGGCCAAGCCTTCCAAAGCAGGGCAGTCTCCTTTTTTCTGGGGTCTCTGGTTCCCTCCGTTGGGTATGCCCCACCAGCCAGCCGAAAGACCCAGACTCCTCCTTTCCTATTGTTTTTACAGATTCCCTCCTTGCATGGGAAGTCACCAGGCCAGTTAGGGTGGACATGTGACTTCCCCATACCAACCATTGCTAAGACTTAAAGGACTTAAAAAGAGATTATTTAACAGTTAGTCATCAAGACATTGAGGGTAACACCCGTGAGGGCTTTCATTCACACATTTAAAAACCCTAAAGCACTCCACACGTCTAATTTTATACACAAGAATGATTCATAAACCAAAATAAGATAAACAGATCCAGTGGCTTATGACATGAAGATTGATAGGTTACATGAAGCAATTTCTCCCAAGCATCTTTGAGTTACATATATTTGTGTTCGTGAGTCCATTTCATAAAGCACGGGGGTGGGGTTCAGTCACAAGAGGAACATCGCTATATTTCATGTTGTTAAGTGCCAAAATACAAAGAATTCCTAGCCTTGGATCCAGTAGTTTGTGGGAAAAAGAACTTTTCATTTTAGGCCTTGATTTTGAAATTGGCAGCAGGTAAGTATACTGCAGCTCCTGCACAGAGCCCAGTTTGTTTTGTGCCTCGGGACATATTGGAGAATAATCTTCTCTCGCAGTGTCAGTCCTTTTGCTTGTTTTAAACCTGCTGCCTATTAATTCATTTGGTGACCCCTAGTTCTTATGCTATGGGAACAAGTAAATAACTTTTCCTCGTTCACTTTCTCCATACCGGTCATGATTTTATAGATCTCTAGCATATCATCCCTTAGACTATGTCTATACTGCAGAGTTTAAACTCACGGAACATCCACACTACAAGTGCTTTTTTGCGCAAGAAAATTTACAGTACATCGTAAGAAGAGAGGGCTTTTTGCGCAAGAGTGATTCCTCTTTTTATGAGGAATAAGCCTTTTTGCGCAAGAGTTCTTATGCAAAAATCTGTGTATGGACGGCAAATAGGGGTTTCTCGTGCAAAAACAGCCTATTGGAAAAAGCACAGATACTCTGATGGCCATTCTGTGACTGGCCATCAGAGCTTTCTTGCGCAAGAGCGTCCATGCAGTGTGGATGCTCTCTTGAGCAAGAACTTCTTGTGCAAGAAGCCTGCAGTGTAGACATAGCTTTAGTCTTTAAGCTGAAAAGTCCCAGTCTTTTCAATCTCTCTTCATATGGCACCCATTCTCAACCCCTAATCATTTTCGTTGCCCTTTTCTGAACCTTTTTCCCTGGGGAGCAAGGGGCGGCGGGGAGGGGGGATTTTAATGGACTAAATAAGTAATTCAAAATGAATAAATAAGTGACCTCATATTTAAACCTTTCTCTACCTTCTTAACTCTGCCCCTGTGCTTTTCTTTTGAGTTTTTCAATGGTCATTTGCTATTTTAGGGTTTCCTTTTTCACTGTTCTTGAAACTTTGTACAAATTCTCTGAAGCCTCAGCTTCATTTACAGGATGTTCAGGCTGCTCTCTCCCTTCTGGTTTAGTGATGACTGCATGGTCTTCCATCAGAACATTTCACACTAAAAACTTCAGCCTGGAGATAAATTCCAGAAACAAATTGTTAGCCTGAATGCAGGGCTGCAATAACACAAAAAAGTAGTTAGGAGGAAATGATGCTCTAGAACTGAGGGGGAAAATATCTTAATTTTGAGCAAGTGTGTTTCCTGTGGATCATAATTCTTGAATGTGAGGTCAGAACCCACTCAAAAAATGGTGCAAACGTGCTGCCATAGGGATACCCAAATATTATGAGTGTGCTAGTGTGGTGAGGGGAAGGAATTATTACATACAGACTGAGCTCCATGGTAAAAATGTGAGCCAAGTGGAAAATCTGGACAAAATCCAGTCACTTTATACTCAAGGATTTCTGATTTTAGATGATAAAACACCCTTTTAT